>CM060174.1:35432585-36175085 GCA_030549775.1 Tamarix chinensis
ATTCTTTGCAATGGTTAAACAAGATGACGGACTAGGCGTCTTAAGTGGCGTCGGTGGCAAGGTCGTACATTCCTAGGTTGGGGAACAAAAGGTCGATACAGAGCCATTATAGGGGGTATTTACAGGGTTAGAAGGGAGGCTAGGGTTCTGTGGGTCGCCGTGGGATTAGGAAAGTAGGGTTTTGGTTTCGCCGGCGGCGAGGTTGGCTGGTGGGAGCGAAATTCGGGCAGGGAATGCGTAGGAGAGAGAAAGAGCATCGCGTGATAAAAGGGAGAGTTGGATTGGTCTATGTAGTTGCCGAATCAAGGGAAGAGAAAGGGAGGAGATCGGCCGTCAAAACGGGCGAGATCACCGGCGAAAATCTCGGACGGGCGGCGTTGTTGCAGGTTGACGGTGGCTCGGGGAAGAAGAAGAAGAAGATGGGGGGTGCTGGACCGGGTGGTCGGAAAAGAAAGGCGGCGAACCGGGCCGGACGCAAGGCAGGAGTAATTTAAATGAAATGCAGAGTTTTAGTGGGAAATAAAGCAAACGCGGCGCATTGAGGGGCGGAAGAAGGAGCCAACATAGCGCGGTTGGGCTGGGCCGAAAGAAAGGAAAAAAGGAGAAGTGGGCTGCGGGAGAGGCAGCCCAAACGGGGAAAAGGGGAGGAAAAAGATAAAGAAGAAAAGAAAGAAAAAAAAGAAAGAAAAGGAAAAAGGAGAAGGGAGAAAGGAAAAATAATTAGATTGGGTAATTAATTAATTAAAATATTTGAGATATTTAAAATAATAATATTTAAATAAAATAATATTTAAATCCCTTTTTAGGCTAAATTAGGATTTTTAAAGGATTTTCCATAAATTCCATTTTACTTAGCAAAACACCATAATTTTCTTCAATTAAATTATTTATAAAGTTAACATTAATTTGAAACTATTTTATCCTTCTTACTTTAAATAAAATAATTTATTTTATTAATTTCCAAAATAAAATCCTTAATTAGCTTAAATACCCAAATTTCACCCTAATTAAAAATTCATAGGATTTCTCATGATTTTCCCAAATAAATTTTATTTTACTTTAATAAAAAAAATTATTTAATTAATTTTCATAACAAAATCTTATTTAAATATAATTTTGAAATTAGAAAATTTTGGGCATTTCACCATATATATACTTGGAACAACCCTCCAAGAATAAAAAAAAGTGACAACTAAAGCTTTAAAACACCCTCCTAGAATAGAAAAAGTCATAACTAAAGCTTTAAAACAAGGCAAATAACAAAATAAACAAGTTCCCACATTTTTTGGCCTCTTGGACATCTAAGGAAACCATAAATAGCTAAATGACTAATTTTAATGTATTTAACATAACCATTCAAGACTATGTTTTAATCCTCTATTTAATATCTTGAAAGTCATCAAATTCATCCCTTTTGATGGTTAGATCATGCTAGAAACGTTTTTGTATAAATATTATTCTCTTCAATTTCTTTGATGATGTTGACTAAATCTTGATTATTATTTGAGCACATCTTGATCTGTTTAGAATCAGCCCAAATCTCTTAGATTAGCCCATTTAGTGCTTCCTTGAAACATTTGGCTCTAAGTCTTGTAGTTGGACCACTAGGAAGCGACAAAGGGTCTTGTGAAGGATTTACATCATCCCCAAGTGTATGATTAACAAGTTCACCTCCTTGGTTTGCATCATTCTCCTCCTCTTAAGAAGATTTGTCCACAAATCATCACCTACATTAAAGGAGATAAAGTAGAAACGTTAAAGCTTGTACTAACACCATACTCACCTGGAAAGTCAAGCTTGTAGGCGTTATCATTTATGTATTCCACTACTTGAAATGGTCCGTCACCCCGAGGTAGGAGTTTTGAATGTCGTTTCTTTGGAAAATGTTCCTTCCATAAGTGTAATCAAACCCAATCGCTTGGTTCAAACACTACCTTCTTGCGTCCCTTGTTGGCTTGTTGGACATATTGTCGAGTCTTTCTTTCAATGTTCAATTGTGCCTTGTCATGAATCATCTTTATAAAATTTGCCTTCATTTTGCCATCTAATTTCACACATTCACTCAAAGGTAAAGAAGTTAAATCCAATGGTGACAAAGGGTTAAAGCCATAAACCATTTCAAAAGGTGAAAACTTAGTTGATGAATGTATACTTCTATTATAAGCAAATTCAACATGTGGCAAACAATCTTCCAATGTTTTCAAGTTCTTTTTAATGATAGCACGTAACAAAGTAGATAAAGTTCTATTCACGACTTCAGTTTGACCATCCGTTTGTGGTTGACAAGTAGTAGAAAACAATAATTTGGTTCCTAACTTTCCCCACAAAGTCTTCCAAAAGTAACTCAAAAACTATGCATCCCGATCAAAAAACAATGGTCCTAGGCATGCCATGTAACCTAACAATTTCTTTGTAGAACAAATAAGCTATATGTGATGCATCATCAGTTTTATGATAAGCAAAAACTGTATCTCTCCCCCTCTTGGTCCTAGGTAATCCCAAAACAAAATCCATAGAAATATCAGTCCAAGGTTCATTAGGTATTGGCAAAGGGGTGTACAACCCATGGGGTTTCAACTTAGACTTGGCCTGTTTACAAGTGATGCACTTCTCATAGAATCTTTCCACATCACGTTTCATATGAGGCCAAAAAAATGATCATGCAAAATTCCTAATGTCTTAGCTACACCAAAATGACCCATCAAACCACCACCATGAGCTTCTCCTACTAACAATTCACATAGAGAATTTCCTGAAACAAAAATCTATAATGCCTATAAAACTTACCAAAATGCCATTTTTCACATGCATTGAACACATCACCAAAATCAGAATCATGTGCATACAAATCCTTAATGTTTTCAAAGCTAAGCAATTTTGTATCTAAAATGGAAGGCATTGGCTACCAAATTTTCCTTACCTTGTTTGTATCCTTAATGATCACATAAGGAAATGTTTCGATTAATGCCACCCACTTGGCATGGCGTCTATTCAACTTTTTTTGTCCTTTCAAATGCTTCAAATACTCATGATCTGTGTGAATCACAAATTCCTTTGGCCATAGATAATGCTGCCAATTTTCCAAAGCCCTTACCAAGGCATACATCTCCTTATCATAAGTAGGGTAATTTAGTGATGCCCCGCTCAACTGTTCACTATAATAAGCAACAGGATGACCTTCTCGCATCAAAACATCTCCAATACTTATTCCTAAAGCATCGTACTCAATTTCAAAAGTTTAGCAAAGTTAAGTAAAACAAACAAAGGTGCATCAATTAACTTTTCTTTTATTAGATTAAATGCCTTTTCTTGTTCTTTCCCCCACTTAAACAACACATTTTTCATGATGATTTCAGTAAGAGATGTGGCCAAGCTACTAAAATCACACACAAACCGTCTATAGAAGCTAGCTAAGCTTTGGAAACTCCTCAGTTGGCTGATTGTTGTGGGTATTGGCCATTCTTGGATTGCCTTCACCTTTTGATCTTCCACCTCAACTCCTTTCTTACTAACAACAAAACCAAGAAACACAAGTTTATCCGTGCAAAAGGTGCACTTCTTGAGATTAACAAAAAAAACTTTTTTTCCTTAGAATTTCCAAGACAGATCTCAAATGCACTACATGTTCCTTCAAGATTTTACTATAAATTAGGATATCATCAAAATACACAATGACAAATTTGCCAATATATTCACACAAAACATGGTTCATCAAATGCATAAACGTGCTCGAAGCATTAGTTAAACCAAAAGGCATCACTAACCCCTCATACAAACCATATTTAGTCTTAAAAGTTGTTTTCCATTCATCACCTTCCTTCATCCTAATATGATGATATCCACTCTTAAGATCCACTTTTGTAAAGACACAAGAACCGTGTAATTCATCCAGCATATCATCTAATCAAGGAATGGGATGACGATAATTTACCGTTATGTTGTTGATGGCTTGGCAGTCATCACACATACCCCTTCTTACGAACTAATAGCACCAGAACTGTGCAAGGACTCATGCTTTCATGCACATACCCCTTCTCCAATATTTCACCTACTTGCCTCTAAAGTTCCTTGGTATCCTCGGGATTACTCCTATAAGCAAGTCGGTTTGGAATTGACACACCTAGTATGAAATCAATCCCTCAGATTGGAGGTAATCCATTAGGTACCTCTTCGGGAAGGACATCTTCAAACTCTTGTAAAAGAGAAACAATATCGCTCGACAAAGTGCCAATGAGATCATTAGTATATAAAAGAGCCACTTTGTACATGAGTACAATAAGGGGCTGGTGTGAAAATAATGCTCTCTTGATCTCACTTTTTTTTTGCAATGTAATAGAATTTTTCCTCTCCTACGATCACTATGGCCGAAATCCCTTCTTTTTCTTTTTCTCTCTAATCAATACTTTTCTGTCTTTTTTTAAATCTTTTTTTTTTCAATTTCGGCCTTAATTTCTTTTTCTTTCTTTTATTCATTGGATCTCTATAACTTTAATTGGCCCTCCCTGACATGTTCTGGATTCAATGGGAAAAGAATAATAGTTTTCTTTCTATGAGTGAAAGAATACCTATTTGTGAATCCATCACGTGTTACATGTTCTTCATTGTTTTACTATACACAAGAATATCATCTAAGTAAACAAAAATAAAATCGTTCACCTCCTTAAATGAATTACATGTTCTTCATTGTTTTACTATACACAAGAATATCATCTAAGTAAACAAAAATAAAATCGTTCAAAAAAAGATAGAGGACTTCAATCATCAATCTCATGAAGGAACTTGGTGCGTTACAAAGCCCAAATGGCATCACCAACCGAGTATACAACCCTTGCTTTGTTTTGAAAGCTGGTTTCCACTCATCCCCCTCTTGAATTCTCATTTGATGGTAGCCACTCCTTAATTCTATTTTTTTGGAAAATACTAAGGCACCACTCAACTCATCTAACATATCTTGCAAATGAGGCATAAAGAAACGGTATTTGACCGTTATATTGTTAATGGAATGACTATCAACACACATCCTCCAAGTATCATCTTTCTTAGGTACTAAGAGTGTAAGAACGGCACAAGGACTAAGGCTCTCCCTCACATAGCCTCTTTTGATCAACTCATTCACTTGCCTCTCAAGTTTCTTACTCTCTTCCAGGTTACGCCTATAGGCAGCCTTATTGGGCAAAGGTGCTCTTGGAATCAAGTAAATGGCGTGGTCAATGCCTCTAATACGAGGTAGACCTTTGGACAAGTCATTGGGGAACACATCTTTGTACTCTTCTAATAACTCATTTAGTAGGGATGGGTTATTACAAGTAGTACTATTATCATCTTTGGTTCCCACAACCAAAGCTATTCTTTTAAACTCTTCTAATAACCCATTTTCTTCCACTATTCTTTTAAACTCATTACAAGTTACAAGATAGTTGCTTTTCTCTTTTTCTTTCTTAGAAACTTTGGGAGGTAAAGGCAATGATCTAACTCTACTACCTTCTTTAGTTGTTACAGTATAAACATTAGATCTACCTTTATGCTCCGAGTCATGATCAAATTGTCATGGTCTTCCAAGCAGCAAGTGGCACGCATCCATAGACAATACGTCACACCACCTTTCATCTTCAAACCCTCCAATGGAATAAGAAACCAAAGCTTGCTTCTTCACTCTTACTTCCACACCATCATTCAACCAATTCAGCTTGTAAGGCTTATCGTGATCCCTAATAGTAAGTTTCAACTTACTCACGACTTCATTAGATATCACATCAGTTTGTGCTCCACCATCAACAATCACATTGCAAGTTTTCTCACCAATCTTACACCTAGTATGGAGCATATTGTTTCTTTGCCTTTCATCATTTTCTGGTTCACTAAACAAAATTTTTCGAACCACCATCATATTAAACTCGCTTTGTGGTGGGATCTCATCAAGCTCTTCTTCTTCGTTATTTTCTTCTAGTGTAATGAAATTATAAAGCTTTTCTTCCTCATCAAACATGGCATATTGAGCGGATGTCATCAAATTTTTGCTAGGACACTCCGACGCCATATGTCCTCTACCATGACATTTAAAATACTTTCTCCTGGTAGCAAGTTCACTAGGTGAAATTACAACCTTTCCTTCCCTTTATCAAATTTTGAACTAGAAGAGAAAGATTTGTTTTGAAAAGTACCTCCTGACTTGTTTTGAAACGTTACAAACATCACTAAAAGTGGTGTAGTGAGTTACCTCCACTTTTTGGTTAATCCCCTTAGAAAGACCCTTAACAAAACGAGCAATTTTGAAGGTCTCCATTTCTTGCAAATCACAAACCAAACACAACTTTTCAAACTCCTTAATGTAATCTTCCACGCTCATGTTTTGTTGGGAAAGATGGGTCAATTTTAGGTATTGATTCTGCTCGTACTCCTTATTCACCCATTTATCCCTCATCTTTTTTTTCAACTTATCCCATGAGTCTATTATTTCTTTCTTTCTCCTCTCTCCTCCTATTTGCCTTGAGGTTTTCATACCATAGGGCATCGAGTTTACTATTTGAGGACAGCCAGTTTGAACCTCTTCTTGTCATCAAACCCCTTATACTCAAAGACATTTTCTATTTGTCTTAAAGCCTCACTAGCATGCTCCCCATCAAATTCAGGTTGGTCAATCTTTAATCCCCTATCTTCATCAAATTATCTAAGTTGCTACCGCTACTTTCTTCCTCATTCTCCAACTCGTTCAGTTTCCTACCGGCTTTCAAAACCATTTCAGCTATTGCATCCATTCTAGTATTTTGGCTCGCCTTATCCTCCTCTGATTTTTCCTCCATTTTCTCTAATTTTTGAGTGATAACCTGTAACATCTTAGCAAACTCCTCACCACCAGCCATGATGACTTTTCACTATTTTGCTAGGTTATTACAAGTATAATAGATATTCAGCTGAAACTGGATGAAAATGGAAATGGCCTTGAGACTCTCAAAGGATTATAGATTGTCAAAATTCAGGAAAATTTAAGCAATTTCAAAAAAAGAAACTCCTCAAAAGCTATCCGGATGAAGGAGAAATCTTCAGTTGAAATCAGATGCATTGTACTTGCTTCATGTTTGCACAGTTCACGGAAACTTGCCCAATTTAATAGAAAAAAGTTTCCGAAAATTCTGAAATATGAGTATTCTAAACAAAAAAAATACCCAGATTCAAAAAATAATCGCTTGATTTGGATTTTTGAGGGCTGAGATATCGCTCTTCAAAGTTGACTAAAAAACCAGATGAGTTCTAGCTGTTTTCTTTCTCAACAAAAACACAATCTTTCTTGAACCTCCATGCCAATGCTTTGATACTAGTTGATGTAATTCTCAAAACACCCTATTAGATCACGAAGTTAATTTTAGTCTCGAGAATGAATCCTCAAAATTGGATAGAAACTTAATTAGCAATGAAATAATGAAAATGAACCAAAACTCAAGAACACACTCAAAGTTCTGGGATCTTAGGTAAGAACACAAGATAAACTCAAAGTTCACCCCAATCTTATAACTCAAGACAAACTCAAAGCTATAAGGAAATAATCTTTAACTTGAGACAAACTCAAAGTAAAGAGAAAACCATAAGGTATATTGGGAATAATCAGGCATTATTATTTCTCTCTTCAAACTTGTATTTATAGGCAATATCATACAGCCAAAGAAATCCAACAGTTTGGCTGAATAATAGCCCAAAAACCGTTCAGCTATAATAGCTAAGAATTAAAAAGATGCCCCCTTTACCTCCCCTCATTAAGGCATTAAATGCTCCTTAATGAATAGAAATGAAACAACAACAATTTCCTAATCTGACACCCCTTTTGCCTTTCTTCTTAATGGGATTAAATGCCCATTTGAAAGAGCTAATAACACTCCCCTTAATCTACTCCTTTCAACGGTTTGAAGTAATGAGGATGTGTGAAAGTAGAGTTATCAACAATATTACTTTCAAGTATAGGTATCATTGACTTGATAACTTACTTGATTGTTTGCGTAGTGCCTCTATTTTTTTTTTCCAAAATTAACATTCATAGTGGTTACTACCAAATCTAAATGAAAGAAGGTGAAGAGTGGAAAGCGGCATTTAAAATGAATAATGGATTGTATGAATGGATGGTGATGCCTTTTGGATTATCAAACGTCCTAGTACCTTCATGAGACTTATGAACGAGGTACTTAGATAATTCATTACCAAGTTTGTTGTAGTTTATTTTGATGACATACTTGTGTATAGTCCAAATGAAAGAGAAAAACATAAAACATCTTGAGTGTTCATTGTAACTAGGGTTACTTTTCTAGGCTTTATGGATTTTAAGGACTGGATAACCGTGAACAAAACCAATATCGAAGCCATTAAGACCTGGCCAACTCCAAACATTTTGGATCAAGTGAGATCCTTCCATCGACTTGCCGCCTTCTACCGAAGATTCATCAAGGGATTCTATACTCTCCTAACCCCCATCATATAATGCATAAAGAAAGGAGAGTTCAAGTGGACAAGAGCTGCCCAGGATGCTTTTGAAGTGATCAAGACCAAGTTAGGAGAAGCACCAATTTTGGCCTTATCCAATTTCCAAAAAGCGTTCAAATCAGAGTATGATGCTAGTGGAGTCAGAACTAGAGTGGTCCTCATCCAAGAAGAGAAGATGAGCCTATTTCAGTGAAAAGCTCAATGGGCCTTGTATGAACTATAACACTTATGATACGAAGTTTTATGCACTTGTAAGGGTCAGGATCACTAGTCACAATATCTAAGACCCCAACAATTTTTATTACACATCGATCATGAGTCTTTTTGGTATATCAATGGTCGTCACAAAACTCAACCCTTGGCATGCTAGATGGGTGGAGTTCCTATAGTCATTTTCATTTGTAGCTAAACATAAGAGTGAAAAAACTAATGTTGTAGCCGATGCCTTCTCTAGGAAATATTGTATACTTTCTTTATTAGAATCAAGAGTCCTAGGATTTAGTTGGATCAAGGAGCTCTACCATGAAGATGAATATTTCGGCACCTACTTTAAGGAACAAGACAAGATCAAGGGTTCATTCACTCTTCAAAAATATGATCCAAAGTCAACCTTGGCCCATGAACCCATTGCGCTTGTTTTGGAAGCCCTTGGGTTTTCCCCATTTGCTCACAAGTCAGAATCTATTACATGCCTTACTTGGGCGTGTGATTAAAGCCTTATTCAGCAAAGACCAAGCAAGTAGAAGCCCAAGGAGATCCGTGGTTATTTAGTCTTGTTTATTTTTATTTTTTTGTTATTATTATTATAATAAATAATGTAGCAGCTAGTGTGTGTGTGTGCTGCTTAAAACCGTTGAAAGGAGTAAATTAAGGGGATTGTTATTAGCTCTTTCAAATGGGTATTGGCAAAAGGTGCGCCAGGTTTAGGAATTGCTGTTGTTTCATTTCTATTCATTAATAAGCATTTAATGCCTTAATGAGGGGAGTTAAAGGGGGCATATCTTTAATTCTTAACTGTTATAGCTGAATGGTTTTGGGGCTATTACTCAGCTAAACCATTGGCTTTCTTTTGCTGTATGATATTTCCTATAAATACAAGTTTGAAGAGAGGAATAATAATTCCTGATTATTCACAATATATCTTATGGTTTTCTCTTTGGTTTGAGTTTGTCTCATGTTAAAGATTATTTCCTTATAGCTTTGAGTTTGTCTTGAGTTATAAGATTAGGGCGAGCTTTGAGTTTGTCTTGAGTTTGTGCCTAAGATCCCAGAACTTTGAGTGTATTCTTGAGTTTTGGTTCATTTTCGTTATATTATCGCTAATTACTTTCTGTCCAAATTTGAGTATTCGTTCTTGAGACTAAAATTAACTTTGTGATCTAAGAGGGTGTTTTGAGAATTACATCAAAATAACAAGCTTTGCAAGCCCAAAAGTCTCATGCAAGAGCTACTGATCCGAGAGGTACATGGAGGAGGGCTTGCAGGATATTTTGGTATCAACAAAACCATCGATGTATTATAGGAACATTTCTTTTGGCCTAGAATGGTATGATATGTACAAGGTATAGTGGTGAGATGTGCCACTTGCCAAAATTCTAAGAGTCATTTCCATCAAGGATCATATACCCCCTCCCCGTCCCTCACCATACATGAGACCATGCTAGCATAGACTTTATTGTAGCATTGCCTCGAACACAAAGGCAACATGATGCTATAATGGTGTTGGTAGATCGATTATCTAAGATGGTTCATTTTGTTGCTTGTCATAAAACGGAGGAACATGTAGTGCATTTAAGATTTGTCTTGGAAATTCTAAGGAAAGAAAAGTTGTTTCCTAATCTCAAGAAGTGCACCTTTTGCACGGATAAACTTGTGTTTCTTGGTTTTGTTGTTAGTAAGAAATGAGTTGAGGTGGATGAGGAAAAGTTGAAGGCAATCCAAAAGTGGCCAACACCTACAACAATCAGCCAAGTGAGGAGTTTCCACGGCTTAGCTAGCTTCTATAGATGGTTTGTGCTTGACTTTAGTAGCTTTGTGACACTACTTACCGAAATCATCAAGAAAAATGTGCCATTTAAGTGGGGGAAGAACAAGAAAAGGCATTTAATTTGATAAAAGATAAGTTAACTAATGCACATTTGCTTGTGTTTACCTAACTTTGCTAAAACTTTGGAAATTGAGTATGATGCTTCAGGAATTAGGTATTGGTGCTGTTTTGATGCAAGAAGGTCATCCGGTTGCTTATTTCAGTGAAAATTTGAGTGGGCCTTGGTAAGGGATTTGGAAAATTGGCAACATTATCTATGGCCAAAAGAATTTGTGATTCACAAAGATTATGAGTCTTTGGAGCATTTGAAAGGACAACAAAAGTTAAACAGATGCCATGCGAAGTTGATGAAGGAGCATCTCAAAATAATATTTCACAAAACACTCTTAATTTGGACGAAAGGAATTAGCTGAATATGAGAAATAAGTGGAAGTACCAGCCCATGCTTGCATGGTGACACATTCAACCCAAACACAACAAATTATGGTAGCTTTTCCAACCCAAGCTCAACCAACTATGATGGCACATCAAGCCCAAGCCCAAGCCCAAACAACTATTTTATTTCTATTTCCAAGTATTTTGCCACTAGAGAAGCCAAATCAGCCCAAGACCAAGGCTGATTTTGAAAATTGAAAAAAAAAAGAAAAGAAAAAGGAGGACAAGTGGATGGTGGATTAGGTGAAGAAAGTCAGCCAAGTCAAATCACTCAGCCAAAAAAGCATGGGGATCTGATTGATTAGGTATGGGGGATGATTGAGTAACTTGTACTTTTATTTATTACCTACTTTTATGCATGTAAGGGGCTCCATGCTATGGTATGGCTGTCAAAGTACCACACATAGGCTGACCTCACTTTAGTTCTCATCCAACTAGTTGTTAGGTTGTATTAGATAACTAGATAGTAAAGAAAGGTTGGAATGTAACTAGGTTGGTAAAGGGGATGGGTATAATAGACTTTTTGTAACCCTAGCTGCCACTATAAATATAGGTAGCCTCAACACAATGGTGTTACACTACCCCCTTGAATTAAATATCAAATTTTCGAGCTCCCTTAATCCCCCCTCTACAAAGTTGAGTGCAAACTTTGTGTTGAGTGAAAAATCTCATAAATTTTATCTCAAGTGTTGAAACCTTGAGTGGTAGTTGTGAGTGTTTTGTCTTTGGCTACCTTAGATCAAATATTATCAAATTTTACCTCTCATCTCTTTTCTCTATTTTATCTTTCGGTGGTCAATTACCCCACAAGCTACCATCTTCCATTGAGCATATACAAACTTGTTTAGCATATGCAACAAATTGGTATCAAGGCTTAAGGTTGAGAATTTAGGATAATTATTTTCTCCTCTTTTCCTTCTTTACCCCGTCTAGGCCCGAACACTTCATAAAAAACTTTCTAGCCACCCACCATAATTTTCAAGCCCAAGTTAGCCTCTCTTGACCAAACACATCATCTTTCTCTATTGATTTCTTCTTCAAACTCAAGAACCTATGGGCGATGAACAAATCCCAAGACGCTTGAGCCTTGAAGAGGCGCACAATTTGAGAAGAGACTGAGCCATTGAAAACCTTCAAAATCACATGAGAGGAGTTCTTAGCATTTTGGAGAATCTCATGCAAAACCAAAACCATACACTCCATGCCCAAATACTTCCCCACAACCAAGAAGAAGAACCCATTTTCACCAACATGAGGTGGTCGGATCTAGCACAAGTGATGATGCTAGCGCTTCCAACTCCTCACCAAGTGATTCCCCATGTGATAGAAGAAGGAGACATGAAAGGAGATATCCTTTTCATGACATCACAGCTGAAGTGCCCGAGTTGGATGGATCACTTAATCCACAAGATTTCCTTGAGTGGGATTAAGGTGCTCTAGGATGTTTGAAGCAAAAAGCTATAATGACAAGAAGATCCTAAAGGGACATGCCTCCCTACAGTGGGAAAGCCTTACTCGCAAAGGAGAAAAAAGGGGAAGTCTAAGGTGAAATCTTGGTTGAAGATGAAGAAGCTTTTGAGGGAAAGGTTTTCACCCTCATCTTACAACAAGATGTCCTCCATGAAGCAAGGATCAATGAGTGTTGAATAATACATCAAGGAGCTCAAGCTGAATATAAGGTTGGAGTTAGATGAGGTAGAGGAGCACACAATGTCACGTGTCCTTAGATGAGCTTTTTCATCTAGCCACTAAAATGGAGAAGCATAAGAAGGAGAAGGGAGGGCAAAAGTTTCCTCAAGGAAGGTTCCCTCCTAACACTTCCAAAGAAGCCCCCTCATCATCTAAGCCATCCCCTCCCATTCGAAATGATGAAGTGAAGGACAATGGGAAAAGTGTTATGTTTGAACCTAACAAACCAAAGCCTATAAGGTGCTTTAAGTGTCAAGGCTTAGGGCACTTATTAAAATGAGTGCCCCAACAAAAGAGTTATGACTCTTTTGGACTTGGAGGAGGTAGCTCATGAGAAGGAAATGGAAGAGACCAAATCAGACCATAAGGAGGAGGAAGAGCAAGGAGAGGCACCCCTGATGTAGGAGAAGCTCTAATAGTGAGAAGGGTATTGCACACCAAGGAGTTCGTGAAGGAGGAGACACAACGGGAGAACATATTTCAAACCAAGTGCACGATCCTTGGTAAGGTATGTTCCCTTATTATTGATGGAGGTAGTTGTGCTAATGTAGCCTCTTGCACACTTGTGGTGAAACTTAACTTGCCTACCACTCAACATGCCAAACCATATAAGCTACAATGGCTTACTAATGGAAGCATGGTTGAAGTGACCAAGCAAGTTCTAGCTCCTTTTTCAATTGGAAAAACCTACCGCGATAATGTGGTATGTGATGTGGTCCCAATGGACGCTTGTCATCTATTGCTAGGAAGACCATGGCAATATGATATGCATGTCCAACATGATGGTAGGAGGAACACTTATTGTTTGAAATTTTCAAAAAAGAACATTGTATTCACACCCATTTGTCCTCATTCCTCACTTGTTAGGGAGGAAACCAAAAAGACGACATTATTTCTAGATAGCAAGGGGATAGACAAGGCACTGGCAAAGGGGAAGCTCATGTATTTTTTTTTATTGTTGCTTGAAGATAATGAAGGAAGTGAAGGAAGTGACCTACGGGTCAAACCATTGCTAGGGGAGTTTGGGGATGCCTTCCCAAATGATATACCTAGTGAGTTACCTCATTTAAGGGGAATTGGGCACCAAATTGACTTGGTCCTTGATGCTACATTCCCAAAAAGCCTGCCTATAGGTGTAATCCTAAGGAGGCTAGGGAGTTGCAAAGGCAAGTTGATGATTTGTTGCAAAAAGGGTTCATTAGAGAATTCCTTAGCCCTTGTGAGGTACCAGCCCTTTTGGTACCAAGGAAGGATGGGAGTATGAGGATGTGTGTTGATAGTAAAGCTATCAACAACATCACCATCAAGTATAGGTATCCTATACCTAGAATTGATGGCTTACTACCAGATTAGAGTAAAGGAGGAAGATGAATGGACGACCGCCTTCAAGACTAAGGGAGGATTATACAAATGGATGGTGTGCCTTTTGGTCTTTGAAATGCACCCAACACATTTATGAGGCTCATGGATGAAGTTCTTAGGCCCTTTATCTCTAAATTTGTTGTAGTGTTCTTTGATAATATACTTGTATACTCTTCTAGTAGTGAAGATCATGTAAAGCATTTAAGGCTCATGTTTTCGACCCTGAGGAACAACAAGTTGTATGGGAAGTTAGAGAAGTGTCTTTTTTATACCAAAAGTCACTTTCCTAGGGTTTGTTGTATCTAAGGATGGTATTTCAATGGATCAGTCAAAGGTGGAGCCAATAAGTTCATGGCCTAAACCCACATCCATTACCCACATTCGATCCTTTCATGGACTTGCCTCATTTTATAGGAGGTTCATAAAAGGATTTAGCACTCTTTTGGCTCCGATCACAAAGTGTCACAAGAAGGGAGGATTCAAGTGGACAGCCCAAGAAGCATTTGATGTGATCAAGCGCAAGCTTAGTGAGGCCCCCATCTTAAGGTTACCGAATTTCGCTAAAGTTTTTGAAGTTGAATATGATGCAAGTGGAGTCGGGATTGGAGCGGTCCTACTATAAGAAACCTATTTCAGTGGAGCGGTCCTACTACAGCACGTACGATAAGGAGTTTTATGCTATCATTAGGGCTCTAGGTCATTGGTCTCATTATCCAAGGGCCGCACAATTTGTATTACTTACCGATCATGAGTCTCTGAACTATGTAAATGGGCAACATAAGCTCAACCCTAGGCATGCTAGGTGGATAGAGTTTTTACAATCCTTCTCTTTTGTAGCAAAACACAAGAGTGGCAAAACCAATGTAGTAACTGATTCCCTCTCTAGAATGTATGCTATCCCTATTAGAAGCTCGAGTCTTAGGGTTTTGATGCTTGAAGGAGCTATATATGGGGGAAGAAGACTTTGCAAGCTAGCTTGAAGGCTGAGACAAGCTTCGAAGCCCCTATGTCATTCAAGAATACCAATCTTTGCATCCCAAAGAGTCCCATTCGAGAGCTGTTGATACGAGAATCACATGGAGGTGGGCTAGCTAGACATTTTGGGATCAACAAGACCTATAATGTACTTTAAGAGCACTTCTATTGGCCAAAAATGATAAGTGATGTACATAGGGTCATAGCTAGATGTGCTACATGCCAAAAGTCAAGAGTCACTTCCACTAACGACTCTACCTCCATTACCAGTCCCTCATCAACCTTGGGACCATGTTAGTATGGACTTCATAGTGGCTTTGCCTAGAACTCAAAGGCAAAATGACCCCCATTATGGTAGTGGTTGATTGGTTTTCTATGAAGGCTCACTTCATCCCTTGTCATACGATAGATGATGCATCTTATATAGCCGATCTATTCTTTAAATAAATAGTAAGGTTGCATGATATTTGTCTCGGATAAGGATACCAAGTTCCTTAGCTATTTCTAGAAAACTTTGTGGAGGTTGGTTGGTACGAAACTTCTATTTAGCACCACCTACCACCCACAAACGGATGGCCAAACCAAAGTCACCAACCGGACCTTGACTACTATATGTGCAGCATGGTGCACAAATCCCTCAAAGATTGGGACCTTAAGATTCCTCACGCCGAATTTGCATTCAATACCCTACATACGCCACCGTCCATTCACCTTTTGAGATCATGTATGGTGTCAACACTATCACTCCCATGGAGCTCATTCCGCCTCCTATCAAGGCCCAAAGACATTTTGAAGCCAAAGACAAAATTCAAACCTTTAAGAAATTACATCGGCAAGTCAGAGCAAGAATTGAGAAAGTCAATGAAATAAATAAAAGGAAGGCCAACCAACATCGGAGGGAACAAAGTTTTGACCCCGGAGATCTCATGTGGCTACATCTTAGAAAGGAAAGGTTTCGCTCCAAAACAAAGAAAAAGCTTATGCCAAGAAGTGATGGACCATTTAAAGTTCTTGAGAAGATTGGAAGTAATACTTACCGACTTGAGATACCACCAGACATGGGAAATATATCAAACACATTTAATGTGGGTGATCTACTCCATTACCTTCATGATGGAGCCCTCCCAAGATGGGGAGGATGATGCAGGAGCATCTCATAATAATATTTCACTAATTAATTTTTCTAAGTTAGGGTTTCACAAAACACTCTTGACTTGGACGAAATTAATTAGCTCAATATGAGAAATAAGGGGAAGTACCGGTCCATGCACGGTGACACATTCAGCCCAAACACAACAAATTATGGTAACTTATCCAACCCAAGCCCAACTTACTATGATGGCACATCAAGCGCAAGCCCAAACAACTATTTTATTATTATTTTCAAGTATTTTGCCACTTAAGAAGCCAAATCAGCCCAAGACCAAGGCTGATTTCGAAAATTGAAAAAAAAAGAGAAAAGAAAAAGGAGGACAAGTGGATGGTGGAGTAGGTGAAGAAAGTCGGCCAAGTCAAATCACTCAGCCAAGAAAGCATGGGGCATGATTGATTAGGTATGGGGGATGATTGAGTGACTTGTACTTTCATTTCTTACCTACTTTTCAGCATGTAAGGGGCTCTATGCTGTGGTATGGCTGTCAAAATATCACACATAGGCTGACCTCATTTTAGTTCTCATCCAACTAGTTGTTAGGTTGTATTAGATAACTATATAGTAAAGAATGGTCGGAATGTAACTAGGTAGGTAAAGGGGATGGGTATAATGGATTTTTTTAACCCTGGCTGCCACTCTAAATATGGGTAGCCTCAATACAATGGAACACACTACCCCCTTGAATTACATATGAAATTTTCGAGCTCTCCTAAGCCCCCTTTGCAAATTTGAGTGAAAACTTTGTCTTGAGTAAGAAATCTCATAACTTTTATCTCAAGTGTTGAAACCTTGAGTGGTAGTTGTGAGAGTTTGGTCTTTGGCTACCTTAGATCAAATATTATCATACTTCTCATCTCTATTTTCTATTTTATCTTTCGGTGGTCAACTATCCCATAAGCCACCATCTTCCATTAAGCTTGTGCCAACATGTTTAGCATATGCATTACAAGTCGGTGGAATTCATTGAAACATTTCCTTATGTGATCAAATACAAACAAGGTAAGGGAAATGTGGTAGCTGATGCCTTGTCTTGAAGGTCTGCTTTACTTTCCTTTTTAGTTACAAAATTGCTCGGCTTTGTATGCACAAGATTTTTATTTTAGTGATGAAATGCATGTGAAAAAATGGCATTTGGTAATTTTTTAGTCATGAAGGATTTTTGTTTCGAGAAAATATATCTATGGGAAAAAATGTGTGCCTATGTGTTCTCTACGTGAATTGTTTGTGGGAGAAGCTCATGGTGGTGGTTTGATGAGTCATTTTAGTGTAGCTAAGACATTAGGAATTTTGCATGATCAATTTTTTTTGGCCTCATATGAAAAGTGATGTGGATAGATTCTATGAGAAGTGCATCACTTGTCAACAGGCCTAGTCTAAGTTGAAACCCCATGGTTTATATACCCCTTTGCCAATACCTAGTGAACCTTGGACTGATATATATCTATGGATTTTGTTTTGGGATTACCTAGGACAAAGAGGGGGAGAGATTCAGTTTTTGTGGTGGTAGATAGACTCTCCAAGATGGCACACTTCATTTCTTGTCATAAAACTGATGATGCATCACATATAGGTGATTTGTTATTCAAAGAAATTGTTAACTCCAAGATGCCTAGGACCATTGTTTCTGATCGGGATGCAAAGTTTTTGAGTTACTTTTGGAAGACTTTGTAGGGAAAGTTAGGAACCAAGTTATTGTTTTCTACTACTACTTGTCATCCACAAATGGATGGTCAAATTGAAGTTGTGAATAGAACTTTATCTACTTTGTTATGTGCTATCATTAAAAAGAACTTGAAAATGTGGGAAGATTGTTTGCCACATGTTGAATTTGCTTATAATAGAAGTACACATTCTGCAACTAAGTTTTCACCTTTGTCACCATTGGACTTAATTTCTTCACCTTTGAGTGAACGTATGAACTTAGATGGAAAAACGAAGGTAGAGTTTTTGAAGATGATTCATGACAAGGCACGACCGAACATTGAAAAGAAGACTCAATAATATGTCCAACAAGGGACGCAAGAAGGTAGTGTTTGAACCAGCAATGGGGTTTGGTTACACTTATAAAAGAAACATTTTCTAGAGAAACGATGTTCAAAACTCCTACGTTGGTGTGACAAACCATTCCAAGTAGGGGAACGCATCAATGATAATGCCTCTAAGTTTTACTTACCTGGTGAGTATGGTGTTAGTACAAGCTTTGACGTTTCTGATTTATCTCCTCTTGATTTAGGTGATGATTTGAGGACAAATCATCCTCAAGAGGAGGAGAATGATGCAAACCAAGGAGCTGGACTTGTTTATCATACACATGGGCAAATCATCCTCAAGAGGAGGAGAATGATGCAAACCAAGGAGCTGGACTTGTTTATCATACACATGGGAATGATGCAAATCCTTCACAATACCCTTTATCGCTTCCAAGTGGTCCAATTACAAGACTTAGAGCCAAACATTTCAAGGGAGCACTAAATGGGCTAATCCAAGAGATTTTGGATGATTCTAAACAGACCAAGATGGGCTCAAATAATAATCAAGACTTAGCCAACATCATCAAAAAAGTTGAAGAGACTAATATTTATGCAAAAATGATTCCAACATGATCTAACCATCAAAAGGCATGAATTTTATGAGTTTCAATATATTAAATAGGGGATTAAAACATGGTCTTGAATGGTTATGTTAAATACATTAAAATTAGTCATTTAGCTATTTATGGTTGCCTTTAGAAGTCCAAGAGGCCTAAAAAACGTGGGAACTTGTTTATTTTATTGTTTGTGCTGCTTCAAAGCTTTAATTATGACTTTCCCATTCTAGGAGGGTGTTTTAAAGCTTTAGTTATGATTTTTCATATTCTAGCTTTATTTATGACTTTTCATATTCTAGCTTTAGTTATGACTTTTCCTATTCTAGGAGGGTATTTTAAAATTTTAGTTGTGACTTTTCCTATTCTTGGAGGGTTGTTCCAATTATATATATGGGTATTTCGAGATGAACAAGGATATACAATGTTTTCAGAAATTATCATATTTGTGAGGTTTTTTTATTCTTTGTTCTTAAAAGAACTTGTAGAACTTATCAAGCTAATCTTGTGGTGTTCAAACAACCAAACTTATCACTTGATTGTTGAGAGATTGTCAAGTTTTCTAGGTGTGGCGTTTCAATCCTTCATAGTCTTGGTTTTCATCTTGTTAGGTGTTGGGTCAAGGCTCAAGCAATCTTGCCTTCACTATCTTGGGGTTCAATTAGGACCAAAAATGAATGAGAGATGGGAACCATGCATAGGAATTCTAGGATTTGCATTGGGACTTCAAGAGTTTGCATGGAGTGGATAAAACTTACATTGGGATGATCTTTACAGGAGAAAAGTTGTTTTAGGGTGTAAATAAGGAAAGGGGAGAGTTATGGAGTGATTGGAGACTTGGGACGAAAAATAGTACGTAGGTTAGTGTAAGGGACCCGATTAGGGTTTTGAGAAGGAACACTAATCTGGAAAAATGTGGAAGTAAAAATGATTAAGGGAGAGTGGAGCACAGGTTAAGAGTGGGAATTTATTATATAAAGGGTGAGTATGGGTGCCATGGGAGAGAAGAGATATTGGGTGAAAAGAGAGAGTTTACTCGTGGGAGAAGAAAGGTACTAGGGTTGAAGTGGCCAACTAGGGTTTTTCATTCACATGTGGAATCAAGGGTAAAGTGATATGATTTGGGATTGGATCTAAATGAGATAAGGTGTGGGATGATAAATGAATAACTGTAGTGTAACTGAGAGAAAGTTGGGCCACATAGGTCCAATTAGGGTTTTCAAGGGAAAACTCTAGAGGGTGATAGTAGGTAGAGCTAATGTCATGAGGTGTTGGGCCTAATTCACACCCTTAGGAGTTGGGTTTTTTATTATGTGTAAGTGTAAGGGGGAATGGATGTCGAGGCTTGATAAGGGGCGTAGGAGTCTCAAGATATGGGACTAGCCCCCTTGAGAGGACAGAAGTAAAATGTTGGTGACATGCATGTCAAGGGTGAAATGCTTATCGAATAAGACACAAATAAGATACTATCCATTTAAATAAAAAGATTCTTGAGCTGGACCCAGACAGGTCCACCGGCAAATAATAGTGGCTAGGAGCCGGGGTGCCCTGCAGGATAGGTCTACTGACAAATAATAGTGGCCAGGAGCATTATGCCCTGCATGACCAATCAACCAGCTATAATAGTGGGGGTTTGCATGCTCAACAAACCAAACGTAATGATAATAAGACATGGGAAAGACACGAAGTAACTACTATGAAACACCATGTGAGTTGGGCCTAAACCGGTCCATCGCCGAATACTAGTAGCCGGGAGTGTTTTGCCCTGCATGACCAGTCCAGCGGCTATAATAGTGGGGGTTTGCATGCTCAACAAACCAAACGTAATGATAATAAGACATGGGAAAGACACGAAGTAACTACTATGAAACACCATGTGAGTTGGGGCTAAACCGTCCATCGCCGAATACTAGTAGCCGGGAGTGTTTTGCCCTGCATGACCAGTCCAGCGGCTATAATAGTGGGGTTCCTACACTCGCATGGATTGATAAAGATTATGATGTTAGACGATTATATTTACCAGAGGTCTAAAGAATAAATCGATCTAGACCATAGTTGGCCTTCATTATCTGTATTCTTATATGCTGCCTATATGATCATGTCATGTATATTATGTTGTATGTTTTGCATGTTATATATGTTTTGTATGTAGCGTACTGATCACCCGTTTCATGGGTGCTGCTCATTCCCTTGAGCAGAAGACACTTACGAGGCATCAGGTGGGGCAGGGCGTTGAGCCTAGACCTAACTTGGGAATCGAGAGCAACTCGACCGGACTCTGTTTTTCTTTTGCCTAGACCATGTATCGTTTTATTCTAGTTATGCAATGTTGTATGGTATTTTATGTTTAGAAAAACTCTAGTCACTTACTCTTTGGGTTTAATTATAAACTGCACTTGGATTTCTGTATGACTATGAGGGAGTCCTCTCAGACTCTCATTGTTTTATCAATGACTTGTCTTTTCATTAATGACTTGTGTTTAGTGCTGGAACGGTAAGAGTAAACCGATATGGTACTAAGTGTGGTGGTAATGCCCTCCGAGTTTACGGTCTTATTGTTTCACTTCTATTAAACCTTTTCATTAAAATAAAAATTTTCAATAGTAAATTTTGGGGGTGTTACACACTACCCCCCTTGAATTACATATCAGATTTTCGAGCTCCCCTAAGCCCCCATCTACAAACTTGAGTGAAAATTTTGTTTGGAGTGAAAAATCTCATAACTTTTATATCAAGTGTTGAAACCTTGAGTGGTAGTTGTGAGTGTTTGGTCTTTGGCTACCTTAGATCTAATTTTATCATACTTCTCATCTCTTTTCTCCATTTTATCTTTTGGTGGTCAATTATCCCATAAGCCACCGTCTTCCATTAAGCATATGCCAACTTTTTTAGCATATGCATCAAATTGGTATCAGAGCTTAAGGTTGAGAATTTGGGATAATTATTTTCTCCTCTTTTCCTTCTTTACCCCGTCTAGGCCCGAACACTTCATAAAAATTTTCTAGCCACCCACCATAATTTTCAAGCCCAAGTTAGCCTCTCTTGACCAAACACATCATCTTTCTCTATTGATTTCTTCTTCAAACTCAAGAACCTATGGGCGATGAACAAATACCAAGAGGCTTGATCCTTGAAGAGGCGCAAAACTTGAGAAGAGACCGAGCCATTGAAAACCTCCAAAATGGAATGAGATGAGTTCTTGGCAATTTGGAGAATCTCATGCAAAACCATAACACTCCATGCCCAAATACTTCCCCACGGCCAAGAAGAAGAACCCATTTTCACCAACATGAGGTGGTCGGATCTAGCATAAGTGATGATGCTAGCGATTCCAACTCCTCACCAAGTGATTCCCCACGTTATAGAAGAAGGAGACATGAAAGGAGAGATCATTTTCATGACATCAAAGCCGAAGTGCTCGAGTTTGATGGATCACTTAATCCAGAAGATTTCCTAGAGTGAGAGTTGAGGTGCTGATGCATATGCTAAACAAGTTGGCATATGCTTAATGGAAGATGGTGGCTTATGGGATAAGTGACCACCGAAAGTTAAAATAGAGAAAATATATGAGAAGTATGATAATATTTGATCTAAGGTAACCAAAGACCAAACACTCACAACTACCACTCAAGGTTTCAATACTTGAGATAAAAGTTAAGAGATTTTTCACTCAAAACAAAGTTTTCACTCAACTTTGTAGAGGGGCTTACGGGAGCTAGAGAATCTGATATATAATTCAAGGGGGTAGTGTTCTCATTGTGTTGAGGCTACCCATATTTATAGTGGCAACCAGGGTTACAAAAAGTCCATTATACACATCCCCTTTACCTACCTAGTTACATTCCAACCATTCTTTACTATTTAGTTATCTAATACAACCTAAAAACTAGTTGGATGAGAACTAAAATGAGGTCAACCTATGTATGGAAAAGTAGGTAATAAATAAAAGTACAAGTCATTCAATCATCCCCCATACCTATTCAATCATCTCCCATGCTTTCTTGGCTGATTGACTTGACTTGGCTGATTGATTTGACTTGGCTGACTGATTTGACTTGGTTGGCTGATTGATTTGATTTGGCCGACTGGTTTGAGTTGGCTGATTGATTTGACTTGGCTGACTTTCTTCACCTACTCCACCATCCACTTGTTTCTCATATTCAGCTAATTAATTTCATGAAAGTTAAGAGTGTTTTGTGATCCCCTAACTTAGAAAAATTAATTAGTGAAATATTATTATGAGATCTTCCTGCATCATCCTCCCCATCTTGGGAGGGCTCCACCTCTTCCACATCATGAAGGTAAGGGAGTAGATCACCCACATTAAATGTGTTTGATATATTTCCCATGTCCAGTGGTATCTCAAGCCGATAAGCATTACTTCCAATCTTTCCTTTCTTGGCATAAGCTTGTTTTTTCTTCTGGAGGAAAATCTTTCCTTTCTAAGATGTAGCCACACGAGATCTCCTGGTTCAAAACTTTGTTCCCTCCAATGTTGGTTGGCCTTCTTTTTATTTATTTCATTGACTTTCTCAATTCTTGCTCGTGTAATTTCTTGAAGGCTTGAATTCTGTCTTTGGCTTCAAAATTTGTTTGGGCCTTGATAGGAAGCAAAATGAGCTCGATAGGAGTGATAGGGTTGACACCATATACGATCTCAAAAGGCGAATGGCTGGTGCGTATGTGGGGGACCTATTGTAAGCAAATTCGACATGAGGAATCTTAATGTCCCAATCCTTGAGGGATTTGTGCACCAAGCTGCGCAAGATAGTAGTCAGGGTCTGGTTGGTGACTTTAGTTTGGCCATCCGTTTGTGTGTGGTAGGCATTGCTAAATAGAATTTTAGTACCAACCAACCTCCACAAAGTTTTCCAGAAATAGCTAAGAAAGGTATCCTTATCCGAGACAATGGAAGAATGCCATGCAACCTTACTATTTCTTTAAAGGCATCATCTGTCTTATGACAAGGGACGAAGTGAGACATCTTAGAAAACCAATCCACCACTACTACCATAATGGCATCATTTTGCCTTTGAGTTCTAGGCAAAGCCACTATGAAATCCATACTCACATGGTCCCAAGGTTGATGAGGGACTGGTAATGGAGTGTAGAGTCCTTAGTGGAAGTGACTCTTGGACTTTTGGCATGTAACACATCAAGCTATGACTCTATGTACATCACTTATCATTTTGGGCCAATAGAAGTGCTCCTAAAGTACGTCATAGGTCTTGTTGATCCCAAAATGCCTTGCTAGCCCACCTCCATGTGATTCTCGTATCAACAACTCTTGAATGGGAGTCTTCGGGTTGCAAAGCTTGGTATTCTTGAAGAGGAATCCATCTTTTATGACATAGGGGCTTCGAAGTTTGTCTCGGTCTTCAAGGTAGCTTGCAAAGTCGTCCTCCTCCTTGTATAGCTCCTTCAAGCATCCAAAACCTAAGACTCGAGCTTCTAATAGGGACAACATACAATACCTTCTAGAGAGGGCATCAGCTACTACATTGGTCTTGCCATTCTTGTGTTTTGCTACAAAAGAGAAGGTTCGTAAAAACTCTATCCACCTAGCATGCCTAGGGTTGAGCTTATGTTGCCCATTTATATACTTTAGAGACTCGTGATCGGTATTTAATACAAATTGTGCGGGCCTTAGATAATGAGACCAATGATCTAGAGCCCTAATGATAGCATAAAACTCCTTGTCGTACGTGATATAGTTAGATCTTGATCCATTGAGCTTCTCACTAAAATAAGCTATTGGCTTGCATTCTTATAGTAGGACCGCTCCAATCCCAACTCCACTTGCATCACATTCAACTTCAAAAACTTTAGCAAAATCTGGTAACCTCAAGATGGGGGCCTCACTTAGCTTGCGCTTGATCACATCAAAAACTTCTTGGGCTGCAGGTGTCCATTTGAATTCTCCCTTCTTGAGACACTCTGTGATAGGGGCCAAAAGAGTGCTAAATCCTTTTATGAACCTCCTATAAAAAAAGGCAAGTCCATGAAAGGATCGAACATGGGTAATGGATGTGGGTGTAGGCCACGACCTTATTGCCTCCACCTTTGACTCACCCATTGAAATACCTTAGATACAAAAAACCGTGGGAAGGTGAATTTTGGTACAAAAAAGTCAAAATTCTCTAACTTCCCATACATCTTGTTGTTCCTAAGGGTCGAAAACATGAGCCTTAAATGCTTTACATGATCTTCACTACTAGAGGAGTATACAAGTATATCATCAAAGTACACTACAACAAATTTAGAGATAAAGGGCCTAAGGACTTCATCCATGAGACTCATAAATGTGTTGGGTGCATTTGAGAGACCAAAAGGCATCACCATCCATTCGTATAATCCTCCCTTAGTCTTGAAGGTGATCTTCCATTCATCTCCTTCCATTACACTCAAATCAATCTTTGAGAATACACAAGCACCATGTAAGGAATATAACATGTCATCAAGTCTAGGTATAGGATACCTATACTTGATGGTGATGGTTTTGATAGCTCTACTATCCAACCACGTGGACCTTTCATGCAGGGCAACCCGGCTCCTAGCCACTATTATTCGCCGATAGACCTGTTTGGGCCCAGCTCAAGAATCTTTTTATTTAAATGGATAGTATCTTATTTGTGTCTTATTCGATAAGCATTTCACCCTTGACATGCATGTCACCAACATTCTACTTCTGTCCTCTCAAGGGGGCTAGTCCCATATCTTGAGACTCCTACGCCCCTTATCAAGCCTCGACATCCATTCCCCCTTACACTTACACATAATGAAAAACCCAACTCCTAAGGGTGTGAATTAGGCCCAACACCTCATGACATTAGCTCCACCTACTATCACCCTCTAGAGTTTTCCTTTGAAAACCCTAATTGGACCTATGTGGCCCAACTTTCTCTTAGTTACACTACTGTTACTTCATTTATCATCCCACACCTTATCTCATTTAGATCCAATCCCAAATCATATCGCTTTACCCCTTGATTCCACATGTGAATGAAAAACCCTAGTTGGCCACTTCAACCCTAGTACCTTTCTTCTCCCACGAGTAACCTCTCTCTTTTTCACCCAATATCTCTTCTCTTCCATGGCACCCATACTCACCCTTTATATAACAAATTCCCACTCTTAACCCGTGCTCCACTCTCCCTTAATTGTTTTTACTTCCACATTTTTTTCTAGATTAGTGTTCCCTCTCAAATCCCTAATCGGGTCCCTTATATACCCGTACACTAACCTACGTACTATTTTTCGTCTCAAGTCTCCAATCACTCCACAACTCTCCTCTTAGCTTATTTACACCCTAAAATAACTTTTCTCATGCAAAGATCATCCCTATACAAGTTTTATCCACTCCATGCAAACTCTTGAAGTCCCATTGCAAATCCTATAATTCCTATGCATGGTTCCCATCCGTCATTCATTTTTGGTCATTCCTTCCTCTTTGTGAACTGACTTTCCATTTTTTTTCTTTTTATCCTTTCATTCCCATATCATATTATCAATTGTCCTAGCATGCATGTCCTAGAGGGCCATATCATATCATATCAATATCACCATATATATATGTATCATGCTCATGCCATAAGGAAAACATCCAAACATACCTCAACTCTATGCTACGTTACACATAAGACAAGTTAATGACAATCATACGATACATGACATAACATGATATATAACATCCAAGGCATACAAGTCACACAACACACATGGGCCTTAGCTACATCCTTACTTAAAACGACGTCGGGCTTAGAGCACTCTCCTACGCCTCCTTAGGATTTTGACTTGATTCACCTATAAGAGGGAAACATTATGGATTAATCTCCCTCTTACCAAAGATTACTATTATTTCTACCCTACCCTTATCATATTCTACTATTAGGGCTAATACTGATGATAGTAGTTTTCTAATTATAAGTAGGATTATTATTCTCAAACCAATTATTCATGCTACTGATAACCCACAATAAGTCTTAATAGTCACCATGGTTTATATTTAAGTAGTCATAGTGATAATATTTATAGTGTTAGATGTAATAGTTTCAATATTACTAGTAATAATATTATTATTAGTTTTAGTGATAATACTAATATTAACCCAAACCCTAGTAAGAAGAATAATAATAATAGTGGCATAAGCAATATAAAAGTAGTGACCATAATAATTCTTATATTAATAATACTAGTAGTGATAATAGGTTAGTGATTATAAAATATTGACAAAAGACAAGTTAACAATAACAATATTCATAGTAGTATTGAATAATAAATATAATAATAATAGTGGTGATAATATTAATAATAGTTTTCATCTTAAGGATAATACTAATGAAGGTCCTAGAAATCATCTTAGTAGTAGTCTTAGTGATAATGTGGTCAAGTATAATAGAATAACAACAACAACAACAATAATAATAATAATAATAATAATAATAATAATAATAATGTTAAACATAATAAGGTTAATAATCGAAAAGAGTATTAGTAATATAAGAGTCCCAACAATTACACTAATAATAAAAGTGATAATGACAAAGTTAATATTAATAGTATTAGTAAGATAATAATACAATAGTGATAATAATAGTAGTAGTAATGATAATATTATTAATAATAACAATTATACTGTATTAATACTAAAATTATAGCATTTTAAATGATAATACCATAGTTATAATATTTTCAAAGTTAGGTTAGATTGTAAGAGTGGTAACATAATAATAATAATAATAATAATAATAATAATAACACAACATTAATAATAATAATAAGGGTAATACTATTAATATTACTAAAAATTATTAACACTTATAGAAAAAGAGTTTAAGTGTTGGGGAAACTAGAATACCACCTAGGGTTGGCGACGGCATGTGGCGGTAGCACGCGGCGGCGGTGGTGGAGGAGGAAAAGAGGTGGAAAGATGGGGTTATAGCTAGAGGAGAGGGAATGAGAGGGTGTTTGAGGTGGTGGAAAGTGTCTCAGGTGGTGAGGGTTGGAATGGAGGTGGTGGTGTAGCCGGAGGCGCACGACAGTCGGTACAGTGGCTGAAGGTGGAAGGTGGAGAAGGTAGAAGGAGAGGGAGGCAAGGAAAGATGGAGGTATGGGGAGGTAGAGGAAGGTCCCTTGGTTATTTTGGAGGGTGGAGGAGGTGCTGGTTGCGATAGAATTGGCGGCGGATGGCAATGCAAGGGGCAGTGGGGGTTTGTGAGGGCTAATCGGGAAGCTGACTTTGCAAGGTTGTGGTGGCTCGTGCAGGTCAAATCGAGGAAGGAGGGAAGCTTAGTTCTATAAGTGTCTAGAATCGGCCCAAATCTCTTGGATTAGCCCATTTAGTGCTTCCTTGAAACATGTGGCTCTAAGTCTTGTACTTTGACAACTTGGAAGCGACAAAGGGTCTTGTGAAGGATTTGCATCATCCCCCAAGTGTTTGATTAACAAATCTAGCTCCTCGGTTTGCATCAAAGCTAAATCGAATTGCCTAGTAGACATAAGTCTATGCCGAAACCAATCACCAAAATGGATATAAGGCCAGGCCAAAGCCAACCACCTAGGTAACCATTTCCTTTAGTATTGATACCCCATAGTACATCATTAATGGCTAGAGTTAGTAAGGCACAAGACCTCTCAGGATCCCGCCTAAAGGTAAGCTAACCCCAAGTAGCTAATCGAGGATCGAGTAACCCAGACCCATATTAATTCTTTTATTTCCATTTTTCTCCAATCATGTGGGTCTTCCATTTATTCTTGGACAATGTTATTCATATGCAAAAACATATTTAACTCTAGTCCATGCTAAGTTTCATTACTCTATGTGCAATAGCCTCACTTATTATAAGTGAAATACCCCTTTAGTCCTTTCTATACTCATATAGTATAACATAACCCATGATCCTTTTTTATCTTTTAATTAGACCAATAGCCTATGATAAAATCTATATTTTATCCCATTAATAATCATGGTATAGTACCAATCATAATCTCAAAGCATAACTGAACCGAAAAGAAGCAAATTAAACAAACCATTCAAACCAGTTAATTGGTCTAGCCCAACCAATCAATCAATTTCACTAACTAGTCTATCGGTTTAGGTCAACCAGTTGATTAGATTAACTCAACTGGACCATGCTTTCCTCAAACCAGTTGATTGGTTTGCCCAAACCAATCAATTGTTCATAGACCCATCGATCAATATTTCCAAACAAGTAAATGAGTTTAAAGGTCTATGTAAGCATATCAATCGATGGGTTGGGTTAATCAATTCACTATTCTAGGAACCGAACGATCAGTTAGACCTAACTAATCGATCGGTTTGTTGTAATACCAAATCACAAATTTCATGCAGATTCTTTCATTTAAATCATTTATAGCCATATTAAAATATGTATCCATATACACAAACATATTTCCAACCAAATTAACATTCATTTATCAACATGAGATCATCATAGTCTACTTTTACCCATTTTCATGCTTTTTACTCAACATAAGATCTCAAACCATATCATTTAACCATCCAAACCATATATATAACTATATTCTTCCATGCTGACATGCAAAAATCAACTAGGTGTAACATCTAACATGCAGGAATACTTACTAAATATTTTAGAAGTAAGAATTACTTACATGATTCAAGGAAAATTCTCTAAAAAATTGAAATTCTAACTGTGAAAATTATCAGCTTTGAAAACCTTAAACCAAAATATTAAATTATGAAATTATTCCAAAATCTTATCAAATTTTGAATCTTAAAAATAGGAGAGAATAGGAAGGAAGACAAAAATGAAAGAGTTAAACTGTATTACTCAATCGTTTTCTAGAATCAAACTATGCTTTGTCAAAAATGAAAACAAGAAAGTGCTAGAGGCACGATCAAGAGAATGTGCGAAAGTAGATTGACAAGGATCATAGTGTGGAAGGAAGACATAGGAAAATTTGATGGCTGAAAGTAAGGTGAAATGCAGGGATGATTGGGGTTATTTATAGCCAACTAATCAAAGGAGAATTACATAATCTTTGGAAATTGATTCAAAACCCTACCTTTGACCATTTAAATTCGATTAGAACTGATGGATTTTGTCCAGGATTTGCTAACCTCTCTTCTGTAGAGCTCAAATGGTGCCCCGAAGAATTGAGGTCAATTAGACCAGAATTAGGGTCCAAGAATGGGATAATAGGAAGTCAGCGTGGAAGGAATCTTTCTGCTACTCAAAAGCCTACCTGAGGTTGAAGCATTTGATCTCAAAATTGTGTAAAGGAGAGAGGAGGAAGAATATAATACTGAGGTCATCTCTCGTGCTCAAGGAAGATTACAATATAATTGACCACCGAAAGTTAAAATAGAGAAAATAGATGAGAAGTATGATAATATTTGATTTAAGGCAGCCAAAGACCAAACACTCACAACTATCACTCAAGGTTTCAACACTTGAGATAAAAGTTGTGAGATTTTTCACTTAAAACAAAGTTTTCACTCAACTTTGTAGAGTCCTCCATTGTGTTGGGGCTACCCATATTTATAGTGGGAGCCAGGGTTACAAAAAGTCCATTATATCCATCCCCTTAACCTACCTAGTTACATTCCAACCATTCTTTACTATCTAGTTATCTAATACAACCCAACAACTAGTTGGATGAGAACTAAAATGAGGTTAGCCTATGTGTGGTATTTTGACAGCCATACCACAACATGGAGCCCCTTATATGTTGAAAAGCAGGTAATAAATAAAAGTATAAATCACTCAATCATCCCCCATACCTAATCAATCATCTTCGATGCTTAGCTAGTTAAAATAATTTGATTTGTTGACCTTCTTGACTTTCTTCACCTACTCCACCATCCACTTGTCCTCCCTTTTCTTTTCTTTTTTTATTTTAATTTTTGAAATCAGCCTTAGTCTTGGGCCGAAATGGCTTCTTAAGTGGAAAAGTACTTGAAATAGTTGTTTGGGCTTGGTTTTGGGCTTGATGTTGCATCGTAGTTGGTTGGCTTTGGGCCTAATTAGTTGAGTTTGGGCTGAATGTGCATCGTATTTCCACTTATTTCTCTTATTCGGCTAATTAATTTCCTCCAAGTTAAGAGTGTTTTGAAATCCCCTAACTTAAAAAAATTAATTAGTGAAATATTATTATGAGATGCTACTACATCACATTAATGTTGTAAAGAGATTCAAATCAAACTTAGAAAAGGATATAAACTCATAGGACAACCAGTTGATAGATTTGAGCAAACCAGTTGGCAAGTTTATCGAGAAATTAAATTGCCTATTTCAAGTTCGTAACTTTATTAAAATTTGAAGTTCTTTTCAAAACCAAAACTAATTTATTTTATATCAATATAATTTTAAGTATAATTTGAAGAATTTTCGGATAGGAAATTACATGGATATAAAATGAGTTAAATTAGGAATTAATGGTGGTAAGGTTTGTGATCACCAAAAATGAGAGAAAAGGGACCCTTAAATCATATACTTGAATCTACCACTTAAACCTTTGCAACATATTTGTGAACAATATTCAACCCAAGCATGCACTAGCTAGGAGGTATTTCCTTCAAAAATGATAGATAAAATGGTAGCCAAATGTTGGATTCGTTGATGCATATGCTAAATAAGTTGCAATATGCTTAAAGAAAGATGGTGGCAATGGGATAATTGACCACTGAAAGTTAAAATGGACTTTAGATGAGTATGATAATATTTGATGTAAGGTAGCCAAAGACCAAACAATCAAAACTACCACTCAAGGTTTCAACACTTGAGATAAAAGCAATGAGATTTTTCACTCAAAATAAAGTTTTCACTCAACTTTGTAGAGGGGGGACATAGGGAGCTCAAAAATTTGATTCATAATTCAAGGGGATAATGCATTGCATTGTGTTGAGGCTACCCATATTTATAGTGGCATCCATGGTTACAAAAAGTCCATTATATCCATCCCCTTACCTACCTAGTTACATTCGAACCATTCTTTACTATCTAGTTATGTAATACAAGCTAACAACTAGAAATAATTTGATTTGTTGACTTGGCTGAATTTCTTGACCTACTCCACCATCCACTCATCCTCCTTTTTCTTTTTATCCTTTTTTTAATTCAATTTTTTATGTCAGCCTTGGACTTGGGTTGATTTGGCTTCTTAGGTGGAAAAATACTTAGAAATAGCAATAAAATAGCTAGTTGGCCTTGGGCTTGATGTGCTACCATAGTTGGTTGGCCTTGGGTTGGATAAGCTACCACAATTGGTTGTGTTTGAGCTGAACTTGCCACCATGAATGCATGGGCTGGTGCGCCCACCTATTTTCTCATATCCAGCTAATTAATTTCATCTAAGTTAAGAGTGTTTTGTGATCCCCTAACTTAGAAAAATTAATTAGTGAAATATTATTATGTGATGCTCTTGCATCATTCATTTAAACACATTCTCACCCTTATAAGGGTGTGAGAGTATTTAGTTACAACTCAACTAAACTCCAACTATAAAATACAAACTGGTTAAAAGATAAACTAGATAGTTACCTAACGAAGCTAACTAACGTAGTTTAATTCTAACTAGCCTAAAAAAAGTCAGCCCTAACCCTCCCAGTTGGCTAGTATCATGTGCCCCCTCTCCCCCGCCCATACCTCTGATTTATGGGTAGAATGTAAGTAATCGGCTATTAATCCTAACTAATACATCATTTCAATTAAGAGAGTAATCTAAGTGTGAATAGTTGTCCATGAGGGCTAAAAATAGTACACAAGAGTGAGGGATTTATCATGTTTAGTTGTTGCAAATCCCTGTCTAAGTCATGCATATAATCCACCAACTACCCCTTAATTTTTTATGAAGTGGACCCCACTAGCTATTGTTTTCTGTACTTGTTAATGGCTTGAGGTGGCTAATTTTCCTTTGTGTCATGGTATCTTGTTGGCTACGTGTGGTGCCAAAAGGAAGCAAAAGTAGGGTGGTGGTTGGCTGTCTTTGCAAGGCTGGCATGGTTGTGGTGTTTGATTGGCTTAGTGTAATTATTCCCAAATTAATTTGGTAGAAGTATAATATCAAAATATTTGGGTATTATCAACATAATTGATGTAATGATAGTATAAGTCTTTTTTACCATACCATCCTTACATTAATTAAAGGAAAATACCAATTAGAACACATAAACATGATAAAATAGAAAATGAGAGAACCTTTATAAACTTACACGTTTGGAGACTAACTCTAAGTATAATATCAAAAAATATATATAAGGGATCCCATAAAATTAAAAGCCCAAAAAGGTATCCAGGCCAAAAACAATAATTAGATAATATAGTCTATGTCCAACTAGAATACTACGTAGCAAAATCATCTAAAGGGTCTTCATCAACTTTCAAAAAAAATATCTAGGCCCTCTTCTCATGGTAATGGTAATTAACAATACCTATAAAAGAGATGATCAATACGCTATTTACTGAGTAATGTAATAATACAACCGAAGTGAGGTTACATAAAAAAAACATGAGTTTACACATAATACTAATTCCTGATCTCATTAGTAGATATACACATAATCCATTCTTTTATTTATGTTAAGTTTAGAGACCCCACTACTATTAATCCTGTGGAACATATTAAAGCCCCTCTCAAGGAAAAGCACACTTGAGCTATTATTATTATCCGACATAACAAAGCTAGCATATAATAAGGAAACATGCTCTTGATCACTATTCTTAAATCAATAGAATGGTCTAAATCACCTCTTAAATCAGTAGAACACTATTATCTTCCGGTAGAATGGACATAACACCTCGATTCTCACTCATGTAATCTTTCACTTTAAGAAATAAATGTCTTATCATTAGAATCATATTATCTTTCATGTTGAGTTTAGGGGTCAAACTATTATTACTTTGGAGGAATGGACTAATACACCTCTAAGAAAAAAAATAAACCTGAGCCATTATTATCATCTAGTAGAATGGGTAGAACACATCAGCTCAAGTCATGTGATCTTTCACTTCAAATGATTAATATCTTATTTATAATTGGCTACATCATTATGTGTGACTCACATTTCCTTAAGAATAGGACCACAATTGGACATGTAAAGTAAAACCAAATAATTATCAAGGTCATCCTCAAGGAATAGGTCCACAATTTCCTTATGAATACCGAATTTATTATTATCCACCAATTTTATCATACCAAAAATATGGTCTAACTTCTACATCTCATAGAGGCAATGACAACCAATCTATAGAGTGACTATTGGCAACACTTACGACACACTAATTTACTATTTAGGTTTAACTTTTTCTATAAGACTCATATAATCACCAAATAGAATTCCAATACTAAAAACATATTCAAAAATTAAGATCGAACTCTAATAGTTTACACATGCGATATGTGAGGTTTGATTGGGAATTTGATGCACAATATAATATTGTGTTGGTTTATATAGTTGTTGGAGAAATTTGTGGTAGGATTGTGAGTTCTATGATAAACTAGGGTCTTTTTCATTCACAAAATGTGTTGATGTGAGTTTTAGACAAAAATTTAAGAGTAAAGAAATAAACACAAGGGGTCGTGTTTTCCAAACACATACCGTATTTTTCTTTAGTTTCCAAAATATTTTCTTTTGCCTTGTCAAATTTTTTCTAGTATAAAAGAGATGAGAAAACCCTGGCCGTCAAGTCATGCCACCCAACTTCTTCTTCTCCGTAGAGGTCTCCATTGTTAGAGGGTTATATACATGAACACGAATAAATATATTTATTTTCCCTCAATTATTCTATTTTATGATTGATCTATGAATTATTTATCATCTTGCCACTTTCAATTTTTGTTTTGATCCTTTTAATCCACGTTATTCCACAATAATTTAATATTAAAGCGGTGGTTGTTGAAGAGATCTGGTAATTAGGATGGCCACAATATTCAATATTAAAAAGTCGATTTTGGATTATGAAAATTGAAGATGCAGGTGATTCTAATTTAGAATGAATTAGGAAAAGTATTATCCGGTCATTCAAATAAGACAAATTCGATGATGGATAAGCAAGTTGAAGAGATAGATTTGAAGGCCCTCTCTAACATATAATTATGATTTTTGAACAAGGTATTGTGGGATGGGAAAAGGAATCAACAACGACTGCTGCCATGTGGTTAAAGCTTGAGTCATTATATATGATGAAATTAGTAGCAAATTGGCTACTATTGAAGAGTTAGCTTCATGATATGAATTAGATGAGTGAAAATCTTTGAAAGTTCATTTAGATGTATTTGATTATATTGTGATGGATTTTCATAACAAAGAAGTCAATTTGGATGATGAAGATTTGGCCATTATGCTATTGTGTTCTTTACCAACTAGTTTTAAGTATTTTTATGAAACTGAGTTGTATGGAAAGGATGAGTTAGTCGATGATGATACATAAGAGTTGATTGATGGTCATTTGGCTAGTAGCGGTACTTCTAGGGACTCATAAAGTGAGGGATTTGTAACAAGGGGAGGAATTAAGAGTTGAGGTCAGATAATCGTAAGTGTAGATCTAAATCGAAGAGTTGGTAGCAGAATGTGACATGCTATGGGTATCACAAGCAGGGGCAAATAAGGAATTTTTTTCCTAATAGAAAGGCTGGTGATAAGTCTGGCAAGTCATCGTATGGAGGATGATGCTACTATAGCTGAGAGTGACAGTGATAGAGATTAATGATAGATGGATCTTGGATTTTAAGTGTTATTACCATATATGTCATAATCAAAGTTAGTCTCAAATGTTTGAGGTGATTCAGGGTGGAGATGTTCTGATGAGTAACGATGTTGTTTGCAAAGTTGCTAGGATTTATCCGATGAAAGTGAGGATATGATGTTGTGTTCAAGACACCATCCAACATAAGGCATGCCTCTGAGATGATCAAGAATCACATCTCTTTGAGTTCCTTATAATGTAAAGGGTGTTAGTGTGTTATTGAGGATGGTATCCTGAGAGTTACAAAAGAGGATATTGTGGCAATGAAGGGGAGGTAAGTTAGGGCATCATATGAGTTCGTGTGTTTCACTATTGTTGGGACATCTATTGTAACACCCCCAAATTTACTACTGAAAAATTTCGTTTAAAATCAAAAGGTTTAGCGGAAGCAAAGGATAAAACTGTAAACTCGGGGGTATTACTGCCACACTTAGTACCAGACCGGTTCACTCCTACCGTTCCAGTACTAAGTGCTAAGGCTATATCCGATCAACCTTTAGTACAAAGTATCAAAAACGCAAGACAACATTTAAAATAAATCCTTAACAAGAGGTAAGTCAAACAGAAGTTAGAATACGATTTAGGATTACAACCCTAGAATATGTTTCTCAAAACAAGAATGTAATACAAAATACAGCTAAACAAAAACAAATCCCGAAGGATCAATATCCGGATTGCCTACTCACTCAAGTCAGGCCTTCTGCCCCAAAACAGTATCCGATCTTAAACCTGCACAAGAGGTCTGCTCCCCACCATTGGTGGATCATCACAGGACCCATTCAACCAAGGTAGTATCAGTACGGGTCCAATACTGAGTAAGTCCCACTACCCTATCTTAGGAGAGATATCATCAAGTGCATATTAAACTCGGGTACAACACGTTGCTACAATATCATGCATATACACAACCTACAGCATGAATCTTACCATACACCTAGAGTAACACATTAAAACATATGTAACATCCTATTTAACATATAAGCGTGGTATAACCGAGATGTAAAGTGGCTCATACGCCTCAGGTAGGAATAATCCATATTATTAAAACTCAATACGTGGCATACTCACGTAAGCAGCATGTAGTAATACAGATAATAAAAGCTGGCCATGGTCCAATTAGACTTATTCTTTATTCTCATTCATAATATGTTCATTCCACACATATTATTTAATAGTCCATGTGACTGCGGGAGCCCCACTATTATAGTCGGTGGACCGGAAGATATACGCACAGGGCAGAACGCCTCTGATCCACTATTATAGCCTGTGGACCGGAAAATAAATGCACAGGACAAAACGCCTCTGATCCACTATTATAGCCGGTGGACCGGATCATGGCCCCGACTCACATGGTGTTTCGCTTTAAGTACTTAGTATCTTTCCCATGGATTAACTTATTCGTTTGGTTTGTTGAGCACGAGATCCCCCACTATTATAGCCGGTGGACCGGAAGATAAACGCACAGGGCAAAACGCCTCTGATCCACTATTATAGCCGGTGGACCGGAAGATAAACGCACAGGGCAAAACGCTTCTGATCCACTATTATAGCCGGTGGACCGGAAAATAAACGCACAGGGCAGAACGCCTCTGATCCACTATTATAGCCGGTGGACCGGAAAATAAACGCACAGGGCAAAACGCCTCTGATCTACTATTATAGCCAGTGGACCGGAAAATAAACGCACAGGGCAGAACGCCTCTGATCCACTATTATTGCCGGTGGACCGGATCACGGGCTCGGCTCAACATCTTTCGCTTTACGTAATTAATGTCTTATCCGTGTCTTATTGAATCACGTCACACCCTTGACATGCATGCGGTTGATACTCTACTTCTTTCCCCTCCAGAGGGACCATCCCGTATTTTGAGACTCGTACCTCTTCTCACACCCGACATCCATCCCCCGTAGACTTAGGCATAGTGGCATATAGTACGGCACAATCTCCAAGAATATAGGCCATCCCAACACACATGATATCGACTCCGCATGTCCTCACCCCTTTAGGGTTCCTCCTCGGAGACCCTAATCGGACCTACGTGGCCCAACTCTTTCTTGCTTACCCAAACGTTACTTTGTTCTCTATCTCATACCTCATTTTTATTAGGAAATTCCCCAAATGTATTACTTTATCTCCCAAGTTCACGCGTGACCGACAAAACCCTAGTTGGCCACCCAAAACCCTAGTTGACCACGCCAACCCTAGTTGGCCGCGCCAAACCCTAGCACCTTACTTCCTCAACAAGTAACCTCCCTCTTTCACCCCAAAATCTCTTCTCTCATTTAGAAAACCCATATTCATCCTTTATATAAGTGAGTTCTCACTCTCAACCCCATACTCCATCCTTCCTTGATCATTTTTACCCTTGTACCCTTTAAATTCCTCATTTTCTCCCAAAACCCTAATTGGGTCCCTTAGACACTCTTACATCGATCCACGTAAAAGTTTGCACCCAAGTCTCCAATGGACCCATAACTTTGACATTATGTTATTTACTTCCTAAATCAACTTTCCTTACGTAAGATTCATCCCCATGCAGAATTTAAATACTCCCTGCAGACTCCCCAACACCCACTTACTCGCAAAACCCTAATCAAGTCTCTTATGCACCAACTCACGTACTATTTTTCATACCAAGTCTCCAATCACTCTAAGGCTCTCCAAAACTCTTACTTACAACCCAAATCAACTTTTCCCACATAAGGATCACGCCCATGCAAACTTCCCAAACGTCCACTTCCCGTTGTTCTTTTATTATCATTTCATGCTACCCAAAACCCTAGCATGCATGTCCTAGAGGGCCATATCATGTCACATCATCAAACATCAAACATGGAACATGTCATGCTCGTACGATATAAGGCACACACATCATACCTCATTATCCACGCTGCGCTACACAAAACAGGTTATTCATAACACATGCATAATACACATTAACATGGCATACTCATCATCAATCAACACATCACACATAGCACAAGGCCATAGCTACGTCCTTACGAAACACCCTTAAGTGGAGGTAAGTAGAGACTTACCTGGATCCGAAGCTAGCTAAGCGAGATAAGAGGGAGAGAGATCACTAGTTCGAGGATCCACAATAAAGCTTTCCAACGAAATCAACACAAATCGAGACAAGAAAATGCCGGAGAAGCTTCGTCGGGGAACGACGGTGGCTCGCCAGTGGTCAGCAGGGCTCGCCGATGGCCGGGCGGTGGCGCGAGCTGCGTGGTCTGCTGTTGCCCGGCTTTAGCTGCTGCTGCTGCGGCGGTCGGCTGCGGCTGTTGTGCGGGTCGGTGGTGGTCGGAGCTCGGCCGGCAGGGCGAAGCAAGGAGGGGCAGCTGGGAAAAGGGGCGGCTGGCTAGGGTTAGGGTTGCGGGACAGGGACAAGGACGCCAGGAAAGGGAGATAGAAGAGAAGGAGAGAAAAAGGAAGAGGGAGAGGGGTTGGGGCACCGGTCGGGGTTGCGGGGTTTTTTTTTTTACAAATACACATAGAATAAAATACTTAAAATATAAAAATATTATTGGAATATTTTATATAAAATTTATTTAACGAAAAATTATTTCGAACGGATCTGAAGGCTTAAAATTAACAAAAAGCTATATAAAGAATTTCGGAAACATTTTCGGAAGAATTTACCATCGAACGTAAAAATTTATATTATTTACGGAAATACATTATAAGACCCTGAAATAATATTTAAAAACCTATAATAAAATATTTAAGTCAAATTCTAATAAATCAAGACTAATTTTAATAATTTCCGAAATCGGTTTTCCGCAAACTAAAAAGCGTAGAACGGAAGAAAATTAATTTCAAAAAGAAATTCTTAAATAAGTTCCGAAAATATTTTTACTTTAAACTTCCCGAAAATATTATATTCAATTAATTAAAACATCGATAAAATATTACTTCCCGAAAATGATTAATTACATTCAATTATGAATTCAAAATCATCGATAAATCCATAAAACGAATAAAAATTAAAATAATTAATTGTTTACATCAAATTACGCTAATAAAATCATTAAACTTAATAAATCTGGATTTTAAAAATACGGGGTATTACATCTATAGTGGCATAGCCAAAGTTAACAAACTCTAATGTTTCGAGATTTTGGCATATGAGGCTCCACATGAGTGTCAGGGGACTTATTGAGCACTCTGAGATGGGCATGTTAGATGGAAAGAGTATAGGTAGTATGGACTTTTGTGAGTACTGTGTGGTTGGAAAGCATAAGCAGGTTAGCTTTTGGATATATATCCGCATAGTATAAGAGCACCTCTTAAGTTTATCCATTAATATTTATAGGATCCAATGAGAGTTGTTTCCAAAGGTGGTTTCACATTTATTGATAACGTTTATAGAAAGATATAGTTGTATTTATTAAAGTATAAAAATAAAGTGTCTGGTGTTTTTAAATGCTAAAAGACCTTGCTAGAGAAGCAAACTGGGAAACAAGTATCTCGAGACCGATAATGGTCTTAAATTTGTTGAGTAGGGTTTCATTGATTTTTGCCTAAATCATGGAATAGCAAAAGAACACACTTGTGTTGGAAGACCATAGTAGAATGAGGTTGTTGAGCAGATGAATAGGACCCTATGGGAGAGTTGTAGGTTATCACAAGGAGGGTTAGGTAGAGAGTTTTAGGCTAAGTAATTTCATATGGCAACATACCTATTGAATCGTTCACCAAATTGGCCTATTCAGTTGAAGACACCTGAGGATTTTAGTTTGATAAGCCTGCTAATTACTTTGATTTCCAAATTCTTAATACAAAACAAGGAGATGGACTTGTTGATTATACACTCGGGCATGGGGCTGAATTTGCACAAGAACCGTAGTCGCTTCCAAGTAATAATTGAAGAGATTTGAGCTAATTCTAAACAGACCAAGATGGGCTCAAATAATAATCAAGACTTAGTCAACATCATCAAAGCAATTGAAGAGGCTAATATTTATGCAAAAACATTTCCAGCATGATCTAACCATCAAAGGGCATAAATTTGATGACTTCCAAGATACTAAATAGAGGATTAAACATGGTTGATGCAAACCAAAGAGCTGGACTTGTTAATCATACAGTTGGGGATGATGCAAATCCTTTACAAGACCCTTTATCACTTCCAAGTGGTCCACTTACAAGACTTAGAGACAAACATTTCAAGAATGCTATAAATGGGCTAATCCAAGAGATTTTGGCTGATTTTAAACAGACCAAGATGGGCTCAAATAATAATCAAGACTTAGTCAACATCATCAAAGAAGTTGAAGAGACTAATATTTATGCAAAAACGTTTCCAACATGATCTAACCATCAAAAGGCATGAATTTGATGAGTTTCAAAAATTAAATAGAGGATTAAAATATGGTCTTGACTTCGTTATGTTAAATACATTAAAATTAGTCATTTAGCTATATATGGTTGCCTTTAGAAGTCCAAGAGGCCTAAAAAACATGGGAACTTGTTTATTTTGTTGTTTGTGGTGTTTTAAAGCTTTATTTATGACTTTTCCTATTCTAAGAAGGTGTTTCAAAGCTTTGGTTATGACTTTTCATATTCTAGCTTTATTTAATCTGGGTATTTTTCTGTTTAGAATTCTCATATTTAATTTTAGAATTTTTGGAAATTTTTTGCTATTAAACTGGGCAGTTTTCCGTGAATTGCACAAACACAAAGCAAATCCAGCACATCAGATATCAACTAAAGATTTCTCCTCATTCGGACAGATTTTGAGGAGTTTCTTTTTTAAAATTGCTTAAGTTTTCTTGAATTTTGAAAATTTGTAAGCCTTGGAGAGTCTCAAGGCCATTTTTATTTTCGTTTAGTTTCGGCTTAATATCTATTGTACTTGTAATAACCTAGCAAAATAGTGAAAAGTCATGGCTGGTGGTGAGGAGTTTGCTAAGATGTTACATGTTATCGCTCAAAAATTAGAGAAAATGGAGAAAAAATCAGAGGAGGATAGGGTGAGCAAAAATACTAGAATGGATGCAATAGCCGAAATGGTTTTGAAAACCACTAGGAAACTAAACGAGTTGGAGAATGAGGAAGAAAGTAGCGGTAGCAATCTTAGACAATTTCATGACAAGAAGATGTTCAAACTGTCTTTGAGTATAAGGGGTTTGATGACAAGAAGAAGTTCAAACTGGCTATCCTCTAACTCACTAAACTCGCTGCCCTATGGTATGAAAACCTCAAGGCGAATAGGAGGAGAAAGGGGAAAGAAAGAATAAACTCATGGGATAAGTTGAAAAAAAAAGATGAGGGATAAATGGGTGAATAAGGAGTACGAATAGGAGCAATACCTAAAATTGACCCATCTTTCCCAAGAAAATATGAGCATGGAAGATTAAATTAAAGAATTTGAGAAGTTGTGTTTGGTTTGTGATTTACAAGAAAAGGAGACCTTCAAAATTGCTCATTTTGTTAAGGGTATTTCTAAGGGAATTAACCAAAAGGTGGAGGTAACGCAATACACCACTTTTAGTGATGTTTGTAAACTGGCTATTAGATATGAGTGTCAATTGAAAGAGGAGAAGCCCAAAAATACTTCTTTCAAAAGTCCCATGAAATTTACTCCATCTTACTCTAAGGGGGGTATGTTTCAAAACAAGTCAGGAGGTACTTTTCAAAACAAATCTTTTCTCTTCTAGTTCAAAATTTGATAAAGGGAAGGACAAGGCTGTAATTTCACCTAGTGAACTTGCTACTAGGAGAAAGTGTTTTAAATGTCATGGTAGATGACATATGGCCTCGGAGTGTCCCGGCAAAAATCTGATGACATCCGCTCAATACGCCATGTTTGATGAGGAAGAAAAGATTTATAATTTCATTACTCTAGAAGAGGATAACGAAGAAGAAGAGCTTGATGAGATCCCACCAGAAAGCGAGCTTAATATGATGGTGGTTCGCAAAATTTTGTTTAGTGAACCAGAAAATGATGGAAGGCAAAGAAACAATCTATTCCATACTAGGTGCAAGATTGGTGAGAAAACTTGCAATGTGATTGTTGATGGTGGAACACAAACTGATGTGATCTCTAATGAAGTCATGAGTAAGTTGAAGCTTACTACTATTCCATACTAGGTGCGAGATTGGTGAGTAAGTTGAAACTTACTACTAGGGATCACGATGAGCCTTACAAGCTGAATTGGTTGAATGATGGTGTGGGAGTAAGAGTGAAGAAGCAAGCTTTGGTTTCTTATTCCATTGGAGGGTTTGAAGATGAAAGGTGGTGTGACATATTGCTTATGGTTGCGTGTCACTTGCTGCTTGGAAGACCATGGCAATTTGATCATGACTCGGAGCATAAAGGTAGATCTAATGTTTATATTGTAACAACTAAAGAAGGTAGAAGAGTTAGATTATTGCCTTTACCGCCCAAAGTTGCTAAGAAAGAAAAAGAGAAAAGCAACTATCTTGTAACTTGTAATGAGTTTAAAAGAATAGTGGAAGAAAATGGGGGAGGGTATGCTTTGGTTGTGAGAACCAAATATGATAATAGTACTACTTGTAATAACTCATCCTTACTAAATGAGTTATTAGAAGAGTAAAAAGATGTGTTCCCCATTGACTTGCCCAAAGGCCTACCTCCAATTAGAGGCATTGAGCACGCCATTAACTTGATTCCAGGAGCACCTTTGCCCAATAAGGCTGCCTATAGGTGTAACCCGGAAGAGAGTAAGGAAATTGAGAGGCAAGTGAATGAGTTGATCAAAAGAGGCTATATGAGGGAGAGCCTTAGTCCTTGCATCGTTCCTGCACTCTTAGTACCTAAGAAAGATGGTACTTGGAGGATGTGTGTTGATAGTCGTTCCATTAACAATATAACGGTCAAATACCGTTTCCCTATGCCTCGTTTGCAAGACATGTTAGATGAGTTGAGTGGTGCCTTAGTCTTTTCCAAAATAGACCTAAGGAGTGGCTACCATCAAATGAGAATTCGAGAGGGGGATGAATGGAAAACAGCTTTCAAAACAAAGCAAGGTTGTATGAGTGGTTGATGATGCCATTTGGGCTTTACAACACACCAAGCTCCTTCATGAGATTGATGAATGAAGTTCTCCGTCTTTTTTTGAACAATTTTATTGTTGTTTACTTAGATGACATTCTTGTGTATAGTAAAAACAATGAAGACCATGTAATTCATTTAAGGAGGTTGTTTGAAAAATTGAGGGAGGGTGAAGTTGTATGGTAAGATTGAGAAATGTGTATTCATGACTCCTAGTGTTGTATTTATGACTCCTAGTGTTGTATTTTTAGGATATATTGTAACGAGAGAGGGGGTTCATGTAGATCCAAAAAAAGGTGAAGGCAGTTCAATTATGGTTGGCTCCAACCAATGTGCACGAAGTTAGAAGTTTTCATGGACTGGCCTCCTTTTATAGGCTCCAATCACATAATTGACGAAGAAAGGTAGTTTTGAGTGGACTGAAGCGGCACAAAAGGCCTTTGAGAAGGTTAAATCTCTTCTTTGCAATGCTCCTATACTTGTGCTCCTAGATTTCAACAAAGTGTTTGAGGTGGAGTGTGATGTGAGTAGGATAGGGATAGGTGTTGTTTTGATACAAGGAAAGAAGCCTGTGAGTTACTTTAGTGAGAAGTTGAATGGGGCAAAGATGAACTATTCCACTTATGATTGTGAGTTTTATGCCATAGTTAGAGCGCTTGATCATTGGTCTCACTGCCTTAGACCAAAACCATTCGTTTTTTATTCTGATCATGAGGCTCTAAAATTCATACATGGGCAGAAAAAGCTCAACAAGAGGCGTGCTAAATGGGTGGAGTTTCTCCGATCATTTACTTTCCAGTTCCAAGTACAAAGATGGCAAGAGCAATGTTGTGGCTGATGCATAATCTCATCGAAACTACTTGCTTTCCATGGTGGATGCTAAGATCTTGGGTTTTGAACAACTCAAGGAGTGTTAAAAAGATTATCCCGACTTTGCTAGTGAGATGGGAGTTAGTGCCACTTTCAATGTGGGTGATTTATCTCCTTATTTTGATGATTCGAGTTTGAGGGCAAACTCTTTTGAAGAAAGGGGGAATGATCCAAAGTCAACCTTAGCCCATGAACCAGTGGCACTTGTTTTGGAAGCCCTTGGGTTTTCCCCATTTGCTCACAAGTCAGAATCTGTTACATGCATTACTTGGACGTGTGATTAAAGCCTTATTCAGCGAAGACCAAGCAAGTAGAAGCCCAAGAAGATCCATGGTTATTTTAGTCTTGTTTATTTTTATTTTCATGTTTTTATTATTATAATAAATAATGTAGTAGCTAGTGTGTGTGTGGGCTGCTTAAAACCATTGAAAGGAGTAGATTAAGGGGAGTGTTATTAGCTCTTTCAAATGCGTATTTAATCCCATTAAGAAGAGAGGCAAAAGGGGCGCCAGATTAGGGAATTGATGTTGTTTCATTTCTATTCATTTAGGAGCATTAAATGCCTTAATGAGGGGAGGTAAAAGGGGGGCATCTCTTTGATTCTTAGCTATTAAAGATGAATCAGCCAAACTATTGGCTTTCTTTTTCTGTATGAGTTTGCCTATAAATACAAGTTTGAACCCGTGAACCCATGGCACTTGTTTTGGAAGCCCTTGGGTTTTCCCCATTTGCTCACAAGTCAGAATATGTTACATGCATTACTTGGACGTGTGATTAAAGCCTTATTCAGCAAAGACCAAGCAAGTAGAAGCCCAAGGAGATCCGTGGTTATTTTAGTCTTGTTTATTTTTATTTTCGTCTTTTTGTTATTATATTAAATAATGTAGCAGCTAGTGTGTGCGTGGGATGCTTAACGCTGTTGGAAGGAGTAAATTAAGGGGAGTGTTATTAGCTCTTTCAAATGGGTATTTAATCCCATTAAGAAGGGAGGCAAAAGGTGCGCCAAGTTAAGGAATTGCTGTTCTTTCATTTCTATTCATTAATAAGCATTTAATGCCTTAATGAGGGGAGTTAAAGGGGGGCATATCTTTAATTCTAAACTGTTATAGCTGAACGGTTTTGGGGCTATTAGTCAGCCAAACTGTTGGCTTTCTTTTGTTGTATGATATTTCCTATAAATACAAGTTTGAAGAGAGGAATAATAATTCCTGATTATTCACAATATATCTTATGGTTTTCTCTTTGCTTTGAGTTTGTCTCAAGTTAAAAGATTATTTCCTTATAGCTTTGAGTTTGTCTTGAGTTATAAGATTAGGGTGAGCTTTGAGTCTGTCTTGAGTTCTTGCCTAAGATCCTAGAACTTTGAGAGTGTTCTTGAGTTTTGGTTCATTTTCTTTATTTTATTGCTAATTACTTTCTGTCCAAATTTGAGTATTCGTTCTTGAGACTAAAATTAACTCGATTGAGTATTTTAATGAACCTTTTATCGGTTGTAAGTTTAATTCTCTTTTGGAAATTAATTACAATTCTTGATGCGTACTCTGATTTTGTTTTACAACCGTTTAATGATTATATGAAGTTTAGTTTGCCTTAGTTTTATAATTGATTGTTAATATTTTATTAGCCTTAGCACTTGGTACTGAAACGGCTAGAGAGAACCATTTTGGTACTAAGTGTGGCTTTAACATCCCCAGAATTCACAGGTTTTAATTTAAATATTTCTATTGTAAATTCTTTTGTTTTCAAAAAATAAAAGGTAGTGAATTGTGTGGTGTTACACCTCACCACCAGCCATGACTTTTTACTATTTTGCTAGGTTATTACAAGTACAATAGATATTCAGCTAAAACTGAACGAAAATGACAATGACCTTGAGACTCTCAAAGACTTACATATTGTCAAAATTCAGAAAAATTTAAGCAATTTCCAAAAAAGAAACTCCTCTAAAGCTGTCCGGATGAAGGAGAAATCTGATGCGCTGGATTTGCTTCGTGTTTGTGCAGTTCACGGAAACCTAACCAGTTTAATAGAAAAATTATGAAATTAAATGTGAGTATTCTACATAGAAAAATACCTAGATTCAAAACAATAATTGCTTGCTTTGGATTTTTGAGGGCTGAGATATCGCTCTTCAAAGTTGACTGAAAAACCGGATGAATTTAAGCGGTTTTCTTTCTCAACAAAAACACGATCTTCCTTGAACCTCCACGCCAAAGGTCGTATACCAGATGATGTAATTCTCAAAACACCCTCTTAGATCACGAAGTTAATTTTAGTCTCAAGAACGAATACTCAAATTTGGACAGAAACCTAATTAGCAATGAAATAACGAAAATGAACCAAAACTCAAGAACACACTCAAAGTTCTGGGATGTTAGGTAAGAACTCAAGACAAACTCAAAGGTCGCCCTAATCTTATAACTTGAGACAAACTCAAAGAAAAGAGAAAACCATAAGGTATATTGTGAATAATTAGGAATTACTATTCCTCCCTTCAAAGTTGTATTTATAGGCAAACTCATACAGCAAAAGAAAGCCAATAGTTTGGCTGATTCATCTATAATAGCTAAGAATCAAAGAGATGCCCCCCTTTTACCTCCCCTCATTAAGGCATTTGATGCTCCTAAATGAATTGAAATGAAACAACATCAATTCCCTAATCTGGCGCCCCTTTTTCCTCTCTTCTTAATGGGATTAAATACCCATTTGAAAGAGCTAATAACACTCCCCTTAATCTACTCCTTTCAATGGTTTTAAGCAGCCCACACATACACCAGCTGCTAAATTATTTATTATAATAAAAAAACACGAAAACAAAACTAAACAAGACCAAAATAAGCATGGCTCTCCTTGGGCTTCTACTTTCTTGGTCTTTGCTGAATAAGGATTTAATCACATGCCCAAGTATAATCACACGTCCAAGTAAGGCATGTAATAGATTTTAACTTGTGAGCAAATGCGGAAAAACCAAGGGCTTCCAAAACAAGTGTCACGCTTTCATGGGCCAAGTTTGACCTTGGATCAATTTGCCTATGATTCTCTTAATGACTTGATTAAGTTGGCATTAAAATTTAAGAGACAAACAAAATTGACCAAAGCCTATGCTAAATCTAATGTGTCGACTTCATCTAAACCATATTCGAATACGTCATTTATGTCTAAATCTGGGACACATGCATTATCTACATCCTCTTATGATAAGAAAGCTAATCAAGATGAAAAGGGTAAAAATAAGATGGTTGAGATCTCTAATAAACAATGTTTTAAGTGTAAAGGATATGAACTCTTTGCTAGAGAATGTCCTAACCAAAGAACTTGGACCTTAAGTGAAATAGAGGAAATGGAACCATGTAGTGAAGATGATGACCTAGAAACCGAATCTCCTCATGATATTTTAACTATGGCTGAAGAAGATGGAGATCCATGTTGTGTGCTTCAAAGAGTGTTACAAATACAACCTAATGTGACACTTACTCAAAGGGAGAATTTTTTTTAAACTAAATGTAAAATAGGTGATACGGTTTGTAGACTCATTGTTGATAGTGGTTCATGCACTAATATTGCTAGTGAAGCAATGGTCAAAATTTTTGGTTTAGAGACTACTAATCATCCTAAACCTTATTCTTTGCAATGGTTAAATAAAGATAAAGGAGCTAAGGTAAATAAGCGAACCCTAGTATCATTTTGCATTAGAGACTACCATTATGAAGTCTTATGTAATGTGTTGCCTATGGATGCTTGTGGTTTACTTTTAGGACATCCGTGGAAATATGATAGAAAAAGCAACTCATGATGGCTTGAATAATGAATATATTGTGAAAAAGGCAAGCAACTATATTGATTAACACCCTCTATATGTGATAATATGCCTTTCAGTAATGATAAAAAGAGTTTATTTCTACATGAAGAGGGAATTTGTTATGCCTTAGTTGCTAAAGAGTCTCAACTTGGGAAGAAACAACATAATGATCCAAATCTAAATAAGCTACTTCATGAATATCATGATGTATTTTTTGATGACTTACCTTCTAGATTACCACCTAAAAGAGGTATAGAACATGCTATAGATCTTATTACTGGAATGCCTCTCCCAAATAAACTTGCTTATAGATGTAACCCGGAAGAAGCTAAGGAATTACAAAAACAAATACAAGAGCTTGTGGATAAAAGATTTGAGAGAGAAAAAGTGTGAACCCTTGTAGTGTAATGCTCTACTAGTTCCTAAGAAAGATGGTACTTGGCACATGTGCATAGATTCTAGAGCCGCAAATAACATTATTATCAAATATCGTTTTCCTATGCCTAGGTTAGATGATATGTTAGATGAACTTTGTGGTACACAAGTATTTTCCAAACCCGATTTAAGAAGTGGTTACCATCATATACGGATTAGGGAAGGACATGAGTGGAAAACCGCTTTTAAAACTAAATATGATATCTATGAGTGGATGGTTATGCCTTTTGGGCTATGTAATGCACCTAGCTCATGCATGAGACTTATGAATGAAGTTCTTTGACCTTTCCCAGGTGACTTTATTGTTGTCTATTTGGATAATATACTTCTGTATAGTAAAAATAAATATGATCACTTAGTGTATTTGAGAAAATTATTTGATAAGCTAAGGGAAGCTAAACTTTATGAAAAACTAGAGAAATGTGATTTCATGATTCCAAGTGTAGTTTTCCTCGGATATATTGTTAGTGGTGAGGGTATTAAAGTGGATCCTAATAAGATTAAAGCTATACAAGAGTGGCCTATCCCTAAAGACGTACATGATGTAAGAAGTTTCAATGGGTTGGCCTTTTTTTATAGAAGGTTCATTAGGGATTTTTCTACTATAGCATGGGGAATTTAAATGGGGACAAGAAGCTACTCAAGCATTTGAAACCCTCAAAACTAAACTATGTAATGCTTCTATCCTATCTTTTTCCAATTTTGATCTACTTTTTGAAGTGATTTGTGATGCTAGAGGGGTTGGGATAGGGGTGTTCTCTCACAAGAAAAGAAACCTATAGCATTCTTTTCTAAAAAGTTGAATGGTACCAAACTTAACTATTCGACTTATGACAAGGAATTCTTTGCCATTATACGGAGCTTAGAGACATGGTCAAAACCCTTTGTGTTATATGGTCAAAGGAAAGTTAGTCCGAGGCATGCAAAGTGGGTGAGCTTCTTACAATATTTTATGTTCTCTGTCAAACACTTAGATGGAAAGGAAAATATAGTAGCCAATGCTCTTTCTCGTAGATCTACATTAATTGTCATGATGGATGCTAAACTTTGTGTACCTCTAGTGTTAGAGATTTATTAATAAAAGAGGTACATACGGGACATTTTGGAATACATAAAACTATGGAATTATTATGAGAAATTTTCTAATGGCCATGTATGATTAAGAGGGTACAAGATATGGTAAATCGATATTCTACTTGTCAAAAATGTAAAAGTTACTTTCATAAAGACTTATATACACCTTTACCCGTACCTAATAAACTTTGGAAAGGAGTTAGTATGGACTTTATCCTAAGGTTACCTAGAACAAAACGTGGTAAAGATTCTATTTTAGTGGTGGTAGATAGAATTTTGAAAATGACTCATTTTATTCCATGTTATAAAACTGATGATGCCACGCATGTTGCTGATTTATATTTTCAAGATATTGTTAAACTTCATGTGTGCCAAAAAGTATTGTCTTAGATAGGGATGTCAAGTTTATGAGTTACTTTTGAAAAAATTTGGCATATGCTTGGTACTAAATTGTTATTTAGCGCTTCACATCATCCACAAACCGATGGTCAAATGGAGGTAACTAATCGAACCCTTGGTACATTATTAAGAGGTCTGGTTAACAAAAATACTAAAGATTGAGATGTTAAGTTAGCTCACGCAGAGTTTGCTTACAACCGAAGTTCATCAAGTACTACTCAATCTAGGCCATTTGAAGTGGTTTATGGAGTAAATCCACACATGCCGATCAATATAGTTCCTTTGAGGAAAGGAGAATTACGAAGTTATGAAGCTGAAGATAGAGTCAAATTCTTTCAACAGCTTCGTCAGAAAATAAAGACCAATATTGAGAAGGCCAATGCCAGGTATCAAGCCCAAGCAAATAAGTTTCGATCCCCACATGTATTTTCTCCTGGTGATTTAGTTCGGTTACATTTATGAACTTGAACTTCCGGATCATTATGGAGGAGTTTCAAAAACATTTAATAGTGGTGATTTGTCTCCTTATTATAGTGATGTCAATTTGAGGACAAATTCTTCTCAACTAGGGGAGAATGATGCAGGAGCATCTAGTGATCCTCAAAATAATGAGGAATTGGCATTTCTAATCATGGAGCTAATCATCTTAGACATCCTTGATAATACTTCTACCATTGATATTGAAAAGACTTTAAAGATGTTATTGTAGGTATGTTACATATTTGCAAAATAAAGACATTTGACATTTGAAAAAGTCAAGATACATAAAGATACCTAAAGTGTACAATGCATTCAAAGCATGTAAAGCTATGGCATACATGGGATGACAATTCAACAAGCTTGATATGATGATCTCATTAGTTATATTAGACTTGTTGTAAATCCTAGGATATGTTACATGTAAATTAGAGTTTTGTTGTTATTTCATATATGTACCATAGTCGGTTGTAATGCTTTGTAATGATTATCATTAATATCATTTAAATGATGATATTAATTAATTTTGACTAGGGTTAGGGATTATGGAAGCTTAATTTAGGTTGGTTAAGGTTAGCTTGCGTTAGCTAAATTAATACTATTGGTTATTTAGAGGTTCCTATCGGCTAGTATCTAACTAACTCTATGTAGTTAGTCGGCTACTTGTTGTTAAGAGTCCTATAAATACCTACCCTAAGTAATTGTACACAAAAGAAGCTTGATTTGAATAATAATAAACCTACAAGCTTAACACTTGAGTACCTTCTCTTTGAGATTGAGTTCTAGATAGGACATTGCTCGAAGTAGTATCCTAAATAGAAGACTTTGAATGCATTCAACCAAATCATTCAAAGTTAAACAATCCCACTGAGTTCTTGATTGAAGATCATTGCCATCTGTTGTAGCATTCTAAAACCAGTGCATTAATCTTTCTTTACAACTTCAAATTCAACTGAAGATCAGCCAAAAACTCATGATCAATGCTTCCCTACTTTGATTCGTATCAAAATCCCTCAAGGATTAGGACCTTAATCTTCCTCACGTCGAATTTGCATACAATAGATCCCCCACATATGCCACCAGCCATTTGCCTTTTGAGATCATGTATGGTGTCAGCCCTATTACTTCCATCGAACTCATTCCACTTCCTATCACAACCCAAATAAATGTTAAAACCAAAGACATAATTCAAGCTTTTAAGAAATTACATGAGCAGTCAGAACAAGAACCAAGAAGGTCAATGAAATAAATAAAAGGAAGACCAACCAATATCTAAGGGAACAGAGTTCTGAACTAAGAGATGATGCAAGAGCATGGCCTTATTTACTTGCAAACAGGGTTTTGAGACATGTTTGAGGAGTTTCTTTGAGTTCTTGGAAGTGCCAAAGTCAAACAAGACACTTTCTTAAATTTCAAAGCATAAGTTGCGTTTTATGCAATTTCAAGCAACCAAACATGACCTTAATAACATGGAAGCTAGGGAATGAGTCGACCTATGTTTTGATGACATGTTGGACGTTATTCTACGTCATAATGACACATGGAAGCTGCTGGAACAAGTGCCACACATGGAGTAATGAAAATTAGGGTTTTTTTGTTAAGTTTGTTATTTTATGTAACTAACTAGCTCATAAGGCAACAGTTTTTATATGATATATTGCCATATCATTTAAGTGTAATTACAGATTGTAATTAGCTATAATTAACAGCTGGAAAGTTGAGTTTATAGGCTATACTTAACGGTCATATTAGTTAGTTAGTTAGTTAGAAGTGGATAAGGTTAGTTAGGATATGGTTTGATTGGAAAATATCCTATGATTTTGGTATGAGTTGGTGTGGGGTTATGGCCTATAAATAAGGGTCTTCCCATGTGTAAAATTGAGAGATTTTTGAGTTTTGAATAAAAATCATCTCCTTTCATTTAAACCTTTCAATTCTATGTGAGTTGAAAGTAGCCAATGTTAAGGATTCTTTGTGTGTTCTTTTTCTTTAGTTTTGAATCCTATGAGATCCATTTAAACATCTTTGATTTTTCTTCATTTGATTCATATCAAAGGGTTCATCTTTTTGAGTTCTCTTTGAGATCCATTTAAACATCATCTTTGTGAGGTGTTTAAGTGTTACATTTGTTGCATTTTATCCTACCCTTATTCGTCCACCATCATACCACACGAACATCATCGTCCATCCCCTTTGTTGAGTGGAATTTGTGTGGATGTTACATATCAGGACATCTAGTGTGACTACATCTTTGAAAGGAAATATTTCCCTCTAGAAGAAAAAGCAAGCTCATGACAAGAAGTGATGGACCGTTCAAGGTTCTTGAGAAGATTGGAAGTAATGCTTATCAGCTTGAGATAAGCACCGAAAATGGAAAATATATCAAGCACATTGCCATGTAGCCTTACTATTTCCTTGAAGAATAGATCGGCTATATAAATGGCTTCATATGTTTTGTGAAAAGTAACAAAATGAGCCATCTTAGATGACCGATCCACAACCACCATTATGGCATCATGTTACCTTTGGGTTCTAAGCAACGATCCCATGGTTGATGTAGGATTGGTAAGGAGGTGTAAAGTCATTCATGAAAACGAATTTGGCCTTTTTCCTAGGCTAATAAAAATGCAAATCTATGGTCTTGTTGATGTCAACGTGTCCCACTAATAAGCAATTTCCTGATTGAGCGCTTGTTTGATAGTAGCCACTCCTCAAATCTATCTTTGAAAGAAGACACAAGCACCATGTAACATTCAAATAAATCATCAAGTCTTGATGGTTCCATCCTTTTTTGGCACAAGGAAGCACGCAAGGACTCAAAGATTCTTGAATCAAACCCTTGGGAAGCAACTCATCCACTTGTCTTTGTAACTCTATTGTTTCCTTTGGCTTACATCTATAAGCTGCTTTGTTAGGAAGTGTAGCACCTAGAACAAAATCAATTTGGTACTCTATGCCTCTAGTAGGAGGCAACTCATGTAATACCCCCAAAATTAACTGCCAAAAATTTTTATATTTAAAAGTTATATGCGGAAGAAAATACAGTAAATTTTGGAGTGCTACCTCCACCATTTTGTTATCAAGTACTGAGGCTAAAAATGCACTTTAATTAAATTCAACAATGCAATTGTAAAACATAGTAGCTCAATAGTTAGAATACAGAAAATACAGCCCACTAACTATGGTTATAAAAAGAGTTTCAATAGAAAATAAATACAAAAAGGCTTTAAGAGAGAAGTAGAAAGACTTTTTGGTTCAATACATCAGTAACTATCCTGGATAACTCTATGTTCTCAATCCTAATGAATAATCCTGAAGTGAGCTTGCGAGCTAATTTGCAAGGCCTCTGCTCATTGAATAAGCCACCTAAACTTGGAGCCATATTTTAGCTAATCTTTAAGCCACTTTTGAGCCACCTTTTGTTGTCATCATCCAAGCCATCTTGTAGCCAATACTCAACCACCTTTTTGTCCTTCCTTCTAGACCCCACCTTCGTGATCTTCTAGCCCGAAACCCACACCTCCAACCTTTCATGTTCAGCCTGCAAAAGCACCTCCGACTGCCACCTATATCCAACCTGCACCACCCACCATCTTTTGTAGCCTACCACGTCCAACCCTCCCTGCCAAAACATATGCAAGGAACAAAAGGAAGAAAGTAAGCTGGTAGCCTACCATTATGCAGAAGTATGACCATTTCTGGTGCCTTATAATCCACACTTGTACTTATGGCAACCCTTTCTCACATGTTGACTTTAGGGTTTAAACATTTTTATGTTGAAAATCATATAATAGCTTGTACTTTAGGGGATAATATGTACACAACCCAAATCAGCAAAGTATGAGCTGAATGGAAGAAGGGAGTACATCCTCTAATTGGGTAGGAAAAACTTGGCTGTGTTTTCTTAGAATTAAACTAGAATAGGCAACTAATTAGTTACTATCTAGTTTGGTTTCTAACCAGCTCTAGTTTAGTTAGATTGTAACTAAATATTTTTAACACTATATAAGAGCAAGAAGGGGCTGATTGTAAGGGTTTTTGGTCAACTTAATTATCTCTTTATGAGTGAAAATTACCTCCTTGGTTAGTAGTACATACCTTAGTTGATTTATCTCTACAAATATTGTGTCTTTTATCTTAAGTGTTGCATAGCTTAAGTGGTAGATTCAAGTATAGTAACTTAATTCATATCTTCCATACTTCTTTTCTCCTCTAAATTCCTCATTTTCGTGGCTTATTACCCAGCTACTTTATTTTGCACCAAGCTTAACCTAATCTATATCCACCTTGCATCAAAGTTCTTACCCTATTTGATGTAGGAGATTCCCCTTCACCTAATACAATCTTAACTGCTCTCATCCCCAAATTAGAAGACCCAAAAATTCTTCTAAATTGGGAAGGATTCCACCACAAGAATAACTTGATGAGTTCTACAAGTTCTTTTAAGAACAAAGAGGAACACAAAACCTCACAAATATGATAATTTCTGAAAACATTATATATCCTTATTCATCTCGAAATACCCATATATATATATATACTTGGAACAACCCTCCAAGAATAGGAAAAGTCACAACTAACGCTTTAAAACACCCTCCTAGAATAGGAAAAGTCATAACTAAAGCTAGAATACGAAAAGTCATAAATAAAGCAAGAATAGAAAAAATCATAACTAAAGCTTTTTAAACACCCTCCTAGAATAGGAAAAGTCACAATTAAAGCTTTAAAACAGCACAAACAATAAAATAAACAAGTTCCCACGTTTTTTAGGCCTCTTGGACTTTTAAAGGCAACCATAAATAGCTAAATGACTAATTTTAATGTATTTAACAAAACCATTGAAGACCATGTTTTAATCCTCTATTTGATATCTTGAAACTCATCAAATTCATGCCTTTTGATGGTTAGATCATGTTGGAAACGTTTTTGCATAAATATTAGTCTCTTCAAATTCTTTGATGATGTTGACTAAGTCTTTATTATTATTTGAGCCCATCTTGGATTAGCCCATTTAGTGCTTCCTTGAAATGTTTGGCTCTAAGTATTGCAATCGGACAACTTGGAAGCGATAAAGGGTCTTGTGAAGGATTTGCATCATCCCCAAGTGTATGATTAACAAGTCCAGCTCCTTGGTTTGCGTCATTTATCTATTTTATTTTTTGGTGGTCAATTATCCCATAAGCCACCATGTTCCATTAAGCATGTGCCAACTTGTTTAGCATATATGCATTAAATTCGTATTAGAGCTTAAGGTTGAGAATTTGGGATAATATCTTCTCTTTTCCTTCTTTACCCCATCTAGACCAAAACACTTCACGAAAAATTTTGTAGCCACCGACCATAATTTTCAAGCCCATGTTGGCCTCTCCTGACCAATTATATCATCTTTCTCTATTGATTTCTTCAAACTCAAGCAACTATGGGTGATGAACAAATCCCAAGAGGCTTGAGCCTTGAAGAGGCGTAAAACTTGAGAAGAGACCGAGCCATTGAAAACTCCAAAATTACATAAGAAGAGTCTTGGCATTTTGGAGAATCTCATGCAAAACCATAGCACTCCATGCCCATATACTTTCCCACGTCCAATAAGAAGAACACATTTTCACCAATAAGAGGTGGTCGGATCTAGCACAAGTGATGATGCTAGCGATTCTAACTTCTCACCAAGTGATTCCCCACGTGATAGAAGAAGGAGACATGAAATGAGAGATCCTTTTCATGACATCAAAGCCAAAGTGCCAGAGTTTGATAGATCACTTAATCCAGAAGATTTCCTAGAGTGGGAGTTGAGGTGCTCTAGGATGTTAAAAGCAAAAGGCTATAATGATGAGAAGAGATTTAGGATTGCAATCCTTAAGCTCAAGGGACATGCCTCCCTATGGTGGGAAAGCCTTATTTACCAAAGGAGAAATAAGGAGAAGTCTAAGGTAAAATCTTGGTTGAAGATGAAGAAGCTTTTGAGGGAAAGGTTTTTACCCTCATCCTACACTCAAGACCTCTACAGCAAGATGTCCTTCTTCAGGCAAGGGTCAATGAGTGTTGAAGATGAGGTTGGGGTTAGATGAGGTATAGGAGCACACAATGTCACGTTTCCTTGGAGGGTTAAGGAGTGACATTGCACGTAAGGTGGAGTTACACATGTATTACACCTTAGATGAGCTTTTCATCTAGCCACTAAGGTGGAGAAGCATAAGAAGGAGAGAAGAGGGCTAAAGTTTCCTCAAGGAAGGTTCACTCCCAACACATCCAAATAAGCCCCCTCATCATCTTAGCCATCCCCTCCCATTCGAAATGTTGAAGTGAAGGACAAGGGGAAAAGTGTTAGGTTTGAACCTAACAAACCAAAGCTGGTAAGGTGCTTTAAGTGTCAATGCGTAGGGCACTATCAAAATGAGTGTCCCAACAAATGAGTTGTGACTCTTTTGGACTTGGAGGAGGCAGCTCATGAGGAGGAAATGGAAGAGACCAAATCGGACTATGAGGAGGACGAAGAGCAAGAAGAGGCACCTCCTGATGTAGGAGAAGCTCTAATGGTGAGAAGGGTGTTGCACACCGAGGAGTTCATGAAGGAGGAGACACAAAGGGAGAATGTATTTCAAACCAAGTGCACTATCCTTGGTAAGGTATGTTCCCTTATTATTGCACACTTGTGGAGAAACTTAAGTTGCCTACCACTCAACATACCAAATCATGGTTGAAGTGACCAAGCAAGTTGTAGTTCCTTTTTCCATTGGAAAAACCTACCAAAAAAATGTGGTATGTGATGTGGTTCCAATGGAACACCGTGTCATCTAGTGCTAGGAACACCGTGGCAATATGATAGGCATGTCCAACATGATGGTCGGAGGAACACTTATTGTTTGAAATTTGCAAGAAAGAACATTGTACTCAAACCCCTTAGTCCTCGTTCCTCACTTGTTATGGAGGAAACCAAAAAGAAGAAGACCTTATTTCTAGCTAGCAAAGGGAAGGCTCGTGTATTTTTTATTGTTGCTTGAAGATAATAAAGGAAGTGGAGGAAGTAACCCGTGGTCAAACCCAATCTAGGGGAGTTTTGGGATGTCTTACCAAACGATCTACCTAGTGAACTACCTCCCTTAAGGGGAATTGAGCACCAAATTGACTTGGTCCCTAGCGCTACACTCCCAAACAAGCTTGCCTATAGGTGTAATCCTAAGGAGGCTAGGGAGTTACAAAGCAAGTTGATGATTTGTTGCAAAAAGGGTTATCAGATAATCCCTTAGCCCTTGCGCAGTACTGCCCCTTTCGGTACCACAGAAGGATGGGAGTATGAGGATGTATGTTGATAGTAGAGCTATCAACAACATCACCATCAAGTATAGGTATCCAATACCTAGACTTGATGACATATTAAATTGCTTACATGGGGCTTGTGTATTCTCAAAGATTGATTTGAGGAGCCGATACTACCAGATTAGAGTAAAGGAGGGAGATGAATGGAAGTCTGCCTTCAAGACTAAGGGAGGATTATAAGAATGGATGGTGATGCCTTTTGGTCTCTCAAATGCACCCAGCACATTTATGAGGCTCTTGGATGAAGTCCTTAGGCCATTTATCTCTAAATTTGTTGTAGTGTATTTTGATGATATACTTGTATACTCTTCTAGTAGTGAAGTTAGAGAAGTGTGAATTTTTTGTACCAAAAGTCACTTTCCTAGGGTTTGTTGTATCTAAGGATGGTATTTCAATGGATGAGTCAAAGGTGGAGGCAATAAGGTCGTGGCCTACACCCACATCCATTACCCATGTTCGATCCTTTCATGGCCTTGCCTCATTTTATAAGAGGTCCATAAAAGGATTTAGCACTCTTTTGGCCCCTATCACAGAGTGTCTCAAGAAGGGAGAATTCAAGTGGACATCTGCAGCCCAAGAAGCATTTGATATGATCAAGCGCAAACTAAGTGAGACCCCCATCTTAAGGTAATCGGATTTAGCTAAAGTTTTTGAAATTGAATGTGATGCAAGTGGAGTCAGGATTGGAACGGTCCTACTACAACACGTACGACAAGGAGTTTTAAGCTATCATTAGGGCTCTAGATCATTGGTCTCATTATCTAAGGCCCACACAATTTGTATTACATACCGATCATGAGTCTCTAAAGTATGTAAATGGGCGACATAAGCTCAACCCTAAGCATGCCAGGTGGATAGAATTTTTAAAATCCTTCTGTTTTGTAGCAAAACATAATAGGGGCAATACCAATGTAGTAGCTGATGTCCTCTCTAGAAGGTATTGTATGTTGTCCCTATTAGAAGCTCGAGTCTTAGGTTTTGGATGCTTGAAGGAGCTATACAAGGAGGATGAAGACTTTGCAAGCTACCTTAAAGACCGAGACAAGCTTTGAAGCCCCTATGTCATACAAGATGGATTCCTCTTTAAGAATACCAAGATTTGTATCCCGAAGAGTCTCATTCGAGAGCTGTTGATACGAGAATCACGTGGAGGTGGGCTAGCCAGACATTTTGGGATCAACAAGACCTATGAAGTACTTTAAGAGCACTTCTATTGGTCTAAAATGATATGTGATGTACATATAGTCATAGCTAGATGTGCTACATGCCAAAAGTCCAAGAGTCACTTCCACCAAGGACTCTGCACTCCATTACCGGTCCCTCATCAACCTTCGGGCCATGTGAGTATGGACTTCATAGTGGCTTTGCCTAGAACTCAAAGGCAAAATGACGCCATCATGGTAGTGGTGGATTAGTTTTCCAAGATGGCTCACGTTATCCCTTGTCATAAGATAGATGATTCCTCTTATATAACCGATCTATTCGTTAAAGAAATAGTAAGGTTGCATGGTATTCCTAGGTCCACTGTATCGGATAAGGATACCAAGTTCCTTGGCTATTTTTGGAAAACTTTATGGAGGTTGGTTGGTACTAAAATTTCATTTAGCACTGCCTACCACCCACAAATGGATGGGCAAACCGAAGTCACCAACCAGACCCTAACTACTATCTTGCGCAGCTTGGTGCACATATCCCTCAAGGATTGGGACTTTAAGATAGGTCCCCCACATATGCCACCGACCATTCGCCTTTTGAGATCGTGTACGATGTCAACCCTATCATTCCCATCGAGATCATTCCGCTTCCTATCAAGGCCCAAACAAATTTTGAAGCCAAAGACAGAATTCAAGCCTTCAAGAAATTACATGAGCAAGTCAGAGCAAGAATTGAAAAAGCCAATGAAATAAATAAAGGAAGGCTAACCAACATCGGAGGGAACAAAGTTTTGAACCAGGAAATCTCGTGTGGCTACATCTTAGAAAGGAAAGGTTTCCCTCTAGAAGATAAAACAAGCTTATGCCAAGAAGTGATGGACCATTTAATGTTGTTGAGAATATTGGAAGTAATGCTTATCCACTTGAGATACTACTAGACATGGAAAATATATCAAACACATTTAATGTGGGTGATCTACTCCCTTAACTTCATGATGGGCCCTATGCAGAAGAGGTGGAGCCCTCCCAAGATGGGGAGGATGATGCAGGAGCATCACATAATAATATTTCACTAATTAATTTTTCTAAGTTAGGGGATCACAAAACACTCTTAACTTAGATGGAATTAATTAGCTGAATATGAGTAATAAGTGGAAGTACCTGCCCATGCTTGCATGATGATACATTCAACCCAAACACAACAAATTATGGTAGCTTATCCAACCCAAGCCCAACCAACTATGATGGCACAACAAGCCCAAGCCCAAACAGCTATTTTGCCACTTAAGAAGCTATTAGCCCAAGATCAAGGCTAATTTCGAAAATTGAAAAAAACAAAGAAAAAAGAAAAAGGAGGACAAGTGGATGGTGGAGTAGGTGAAGAAAGTCACAAAGTCAAATCAGTCAGCTAAGAAAGCATGGGAGATGATTGATTAGGTATGGGGGGTGATTGAGTGACTTGTACTTTTATTTATTACCTACTTTTCAGTATGTATGGGGCTCCATATTGTGGTATGGCTGTCAAAATACCACACATAGGCTGACCTCATTTTAGTTCTCATCCAATTAGTTGTTAGGTTGTACTAGAAAACTAGATAGTAATGAATGGTTGGAATGTAACTAGGTAGGTAAAGGGGATGGGTATAATGGACTTTTTGTAACCCTAGCTGCCACTATAAATATGGGTAGCCTCAACACAATGGAACACACTACCCCCTTGAATTACATATCAGATTTTCAAGTCTCCTAAGCCACCTTCTACAAAGTTGAGTGAAAACTTTGTTCTAAGTGAAAAATCTCATAACTTTTATCTCAATTGTTGAAACCTTGAAAAGTAGTTGTGAGTGTTCGGTCTTTGGCGACATTAGATCAAATATTATCATACTTCTCATCTCTTTTCTCTATTTTTTTTCGGTGGTCAATTATCACATAAGCCACCATCATTCCCTCTAAGCATGTGCTCAACTCATCTAACTCCAACCTCTAACTAAGTAGATGTTTTGAGTGTAGGATGAGGGTAAAACCCTTTCTCTCAAAAGCTTCTTCATCTTCGACCAAGATTTCACCTTAGACTTCCCTTCTTTCTCATATGGCGAGTAAGGCTTTCGCACCATATGGAGGCATGTCCCTTGAGCTTAAGGATTGCAATCCTAAATGATATAAACTCCGTCGACAACTGTGATGAAACCTAATAGCAACGATGGTTTAAAACCCCAAGATTACGAAGACAAGATTGCTTGAGCTATGACCCAACACCTAAGAAGATGAAAATCAAGACTACGAAGGATTGAAAAGCCACACCTAGAAAACTTGAGAATCTCTCAAAAATCAAGGTGATAAGTTTGGTTGTTTGAACGCCACAAGATTAACTTGATAAGTTCTACAACTTCTTTTAAGAACGAAGAGGAACACAAAACCTCACAAATATGATAATTTCTGAAAACGTCATATATCCTTATTCATCTCAAAATACCTATATATATATATATACTTGGAACAACCCTCCAAGTAGGAAAAGTCACATTTAAAGCTTTAAAATACCCTCCTAGAATAGGAAAAGTCATAACTAAAGCTAGAATACAAAAAGTCATAAATAAAGGTAGAATATGAAAAGTCATAAATAAAGCTAGAATACGGAAAATCATAACTAAAGCTTTTTAAAATAGCACAAACAATAAAATAAACAAGTTCCCACATTTTTTAGGCCTCTTGGACTTCTAAAGGCCATTCAAGACCATTCTAGACCATGTTTTAATGTGTTTAACATAACCATTCTAGACCATGTTTTAATCCTCTATTTAATATCTTGAAACTCATGAAATTCATGCCTTTTGATGGTTAGATCATGTTGGAACATTTTTGCATAAATATTAGTCTCTTCAACTTCTTTGATGATGTTGAACCCATCTTGGTCTGTTTAGAATCAGCCCAAATCTCTTGGATTAGCCCATTTAGTGCTTCCTTGAAATGCATGGCTCTAAGTCTTGTAATTGGACCACTTGGAAGCGATAAAGGGTCTTGTGAAGCATTTGCGTCATCCCCAAGTGTATGATTAACAAGTCCAGCTCCTTGGTTTGCATCATTCTCCTCCTCTTGAGAAGGATTTGTCCTCAAATCATCACCTACATCAAAAGGAGATAAATCATAAACGTGAAAGCTTGTACTAACACCATACTCGCCTGGTAAGTCAAGCTTGTAGGCATTATCATTGATGCGTTCCACTACTTGAAATGATCTGTCACCCCGAGGTAGGAGTTTTGAACGTCGTTTCTCTGGAAAACATTCCTTACGTAAGTGTAACCAAACCCAATCACTTGGTTCAAACACTATCTTCTTGCGTCCTTTGTTGGCTTGTTGGACATATTGTTGAGTCTTTCATTCAATGTTCAGTCGTGCCTTGTAATGAATCATCTTTATAAATTCTGCCTTTGTTTTGCCATCTAAGTTCACACATTTACTCAAAGGTAAAGAAGTTTAATCCAATGGTGACAAAGGGTTAAAGCCATAAACCATTTCAAAAGGTGAAAACTTAGTTGCTGAATGTATACTTCTATTATAATCAAATTCAACATGTGGCAAACAATCTTGCCATGTTTTCAAGTTCTTTTTAATGATAAGTTCTATTCATGACTTCAGTTTGATCAGCCATTTGTGGATGACAAGTAGTAGAAAACAATAACTTGGTTCCTAACTTTCCCCACAAAGTTTTCCAAAAGTAACTCAAAACTTTGCATCCTGATCAGAAACAATGGTCCTAACAATTTCTTTGAAGAATAAATCAGCTATATGTGATGCATCATCAGTTTTATGACAAGCAATGAAGTTTACAACCCCCTCTTAGTTCTAGGTAATCCCAAAACAAAATTCATAGAAATATGAGTCCAAGGTTCACTAGGTATTGGCAAAGGGGTGTACAACCCATGGGGTTTCAACTTAGACTTGGCCTGTGTTACAAATGATGCACTTCTCATATAATCTTTCCACATCACGTTTCATATGAGGCCAAAAAAACATGATCATGTAAAATTCCTAATGTCTTAGCTACACCAAAATGACCCATCAAACCACCACCATGAGCTTCTCCCACAAACAATTCACGTAGAGAACACATAGGCACACATAGTTTATTTTCCCGAAACAAAAATCCTTCATGCCTATAAAACTTACCAAATGCCATTTTTTCACATGCGTTGAAGACATCACCAAAATCAAGATCTTGTGCATACCAATCTTTAATGTATTCAAAGCTGAGCAATTTTGCATCTAAAATGGAAAGTAAACCTTCAAGATAAGGCATCAACTACCACATTTTCCTTACCTTGTTTGTATTTTGATCACATAAGGAAATGTTTCAATGAATGCCACCCACTAGGCATGGTGTCTGTTCAACTTTTGTTGTCCTTTCAAATGCTTCAAATACTCATGATCCATGTGAATCACAAATTCCTTTTGCCATAGATAATGCTGCCAATTTTCCAAAGCCCTTACCAAGGCATACACCTCCTTATCATAAGTAGGGTAATTTAGTGCCGCCCCGCTCAACTTTTCACTAAAATAAGCAGCTGGACGACCTTCTTGCATCAAAACAGCTCCAATACCTATTCCTTAAGCATCACACTCAATTTCAAAAGTTTTAGCAAAGTTAGGTAAAACAAGCAAAGGTGCATTAGTTAACTTTTCTTTTATCAGATTAATTGCCTTTTCTTGTTCTTCCCCCCTAAACGACACATTTTTCTTGATGATTTCAGTAAGAGGTGTGGCAAAGCTACTAAAATCATGCACAAACCGTCTATAGAAGCTAGCTAAGCCGTGGAAACTCCTCACTTGGCTGATTGTTGTAGGTCTTGGCCACTCTTGGATTGCCTTCACCTTTTCCTCGTCCACCTCAACTCCTTTCTTACTAACAACAAAACCAAGAAACACAAGTTTATCCGTGCAAAAGGTGCACTTCTTGAGATTAGCAAAAAAACTTTTTTTCCTTAGAATTTCCAAGACGGATCTCAAATGCACTACATGTTCCTTCAAGATTTTACTATAAATTAGGATATCATCAAAATACACAATGACAAATTTGCCAATATATTCACACAAAACATGGTTCATCAAATGCATAAACGTGCTCGAAGCATTAGTTAAACCAAAAGGCATCACTAACCCCTCATACAAACCATATTTAGTCTTAAAAGTTGTTTTCCATTCATCACCTTCCTTCATCCTAATCTAGGAATGGGATGACGATACTTTACCGTTATGTTGTTGATGGCTCGACAGTCAACACACATCCTCCATGTTCCATCCTTCTTAGGAACTAATAGCATCGGAACCGCACAAGGACTCATGGTTTCACGCACATCCTTCTCCAATAACTCACCTACTTGCCTCTAAAGTTCTTGGTATCCTCAGGATTACTCCTATAAGCAGGTTGGTTAGGAATTGATGCACCTGGTATGAAATCAATCTGATGTTCAATCCCTCGGATTGGAGGTAATCCATTAGGTTCCTCTTCGGGAAGGACATCTTCAAACTCCTATAAAAGAGAAACAATATCGCTCGGCAAAGTACCGACGAGATCATTAGTACATAAAAGAGCCTCCTTATACATGAGTACAATAAGGGGCTGGTGTGAAAATAATGCTATCTTGATCTCACTTTTTTTTGCAATGTAATTGAATTTTTCCTCTCTTGCTCTCACTATGGCCGGAATTCCTTCTCTTTCTTTTTCTCTCTGATCAATACTTTTCTGTCTTTTTTTTTTCAATTTCGGCCTTCATTTCTTTTTCTTTCTTTTGTTCATTTGATCTCTGTAACTTTAATTGGTCCTCCTTAACCTGTTCTGGATTCAATGGCACAAGAATAATAGGTTGCTTTCCATGAGTGAAAGAATACCTACTTGTGAATCCATCATGCGTAACATTCGGTTATACTACCATGGCCTTCCTGAGAGTAAATGGCTTGCATGCATAGTAACTACATCACAAAGCACCTCATCTTCATATTTACCAATGGATAATGCCACCAATACTTGCCTTGTCACCTTGATTTCACCGCATTCATTTAGCCACTGAAGCCGATAAAGGTGAGGATGTTTCAAGGTAGTTAAGGCCAATTTCTCCACCAAATAAGTGCTGGCTACATTTGTGCAACTCCCTCCATCGATAATGACACTACAAACTTTGTTTTTCACATAGCATCGAGTATGAAACAAGTTCTCCCTTTGGTTACTTTCTTCCTCCTTAACCTGCATATTGAGAACTTACCTTGCTACCAATAAATCTACAACCACAGCACTTTGCATCATCAGCATCCTTCAAAGGTGGAATGTCATCATCATCTACATCTTCCTCATTCTTCGATTAAAGCTCTCCTTGGGCATTTATCAACATCACCCTTTGTTTACGCATTGGCTGGCTATGTGTCCCTGCCCCTGGCATTTAAAACACTTAATATCACATGTTTTAGAACTTGAAGTTTCGGTATTACCTATAGTAGCAGTGGCCATTGGTTTGGTATTCTTGGACGGTTCAAATTTTGGCTTATTTTGTAGATGCTCATCCCCTTTTAGAGTTGTCTTCCACTTGTTGTTGGTAGCCAAAGGGTATCCCCTCCTAACCAATCCTTTTCGTTTGAATTGTTCCTCCACCTTTATGGCCACCATATCTGACAACTCAATATAATGCTGCATCTCAACTATATCCATAATCTCACGATTTAATCCGTGTAAGAACCTAGCCATGGTGGCTTCCCGGGTCCTCGTCTACATTAGCCCAGATCATAGCTACCTTCTTCTCGTTGTAATATTCTTCCACACTTTTGGAACCTTGATTTAACCTCTGCAACTTTTGATATGATCCCCTATAATAGTGGTTGGGTACAAAACGCTTCCTCATAAGCATTTTCATCCCCTCCCAAGTATCCACGGGTGGCTCTCTATTCCTTCTCCTATTAATCAATAATTGGTCCCACCAAACAATGGCATAATCAGTGAATTCAATTGCAGCTAACTTAACCTTCTTTATCTTCGAGTAGTTGTGACAATCAAACACCATATCCATTTTAGTTTCCCACTCCAAATAAACTTCAGGATCACTTTTACCTTGAAAAGATGGCATTTTAATCTTTATGTTTCCCCAATCATTATCCCTCCTTGGGATACTCATCCTAGCTTCTTGATTCTCATTCCCACGCTGAAACCTGCCCCGGTTCAAATATAGCTCATCAAACTCCCCTAACAAGGCTTGCATTTGCAGATTCGGAACTGCAAGTTGTTGAACTTCTTCGATTGTATCTTCTTGATTGTTGGGCACATTTAAAATCTGCAAAACAAAGTTAGAATCCTCATAGGCACTCCCTCACGTGTTTCTCTCAAGAATTGATACACTCGCGCTCGTGCTTTCACACTAAACGGCTTTTACCCTCTTATGGTCTCACACACTCTTGCCTTTTTTTCTCTCTTTTGTGTCTTCTTTAATCTTAATTGAATGTCTAGAAACTAATTCAAAATATTCCCACAGCAAATCAAAAAAGATAAAAATAAATGAGAAAAAACCAAAACTAACCAAAAGGCCAAGAACATAAATAAGGTGAGACACAAGATCGAAACAAAGTTTTCCTATTGCAATCGTGTATCTTTTTTTCACTTTTTCTTTTTTTCTTTTTTTTTTGACGATTTTTTTTTCTTACCAGGTGTGCCTTTTTTTCTTTTTTTTTTTTCTATAAGAGGTAACAATATATAGAAGATAAACGAAAATGAAAGATAATCAAACTTATCTTAGAACCAAAGCTCTGATACCAAATGATATGAACTCCATCAACAACTATGATGAAACCCAATAACAACGTGTTGCAAGGTAAATGCCACTTCGAGTAGGCAAGCTCCAAAAATGACGGGAGGGGAATTGAGACAGAGGAAGAAGGAGAACGAATTCCTAATTTTCTTCCCATAAGCATAATTACAACCTAATTTATAGATATGGCCAGGGGCCATTCTGTTGCTACTAGATGATTCCTCCTAACATAATCAGCTCATCAATCATCCTAACAACCTTTTTTCTAGCATCTTCTAATTGATAACAAAATTCTTCAACCTCACTGATACTTGTTTGTTGCGTTTGGGTCTGTCAGTGGCCGATCCCATACCGCTGCAGGGCTGAGCTATTGGAGCATTTGGAGGTGCAGTAGTACGAACTTGGGTTGGGCCTGTATCATTGCCACCCGCTAGTAGAACAACCTTGTCCTCAAGGTTGAAGTGAGGAAAGCTAGTACAAAATTGAACAAGTTCCTCCCAAGTTGCTTCAGTGGTGTCACAACCTTCCCACTTCAATCTACCACCTGTGGTTCTTCTTGATGCGCCGTATGTCCAAAATGTCCAGAGGTTGATACATAGGAAGTCCATCAGCAGAGGACTCTGGCAGTGGTGGAGATTGAGCAAGAGCTGGATCAGGGCACCATTTCAGGATGGAGATGTGAAAGATGGGGTGAATGCGAGCAGTAGGAGGCAGCTGCAACTTATAAGCCACCTTACCAATTCGTTCCAAGATCATGAAGGGCCCAAAATACTTTTTGGAAAGTTTATGGCAGCGCTGACTACGGGCACTATTCTGCCGATAAGGACGGAGTTTCACAAAGACTCAATTGCCCATCGAGAACTCCTTGTCAGTTCGATGACGATCAGCTTGTTGCTTCATTTGAAGCTGGGCTCGGCTCAAGTTTTCTTTGATGGTTTGTAGCACTTGGTCTCGATCAGTGAGCAAGGCATCTATCCCATCCACGTTGGAGGTATGAGGCAGGTAGTCAGCAAGAACAGGAGGAGGGTCGCCATACACTACTTGAAACGGTGACATATCAATGGAGGAATGTAGCGACGTATTGTACCATAACTCAGCCCAAGGTAAACAGCGAACCCATTTGGAAGGAGTGTCCCCGACAACAGCGAACCCACGCCAAAACCTGCCCCGGTTTAGATATAGCTCATCAAACTCCGACTCCGCCTCTTCCTCAACATTCCGCCACGGAATACACCCACCTTGCTGCCTATTGGGGATGTCTTGTTGATGTCTCCTAGGAGCCTCTACTTCTACCCTGTCCAACCTATCATGAATAGGTCCTAATTCAGCCCTCAACATACTTCTTCGGAAATTCAGTCCATCTCCCCTCACAAGGCTTGCATTTGGAGATTCAGAATTGCTGGTTGTTGAACTTCTTCGGCTGTATCTTCTTGATTTTTGGACATATTTAAAATCTTCAAAACAGAGTTAGAATCCTCACAAGCACTCCCTCACGTGTTTCTCGCAAGAATTGATACACTTGCGCTCGTGTTTTCACACTAAACGGCTTTTACCCTCTTATGGCCTCACACACTCTTGCCTTTTTTTCTCTCTCTTTTGTCTTCTTTAGTTCTTAATAGAACGTCTAGAAACTAATTCAAAATAATCCCACAGAAATTCAAAAAAGATAAAAATGAATGAGAAACAACCAAAACCAACCAAAAGGCCAAGAACACAAATAAGGTGAGACACAAGATCGAAACGAAGTTTTCCTATTACAATCGTGTACCTTTTTTTCACTTTTTCTTTTTTTTTTTGACGATTTTTTTACTAAAATCATATACCTTTTTTTTTAATAAGAGGTAACAGTATATAAAAGATAAACGAAAATGAAAGAGAATCAAACTTATCTTAGAACCAAAGCTTTGATACCAAATGATATGAACTCCATCAACAACTGTGATGAAACCCAATAGCAACGATGGTTTAAAACCCCAAGATCATGAAGACAAGATTACTTGAGCCTTGACCCAACACCTTAGAAGATGAAAACCAAGACTACGAAGGATTGAAACGCCAAACCTAGAAAACTTGAGAATCTCTCAACAATCAAGGTGATAAGTTTGGTTGTTTGAACGCCACAAGATTAACTTAATAAGTTCTACAAGTTCTTTTAATAACGAAGAGGAACACAAAACCTCACAAATATGATAATTTCTGAAAAAGTTATATATCCTTATTCATCTCAAAACCCTCCAAAAATAGGAAAAGTTACAAATAAAGCTTTAAAATACCCTCCTAGAATATGAAAAGTCATAACTAAAGCTAGAATACGAAAAGTCATAAATAAAGGTAGAATATGAAAAGTCATAAATAAAGCTTGGGTTAGATAAGCTACCATAATTAGTTATGTTTGGGCTGAATGTGCCGTCATGCACGCATGGGCTGTTACTTCCACTTATTTCTCATATTCAACTAATTAATTTCATCCAAGTTAAGAGTATTTTCTGATCCCCTGACTTAGAAAAATTAATTAGTGAAAGATTATTATGAGATGCTTCTACATCAGTAAGTCTACAGGCACATGAACTATTCTTTGGGTGTCGTGTTGTATGGAATCAATGGCACACTCCCTTCTTTCATCGTGTGCCTCATTGAGATATAAACCCCTAGGTATGGGATTATCATCCATATGGTAAAAAAAAATGTATAGGTGAAATGGGGTTTGAAAACGAGTCCAGGTGAAGGAAATTTTTTGTTCTTTAGGTTAAGGGTTTGAATGGAGATTTTTTTTTTTGCTGATTGAGAGATAAAAATGACTACAAAGTGAGGAAATTTTTTTGATCTTGTAGCAACATGATCTAACCAGCAAAAGGCATGAATTTCATGAATTTCATGAGTTTCAAGATATTAAATAGAGGATTAAAACATGGTCTTGAATTGTTATGTTAAATACATTAAAACATGGTCTTGAATGGCCTTTAGAAGTCCAAGAGGCCTAAAAATCGTGGGAACTTGTTTATCAAAAGGCATGAATTTTCCTATTCTAGGAGGGTGTTTTAAAAGCTTTAGTTATGATTTTTCGTATTCTAGCTTTATTTATGACTTTTCATATTCTAGCTTTATTTATGACTTTTCGTATTCTAGCTTTAGTTATGAATTTTCCTAATTTAGGAGGGTATTTTAAAGCTTTAGTTGTGACTTTTCCTATTCTTGGAGGGTTGTTCCAAGTATATATATAGGTATTTTGAGATGAATAAGGATATATAACATTTTCAGAAATTATCATATTTGTGAGGTTTTGTGTTCCTCTTCGTTCTTAAAAGAACTTGTATCTAGTTAATCTTGTGGCGTTCAAACAACCAAAATTATCACCTTGATTGTTGAGAGATTTTCAAGTTTTCTAGGTGTGGCATTTCAATCATTCGTAATCTTGGTTTTCATCTTGTTAGGTGTTGGGTCAAGGCTCAAACAATCTTGTCTTCATGATCTTGGGGTTTTAAACCATCGTTGCTATTGGGTTTCGTCACAATTGTTGATGGAGTTCATATCAGGACAACAATGGAAAGGTGAAGACATTTGACATTTGAAGATTTCAAGATACATAAAGATTCCTAAAGTGTACAATGCATTCAAAGCATGAAAAGCTATGGCGCACATGGGACGAGAATACAACAAGCATGTTGCTATTTATATTAGACTTGTTGTAAATCCCAGGATATGTTTCAAGTAAATTAGAGTTTTGTTGTTCTTTTATGTATGTACCATGGTTGGTGATACAAGACCAACTCATAATAATATTTTACTAATTAATTTTTCTAAGTTAGGGGATTACAAAACACTCTTAACTTGGATGAAATTAATTAGATGAATATGAAAAATAAGTGGAAGTACCAGCCCATGGTTGCATGGTGACACATTCAGCCCAAAAACAACAAATTATGGTAACTTATCCAACCCAAGCCCAACCAACTATGATGTCACATCAAGCCCAAGCCCAAACAACTATTTTATTACTACTTTCAAGTATTTTGCCACTTAAGAAGCCAAATCAGCCCAAGACCAAGGCTGATTGGGCTGATTTTGAAAATTGAAAAAAAAGAAAGAGAAAAGAAAAAGGAGGAGAAGTGGATGGTGGTGTAGGTGAAGAAAGTCAGCAAAGTCAAATAAGATTATTTTAATTGGCTAAGCATGGGAGATGATTGATTAGGTATGGGGGATGATTGAGTGACTTGTACTTTTATCTATTACTTACTTTTCATCATGTAAGGGGCTCCATGCTATGGTATGCTTGTCAAAATACCACACATAGGCGGGCCTCATTTTAGTTCTCATCCAACTAGCTGTTAGGTTGTATTATATAAGTAGATAGTAAAGAATGGTTGGAATGTAGGTAGGTAAAGGGGATGGGTATAAATGGACTTTTTATGACCTTGGCTGCCACTATAATAGACAGAATTCAAGCCTTCAAGAAATTACATGAGCAAGTCAGAGCAAGAATGGAAAAGGCCAATGACATAAATAAAGGAAGGCCAACCAACATCGGAGAGAACAAAGTTTTGAACCAGGAAATCTCGTGTGGCTACATCTTAGAAAGGAAAGGTTTCCCCTCTAGAAGAAAAACAAGTTTATGCCAAGAAGTGATGGACCATTTAAAGTTCTTGAGAAGATTGGAAGTAATGCTTATCAACTATAGTTACCACCAAACATGGGAAATATATCAAACACATTTAATTTGGGCGATCTACTCCCTTACCTTCATGATGAGCCCTATGTGGAAGAGGTGGAGCCCTCCCAAGATGGGGAGGATGATGTAGGAGCATCTCATGATAATATTTCACTAATTAATTTTTCTAAGTTAGGAGATCATAAAACACTCTTAACTTGGATGAAATTAATTAGCTGAATATAAGAAATAAGTGGAAGTACCAGCCCATACTTGCATGGTGACACATTCAGCCCTAGCAATAAATATTAAAATAAGCATATTTTGACTAGTAATATTTAGTAGACTATTTTAAAGATAAAAACCCTAGTTTTCGCATAATACTCTCTTTAATAATACTAATAATCCTAATCTTAGACTAAAATAAGGAGTGATGGTACTTTTGAGGGAAACTAATACTTAGTATTTTCCCCCTTTTTATAGGTGAATCTAACCAAAACCCTAAGGAGTTGTAAGAGCGTGCTCCAAGCCCCGCGTCGCTTTAGGTAAGGATGTAGCTAAGGCCTATGTGTGTTATGTGACTTTTATGCCTTGGGTGCTTTATATCTTATGTTATATTATGTATCGCATGATTTTTATTAACTTGTATGTGTTCTTATGGCATGAGTATGATATGTATATGTGGTGATTGTGGTGTGATATGATATAGCTCTCTAAGACATGCATGCTAGGAAAAATGATATTATGATATGGGAAATGAAAGGACAAAAGAAATAAATGGGAAGTGAGATGCTAAGGGGGATATGAGGTTGACCAAAATGAACAAGAGATGAGAACCATGCATGAAATTCTAGGGTTTGCATGGGGACTTTGAGAGATGATCTTTACGTGAGGAAAGTTGATTTGGGGTATTAATAAGCTAAGGGGAGAGTTGTGGAGTGATTGAAAACTTAGGATGAAAAATAGTACGTAGGTTGGTGTAAGGGTGTATAAGGGACCCGATTAGGGTTTTTGGGAGGAAGTGGTAATCTGGAAAGTACAAAGGTAAAAATAATTAAGGAAGAGTGGAGTACGGGTTATGAGTGAGAATCTATTATATAAGGGATGAGTATGGGTTCCATGGGAGAGGAGAGATTTTGGGGTTAAAGGAGAGAGGTTACTTGTGGGAGAAGAAAGTTACTAAGGTTTGAAGTGGCAAACTAGGATTTTTCCGGTCACATGCGAAGTCGAGAGGTAAAGTGATATGTTTTGGGATTAAACCTAATTGAGATGAGATGCGAGGCGATGAATGAAGTAATGGCAGTGTAAGTGAGAGGAAGTTGGGCCACACAGGTCCAATTAGGATTTTCAAGGGAAAGCCTTAGAGGGTGATAATAGGTGGCATTTGAGGTCATGAGGTGTTGGGTCTTAACCTACACTCCTAGGAGTTTTTCTTTCATTATGTGTAAGTGTAAGGGGAATGGATGTCAGGGCGTGATAAGGGGTGCAGGAGTCTCAAAATATGGGACGGGCCCCCTTGAGAGGAAAGGAGTAGAACGTTGATGACATGCATGTCAAGGGTGGAATGTTATCTAATAAGACACGGATAAGATGCTAATCACTTAAAGTGGAAGATTGTTGAGTCGAGCCCAGAATTGTCCACTAGCGAATAATAGTGGCCAGGAGCCGGGGTGCCCTGGAGATCGTGCCACCGGCGAACAATAGTGGCCAGGAGCGTTTTGCCCTGCATGATTTTTGGTCCACCGGCTATAATAGTGGGGCATTCCGTGCTCAACAAGCCAAAGTAAATAAGCTAAGCCATGGGAAATACACTAAGTTTTTACAATGAAACACCATGTGAGTCGGGGCCATATCGGTCCACCGGCGAATAATAGTGGCCAGGAGCGTTCTGCCCTAGAGACGGTCCACCGACGAATAATAGTGGTCATGAGTGTTTTGCCCTGTACGTATGTATTCCGGTCCACCGGCTATAATTGTGGGGTTCCCACACTCACATGGACTATTAAAGAGTATGTGTGGAATAAACATATTATTAAGGAGAATGAAGAATAAGTTACCTGAAAAGTAACCAAGCCTTATTACATGTATCATTTTATGTTGCCTACATGCTCATTCTTATGCTATATGCTCTATGTGTTGGCCTTAGCGCATCTGTTACCTTACCTAGTTCGTAGCGTACTAATCACCCGTTTCATGGGTGTTGCTTATTCCCATGAGCAGAAGACCCATCTGAGCTTGTGCAGGTAGGGGATGATGTCTACGATGCCTATGACACCTACGAGGCATCGGGTGGGGCTGAGTGTTGAGCCTAAACATGACTTGGGGATCGAAAGCGACTCGGCCGAACTCTATTTCCTTTATTTGACCTTGTATTATTATATTTAATTGTGTTATCGTACTATGCTTTATGTTTTGAAAAACCCTAGTTATGTACTATTTGGTTTGTAATCCTAATTCGCACTCTGATTTCTGTATGAATTGTGCTTTATTAATGATTTGTGTTTAATGTTAACTTTATTTAGCCTTAGTACTTAGTACTGGAACGGTAGGAGTGAATCGATATAGTACTAAGTGTGGCGGTAATGCCCCCGATTTTATCTTTTCGCTTCCGCTAAACCCTTTTAATTAATTGAAATTTTTCTGTAGTAAATTTGGGGGTGTTATAGAGGATGTGTCTTGACCGCCGAGCCATCAACAACATAACAGTAAAGTATCGTCATCCCATTCCTAGATTAGATGATATGATGGATGAATTACATGGTTCTTGTGTCTTTACAAAAGTGGATCTTAAGAGAGGATATCATCAGATTAGGATGAAGGAACATGATGAATGGATTTGTATGAGTGGGTAACTAATGCTTTGAGCACATTTATGCATTTGATGAACCATGTTTTGCCTGAATATATTGGCAGATTTGTTGTTGTGTATTTTGATGATATCCAAATTTATAGCAAAAACTTGAAGGAACATGTAGTGCATTTGAGATCTGTCTTGGAAATGCTAAGGAAAGAAAAATTGTTTGCTAATCTCAAGAAGTGCACCTTTTGCACGGATAAACTTGTGTTTCTTGGTTTTGTTGTTAGTAAGAAAGGAGTTGAGGTGGAGGAAAAGGTGAAGGCAATCCAAGACTGGCCAACACCTGCAACAATTAGCCAAGTGAGGAGTTTCCACAACTTAGCTATCTTTTATAGATGGTTTGAGCGTGATTTTAGTAGCTTTGCGACACCTCTTACTGAAATCATCAAGAAAAATGTGCCATTTAAGTGGGAGGAAGAACAAGAAAAGGCATTTAATCCGATAAAAGAAAATTTAACTAATGCAGCTTTGCTTGTTTTACCTAACTTTGCTAAAACTTTTGAAATTGAGTGTGATGCTTTAGGAATAGGTATTGGAGCTGTTTTGATGCAAGAAGGTCATCCAGTTGCTTATTTTAGTAAAAAGTTGAGGAGATCAGCACTAAATTACCCTACTTATGATAAGGAGTTGTATGCCTTGGTAAGGGCTTTGGAAAATTGGCAGCATTATCTATGGCCAAAGGAATTTGTGATTCACATTGATCATGAGTCTTTGAATCATTTGAAAGGACAACAAAAGTTGAACAGATGCCATGCCAAGTGGGTGAATTCATTGAAACATTTCCTTATGTGATTACAAACAAGATAAGAAAATGTATAATGCCTTGTCCCAAAGGTATGCTTTACTTTCCATTTTAGATACAAAATTGCTCGGCCTTGAATATATTAAGGATTTGTATGCACAAGATTCTGATTTTGGTGATGTGTTCAATGCATGTGAAAAAATGGCATTTGGTAAGTTTTATAGGCATGAAGGATTTTTGTTTCGAGAAAATAAATTGTGTGTGCCTTTGTGTTCTCTACTTGAATTGTTTGCGGGAGAAGCTCATGGTGGTGGTTTGATGGGTCATTTTGGTGTAGCTAAGACATTAGGAATTTTGCATGATCATTTTTTTTACCTCATATGAAACGTGATGTGGAAAGATTCTGTAAGAAGTGTATCACTAGTGAACCTTAGACTGATATTTCTATGGATTTTGTTTTGGGATTACCTAGGACTAAGAGGGGGAGAGATTCAGTTTTTGTGGTGGTAGATAGATTCTCCAAGATGGCACACTTCATTGCTTGTCATAAAACTGATGATGCATCACATATAACTGGTTTGGTCTTCAAAGAAATTGTTTGGTTACATGGCATGCAAAGTTTTTGATCGGGATGCAAAGTTTTTGAGTTACTTTTGGAAGACTTTGTGGGGAAAGTTAGGAACCAAATTATTGTTTTCTACTACTTGGCATCCACAAACAGATGGTCAAACTAAAGTCGTGAATATAACTTTATCTACTTTGTTACGTGCTATCATTAAAAAAGTTCTTGAAAAATATGGGAAGATTGTTTGCCTCATGTTGAATTTGCTTATAATAGAAGTACACATTCAACAACTATGTTTTCATCTTTTGAAATGGTTTATGGATTTGGCCCTTATCACCATTGGATTTAACTTCTTTACCCTTGAGTGAACGTGTAAACTTAGGTGGGAAAACAAAGGTAGAATTTGTAAAGATGATTCATGACAAGGCACGACTGAACATTGAAAGGAAGATTCAACATTATGTCCAACAAGCCAACAAGGGACGCAAGAAGGTAGTGTTTGAACCGGACGATTGGGTTTGGTTACACTTAAGAAAAGAACGTTTTTCAAAGAAACGACGTTCAAAACTCCTACTTCGGGGTGACAGACCATTTCAAGTAGTGTAACATATCAATGATAATGCCTACAAGCTTGACTTACCAGGTGAGTATGGTGTTAGTAAAAGCTTTAACATTTCTGATTTTATCTCCTTTTGATGTAGGTGATGATTTGAGGACAAATCCTTCTCAAGAGGAGGCGAATGATACAAACCAAGGAGCTGGATCTGTTCATCATACACTCAGGGATGATGCAAATCCTTTACAAGACCCTTTGTCACTTCCAAGTGGTCCAATTACAAGACTTAGAGCCAAGCATTTCAAGGAAGCACTAAATGGGTTAATCCAAGAGATTTGGGCTGATTCTAAATAGACTAAGATGGGCTCAAATAATAATCAAGAAGTTGAAGAGACTAATATTTATGCAAAAACGTTTCCAACATGATCTAACCATCAAAAGGCATGAATTTGATGAGTTTCAAGATATTAAATAGAGGATTAAAGCGTGGTCTTGAATGGTTATGTTAAATATATTAAAATTAGTCATTTAGCTATTTATGGTTGCCTTTAGCTAAAAAACGTGGGAACTTGTTTATTTTGTTGTTTGTGCTGTTTTAAAGCTTTATTTATGACTATGCCTATTCTAGGAGGATGTTTTAAAGATTTAGTTATGACTTTTCCTATTCTAGCTTTAGTTATGAATTTTCCTATTCTAGCTTTATTTATGACTTTTCTTATTCTAGCTGTACTTATGACTTTTCCTATTATAGGAGGGTGTTTTAAAGCTTTAGTTGTGACTTTTTCTATTCTTAGAGGGTTGTTCCAAGTATATATATGGGTATGTTGAGATGAATAAGTATATAACGTTTTTAGAAATTATCATATTTGTGAGGTTTTGTGTTCCTCTTCGTTCTTAAAAGAACTTGTAGAACTTATCAAGTTATTCTTGTGGCGTTCAAACAACCAAACTTATCACCCTAATTGTTGAGTGAGTCTCACGTTTTCTAGGTGTGGCGTTTCAATCCTTTGTAGTCTTGGTTTTCATCTTGTTAGTGTTGGGTCAACGCTCAAGCAATCTTGTATTCATGATCTTGGGGTTCTAAACCATCGTTACTATTGGGTTTCATCACAATTGTTGGTGGAGTTCATATCAATGGTCTTGAATGGTTATGTTAAACATGGTCTTGGTTTGTATCAAGAAGTTTGGCAATCAATTATAGTTGCTTGTAGAAGTCCAAGAGACTAAAACCATGGAGACTTGTTTATTTTGATGTTTGTGCTGTTTTAAAGCTTCAAATATGACTTTTCCTACTCTTGGAGGGTTGTTTCAAGTACATAGATGGGTATTTCTTAATGAATAAGGAGAGTGTTTTTTTATTATAAAATTATCATATTTGTGATGTCTTTTGCTCCTCTTTGTCCTTAAAAGAAGTCGTAGAGCTTATCGAGTTAATCTTGTAGCATTAAAACAACCAAACTTATCACCTTGATTGTTGAGAGATCCTCACATTTTCTAGGTGTGTCATTTCAATCCTTCATAGTCTTAGTTTTTATCTTGTTAGGTGTTGGGTCGAGACTCAAGCAATCTCATGATCTTGGGGTTCTAAACCATCATTGGTATTGGGTTTCATCACACTTGTTGATGGAGTTCACGTCACTTACACTTATATAAATTATCGTAAACTTGATCCTAGAGCCAAGAAGTGTACATTTCTTAGCCATACATTTGGAGTGAAGGGGTACAAGTTATGGGACCCAATTGTATCCAAGTTCTTAACAATTGGAATGTTACATTCATTGAGTATGTATTCCTCAAGAAGACTGAGTCTTATGATGATATATCTAAGAAGGTGGAGTAGAATAGTGCTTTAGGCCAAAATGAGGTTGATGTTTAGTTGGATGATAGAGACCCTTCTAATAGACGCAATATTTCTGAAGTAGGTGGATCCAAACAACAGGTAGAGCATAGGGGAGTTATGCTTGCACTTAGGTACAATTTTAAAGAGTTGTTTAGTTGTGCTTTATCTAATGCACAAACTATTATTGATGATGAGGTAGAATCATTGGCTATTGAGGGTTTTTATTATGTTGAGTAGTGTACTACTATGGAAGAGGTAGTGCGAAACAAGGAGCTACACTTGGTGATCATACACTCGGGGATGGGGCTGAATTTGCACAAGACCCTTTGTCGCTTCCAAGTGGTCTATTAAGAGACTTAGAGCCAAACATTTCAAGGAAGTACTAAATGGGCGAATCCAAGAGATTTGGGCTGATTCTAAACAGACCATGATGGGCTCAATAATAATCAAGATTTAGTCAGCATCATCAAAGCAATTGAAGAGGCTAATACTTATGCAAAAACGTTTCCAGCATGATTTGACCATCAAAGGGCATGAATATGATGAGTTCCAAGATATTAAATAGAGGATTAAACATAGTCTTGAATGGTTATGTTAAATACATTGAATTTAGTCATTTAGCTATTTATGGTTGCCTCTAGAAGTCTAATAGACCTAAAAACGTGGGGACTTGTTTATTTTGATGTCTGTGCTGTTTTAAAGCTTTAGTTATTATGACTTTTCCTATTCTTGGAGGGTTGTTCCAAGTATATAGATGGGTATTTTGAATGGTTATGTTAAAGAAAAGGTTAGCTTTCGTTGTTTCTCATTTATTAACTTTTTTTGAATTGCTTTAGGATTATTTTGAATTAGTTTCTAGACGTTCGATTAAGAACTAAAGAATACAGAAAAGAGTGGAAGAACAAAAAGGCAAGAGCGTATGATAGCGGGGATTCTTTGTTTCACAGATTTTAAATATGTCCAATAATCAAGAAGATACGACCCAAGAAGTTCAACAACCTATAGTGCCGAACCTGCAAATGCAAGCCTTGTTAGGGGAGATGAGGCGTATGTTGAGGGCTAAATTAAAACCTATTCATGACAGGTTGGACTGGGTAGAAGTAGAGGCTCCTAGGGCACATCGACAAGACATCCCCACTAGGCAGCAAGGTGGGCGTGTTCCAAGGCGGAATGTTAAGGAAGAGGTAGAGTTATGAGTTTTATGAGCCATATTTGACCCAGGGTAGGTTTCAGTGTGGGAATGAGAATCGAGAAGCTAGGATGTGTATCCCTAGGAGGGATAATGATTTAGGAAACATAAAGATTAAAATCCCATCTTTTCAAGGTAAAAGTGATCCCGAATTTTATTTGGAGTGGGAAACTAAAATGGAGATGGTGTTTGATTGTCACAACTACTCGAAGGTAAAGAAGGTTAAGTTGGCTGCAATTGAATTCACCGATTATGCGTTGTTTGGTGGGATCAATTACTGATTAGTAGGAGAAGGAATGGATAAACACCTATGGACACTTGGGAGGGGACGAAAATGCTTATGAGGTAGCGTTTTGTACCCAACAACTATTATAGGGGGTTGTATCAAAAGTTACAGAGGTTAAACCAAGGTTCCAAAAGTGTGGAAGAATATCACAAGGAGATGGAGGTAGCTATGATCTGAGCTAATGTAGACGAGGACCGGGAGGCCACTATAGCTAGGTTCTTACACGTATTAAATCGTGAGATTGCGGATATAGTTGAGTTGAAAGATATGGTGCATTAAGCCATAAAGGTGGAGAAACAATTTGATGCATATGCTACACAAGTTGGTACATGCTTAATTGACCACTGAAAGTTAAAATAGAAAAAAGAGATGAGGAGTATGATAATATTTTACCTAAGGCAGCCAAAGACCAAACACTCACAACTACCACTCAAGGTTTCAACACTTGAGATAAAAGTTATCAGATTTTTCACACAAAACAAAATTTTCACTCAACTATGTAGAGGAGGGACATAGGGAGCTCGAAATCTGATTTTATAATTCAAGGGGTAGTGTGTTCCATTGTGTTGAGGCTACCCATATTTATAGTGGCAGCCAGGGTTACAAAAAGTCCATTGTATCCTTCCCCTTTACCAACCTAGTTACATTTCAACGATTTTTTACTATCTAGTTATCTAATACAACCTAACAACTAGTTGGATGAAAACTAAAATGAGGTCCCTTGCATGCTGAAAAGTAGGTAATAAATAATAGTACAAGTCACTCAATCATCCCTCATACCTAATCAATCATCTCCTATGCTTTCTTAGCTAACTAATTTGACTTGGCTGACTTTCTTCACCAACTCCATCATCCACTTGTACTCCTTTTTCTTTTCTCTTTTTTTTCAATTTTTAAAATTTGGCTTCTTAATGGTAAAATACTTGGAAATAGTAATAAAATAATTTTTTGGGCTTGGGCTTGATGTGCCATCATAGTTGATTGGGCTTGGGTTGGATAAGCTACCATAATTTGTTGTGTTCGGGCTGAATGTGTCATGATACAAGCACGGGCCGATACTTCCACTAATTTCTCATATTCAACTAATTAATTTCATCCAAGTTAAGAGTGTTTTGTGATCCGCTTACTTAGAAAAATTAATTAGTGAAATATTATTATGAGATGCTTCTGCTTTGTGATTTGGTTACTATGCATGTAAGCCATTTACTCATGGGAAGACCATGGCAGTATGATCGGAGGGTTATGCATGATGGATTCACAAATAGGTTTTCTTTCACACACAGAAAGCAACCTATTATTCTTGTGCCATTGAATCTAGAATAGGTCAGGGAGGACCAATTAAAGTTACAGAGATCAAATGAACAAAAGAAAGAAAAATAAATGAAGGCTGAAATTGAAAAAAAAGGTCTATAAAATATAATGAAAAGCATTTATTAGAGGGAAAAAGAAAGAGAAGGGATGTTGGCCAGAGTGTGAGCAAGAAAGTAAAATTTTAATTACATTGCAAAACAAAAAAGTGAGATCAAGAGAACATTATTTTCACACTAGCCCCTTATTGTACTCATGTACAAGGAGGCTCTTTTATGTACTAATCATTTCATTGGTGCTTTGCCAAGCGATATTGTTTCTCTTTTGTAGGAATTTAAATATGTTCTTCTCGAAGAGGTACCTAATGGATTACCTCCAATCTGAGCGATTGAACATCATAATGATTTCATACCGGTGCATCAATTCCAAATTGACCTGCTTATTGAACTAATCCTGAGGATACCAAGGAACTTTATAGGCAAGAAGGTGAATGATTGGAGAAGGGGTATGTGTATGAAAGCATGATTCCTTGTGTGGTTCCGGTGCTATTAGTTCCTAAGAAGGATGGAACATGGAGGATGTGTGTTGATTGCTGAGCCATCAACAACATAATGGTAAAGTATCGTCATCCCATTCCTAGATAAGATGATATGTTGGATGAATTGCATGGTTCTTGCGTCTTTACAAATGTAGATCTTAAGAGTGGATATCATCATATTAGGATGAAGGAAAGTGATGAATGGAGAGCAGCTTTTAAGAGTTAATATGGTTTGCATGCCTGGTTAGTGATGCCTTTCAGTTAAACTTATGCTCCTAGCACATTTATGCATTTGATGAACCATGTTTTGCATGAATATATTGGCAGATTTTTCGTTGTGTATTTTGATGATATCCTAATTTATAGCAAAAACTTGAAGGAACATGTAATGCAGTTGAGATCATCTTTTTAGGAATTTTGCATGATCATTTTTTTTGGCCTCATATGAAATGTGATGTGGAAAGATTATGTGAGAAGTGCATCACTTGTAAACATGCCAAATCTATGTTAAAACCCCATGCATGCAAACCATTAAAAGGATGGTGGTAGATATTTCTATGGATTTTGTTTTGGGATTACCTAGGACTAAGAGGGGGAGAGATTCAAGTTTTTTGGTGGTAGATAGATTCTCCAAGATGGCACACTTCATTGCCTGTCATAAAACTAATAATGCAACACATATAGCTGATTTGTTCTTCAAAGAAATTTTTAGGTTACATGGCATGCCTAGGACCATTACTTCTAATCGAGATGCAAAGTTTTGAGTTACTTTTGGAAGACTTTTTGGGGAAAGTTAGGAACCAAGTTATTGTTTTCTACTACTTGTCATCCACAAAAGGATGGTCAAACTGAAGTCGTGAATAGAACTTTATAATTTGTTACGTGCTATCATTAAAAAGAACTTGAAAACATGGGAAGATTGTTTGCCACATGTTGAATTTGCTTATAATAGAAGTACATATTCACCTCTAAGTGAACGTGTGAACTTAGATAGAAAAACAAAGGTAGAATTTGTAAAGATGATTCATGACAAGGCACGACTGAACATTGAAAGGAAGACTCAACAATATATCCAACAAGCCAACAAGGGACACAAGAAGGTAGTGTTTAAACCAAGAGATTGGGTTTGGTTACACTTACGGAAGGAACGTTTTCTAGAAAAACGATGTTCAAAACTCCTACCTCGGGGTGATGGACCATTTCAAGTAGTGGAACGCATCAATGATACTTACCTGGTGAGTATGGTGTTAGTACAAGCTTGAATGTTTTTGATTTATCTCCTTTTGATGTTGGTGATGATTTGAGGACAAATCCTTCTTAAGAGGAAGAGAATGATGCAAACTAAGGAGCTAAACTTGTTAATCATACACTTGGGGATGATGCAAATCTATCACAAGACCCTTTGTCGCTTCCAAGTGGTCCAATTACAAGTCGGGATCATCTTTGTAACACTCCTTGAGTTGTTCAAAACCCAAGATCTTAGCATCCATCATGGAAAGCAAGTAGTTTCGACGAGACAATGCGTTGGCCACCCCATTACTCTTTCCATCTTTGTACTTGGAACTGAAAGTAAATGATTAGAGAAACTCCACCCAATTAGCATGCCTCCTGTTGAGCTTTTTGTTGCCCATGTATGAATTCTATGATTGGAGCCATGATGGTTGAGAAGTTCTTAATGAACCACCTATAGAAGGAGGCTATTCCATGAAAAATTCTAACTTCGTGCACATTGGTTGGAGCCAACCAAGATTGAACCACCTTCACCTTTTTTGGATCTACATGAACCCCCTCTCCCGTTACAATGTATCCTAAAAATACAACACTAGGAGTCATGAATACACATTTCTCAAGCTTACCATATACAACTTCACCTCCCTCAATTTTTCAAACAACCTCCTTAAATGAATTACATGATCTTCATTGTTTTTACTATACACAATAATGTCATCTAAGTAAACAACAATAAAATTGTTCAAAAAAAGACGGAGGACTTCATTCATCGATCTCATGAAGGAGCTTGGTGCCTTGCAAAGCCCAAATGGCAATACCAATCACTCATACAACCCTTGCTTTGTTTGGAAAGCCATTTTCCACTCATCCCCCTTTCGAATTCTCATTTGATGGTAGCCACTCCTTAAGTCTATTTTGGAAAAGGCTAAGGCACCACTCAATTCATCTAACATATCTTGCAAACAAGGCATAGGGAAATCGTATTTGACCGTTATATTGTTTATGGAACGACTATCAACACACATCCTCCAAGTACCATCTTTCTTAGGTACTAACAGTGCAGGAACGGTGCAAGGACTAAGGTTCTCCCTCACATAGCCTCTTTTGATCAACTCATTCACTTGCCTCTCAAGTTCCTTACTCTCTTCTGGGTTACACCTATAGGCAGCTTATTGGGCAAAGATGCTCCTGGAATCAAGTCAATGGCGTGCTCAGTGGCCCTAATTGGAGGTAGGCCTTTTGGCAAGTCATTGGGGAACAAATCTTTGTACTCTTCTAATAACTCATTTAGTAGGGATGAGTTATTACAAGTAGTACTATTATCATCTTTGGTTCTCACAACCAAAGCATACCCTCCCCCCATTTTCTTCCACTATTCTTTTAAACTCATTACAAGTTACAAGATATTTGCTTTTCTCTTTTTCTTTCTTAGTAACTTTGGGAGGTAAAGGCAATAATTTAACTCTACTACCTTCTTTATTTGTTACAATATAAACATTAGATCTACCTTCATGCTCCAAGTCATGATCAAATTGCCATGGTCTTCCAAGCAGCAAGTGACACGCATCCATGGCAGTACGTCACACCACCTTTCATCTTCAAACCCTCTAATGGAAAAAGAAACCAAAGCTTGCTTCTTCACTCTTACTCCCACACCATTATTCAACCAATTCTGCTTGTAAGGCTCATCGTGATCCCTTGTAGTAAGTTTCAACTTACTCGCGGCTTCATTAGAGATCACATCAGTTTGTGCTCTACCATCAACAATCACATTGCAAGTTTTCTCACCAATCTTGCACCTAGTATGGAACATATTGTTTCTTTGCCTTTCATCATTTTATGGTTCACTAAACGAAATTTTGCAAACCACCATCATATTAAGCTCGCTTTTTGGTGGGATCTCATCTAGCTCTTCTTCTTCGTTATTTTCTTCTAGAGTAATGAAATTATAAAGCTTTTCTTCCTCATCAAACATGGCATATTGAGCGGCTGTCATCAGATTTTTGCTAGGACATTCCGACGCCATATGTCCTCTACCATGACATTTAAACACTTTCTCCTAGTAGCAAGTTCACTAGGCAAAATTACAGCTTGTCCTTCCCTTTATCAAATTTTGAACTAGAAGAGAAAGATTTGATTTGAAAATTACCTCCTGAATTGTTTTGAAACGTAACCCCCTTAGAGTAAGATGGAGTCAATTTCATGGGACTAGTGAAAGAAGTATTTTTGGGCTTCTCCTATTTCAATTGAGACGCATATCTAGTAGCCAGTTTACAAACATCACTAAAAGTGGTGTAGTGAGTTACCTCCACCTTTTGGTTAATCCCCTTAACAAAATGACCAATTTTGAAGGTCCCCTTTTCTTGCAAACCACAAACCAAACACAACTTCTCAAACTCTTTAATGTAATCTTCAACACTCATGTGTTTCTTGGGAAAGATGGGTCAATTTTAGGTATTGTTCTTGTTCGTACTCCTTATTCACCCATTTATCCATCATCTTTATTTTTTTATCAACTTATCTCATGAGTCTATTCTTTCTTTCCCCTCTCTCCTCCTAATCGCCTTGAGGTTTTCATACCATAGGGCAACGAGTTTAGTGAGTTTGATGACAACCAGTTTGAACCTTTTTCTATCATCAAACCCCTTATACTCAAAGATAGTTTCTATTTGTCTTATCCAATCTAGAAAAGCCTCACTATCTTACCCCCCATGAAATTCAGGTAGGTCAATCTTTATGAAATGCCCCGAAAATTTTTAATTTTAAAGATTATATTTAAATAATATTTTATTAAAAAGATTTAATTTAATAAATTATTTTTATTAAAATAAAAAGAGAATTAATTAGGGAAAATCTAGAATAAATTTGTAAGTGTTTTAATTAGGTGGAATTTTGGTATTTTAACTAATTAAGGATTTTATTTTAGAAATTAATTAAATAAATTATGTTATTTAAAATAATAATGATCAAAAATAGTTTTAAATTAATAATAATTTTATAAATAATTTAATTGGAGAAATTTAGGGTGTTTTGCTAATTAAAATGGAATCTATGAAAAATCTTTTAAAAATCCTGATTTAGCTTAAAAATGGATTTAAAGATTATTTTATTTAAATATTATTATTTTTAAATATTCTAAATATTCAGATTAATTTAATTGACCCTAACATAATTATTTCTCTTTTCCTTTTTCCTTTTCTTTCCTTTTTCTTTCTTTTTCTTCTTCTTTCCTTTTTCTTTTTCTTCTTCTCCCCGAATTGGGCCAGCTCGCAGCCCAGTTCCCTTCTTCCTTTCCTTCGGCCCAGCCCGCGCGACCGGCGTCCTTTACCGCCCTCGCTGCGCCGCATTTTTTGTCTTTCCTCACTAACCCTCTGCGTTTCATTTAATTAGCCTTCGACCCGCACCGACCGCCCGACCTCCTTCCTTTTCTTTCTTTTCTTTTCCTCTAGACCGACCGGTCTAGTCCCCCCTCCTCCTTCCTTCTTCCTCCCCTCTCCTATGTCGACGCTGCTGCAACTCTCGTCCCTGAAAATGACGGCGCCGGCTACGAGGACTCTGACCGGCCGAGTCACCTCTCTTTTTCTCCCTCTCGACCCGCACATGAGCTTGGCGTGATAAATTATCCTCAAATCTCAGTCGTTCCCTCTCTATTGCTTCTCGAAGCTTCGACCCCGACCAAAATGATCGACGACCGATTTCTGCCACCGGCCATGCAAACCCTAGCATCCAATAATATCCTGCCCACCTCCAAAACCCTATTAAACCATCTAAACTCTATAAATAGCTTAGTTGTAGACGTTTTTGAAGCTTCTTCTTTCTCGAAACCTAAAGTGAGAACCGCCCACCATCGTCCCTTTAGACACCTCGTTCTCTGCGTTAGCTAGCCTTGACACCTCTTCTCCATCCCAATCTCTTCCCTGCAACACCCTATAATTAACTAAACCATCTACGACCTTCGATTCACCTTGTACAAGACTCCATAATCGTGTAAAGTTGGCTAGTCCTCTCGCCAGAAAATTCCACCCCGAAACATTAAACCACCATCTACCACCACATCCGCCGCTTTTACCACCTTCTAAGCCAACAAATGTCTCCTACACCAAACCATAAGCTTATTTTATTTTTCTCCTTTCCCCTTCCCTCTTTTTCTTCATTTTTACCTCTCTTAGATCCATTTTTCGGCCACCTCCAGGAACCACCGTCGGTGCCACCCATACCCTCCAATTCAAGGTGAAACCCTAGACCTTTTAAACACTTACTTTCGATTTATTGATAATTATTATGCTTTTATCCTAATTTTTAATGTTAATTCGATTCTAATTATTATTATTATAATAATAATTATTATTATTATAATAATAATTATTATTATTGTTATCAACTGTAATCTAATGGTTAAATCTTCTTTACAGGTTTGGGAGTATTCTTGAGTTAGAAAAACTATTATTCTCAAATTTTAGTTATTTAATAGAATTATTACATGTTTAATATTATTATTAATAATATAATTAATATTATTATTAATAATATAATTAATATTATTATTAATAATAATATAATTAATATTATTATTATTAGTGTAATTAATTATTTAATATTGTAATTATTTCAGGAGGCGTAGAAACCTAAAATTTTAATTAAGCCTCGCAAATTTTGCCTTTTATTACTATTATTAGCATTTTTAACATTATAACTAATATATTATTATTTTTAGCACTATTTCCTTTTATATTATAAGTATATATATATTATTACTATTATTATTACCAAATTTGGTTGTTTATTTTACTAATATTATTATTAATATTATTTTGATAAAGGGGCTAAAGCCTTTATTTTACCTTGTTTTTGAATAATGTCCTTTATTATTATTATTATTATTATTATTATTATTATTATTGTTACTATTATTATTCTTATTTATATTCTCATTGATATTATTCTTAGTATCGGTATTATTATTAAGGTAAAGTATTTAACCCTATATTATCAACTTTTATAATATTTCTATTATTTCTATATCTTTAGCAAAGTTAGAATTTTTGTTAATGTTATTTTTAATAGTATGTCATTAGTTGGTCAAAGCCCTAAGGAAGCGTAGGAGCGTGCTCCAAGACCAGTGTCGTTTCAGGTAAGGGGCGCTAAGGCCTTTGTGTGCTTATATGCATTATGTGCTTGGCATGCTATATATCACATGTTTATCTTTATTAATTATTTCGTATATGGCATGATGTGGAGTTGAAGTATGTTTTTGTGTGTTTATATGACATGTGTATTATTTATATATGATGATATGTGTTGTGACCCTATAAGACATGCATGAGAGGATGTCGATGTGGTTTGTGTGGGAGAAAGGATGAAAAAGGAGGATGGGGAAAGAAGTTGACTAAGGGAAGTGAGTTGACCTAATTTTATGGTTTTATAAGGAATAATATAATGTATGGTTTTATGTGGAAGAATATAATTTATGGTTTTATGCGGAGAATATAATACATGGTTTTATTGGGAGAATCTAATTTATGATGTTATATGGGAGAATCGAATTTATGGTGTGTTTGGGAGAATCTAATTTATGATGTTAATTGGGAGAATCTAATTTATGATGTTATATGGGAGAATCGAATTTATGGTTTGTTTGGGAGAATTTAATTTATGATTTTATTTGGGAGAATTTAATTTATGATTTGATCGGGAGAATCTAATTTTATGATTTGTTTGGGGGAATCCAATTTATGGTTTTGCTTGGGAGATTCTAATTTATGATTTTATGTGGGAGAATCTAACTTATGGTCTTGTATGAGAAAATCTAATTTGTGGTTATGAATGGAAGTATCTAATCAATTGTATGGTAAGGATGAATCTTCGGTTTATGTGATTTGAATCTAGGGTTTGGTAAGGATGAATACTTGGTTTGGTATGGATGAAATTTAGGGTTTGGTATGGACGGATCTTTGGGTTTTATATGGTTCGAGTTTAAGGTTTGGTATGGGTGAATCTTTGGTTTTGGTTGGATTGAAATTAGGGTTTTGTATGACGGAATCTAGGGTTTGCCTGGCGGTATTAATGGATGTATGTTGGTATTAGGGTTTGTATGGTGGTTTTAATAGTTGCATGGTTGAATTTAGGGTTTCACGTGGAATTTTAGGGTTTGCATGAAAAAGTTTTTGAAGGTTTGCATGGGGAGATTAATGTCTGCATGGGTATGAAATTTACGTGTGGATGGTTAATTTGGGATGTAAGGAAGGTAATGTAAGTGTTGTTTGGGTGTTTGCGCACTTGGGATGAAAAATAGCACGTGGAGCAAATTAAGGGTACGGAGGAGACTGAATTAAGGTTTGGAATGATTAACTATGGGTTGTTGTGGTTAATTAGGGTTTGGTGTGGCCGATTAGGATTTTTGTGTTATCATATGTGTGTGGTGATTAAAGTGAAAGTATGACGATGAATATGGAATTTATGATTTATGATTCGTGCATGTCCATGGTGAAAGCCGATCCACCGGTCAGTAATAGTGGTTAGGGTTCTACCCTATGTGCGACCGATCCATCGGTTAAAATAGTGGTTAGGGTTTTACCCTATTGTGACTAATCCATCGGTAATAATAGTGGTTAGGACATGATGTCCTATTGTGATCCGGCCCACCGGTTATAATAGTGGGGGATCCCGATCTCAATGAAAATAAACCAGAGTTTTGCTAAGGTAAATAAAAGACACTAATTACTTACAGTGGAACACCATGCAAGGAGGAACCGAACCGATCCACCGGTTAGGAATAGTGGTTAGGGTTTTTACCCTATATGTGACCGATCCACCGGTAATAATAGTGGTTAGGGCATGATGCTCTATTGTGACCGATCCATCGGTAATAATAGTGGTTAGGGCTTGATGCTCTGTTGTGACCAGCCCACCGGTTATAATAGTGGGGTGTTCCTATGCTCGCATGGATTGAAAAAGGTATGGTGTGAATTGAACTCTGATAAGAGATTAATGAAATAATTAATCTGGATTATATACGGGTCGTTGTACTTTTACCTGCTTGATCATATGCATTTATGATTATGCCCTTTTATGTTCTACATGATTTATGTGTTGGCCTTAGTGCTCGGTTACCTTACTCAGTACGTAGCGTACTGATCACCCTTTTCATGGGTGCTGCTAATTCCCACGAGTAGTATGCCCTTCTGATTTGTGCTGGTGGGCGAGACATTAGTCGGGGCTGAGTGTTGAGCATGTTTGGCTCGATGTTCGAGAGAGTTGTGGCCGTATTTCAGTCTTTATGCAATTTTATTTCCTACTATTATTTCTTTGTACTGGATTATTTATCCTCTTTGATTTCGCACTCTGATTTCTATTTTATTACGTTTATAAACGTTTATGCGTACTCTGATTTTAAGGTATGATCTTTCGAGTTCTTTTATGAACTGTTGATTTGAATTTAATGTAAATCTTTTCTTAGCCTTAGCACTTGATACTGGAATGGTCGGAGAGAACCGGTCTAGTACTAAGTGTGGCGGTAACATTCACAGAAATCACAGGTTTTAAGTGTTTTTATTTTAATTACTTCCGCTTTAAAAAAAGTAGTGAATTTTGGGGTGTTACACTTTAATCCCCTATCTTCATCAAATTGTCTAAGATTGCTACCGCTACTTTCTTCCTCATTCTCCAACTCGTTCAGTTTCTTAGTGGCTTTCAAAACCAGTTCAGCTATTGCATCCATTCTAGTATTTTGGCTCGCCTTATCCTCCTATGATTTTTCCTCCATTTTCTCTAATTTTTGAGTGACAACCCGTAACATCTTAGCAAACTCCTCATGAAATGCCCCCAAAAATTTTAATTTTATTATTTATTATTAAATATGATTTTATTATAAAAATTAATTAAATAAATTATTTTTCTCTTTTCCTTTTTCTTTCTTCCTTTTTCTTTTTCTTTTTTTTCTCCTCACCGAACTGGGCCACCGATCGGCCCAGTCCCCCTCTCCTCTCCTTTCTTTTCCTTCAGGTGGCCCGGCCCATGACCAAAGCCTCTTCCTTCTCCCGATGTCGCGTTTTACCTCTTATTCCCTTGGAATGTTGAGTTTTGATAATAATAAAAAATTATGCAGCACGCCCGGCCAATTCTTCTCCTCTTTTCCTTTCTTTACTTTTCTTCTGGATTGCCAGTCCAGGCCCCCCATCTTCTTCCTTCTTCCCTGTCGACGCCGTTCGACCTGCACCTATAACACTGAAAATCTATAATAGCTAAGAATCAAAGAGATGCCCCCCTTTTACCTCCCCTCATTAAGGCATTTAATGCTCCTAAATGAATAGAAATGAAACAACATCAATTCCCTAATCTGGCGCCCCTTTTGCCTCTCTTCTTAATGGGATTAAATACCCATTCATCTACTCCTTTCAATGGTTTTAAGCAGCCCACACATACACTAGCTGGTAAATTATTTATTATAATAATAAAAAAACACGAAAACAAAACTAAACAAGACCAAAATCACCATGGCTGTCCTTGGGCTTCTACTTGCTTGGTCTTTGCTGAATAAGGATTTAATCACATGCCCAAGTATAATCACACGTCCAAGTAAGGTATGTAACAGATTCTGACTTGTGTGCAAATGCAGAAAAACCAAGGGCTTCCAAACCAAGTGTCACGGTTTCATGGGCCAAGTTTGACCTTGGATCAGTTTGCCTATGATTCTCTTAATGACTTGATTAAGTTGGCATTAAAATTTAAGAGACAAACAAAATTGACCAAAGCCTATGCTAAATCTAATGTTTCGACTTCATCTAAACCATATTCGAATACATCATTTATGTCTAAATCTGGGACACATGCATTATCTACATCCTCTTATGATAAGAAAGCTAATCAAGATGAAAAGGGTAAAAATAAGATGGTTGAGATCTCTAATAAACAATGTTTTAAGTGTAAAGGACATGAACTCTTTGCTAGAGAATGTCCTAACCAAAGAACTTTGACCTTAAGTGAAATAGAGGAAATGGAACCATGTAGTGAAGATGATGACCTAGAAACCGTATCTCCTCATGATATTTTAACTATGGCTGAAGAAGATGGAGATCCATGTTGTGTGCTTCAAAGAGTGTTACAAATACAACCTAATGTAACACTTAATCAAAGGGAGAATTTTTTTGAAACTAAATGTAAAATAGGTGATACGGTTTGTAGACTCATTGTTGATAGTGGTTCATGCACTAATATTGCTAGTGAAGCAATGGTCAAAATTTTTGGTTTAGAGACTACTAATCATCCCAAACCTTATTCTTTGCAATGGTTAAATAAAGATAAAGGAGCTAAGGTAAATAAGCGAACCCTAGTATCATTTTGCATTAGAGACTACCATTATGAAGTCTTATGTGATGTGTGTGCCTATGGATGCTTGTGGTTTACTTTTAGGACATCCGTGGAAATATGATAGAAAAAGCAACTCATGATGGCGTGAATAATGAATATGTTGTGAAAAAGGCAAGCAACTATATTGATTAACACCCTCTATATGTGATAATATGCCTTTTCAGTAATGATAAAAAGAGTTTATTTCTACATGAAGAGGGAATTTGTTATGCCTTAGTTGCTAAAGAGTCTCAACTTGGGAAGAAACAACATAATGATCCAAACCTAAATAAGCTACTTGATGAATATCATGATGTATTTTTTGATGACTTACCTCCTGGATTACCACCTAAAAGAGGTATAGAACATGCTATAGATCTTATTGCTGGAATGCCTCTCCCAAATAAACTTGCTTATAGATGTAACCCGGAAGAAGCTAAGGAATTACAAAAACAAATACCAGAGCTTGTAGATAAAGGATTTGTGAGAGAAAAAGTGTGAACCCTTGTAGTGTACCTGCTCTACTAGTTCCTAAGAAAGATGGTACTTGGCGCATGTGCATAGATTCTAGAGCCGCAAATAACATTATTATCAAATATCGTTTTCCTATGCCTAGGTTAGATGATATGTAAGATGAACTTTGTGGTACACAAGTATTTTCCAAACCCGATTTAAGAAGTGGTTACCATCATATACGGATTAGGGAAGGACATGAGTGGAAAACCGCTTTTAAAACTAAATATGATCTCTATGAGTGGATGGTTATGCCTTTTGGGCTATGTAATGCACCTAGCTCATGCATGAGACTTATGAATGAAGTTCTTTGACCTTTCCCAGGTGACTTTATTGTTGTCTATTTGGATAATATACTTCTGTATAGTAAAAATAAATATGATCACTTAGTGTATTTGAGAAAATTATTTGATAAGCTAAGGGAAGCTAAACTTTATGAAAAACTAGAGAAATGTGATTTCATGATTCCAAGTGTAGTTTTCCTCGGATATATTGTTAGTGGTGAGGGTATTAAAGTGGATCCTATTAAGATTAAAGCTATACAAGAGTGGCCTATCCCTAAAGACGTACATGATGTAAGAAGTTTCAATGGGTTGGCTTTTTTTTTTATAGAAGGTTCATTAGGGATTTTTCTACTATAGCATGGGGAATTTAAATGGGGACAAGATGCTACTCAAGCATTTGAAACCCTCAAAACTAAACTATGTAATGCTTCTATCCTATCTTTTCCCAATTTTGATCTACTTTTTGAAGTGACTTGTGATGCTAGAGGGGTTAGGATAGGGGTGTTCTCTCACAAGAAAAGAAACCTATAGCATTCTTTTCTAAAAAGTTGAATGGTACCAAACTTAACTATTCAACTTATGACAAGGAATTCTTTGCCATTATATGGAGCTTAGAGACATGGTCAAAACCCTTTGTGTTATATGGTCAAAAGAAAGTTAGTCCGAGGCATGCAAAGTGGGTGAGCTTCTTACAATATTTTGTGTTCTCTGTCAAACACTTAGATGGAAAGGAAAATATAGTAGCCAATGCTCTTTCTCGTAGATCTACATTAATTGTCATGATGGATGCTAAACTTTGTGTACCTCTAGTGTTAGAGATTTATTAATAAAAGAGGTACATACAGGACATTTTGGAATACATAAAACTATGGAATTATTATGAGAAATTTTCTAATGGCCATGTATGATTAAGAGGGTACAAGATATGGTAAATCGATATTCTACTTGTCAAAAATGTAAAAGTTACTTTCATAAAGGCTTCTATACACTCGTACCTAATAAACTTTGGGAAGGAGTTAGTATGGACTTTATCCTAAGGTTACCTAGAACAAAACGTGGTAAAGATTCTATTTTAGTGGTGGTAGATATAATTTTGAAAATGGCTCATTTTATTCCATGTTATAAAACTGATGATGCCACGCATGTTGCTGATTTATATTTTCAAGACATTGTTAAACTTCATGGTGTGCCAAAAAGTATTGTCTTAGATAGGGATGTCAAGTTTGTGAGTTACTTTTGAAAAATTTTGTGGCATATGCTTGGTACTAAATTGTTATTTAGCGCTTCACATCATCCACAAACCGATGGTCAAATGGAGGTAACTAATCGAACCCTTGGTACATTATTAAGAGGTTTGGTTAACAAAAATACTAAAGATTGAGATGTTAAGTTAGCTCACGCAGAGTTTGCTTACAACCGAAGTTCATCAAGTACTACTCAATCTAGGCCATTTGAAGTGGTTTATGGAGTAAATCCACACATGCCGATCAATATAGTTCCTTTGAGGAAAGGAGAATTACAAAGTTATCAAGCCGAAGATAGAGTCAAATTCTTTCAACAGATTCGTCAGAAAATAAAGACCAATATTGAGAAGGCCAATGCCAGGTATCAAGCCCAAGCAAATAAGTTTCGATCCCCACATGTATTTTCTCCTGGTGATTTAGTTTGGTTACATTTATGAACTTGAACTTCCGGATCATTATGGAGGAGTTTCAAAAACATTTAATAGTGGTGATTTGTCTCCTTATTATAGTGATGTCAATTTGAGGACAAATTCTTCTCAACTAGGGGAGAATGATGCAGGAGCATCTAGTGATCCTCAAAATAATGAGGAATTGGCATTTCTAATCATGGAGCTAATCATCTTAAACATCCTTGATAATACTTCTACCATTGATATTGAAAAGACTTTAAGATGTTATTGTAGGTATGTTACATATTTGCAAAATAAAGACATTTGACATTTGAAAAAGTCAAGATACATAAAGATACCTAAAGTGTACAATGCATTCAAAGCATGCAAAGCTATGGCATACATGGGATGACAATTCAACAAGCTTGATATGATGATCTCATTAGTTATATTAGACTTGTTGTAAATCCTAGGATATGTTACATGTAAATTAGAGTTTTGTTGTTATTTCATATATGTACCATAGTCGGTTGTAATGCTTTGTAATGATTGTCATTAATATCATTTAAATGATGATATTAATTAATTTTGACTAGTGTTAGGGATTATGGAAGCTTAATTTAGGTTGGTTAAGGTTAGCTTGTGTTAGCTAAATTAATACTATTGGTTATTTAGAGGTTCCTATCGGCTAGTATCTAACTAACTCTATGTAGTTAGTCGGCTACTTGTTGTTAAGAGTCCTATAAATACCTACCCTAAGTAATTGTACACAAAAGAAGCTTGATTTGAATAATAATAAACCTACAAGCTTAACACTTGAGTACCTTCTCATTGAGATTGAGTTCTAGATAGGACATTGCTCGAAGTAGTATCCTAAATAGAAGACTTTGAATGCATTCAACTAAATCATTCAAAGTTAAACAATCCCATTGAGTTCTTGATTGAAGATCATTGCCATCTGTTGTAGCATTCTAAAACCAGTGCATTAATCTTTCTTTACAACTTCAAATTCAACTGAAGATCAGCCAAAAACTCATGATCAATGCTTCCCTACTTTGATTCGTATCAAAATCCCTCAAGGATTAGGACCTTAATCTTCCTCACGTCGAATTTGCATACAATAGATCCCCCACATATGCCACCAGCCATTTGCCTTTTGAGATCATGTATGGTGTCAGCCCTATTACTTCCATCGAACTCATTCCACTTCCTATCACAGCCCAAATAAATGTTAAAACCAAAGACATAATTCAATCTTTTAAGAAATTACATGAGCAGTCAGAACAAGAACCAAGAAGGTCAATGAAATAAATAAAAGGAAGACCAACCAATATCTAAGGGAACAGAGTTTTGAACTAGGAGATGATGCAAGAGCATGGCCTTATTTACTTGCAAACAGGGTTTTGAGACATGTTTGAGGAGTTTCTTTGAGTTCTTGGAAGTGCCAAAGTCAAACAAGACACTTTCTTAAATTTCAAAGCATAAGTTGCATTTTATGCAATTTCAAGCAACCAAACATGACCTTAATAACATGGAAGCTAGGGAATGAGTCAACCTATGTTTTGATGACATGTTGGACGTTATTCTACGTCATCATGACACATGGAAGCTGCTGGAACAAGTGCCACACATGGAGTAATGAAAATTAGGGTTTTTTTGTTAAGTTTGTTATTTTATGTAACTAACTAGCTCATAAGGCAACATTTTTTATATGATATATTTCCATATCATTTAAGTGTAATTACAGGTTGTAATTAGCTATAATTAACAGCTGGAAAGTTGAGTTTATAGGCTATACTTAACGGTCATATTAGTTAGTTAGTTAGAAGTGGAGAAGGTTAGTTAGGATATGGTTTGATTGGAAAATATCCTATGATTTTGGTATGAGTTGGTGTGGGGTTATGGCCTATAAATAAGGGTCTTCCCATGTGTACAATTGAGAGATTTTTGAGTTTTGAATAAAAATCATCTCCTTTCATTTAAACCGTTCAATTCTATGTGAGTTGAAAGTAGCCAATGTTAAGGATTATTTGTGTGTTCTTTTTCTTTAGTTTTGAATCCTATGAGATCCATTTAAACATCTTTGATTTTTCTTCATTTGATTCATATCAAAGGGTTCATCTTTTTTGAGTTCTCTTTGAGATCCATTTAAACATCATCTTTGTGAAGTTTTTAAGTGTTACATTTGTTGCATTTTATCCTACCCTTATTCGTCCACCATCATACCACACGAACATCATCGTCCATCCCCTTTGTTGAGTGGAATTTGTGTGGATGTTACATATCAAGACATCTAGTGTGACTACATCTTTGAAAGGAAATATTTCCCTCTAGAAGAAAAAGCAAGCTCATGACAAGAAGTGATGGACCGTTCAAGGTTCTTGTGAAGATTGGAAGTAATGCTTATCAGCTTGAGATAAGCACCGAAAATGGAAAATATATCAAGCACATTTGCCATGTAGCCTTACTATTTTTCCTTGAAGAATAGATCGGCTATATAAATGGCTTCATATGTTTTGTGAAAAGTAACAAAATGAGCCATCTTAGATGACCGATCCACAACCACCATTATGGCATCATGTTACCTTTGGGTTCTAAGCAACGATCCCATGGTTGATGTAGGATTGGTAAGGGGCTGTAAAGTCATTCATGAAAAACGAATTTTGGACTTTTTTCTAGGCTAATAAAAATGCAAATCTATGGTCTTGTTGATGTCAACGTGTCCCACTAATAAGAAATTTCCTGATTGAGCGCTTGTTTGGTAGTAGCCACTCCTCAAATTTATATGCGGAAGAAAATACAGTAAATTTTGGAGTGCTACCTCCACCATTTTGTTATCAAGTACTGAGGCTAAAAATGTACTTTAATTAAATTCAACAATGCAATCGTAAAACATAGTAGCTCAATAGTTAGAATAAAGAAAATACAGCTCACTAACTATGGTTATAAAAAGAGTTTCAATAGAAAATAAATACAAAAAGGCTTTAAGAGAGAAGTAGAAAGACTTTTTGGTTCAATACATCAGTAACTATCCTGGATAACTCTATGTTCTCAATCCTAATGAATAATCCTGAAGTGAGCTTGCGAGCTAATTTGCAAGGCCTCTGCTCATTGAATAAGCCACCTAAACTTGGAGCCATATTTTAGCTAATCTTTAAGCCACTTTTGAGCCACCTTTTGTTGTCATCATCCAAGCCATCTTGTAGCCAATACTCAACCACCTTTTTGTCCTTCCTTCTAGACCCCACCTTCGTGATCTTCTAGCCCGAAACCCACACCTCCAACCTTTCATGTTCAGCCTGCAAAAGCACCTCCGAATGCCACCTATATCCAACCTGCACCACCCACCATCTTTTGTAGCCTACCACGTCCAACCCTCCCTGCCAAAACATATGCAAGGAACAAAAGGAAGAAAGTAAGCTGGTAGCCTACCATTATGCAGAAGTATGACCATTTTTGGTGCCTTATAATCCACACTTGTACTTATGGCAACCCTTTCTCACATGTTGACTTTAGGGTTTAAACATTTTTATGTTGAAAATCATATAATATCTTGTACTTTAGGGGATAATATGTACACAACCCAAATCAGCAAAGTATGAGCTGAATGGAAGAAGGGAGTACATCCTCCAATTGGGTAGGAAAAACTTGGGTGTGTTTTCTTAGAATTAAACTAGAATAGGCAACTAATTAGTTACTATCTAGTTTGGTTTCTAACCAGCTCTAGTTTAGTTAGATTGTAACTAAATATTTTTAACACTATATAAGAGCAAGAAGGGGCTGATTGTAAGGGTTTTTGGTCAGCTTAATTCTCTCTTTATGAGTGAAAATTACCTCCTTGGTTAGTAGTACATACCTTGGTTGATTTATCTCTACAAATATTGTGTCTTTTTTCTTAAGTGTTGCATAGCTTAAGTGGTAGATTCAAGTATAGTAACTTAATTCATATCTTCCATACTTCTTTTCTCCTCTAAATTCCTCATTTTCGTGGCTTATTACCCAGCTACTTTATTTTGCACCAAGCTTAACCTAATTTATATCCACCTTGCATCAAAGTTCTTACCCTATTTGATGTAGGAGATTCCCCTTCACCTAATACAATCTTAACTGCTCTCATCCCCAAATTAGAAGACCCAAAAATTCTTCTAAATTGGGAAGGATTCCACTAAATTATCCTTCTATCATTTTTCTTCCCAACCCTTTCTCTTTTATTGTAGCCACCTTGAATCCATTTTCCAGCCACCTTTTCTTCCTAAAGTCCACCCGTTTTCAATGGCTGCTGCAAATTGAAAACCACAAGCCCACCTGCTACTTTCTAGCCTGCAAAACCCACCCTCCCTGCCATCTTTATGAAGCCTGCAAAACCACCAGTTTCCACCTTTTTGTCCGGTTTGCAAATGCTAACTCTCGTCTATTTTTCTTTGACAACCTGCAATGCCAAGTGGGAGAAGAAGTTGGTAGGTGCAAGTGCAAAATGGCTGACTCATAGACCACCAAAAATGGGAAAAATAGAAGGGATATGAAATGACAAATATGATGTCGGAGCATCCCTTTCATCTAATCCCACAATAACCACCCTTCTTTCCAAATTAGATGACCCCAAAATTCTTCTAATTTGGAAAAGCATTCACTAATTTATCATTTCATCAACTTCCCTTCCCAATCCCTTTCCTTTTTGTGCTCATTTATGAGCAGCCATTTTCAACCCAAATTAACCGCCTTTTTATGCAATAATCCAACCATGCATAAGGCATGCACAAGCCATGCAACTCACCCTAAGCCACACTAAACATGCAGCCATTTTTTACCACCATTTCAAGCCATCACATAGCCACTTTTGCCAACAAAATGACCAGCCACTTTCTTCTCCTTGGCCCACTCCAGCCAGTCAAAATTTTCCATGCACACAACTTGCCAAATTCAGGCTACAAAACCACCACTGCCACCTTTTTACAACCTACAAAACCACAAGCTACTTCCTCCTTTTCCCCTATTCTACACATGCCACCCTAGTCCCAAGGGTTTCGACAGCATAACCCACCAAATGGAAGGAAAGGTTGGTGGGCTGTAAGTGTAGAATCATGTCCATCTTTTGAACTCTAGTAATCATCACCTTGTACTTGTGATAGTCCTCTTGCAGGTTGACTTTAGTGGATTACCAATTTTTGTTTAAATCATGTAATGGCTTGTACTTATAAAGGTTAACTTACATTCAAAAACTAGGTTGTGTTTGGTTAGAATTAAACTAGAAAAGGTAACTAGTGACTATCTAGTTTGATTTCTGACAAGCCCTAGTTTAGTTGTATTGTAACTAAGTATTTGTAACACTACATAAGAGTACGAACGAGATGATTGTAGGGGTCTTTCATCAGCCTCCTTAGTTAGTGCATACCATGGTTCATTTATCTCTAAAAATCTTATGTCTTATACCTTAAGAGTTGCATAGCTTACATAATTATTCAAGTGTATTAATTAAGGGTCACTTAATTCATATCTTCAACACTTATTCTCTTCTCTAAATTTCTCAATTTCGTGGCTTATTACCCACCCATAATATTTTGTACAAAGTTTAACCCAATTAGTATCCATCATACATCAAATTGGTATCAAAGCTTAGGTTGTTATAAATTGGGTATTATTTTCGTTCTACCATCAGCCCTACAACATTTTTAAGTCAAACACTCAACACCAAAAAAAAATCTGATCCAACAACCCCTCAAACCCTTTCCCTACAAGATCAAAAAAATTTCCTCACTTTGCAGTCATTTTGATCTCTCAATCAGCCAAAAAAAAAATCTCCATTCAAACCCTTAACCTAAAGAACAAAAAATTTCCTTCACCTGGACCCGTTTTCAAACCCCATTTCACCTATACAATTTTTTTTTTACCATATGGATGATAATCCCATACCTAGGGGTTTATATCTCAATGAGGCACACGATGAAAGAAGGGAGTGTGCCATTGATTCCATACAACACGACACCCAAAGAATAGTTCATGTGCCTGTAGACTTACTGATGTAGAAGCATCTCATAATAATCTTTCACTAATTAATTTTTCTAAGTTAGGGGATCAGAAAATAACTCTTAACTTGGATGAAATTAATTAGTTGAATATGAGAAATAAGTGGAAGTAACAGCCCATGCGTGCATGACGGCACATTCAGCCCAAACATAACTAATTATGGTAGCTTATCTAACCCAAGCTTTATTTATGACTTTTCATATTCTACCTTTATTTATGACTTTTCGTATTCTAGCTTTAGTTATGACTTTTCATATTCTAGGAGGGTATTTTAAAGCTTTATTTGTAACTTTTCCTATTTTTGGAGGGTTTTGAGATGAATAAGGATATATAACTTTTTCAGAAATTATCATATTTGTGAGGTTTTGTGTTCCTTTTCGTTATTAAAAGAACTTGTAGAACTTATTAAGTTAATCTTGTGGCGTTCAAACAACCAAACTTATCACCTTGATTGTTGAGAGATTCTCAAGTTTTCTAGGTGTGGCGTTTCAATCCTTCGTAGTCTTGGTTTTCATCTTCTAAGGTGTTGGGTCAAGGCTCAAGTAATCTTGTCTTCATGATCTTGGGGTTTTAAACCATCGTTGCTATTGGGTTTCATCACAGTTGTTGATGGAGTTCATATCATTTGGTATCAAAGCTTTGGTTCTAAGATAAGTTTGATTCTCTTTCATTTTCGTTTATCTTTTATATACTGTTACCTCTTATTAAAAAAAAGGGTATATGATTTTAGTAAAAAAATCGTCAAAAAAAAAAGAAAAAGTGAAAAAAAGGTACACGATTGTAATAGGAAAACTTCGTTTCGATCTTGTGTCTCACCTTATTTATGTTCTTGGCCTTTTGGTTAGTTTTGGTTGTTTCTCATTCATTTTTATCTTTTTTGAATTTCTGTGGGATTATTTTGAATTAGTTTCTAGACGTTCTATTAAGAACTAAAGAAGACACAAAAGAGAGAGAAAAAAAGGCAAGAGTGTGTGAGGCCATAAGAGGGTAAAAGCCGTTTAGTGTGAAAACACGAGCGCAAGTGTATCAATTCTTGAGAGAAACACGTGAGGGAGTGCTTGTGAGGATTCTAACTCTGTTTTGAAGATTTTAAATATGTCCAAAAATCAAGAAGATACAGCCGAAGAAGTTCAACAACCAGCAGTTCTGAATCTCCAAATGCAAGCCTTGTGAGGGGAGATGAGTCGTATGTTGAGGGCTGAATTAGGACCTATTCATGATAGGTTGGACAGGGTAGAAGTAGAGGCTCCTAGGAGACATCAACAAGACATCCCCAATAGGCAGCAAGGTGGGTGTATTCCGTGGCGGAATGTTGAGGAAGAGGCGGAGTCGGAGTTTGATGAGCTATATCTAAACCGGGGCAGGTTTTAGCGTGGGTTCGCTGTTGTCGGGGACACTCCTTCCAAATGGGTTCGCTGTTTACCTTGGGCTGAGTTATGGTACAATACGTCGCTACATTCCTCCATTGGTATGTCACCGTTTCAAGTAGTGTATGGCCACCCTCCTCCTGTTCTTGCTGACTACCTGCCTCATACCTCCAACGTGGATGGGATAGATGCCTTGCTCACTGATCGAGACCAAGTGCTACAAACCATCAAAGAAAACTTGAGCCGAGCCCAGCTTCAAATGAAGCAACAAGCTGATCGTCATCGAACTGACAAGGAGTTCTCGATGGGCAATTGAGTCTTTGTGAAACTCCGTCCTTATCGGCAGAATAGTGCCCGTAGTCAGCGCTGCCATAAACTTTCCAAAAAGTATTTTGGGCCCTTCATGATCTTGGAACGAATTGGTAAGGTGGCTTATAAGTTGCAGCTGCCTCCTACTGCTCGCATTCACCCCATCTTTCACATCTCCATCCTGAAATGGTGCCCTGATCCAGCTCTTGCTCAATCTCCACCACTGCCAGAGTCCTCTGCTGATGGACTTCCTATGTATCAACCTCTGGACATTTTGGACATACGGCGCATCAAGAAGAACCACAGGTGGTAGATTGAAGTGGGAAGGTTGTATCACCACTGAAGCAACTTGGGAGGAACTTGTTCAATTTTGTACTAGCTTTCCTCACTTCAACCTTGAGGACAAGGTTGTTCTACCAGCGGGTGGCAATGATACATGCCCAACCCAAGTTCGTACTACTGCACCTCCAAATGCTCCAATAGCTCAGCCCTGCAGCGGTATGGGATCGGCCACTGACAGACCCAAACGCAACAAACAAGTATCAGTGAGGTTGAAGAATTTTGTTATCAATTAGAAGATGCTAGAAAAAAGGTTGTTAGGATGATTGATGAGCTGTAATAGAATAGTCCTAAATTGCTGATTATGTTAGGAGGAATCATCTAGTAGCAACAGAATGGCCCCTGGCCATATCTATAAATTAGGTTGTAATTATGCTTATGGGCAGAAAATTAGGAATTCGTTCTCCTTCTTCCTCTGTCTCAATTCCCCTCCCGTCATTTTTGGAGCTTGCCTACTCGAAGTGGCATTTACCTTGCAACACGTTGTTATTGGGTTTCATCATAGTTGTTGATGGAGTTCATATCATTTGGTATCAGAGCTTTGGTTCTAAGATAAGTTTGATTATCTTTCATTTTCGTTTATCTTCTATATATTGTTACCTCTTATAGAAAAAAAAAGAAAAAAAGGCACACCTGGTAAGAAAAAAAAATTGTCAAAAAAAAAGAAAAAAAGAAAAAGTGAAAAAAAGATACACGATTGCAATAGGAAAACTTTGTTTCGATCTTGTGTCTCACCTTATTTATGTTCTTGGCCTTTTGGTTAGTTTTGGTTTTTTCTCATTTATTTTTATCTTTTTTGATTTGCTATGGGAATATTTTGAATTAGTTTCTAGACATTCAATTAAGATTAAAGAAGACACAAAAGAGAGAAAAAAAAGGCAAGAGTGTGTGAGACCATAAGAGGGTAAAAGCCGTTTAGTGTGAAAGCACGAGCGCGAGTGTATCAATTCTTGAGAGAAACACGTGAGGGAGTGCCTATGAGGATTCTAACTTTGTTTTGCAGATTTTAAATGTGCCCAACAATCAAGAAGATACAATCGAAGAAGTTCAACAACTTGCAGTTCCGAATCTGCAAATGCAAGCCTTGTTAGGGGAGTTTGATGAGCTATATTTGAACCGGGGCAGGTTTCAGCGTGGGAATGAGAATCAAGAAGCTAGGATGAGTATCCCAAGGAGGGATAATGATTGGGGAAACATAAAGATTAAAATGCCATCTTTTCAAGGTAAAAGTGATCCTGAAGTTTATTTGGAGTGGGAAACTAAAATGGATATGGTGTTTGATTGTCACAACTACTCGAAGATAAAGATAAAGAAGTTAAGTTAGCTGCAATTGAATTCACTGATTATGCCATTGTTTGGTGGGACCAATTATTGATTAATAGGAGAAGGAATAGAGAGCCACCCGTGGATACTTGGGAGGGGATGAAAATGCTTATGAGGAAGCGTTTTGTACCCAACCACTATTATAGGGGATCATATCAAAAGTTGCAGAGGTTAAATCAAGGTTCCAAAAGTGTGGAAGAATATTACAACGAGAAGAAGGTAGCTATGATCTGGGCTAATGTAGACGAGGACCGGGAAGCCACCATGGCTAGGTTCTTACACGGATTAAATCGTGAGATTATGGATATAGTTGAGATGCAGCATTATATTGAGTTGTCAGATATGGTGGCCATAAAGGTGGAGGAACAATTCAAACGAAAAGGATTGGTTAGGAGGGATACCTTTGGCTACCAACAAAAGTGGAAGACAACTCTAAAAGGGGATGAGCATCTACAAAATAAGCCAAAATTTGAACCGTCCAAGAATACCAAACCAATGGCCACTGCTACTATAGGTAATACCGAAACTTCAAGTTCTAAAACACGTGATATTAAGTGTTTTAAATGCCAGGGGCAGGGACACATAGCCAGCCAATGCGTAAACAAAGGGTGATGTTGATAAATGCCCAAGGAGAACTTTAATCGAAGAATGAGGAAGATGTAGATGATGATAACATTCCACCTTTGAAGGATGCTGATGATGCAAAGTGCTGTGGTTGGAGATTTATTGGTAGCAAGGTGAGTTCTCAATATGCAGGTTAAGGAGGAAGAAAGTAACCAAAGGGAGAACTTGTTTCATACTCGGTGCTATGTGAAAAACAAAGTTTGTAGTGTCATTATCGATGGAGGGAGTTGCACAAATGTAGCCAGCACTTATTTGGTGGAGAAATTGGCCTTAACTACCTTGAAACATCCTCACCTTTATCGGCTTCAGTGGCTAAATGAATGCGGTGAAATCAAGGTGACAAGGCAAGTATTGGTGGCATTATCCATTGGTAAATATGAAGATGAGGTGCTTTGTGATGTGGTTACTATGCATGCAAGCCATTTACTCTCAGGAAGGCCATGGTAGTATAACGAATGTTACGCATGATGGATTCACAAGTAGGTATTCTTTCACTCATGGAAAGCAACCTATTATTCTTGTGCCATTGAATCCAGAACAGGTTAAGGAGGACCAATTAAAGTTACAGAGATCAAATGAACAAAAGAAAGAAAAAGAAATGAAGGCCGAAATTGAAAAAAAAAAGACAAAAGTATTGATCAGAGAGAAAAAGAAAGAGAAGGAATTCCGGCCATAGTGAGAGCAAGAGAGGAAAAATTCGATTACATTGCAAAAAAAAGTGAGATCAAGAGAGCATTATTTTCACACCAGCCCCTTATTGTACTCATGTATAAGGAGGCTCTTTTATGTACTAATGATCTCGTCGGTACTTTGCCGAGCGATATTGTTTCTCTTTTATAGGAGTTTGAAGATGTCATTCCCGAAGAGGAACCTAATGGATTACCTCCAATATGAGGGATTGAACATCAGATTGATTTCATACCATGTGCATCAATTCCTAACCAACCTGCTTATAGGAGTAATCCTGAGGATACCAAGAACTTCAGAGGCAAGTAGGTGAGTTATTGGAGAAGGGGTATGTGCATGAAACCATGAGTCCTTGTGCGGTTCCGATGCTATTAGTTCCTAAGAAGGATGGAACATGGAGGATGTGTGTTGACTACCGAGCCATCAACAACATAACGGTAAAGTATCGTCATCCCATTCCTAGATTAGATGATATGCTAGATGAATTGCATGGTTCTTGTGTCTTTACAAAAGTGGATCTTATGAGTGGATATCATCATATTAGGATGAAGGAAGGTGATGAATGGAAAACAACTTTTAAGACTAAATATGGTTTGTATGAGTGGTTAGTGATGCCTTTCGGTTTAACTAATGCTCCGAGCACATTTATGCGTTTAATGAACCATGTTTTGCATGAATATATTGGAAAATTTGTCGTTGTGTATTTGGATGATATCCTAATTTATAGCAAAAACTTGAAGGAACATGTAGCACATTTGAGATCTATCTTGGAAATTCTAAGGAAAGAAAAGTTTTTTGCTAATCTCAAGAAGTGCACCTTTTGCACGGATAAACTTGTGTTTCTTGGTTTTGTTGTTAGTAAGAAAGGAGTTGAGGTGGACGAGGAAAAGGTGAAGGCAATCCAAGAGTGGCCAAGACCTACAACAATCAGCCAAGTGAGGAGTTTCCACGGCTTAGCTAGCTTCTATAGACGGTTTGTGCATGATTTTAGTAGCTTTGCCACACCTCTTACTGAAATCATCAAGAAAAATGTGTCGTTTAGGGGGGGAAGAACAAGAAAAGGCAATTAATCTGATAAAAGAAAAGTTAACTAATGCACCTTTGCTTGTTTTACCTAACTTTGCTAAAACTTTTGAAATTGAGTGTGATGCTTCAGGAATAGGTATTGGAGCTGTTTTGATGCAAGAAGGTCGTCCAGCTGCTTATTTTAGTGAAAAGTTGAGCGGGGCGGCACTAAATTACCCTACTTATGATAAGGAGGTGTATGCCTTGGTAAGGGCTTTGGAAAATTGGCAGCATTATCTATGGCAAAAGGAATTTGTGATTCACATGGATCATGAGTATTTGAAGCATTTGAAAGGACAACAAAAGTTGAACAGACACCATGCCTAGTGGGTGGCATTCATTGAAACATTTCCTTATGTGATCAAATACAAACAAGGTAAGGAAAATGTGGTAGCTGATGCCTTATCTTGAAGGTTTACTTTCCATTTTAGATGCAAAATTGCTCAGCTTTGAATACATTAAAGATTTGTATGCACAAGATCTTGATTTTGGTGATGTCTTCAACGCATGTGAAAAAATGGCATTTGGTAAGTTTTATAGGCATGAAGGATTTTTGTTTCGGGAAAATAAACTATGTGTGCCTATGTGTTCTCTACGTGAATTGTTTGTGGGAGAAGCTCATGGTGGTGGTTTGATGGGTCATTTTGGTGTAGCTAAGACATTAGGAATTTTACATGATCATGTTTTTTGGCCTCATATGAAACGTGATGTGGAAAGATTATATGAGAAGTGCATCATTTGTAACACAAGCCAAGTCTAAGTTGAAACCCCATGGGTTGTACACCCCTTTGCCAATACCTAGTGAACCTTGGACTCATATTTCTATGAATTTTGTTTTGGGATTACCTAGAACTAAGAGGAGGTTGTAAACTTCATTGCTTGTCATAAAACTGATGATGCATCACATATAGCTGATTTATTCTTCAAAGAAATTGTTAGGACCATTGTTTCTGATCAGGATGCAAAGTTTTGAGTTACTTTTGGAAAACTTTGTGGGAAAAGTTAGGAACCAAGTTATTGTTTTCTACTACTTGTCATCCACAAATGGCTGATCAAACTGAAGTCATGAATAGAACTTATCATTAAAAAGAACTTGAAAACATGGCAAGATTGTTTGCCACATGTTGAATTTGATTATAATAGAGGTATACATTCAGCAACTAAGTTTTCACCTTTTGAAATGGTTTATGGCTTTAACCCTGTGTCACCATTGGATTAAACTTCTTTACCTTTGAGTAAATGTGTGAACTTAGATGGCAAAACAAAGGCAGAGTTTATAAAGATGATTCATTACAAGGCACGACTGAACATTGAATGAAAGACTCAACAATATGTCCAACAAGCCAACAAAGGACGCAAGAAGATAGTGTTTGAACCAAGTGATTGGGTTTGGTTACACTTACGTAAGGAATGTTTTCCAGAGAAACGACGTTCAAAACTCCTACCTCGGGGTGACAGACCATTTCAAGTAGTGGAACGCATCAATGATAATGCCTACAAGATTGACTTACTAGGCGAGTATGGTGTTAGTACAAGCTTTCACATTTATGATTTATCTCCTTTTGATGTAGGTGATGATTTGAGGACAAATCCTTCTCAAGAGGAGGAGAATGATGCAAACCAAGGAGCTGGACTTGTTAATCATACACTTGGGGATGACGCAAATGCTTCACAAGACCCTTTATCGCTTCCAAGTGGTCCAATTACAAGACTTAGAGCCATGCATTTCAAGGAAGAGACTAATATTTATGCAAAAATGTTCCAACATGATCTAACCATCAAAAGGCATGAATTTCATGAGTTTCAAGATATTAAATAGAGGATTAAAACATGGTCTAGAATGGTTATATTAAACACATTAAAACATGGTCTAGAATGGTCTTGAATGGCCTTTAGAAGTCCAAGAGGCCTAAAAAATGTGGGAACTTGTTTATTTTATTGTTTGTGCTATTTTAAAAAGCTTTAGTTATGATTTTCCGTATTCTAGCTTTATTTATGACTTTTCATATTCTACCTTTATTTATGACTTTTTGTATTCTAGCTTTAGTTATGACTTTTCCTATTCTTGGAGGGTATTTTAAAGCTTTAGTTGTGACTTTTCCTACTTGGAGGGTTGTTCCAAGTATATATATATATAGGTATTTTGAGATGAATAAGGATATATGACGTTTTCAGAAATTATCATATTTGTGAGGTTTTGTGTTCCTCTTCGTTCTTAAAAGAAGTTGTAGAACTTATCAAGTTAATCTTGTGGCGTTCAAACAACCAAACTTATCACCTTGATTTTTGAGAGATTCTCAAGTTTTCTAGGTGTGGCATTTCAATCCTTCGTAGTCTTGATTTTCATCTTCTTAGGTGTTGGGTCATAGCTCAAGCAATCTTGTCTTCGTGATCTTGGGGTTTTAAACCATCGTTGCTATTAGGTTTCATCACAGTTGTCGACGGAGTTTATATCATTTAGGATTGCAATCCTTAAGCTCAAGGGACATGCCTCCATATGGTGCGAAAGCCTTACTCGCCATATGAGAAAGAAGGGAAGTCTAAGGTGAAATCTTGGTCGAAGATGAAGAAGCTTTTGAGAGAAAGGGTTTTACCCTCATCCTACACTCAAAACATCTACAACAAGATGTCCTCCTTAGTTAGAGGTTGGAGTTAGATGAGTTAGAGGAGCACACAATGTCATGTTTCCTTAGAGGGTTAATGATGCATATGCTAAACAAGTTGGCACATGCTTAATGGAAGATGGTGGCTTATGTGATAATTGACCACCGAAAAAAAATAGAGAAAAGAGATGAGAAGTATGATAATATTTGATCTAATGTCGCCAAAGACCGAACACTCACAACTACTTTTCAAGGTTTCAACAATTGAGATAAAAGTTATGAGATTTTTCACTTAGAACAAAGTTTTCACTCAACTTTGTAGAAGGTGGCTTAGGAGACTTGAAAATCTGATATGTAATTCAAGGGGGTAGTGTGTTCCATTGTGTTGAGGCTACCCATATTTATAGTGGCAGCTAGGGTTACAAAAAGTCCATTATACCCATCCCCTTTACCTACCTAGTTACATTCCAACCATTCATTACTATCTAGTTTTCTAGTACAACCTAACAACTAATTGGATGAGAACTAAAATGAGGTCAGCCTATGTGTGGTATTTTGACAGCCATACCACAATATGGAGCCTCATACATACTGAAAAGTAGGTAATAAATAAAAGTACAAGTCACTCAATCACCCCCCATACCTAATCAATCATCTCCCATGCTTTCTTAGCAGACTGATTTGACTTTGTGACTTTCTTCACCTACTCCACCATCCACTTGTCCTCCTTTTTCTTTTTTCTTTGTTTTTTTCAATTTTCGAAATTAGCCTTGATCTTGGGCTAATAGCTTCTTAAGTGGCAAAATAGCTGTTTGGGCTTGGGCTTGGGCTTGTTGTGCCATCATAGTTGGTTGGGCTTGGGTTGGATAAGCTACCATAATTTGTTGTGTTTGGGTTGAATGTATCATCATGCAAGCATGGGCAGGTACTTCCACTTATTACTCATATTCAGCTAATTAATTCCATCTAAGTTAAGAGCGTTTTGTGATCCCCTAACTTAGAAAAATTAATTAGTGAAATATTATTATGTGATGCTCCTGCATCATCCTCCCCATCTTGGGAGGGCTCCACCTCTTCTGCATAGGGCCCATCATGAAGTTAAGGGAGTAGATCACCCACATTAAATGTGTTTGATATATTTTCCATGTCTAGTGGTATCTCAAGTGGATAAGCATTACTTCCAATATTCTCAACAACATTAAATGGTCCATCACTTCTTGGCATAAGCTTGTTTTATCTTCTAGAGGGAAACCTTTCCTTTCTAAGATGTAGCCACACGAGATTTCCTGGTTCAAAACTTTGTTCCCTCCGATGTTGGTTAGCCTTCCTTTATTTATTTCATTGGCTTTTTCAATTCTTGCTCTGACTTGCTCATGTAATTTCTTGAAGGCTTGAATTCTATCTTTGGCTTCAAAATTTGTTTGGGCCTTGATAGGAAGCGGAATGATCTCGATGGGAATGATAGGGTTGACACCGTCCACGATCTCAAAAGGCGAATGGCCGGTGGCATATGTGGGGGACCTATTTTATGCGAATTCAGCATGAGGAATCTTAAAGTCCCAATCCTTGAGGGATTTGGGCACCAAGCTGCGCAAGATAGTAGTTAGGGTCTGGTTGGTGACTTCGGTTTGCCCATCCATTTGTGGGTGGTAGGCAGTGCTAAATGAAATTTTAGTACCAACCAACCTCCATAAAGTTTTCCAAAAATACCCAAGGAACTTGGTATCCTTATCCGATACAGTGGACCTAGGAATACCATGCAACCTTACTATTTCTTTAACGAATAGATCGGTTATATAAGAGGCATCATCTATCTTATGACAAGGGATAACGTGAGCCATCTTGGAAAACTAATCCACCACTACCATGATGGCGTCATTTTGCCTTTGAGTTCTAGGCAAATCCACTATGAAGTCCATACTCACATGGCCTGAAGGTTGATGGGGACCGGTAATGGAGTGCAGAGTCCTTGGTGGAAGAGACTCTTGGACTTTTGGCATGTAGCACATCTAGCTATGACTATATGTACATCACATATCATTTTAGACCAATAGAAGTGCTCTTAAAGTACTTCATAGGTCTTGTTGATCCCAAAATGTCTGGCTAGCCCACCTCCACGTGATTCTCGTATCAACAGCTCTCGAATGAGACTCTTCGGGATACAAATCTTGGTATTCTTAAAGAGGAATCCATCTTGTATGACATAGGGGCTTCAAAGCTTGTCTCGGTCTTTAAGGTAGCTTGCAAAGTCTTCATCCTCCTTGTATAGCTCCTTTAAGCATCCAAAACCTAAGACTCGAGCTTCTAATAGGGACAACATACAATACCTTCTAGAGAGGGCATCAGCTACTACATTGGTATTGCCCCTCTTATGTTTTGCTACAAAACAGAAGGATTGTAAAAATTCTATCCACATGGCATGCTTAGGGTTGAGCTTATGTCGCCCATTTACATACTTTAGAGACTCATGATCGGTATGTAATACAAATTGTGTGGGCCTTAGATAATGAGACCAATGATCTAGAGCCCTAATGATAGCATAAAACTCCTTGTCGTACGTGCTGTAGTAGGACCGTTCCAATCCTGACTCCACTTGCATCACATTCAATTTCAAAAACTTTAGCTAAATCCGATTACCTTAAGATGGGGGTCTCACTTAGTTTGTGCTTGATCATATCAAATGCTTCTTGGGCTGCAGATGTCCACTTGAATTCTCCCTTCTTGAGACACTCTGTGATAGGGGCCAAAAGAGTGCTAAATCCTTTTATGGACCTCTTATAAAATGAGGCAAGTCCATGAAAGGATCGAACATGGGTAATGGATGTGGGTGTAGGCCACGACCTTATTGCTCCACCTTTGACTCATCCATTGAAATACCATCCTTAGATACAACAAACCCTAGGAAAGTGACTTTTGGTACAAAAAATTCACACTTCTCTAACTTCACTACTAGAAGAGTATACAAGTATATCATCAAAATACACTACAACAAATTTAGAGATAAATGGCCTAAGGAATTCATCCAAGAGCCTCATAAATGTGCTGGGTGCATTTGAGAGACCAAAAGGCATCACCATCCATTCTTATAATCCTCCCTTAGTCTTGAAGGCAGACTTCCATTCATCTCCCTCCTTTACTCTAATCTGGTAGTATCGGCTCCTCAAATCAATCTTTGAGAATACACAAGCCCCATGTAAGCAATTTAATATTTCATCAAGTCTAGGTATTGGATACCTATACTTGATGGTGATGTTGTTGATAGCTCTACTATCAACATACATCCTCATACTCCCATCCTTCTGTGGTATCGAAAGGGGCAGTACTGTGCAAGGGCTAAGGGATTATCTGATAACCCTTTTTGCAACAAATCATCAACTTGCTTTGTAACTCCCTAGCCTCCTTAGGATTACACCTATAGGCAAGCTTGTTTGGGAGTGTAGCGCTAGGGACCAAGTCAATTTGGTGCTCAATTCCCCTTAAGGGAGGTAGTTCACTAGGTAGATCGTTTGGTAAGACATCCCAAAACTCCCCTAGATTGGGTTTGACCACGGGTTACTTCCTCCACTTCCTTTATTATCTTCAAGCAACAATAAAAAATACACGAGCCTTCCCTTTGCTAGCTAGAAATAAGGTCTTCTTCTTTTTGGTTTCCTCCATAACAAGTGAGGAACGAGGACTAAGGGGTTTGAGTACAATGTTCTTTCTTGCAAATTTCAAACAATAAGTGTTCCTCCGACCATCATGTTGGACATGCCTATCATATTGCCACGGTGTTCCTAGCACTAGATGACACGGTGTTCCATTGGAACCACATCACATACCACATTTTTTTGGTAGGTTTTTCCAATGGAAAAAGGAACTACAACTTGCTTGGTCACTTCAACCATGATTTGGTATGTTGAGTGGTAGGCAACTTAAGTTTCTCCACAAGTGTGCAATAATAAGGGAACATACCTTACCAAGGATAGTGCACTTGGTTTGAAATACATTCTCCCTTTGTGTCTCCTCCTTCATGAACTCCTCGGTGTGCAACACCCTTCTCACCATTAGAGCTTCTCCTACATCAGGAGGTGCCTCTTCTTGCTCTTCGTCCTCCTCATAGTCCGATTTGGTCTCTTCCATTTCCTCCTCATGAGCTGCCTCCTCCAAGTCCAAAAGAGTCACAACTCATTTGTTGGGACACTCATTTTGATAGTGCCCTACGCATTGACACTTAAAGCACCTTACCAGCTTTGGTTTGTTAGGTTCAAACCTAACACTTTTCCCCTTGTCCTTCACTTCAACATTTCGAATGGGAGGGGATGGCTAAGATGATGAGGGGGATTATTTGGATGTGTTGGGAGTGAACCTTCCTTGAGGAAACTTTGGCCCTCTTCTCTCCTTCTTATGCTTCTCCACCTTAGTGGCTAGATGAAAAGCTCATCTAAGGTGTAATACATGTGTAACTCCACCTTGCGTGCAATGTCACTCCTTAACCCTCCAAGGAAACGTGACGTTGTGTGCTCCTATACCTCATCTAACCCCAACCTCATCTTCAACACTCATTGACCCTTGCCTGAAGAAGGACATCTTGTTGTAGAGGTCTTGAGTGTAGGATGAGGGTAAAAACCTTTCCCTCAAAAGCTTCTTCATCTTCAACCAAGATTTTACCTTAGACTTCCCCTTATTTCTCCTTTGGTAAATAAGGCTTTCCCACCATAGGGAGGCATGTCCCTTGAGCTTAAGGATTGCAATCCTAAAGCTCTTCTCATCATTATAGCCTTTTGCTTTTAACATCCTAGAGCACCTCAACTCCCACTCTAGGAAATCTTCTGGATTAAGTGATCTATCAAACTCGGGCACTTTGGCTTTGATGTCATGAAAAGGATCTCTCATTTCATGTCTCCTTCTTCTATCACGTGGGGAATCACTTGGTGAGGAGTTAGAATCGCTAGCATCATCACTTGTGCTAGATCCGACCACCTCTTATTGGTGAAAATGTGTTCTTCTTCTTGGACGTGGGGAAGTATATGGGCATGGAGTGCTATGGTTTTGCATGAGATTCTCCAAAATGCCAAGACTCTTCTTATGTAATTTTGGAGTTTTCAATGGCTCGGTCTCTTCTCAAGTTTTACGCCTCTTCAAGGCTCAAGCCTCTTGGGATTTGTTCATCACCCATAGTTGCTTGAGTTTGAAGAAATCAATAGAGAAAGATGATATGTTTGGTCAGGAGAGGCCAACATGGGCTTGAAAATTATGGTCGGTGGCTACAAAATTTTTCGTGAAGTGTTTTGGTCTAGATGGGGTAAAGAAAGAAAAGAGAAGATAAAAATTATGCCAAATTCTCAACCTTAAGCTCTGATACGAATTTAATGCATATATGCTAAACAAGTTGGCACATGCTTAATGGAACATGGTGGCTTATGGGATAATTGACCACCAAAAAATAAAATAGATAAAATGACGCAAACCAAGGAGCTGGACTTGTTAATCATACACTTGGGGATGATGCAAATCCTTCACAAGACCCTTTATCGCTTCCAAGTTGTCCGATTGCAATACTTAGAGCCAAACATTTCAAGGAAGCACTAAATGGGCTAATCCAAGAGATTTGACCAAGATGGGCTCAAATAATAATAAAGACTTAGTCAACATCATCAAAGAATTTGAAGAGACTAATATTTATGCAAAAACGTTTCCAACATGATCTAACCATCAAAAGGCATGAATTTGATGAGTTTCAAGATATCAAATAGAGGATTAAAACATGGTCTTCAATGGTTTTGTTAAATACATTAAAATTAGTCATTTAGCTATTTATGGTTGCCTTTAAAAGTCCAAGAGGCCTAAAAAACGTGGGAACTTGTTTATTTTATTGTTTGTGCTGTTTTAAAGCTTTAATTGTGACTTTTCCTATTCTAGGAGGGTGTTTAAAAAGCTTTAGTTATGATTTTTCCTTTTCTTGCTTTATTTATGACTTTTCGTATTCTAGCTTTAGTTATGACTTTTCCTATTCTAGGAGGGTGTTTTAAAGCGTTAGTTGTGACTTTTCCTATTCTTGGAGGGTTGTTCCAAGTATATATATATATATATATATATATATATATATGGGTATTTCGAGATGAATAAGGATATATAATGTTTTCAGAAATTATCATATTTGTGAGGTTTTGTGTTCCTCTTTGTTCTTAAAAGAACTTGTAGAACTCATCAAGTTATTCTTGTGGTGGAATCCTTCCCAATTTAGAAGAATTTTTGGGTCTTCTAATTTGGGGATGAGAGCAGTTAAGATTGTATTAGGTGAAGGGGAATCTCCTACATCAAATAGGGTAAGAACTTTGATGCAAGGTGGATATAGATTAGGTTAAGCTTGGTGCAAAATAAAGTAGCTGGGTAATAAGCCACGAAAATGAGGAATTTAGAGGAGAAAAGAAGTATGGAAGATATGAATTAAGTTACTATACTTGAATCTACCACTTAAGCTATGCAACACTTAAGATAAAAGACACAATATTTGTAGAGATAAATCAACTAAGGTATGTACTACTAACCAAGGAGGTAATTTTCACTCATAAAGAGATAATTAAGTTGACCAAAAACCCTTACAATCAGCCCCTTCTTGCTCTTATATAGTGTTAAAAATATTTAGTTACAATCTAACTAAACTAGAGCTGGTTAGAAACCAAACTAGATAGTAACTAATTAGTTGCCTATTCTAGTTTAATTCTAAGAAAACACAGCCAAGTTTTTCCTACCCAATTAGAGGATGTACTCCCTTCTTCCATTCAGCTCATACTTTGCTGATTTGGGTTGTGTACATATTATCCCCTAAAGTACAAGCTATTATATGATTTTCAACATAAAAATGTTTAAACCCTAAAGTCAACATGTGAGAAAGGGTTGCCATAAGTACAAGTGTGGATTATAAGGCACCAGAAATGGTCATACTTCTGCATAATGGTAGGCTACCAGCTTACTTTCTTCCTTTTGTTCCTTGCATATGTTTTGGCAGGGAGGGTTGGACGTGGTAGGCTACAAAAGATGGTGGGTGGTGCAGGTTGGATATAGGTGGCAGTCGGAGGTGCTTTTGCATGCTGAACATGAAAGGTTGGAGGTGTGGGTTTCAGGCTAGAAGATCACGAAGGTGGGGTCTAGAAGGAAGGACAAAAAGGTGGTTGAGTATTGGCTACAAGATGGCTTGGATGATGACAACAAAAGGTGGCTCAAAAGTGGCTTAAAGATTAGCTAAAATATGGCTCCAAGTTAAGGTGGCTTATTCAATGAGCAGAGGCCTTGCAAATTAGCTCGCAAGCTCACTTCAGGATTATTCATTAGGATTGAGAACATAGAGTTATCCAGGATAGTTACTGATGTATTGACCAAAAAGTCTTTCTACTTCTCTCTTAAAGCCTTTTTGTATTTATTTTCTATTGAAACTCTTTTTATAACCATAGTTAGTGGGCTGTATTTTCTGTATTCTAACTATTGAGCTACTATGTTTTACAATTGCATTGTTGAATTTAATTAAAGTGCATTTTTAGCCTCAGTACTTGATAACAAAATGGTAGAGGTAGCACTCCAAAATTTACTGTATTTTCTTCCGCATATAACTTTTAAATATAAAAATTTTTGGCAGTTAATTTTGGGGGTATTACATGAGTTGCCTCCTACTAGAGGCATAGAGTACCAAATTGATTTTGTTCTAGGTGCTACACTTCCTAACAAAGCAGCTTATAGATGTAAGCCAAAGGAAACAATAGAGTTACAAAGGACTAACTTTCCTTTGACCATATAACACAAAGGGTTTTGACCATGTCTCTAAGCTCCGTATAATGGCAAAGAATTCCTTGTCATAAGTCGAATAGTTAAGTTTGGTACCATTCAACTTTTTAGAAAATAATGCTATAGGTTTCTTTTCTTGTGAGAGAACACCCCTATCCCAACCCCTCTAGCATCACAAATCACTTCAAAAAGTAGATCAAAATTGGAAAAAGATAGGATAGAAGCATTACATAGTTTAGTTTTGAGGGTTTCAAATGCTTGAGTAGCTTCTTGTCCCCATTTAAATTCCCCATGCTATAGTAGAAAAATCCCTAATGAACCTTCTATAAAAAAAGGCCAACCCATTGAAACTTCTTACATCATGTACGTCTTTAGGGATAGGCCACTCTTGTATAGCTTTAATCTTATTATGATCCACTTTAATACCCTCACCACTAACAATATATCCGAGGAAAACTACACTTGGAATCATGAAATCACATTTCTCTAGTTTTTCATAAAGTTTAGCTTCCCTTAGCTTATCAAATAATTTTCTCAAATACACTAAGTGATCATATTTATTTTTACTATACATAAGTATATTATCCAAATAGACAACAATAAAGTCACCTGGGAAAGGTCAAAGAACTTCATTCATAAGTCTCATGCATGAGCTAGGTGCATTACATAGCCCAAAAGGCATAACCATCCACTCATAGAGATCATATTTAGTTTTAAAAGCGGTTTTCCACTCATGTCCTTCCCTAATCCGTATATGATGGTAACCACTTCTTAAATCGGGTTTGGAAAATACTTGTGTACCACAAAGTTCATCTAACATATCATCTAACCTAGGCATAGGAAAACGATATTTGATAATAATGTTATTTGCGGCTCTAGAATCTATGCACATGTGCCAAGTACCATCTTTCTTAGGAACTAGTAGAGCAGGTACACTACAAGGGTTCACACTTTTTCTCTCTCAAATCTTTTATCCACAAGCTCTTGTATTTGTTTTTGTAATTCCTTAGCTTCTTCCGGGTTACATCTATAAGCAAGTTTAGTTGGGAGAGGCATTCCAGTAATAAGATCTATAGCATGTTCTATACCTCTTTTAGGTGGTAATCTAGGAGGTAAGTCATCAAAAAATACATCATGATATTCATGAAGTAGCTTATTTAGATTTGGATCATTATGTTGTTTCTTCCCAAGTTGAGACTCTTTAGCAACTAAGGCATAACAAATTCCCTCTTCATGTAGAAATAAACTCTTTTTATCATTACTGAAAGGCATATTATCACATATAGAGGGTGTTAATCAATATAGTTGCTTGCCTTTTTCACAATATATTCATTATTCACGCCATCATGAGTTGCTTTTTCTATCATATTTCCACGGATGTCCTAAAAGTAAACCACAAGCATCCATAGGCAACACATTACATAAGACTTCATAATGGTAGTCTCTAATGCAAAATGATACTAGGGTTCGCTTATTTACCTTAGCTCCTTTATCTTTATTTAACCATTGCAAAGAATAAGGTTTAGGATGATTAGTAGTCTCTAAACCAAAAATTTTGACCATTGCTTCACTAGCAATATTAGTGCATGAACCACTATCAACAATGAGTCTACAAACCATATCACCTATTTTACATTTAGTTTAAAAAAAATTCTCCCTTTGAGTAAGTGTCACATTAGGTTGTATTTGTAACACTCTTTGAAGCACACAACATGGATCTCCATCTTCTTCAGCCATAGTTAAAATATCATGAGGAGATTCGGTTTCTAGGTCATCATCTTCACTACATGGTTCCATTTCCTCTATTTCACTTAAGGTCCAAGTTCTTTGGTTAGGACATTCTCTAGCAAAGAGTTCATATCCTTTACACTTAAAACATTGTTTATTAGAGATCTCAACCATCTTAGTTTTACCCTTTTCATCTTGATTAGCTTTCTTATCATAAGAGGATGTAGATAATGCATGTGTCCCAGATTTAGACATAAATGATGTATTCGAATATGGTTTAGATGAAGTCGAAACATTAGATTTAGCATAGGCTTTGGTCAATTTTGTTTGTCTCTTAAATTTTAATGCCAACTTAATCAAGTCATTAAGAGAATCATAGGCAAATTGATCCAAGGTCAAACTTGGCCCATGAAACCGTGACACTTGTTTTGGAAGCCCTTGGTTTTTCCGCATTTGCTCACAAGTTAGAATCTATTACATGCCTTACTTGGACGTGTGATTATACTTGGGCATGTGATTAAATCCTTATTCAGCAAAGACCAAGAAAGTAGAAGCCCAAGGAGAGCCATGCTTATTTTGGTATTGTTTAGTTTTGTTTTCGTGTTTTTTTATTATAATAAATAATTTAGCAGCTAGTGTATGTGTGGGCTGCTTAAAACCATTGAAAGGAGTAGATCAAGGGGAGTGTTATTAGCTCTTTCAAATGGGTATTTAATCCCATTAAGAAGAGAGGCAAAAGGGGCGCCAGATTAGGGAATTGATGTTGTTTCATTACAATTCATTTAGGAGCATCAAATGCCTTAATGAGGGGAGGTAAAAGGGGGGCATCTCTTTGATTCTTAGCTATTATAGATGAATCAGCCAAACTATTGGCTTTCTTTTGCTGTATGAGTTTTCCTATAAATACAAGTTTGAAGGGAGGAATAGTAATTCCTAATTATTCACAATATACCTTATGGTTTTCTCTTTTCTTTGAGTTTGTCTCAAGTTAAAGATTATTTCCTAAAGCTTTGAGTTTGTCTTGAGTTATAAGATTAGGGCGACCTTTGAGTTTGTCTTGAGGTCTTACCTAAGATCCCAGAACTTTGAGTGTGTTCTTGAGTTTTGGTTCATTTTCGTTATTTCATTGCTAATTAGGTTTCTGTCCAAATTTGAGTATTCGTTCTTGAGACTAAAATTAACTTCGTGATCTAAGAGGGTGTTTTGAGAATTACATCATCTGGTATACGACCTTTGGCGTGGAGGTTCAAGGAAGATCGTGTTTTTGTTGAGAAAGAAAACCGCTTAAATTCATCCGGTTTTTCAGTCAACTTTGAAGAGCGATATCTCAGCCCTCAAAAATCCAAAGCAAGCAATTATTGTTTTGAATCTAGGTATTTTTCTATGTAGAATACTCACATTTAATTTCATAATTTTTCTATTAAACTGGTTAGGTTTCCGTGAACTGCACAAACACGAAGCAAATCCAGCGCATCAGATTTCTCCTTCATCCGGACAGCTTTAGAGGAGTTTCTTTTTTGGAAATTGCTTAAATTTTTCTGAATTTTGACAATATGTAAGTCTTTGAGAGTCTCAAGGTCATTGTCATTTTCGTTCAGTTTTAGCTGAATATCTATTGTACTTGTAATAACCTAGCAAAATAGTAAAAAGTCATGGCTGGTGGTGAGGTGTAACACCACACAATTCACTACCTTTTATTTTTTGAAAACAAAAGAATTTACAATAGAAATATTTAAATTAAAACCTGTGAATTCTGGGGATGTTAAAGCCACACTTAATACCAAAATGGTTCTCTCTGGCCGTTTCAGTACCAAGTGCTAAGGCTAATAAAATATTAACAATCAATTATAAAACTAAGGCAAACTAAACTTCATATAATCATTAAACGGTTGTAAAACAAAATCAGAGTACGCATCAAGAATTGTAATTAATTTCCAAAAGAGAATTAAACTTACAACCGATAAAAGGTTCATTAAAATACTCAATCGAGTAATTGATGTAATTCTCAAAACACCCTCTTAGATCACAAAGTTAATTTTAGTCTCAAGAACGAATACTCAAATTTGGACAGAAAGTAATTAGCAATAAAATAAAGAAAATGAACCAAAACTCAAGAATACACTCAAAGTTCTAGGATCTTAGGCAAGAACTCAAGACAGACTCAAAGCTCACCCTAATCTTATAACTCAAGACAAACTCAAAGCTATAAGGAAATAATCTTTTAACTTGAGACAAACTCAAAGCAAAGAGAAAACCATAAGATATATTGTGAATAATCAGGAATTATTATTCCTCTCTTCAAACTTGTATTTATAGGAAATATCATACAACAAAAGAAAGCCAACGGTTTGGCTGACTAATAGCCCCAAAACCGTTCAGCTATAACAGTTTAGAATTAAAGATATGCCCCCTTTAACTCCCCTCATTAAGGCATTAAATGCTTATTAATGAATAGAAATGATGAAAGAACAACAATTCCTTAACTTGGCGCACCTTTTGCCTCCCTTCTTAATGGGATTAAATACCCATTTGAAAGAGCTAATAACACTCCCCTTAATTTACTCCTTCCAACAGCGTTAAGCATCCCACGCACACACTAGCTGCTACATTATTTAATATAATAACAAAAAGACGAAAATAAAAATAAACAAGACTAAAATAACCACGGATCTCCTTGGGCTTCTACTTGCTTGGTCTTTGCTGAATAAGGCTTTAATCACACGTCCAAGTAATGCATGTAACATATTCTGACTTGTGAGCAAATGGGGAAAACCCAAGGGCTTCCAAAACAAGTGCCATGGGTTCACGGGTTCAAACTTGTATTTATAGGCAAACTCATACAGAAAAAGAAAGCCAATAGTTTGGCTGATTCATCTTTAATAGCTAAGAATCAAAGAGATGCCCCCCTTTTACCTCCCCTCATTAAGGCATTTAATGCTCCTAAATGAATAGAAATGAAACAACATCAATTCCCTAATCTGGCGCCCCTTTTGCCTCTCTTCTTAATGGGATTAAATACGCATTTGAAAGAGCTAATAACACTCCCCTTAATCTACTCCTTTCAATGGTTTTAAGCAGCCCACACACACACTAGCTACTACATTATTTATTATAATAATAAAAACATGAAAATAAAAATAAACAAGACTAAAATAACCATGGATCTTCTTGGGCTTCTACTTGCTTGGTCTTCGCTGAATAAGGCTTTAATCACACGTCCAAGTAATGCATGTAACAGATTCTGACTTGTGAGCAAATGGGGAAAACCCAAGGGCTTCCAAAACAAGTGCCACTGGTTCATGGGCTAAGGTTGACTTTGGATCATTCCCCCTTTCTTCAAAAGAGTTTGCCCTCAAACTCGAATCATCAAAATAAGGAGATAAATCACCCACATTGAAAGTGGCACTAACTCCCATCTCACTAGCAAAGTCGGGATAATCTTTTTAACACTCCTTGAGTTGTTCAAAACCCAAGATCTTAGCATCCACCATGGAAAGCAAGTAGTTTCGATGAGATTATGCATCAGCCACAACATTGCTCTTGCCATCTTTGTACTTGGAACTGGAAAGTAAATGATCGGAGAAACTCCACCCATTTAGCACGCCTCTTGTTGAGCTTTTTCTGCCCATGTATGAATTTTAGAGCCTCATGATCAGAATAAAAAACGAATGGTTTTGGTCTAAGGCAGTGAGACCAATGATCAAGCGCTCTAACTATGGCATAAAACTCACAATCATAAGTGGAATAGTTCATCTTTTCCCCATTCAACTTCTCACTAAAGTAACTCACAAGCTTCTTCCCTTGTATCAAAACAACACCTATCCCTATCCTACTCACATCACACTCCACCTCAAACACTTTGTTGAAATCTAGGAGCACAAGTATAGGAGCATTGCAAAGAAGAGATTTAACCTTCTCAAAGGCCTTTTGTGCCGCTTCAGTCCACTCAAAACTACCTTTCTTCGTCAATTATGTGATTGGAGCCTATAAAAGGAGGCCAGTCCATGAAAACTTCTAACTTCGTGCACATTGGTTGGAGCCAACCATAATTGAACCGCCTTCACCTTTTTTTGGATCTGCATGAACCCCCTCTCTCGTTACAATATATCCTAAAAATACAACACTAGGAGTCATAAATACAACACTAGGAGTCATGAATACACATTTCTCAATCTTACCATACAACTTCACCCTCCCTCAATTTTTCAAACAACCTCCTTAAATGAATTACATGGTCTTCATTGTTTTTACTATACACAAGAATGTCATCTAAGTAAACAACAATAAAATTGTTCAAAAAAAGACGGAGAACTTCATTCATCAATCTCATGAAGGAGCTTGGTGTGTTGCAAAGCCCAATGGCATCATCAACCACTCATACAACCTTACTTTGTTTTGAAAGCTATTTTCCATTCATCCTCCTCTCGAATTCTCATTTGATGGTAGCCACTCCTTAGGTCTATTTTGGAAAAGACTAAGGCACCACTCAACTCATCTAACATGTCTTGCAAACGAGGCATAGGGAAACGGTATTTGACCGTTATATTGTTAATGGAACGACTATCAACACACATCCTCCAAGTACCATCTTTCTTAGGTACTAAGAGTGCAGGAACGATGCAAGGACTAAGGCTCTCCCTCATATAGCCTCTTTTGATCAACTCATTCACTTGCCTCTCAATTTCCTTACTCTCTTCCGGGTTACACCTATAGGCAGCCTTATTGGGCAAAGGTGCTCCTGGAATCAAGTTAATGGCGTGCTCAATGCCTCTAATTGGAGGTAGGCCTTTGGGCAAGTCAATGGGGAACACATCTTTTTACTCTTCTAATAACTCATTTAGTAAGGATGAGTTATTACAAGTAGTACTATTATCATATTTGGTTCTCACAACCAAAGCATACCCTCCCCCATTTTCTTCCACTATTCTTTTAAACTCATTACAAGTTACAAGATAGTTGCTTTTCTCTTTTTCTTTCTTAGCAACTTTGGGCGGTAAAGGCAATAATCTAACTCTTCTACCTTCTTTAGTTGTTACAATATAAACATTAGATCTACCTTTATGCTCCGAGTCATGATCAAATTGCCATGGTCTTCCAAGCAGCAAGTGACACGCAACCATAAGCAATATGTCACACCACCTTTCATCTTCAAACCCTCCAATGGAATAAGAAACCAAAGCTTGCTTCTTCACTCTTACTCCCACACCATCATTCAACCAATTCAGCTTGTAAGGCTCATCGTGATCCCTAATAGTAAGTTTCAACTTACTCACCAATCTCGCACCTAGTATGGAATAGTAGTAAGTTTCAACTTACTCATGAATTCATTAGAGATCACATCAGTTTGTGCTCCACCATCAACAATCACATTGGAAGTTTTCTCACCAATCTTGCACCTAGTATGGAATAGATTGTTTCTTTGCCTTTCATCATTTTCTGGTTCACTAAACAAAATTTTGCGAACCACCATCATATTAAGCTCGCTTTCTGGTGGGATCTCATCAAGCTCTTCTTCTTCGTTATCCTCTTCTAGAGTAATGAAATTATAAATCTTTTCTTCCTCATCAAACATGGCGTATTGAGCGGATGTCATCAGATTTTTGCCGGGACACTCCGAGGCCATATGTCATCTACCATGACATTTAAAACACTTTCTCCTAGTAGCAAGTTCACTAGGTGAAATTACAGCCTTGTCCTTCCCTTTATCAAATTTTGAACTAGAAGAGAAAAGATTTGTTTTGAAAAGTACCTCCTGACTTGTTTTGAAACATACCCCCCTTAGAGTAAGATGGAGTAAATTTCATGGGACTTTTGAAAGAAGTATTTTTGGGCTTCTCCTCTTTCAATTGACACTCATATCTAATAGCCAGTTTACAAACATCACTAAAAGTGGTGTATTGCGTTACCTCCACCTTTTGGTTAATTCCCTTAGAAATACCCTTAACAAAATGAGCAATTTTGAAGGTCTCCTTTTCTTGTAAATCACAAACCAAACACAACTTCTCAAATTCTTTAATTTAATCTTCCATGCTCATATTTTCTTGGGAAAGATGGGTCAATTTTAGGTATTGCTCCTATTCGTACTCCTTATTCACCCATTTATCCTCATCTTTTTTTTTTCAACTTATCCCATGAGTTTATTCTTTCTTTCCCCTTTCTCCTCCTATTCGCCTTGAGGTTTTCATACCATAGGGCAGCGAGTTTAGTGAGTTAGAGGATAGCCAGTTTGAACTTCTTCTTGTCATCAAACCCCTTATACTCAAAGACAGTTTGAACATCTTCTTGTCATGAAATTGTCTAAGATTGCTACCGCTACTTTCTTCCTCATTCTCCAACTCGTTTAGTTTCCTAGTGGTTTTCAAAACCATTTCGGCTATTGCATCCATTCTAGTATTTTTGCTCACCCTATCCTCCTCTGATTTTTTCTCCATTTTCTCTAATTTTTGAGCGATAACATGTAACATCTTAGCAAACTCCTCACCACCAGCCATGACTTTTCACTATTTTGCTAGGTTATTACAAGTACAATAGATATTAAGCCGAAACTAAACGAAAATAAAAATGGCCTTGAGACTCTCCAAGGCTTACAAATTTTCAAAATTCAAGAAAACTTAAGCAATTTTAAAAAAGAAACTCCTCAAAATCTGTCCGAATGAGGAGAAATCTTCAGTTGATATCTGATGTGCTGGATTTGCTTTGTGTTTGTGCAATTCACGGAAAACTGCCCAGTTTAATAGCAAAAAATTTCCAAAAATTCTAAAATTAAATATGAGAATTCTAAACAAAAAATACCCAGATTAAATAAAGCTAGAATATGAAAAGTCATAACCAAAGCTTTGAAACACCTTCTTAGAATAGGAAAAGTCATAAATAAAGCTTTAAAACACCACAAACAACAAAATAAACAAGTTCCCATGTTTTTTAGGCCTCTTGGACTTCTAAAGGCAACCATATATAGCTAAATGACTAATTTTAATGTATTTAACATAACGAAGTCAAGACCATATTTTAATCCTCTATTTAATTTTTGAAACTCATCAAATTCATGCCTTTTGATGGTTAGATCATGTTGGAAACGTTTTTGCATAAATATTAGTCTCTTCAACTTCTTTGATGATGTTGACTAAGTCTTGATTATTATTTGAGCCCATCTTGGTCTGTTTAAAATCAGCCAAAATCTCTTGGATTAGCCCATTTATAGCATTCTTGAAATGTTTGTCTCTAAGTCTTGTAAGTGGACCACTTGGAAGTGATAAAGGGTCTTGTAAAGGATTTGCATCATCCCCAACTGTATGATTAACAAGTCCAGCTCTTTGGTTTGCATCAACCATGTTTAATCCTCTATTTAGTATCTTGGAAGTCATCAAATTTATGCCCTTTGATGGTTAGATCATGCTGGAAATGTTTTTGCATAAATATTAGCCTCTTCAATTGCTTTGATGATGTTGACTAAGTCTTGATTATTATTTGAGCCCATCTTGGTCTGTTTAGAATTAGCTCAAATCTCTTCAATTATTACTTGGAAGCGACTACGGTTCTTGTGCAAATTCAGCCCCATGCCCGAGTGTATAATCAACAAGTCCATCTCCTTGTTTTGTATTAAGAATTTGGAAATCAAAGTAATTAGCAGGCTTATCAAACTAAAATCCTCAGGTGTCTTCAACTGAATAGGCCAATTTGGTGAACGATTCAATAGGTATGTTGCCATATGAAATTACTTAGCCTAAAACTCTCTACCTAACCCTCCTTGTGATAACCTACAACTCTCCCATAGGGTCCTATTCATCTGCTCAACAACCTCATTCTACTATGGTCTTCCAACACAAGTGTGTTCTTTTGCTATTCCATGATTTAGGCAAAAATCAATGAAACCCTACTCAACAAATTTAAGACCATTATCGGTCTCGAGATACTTGTTTCCCAGTTTGCTTCTCTAGCAAGGTCTTTTAGCATTTAAAAACACCAGACACTTTATTTTTATACTTTAATAAATACAACTATATCTTTCTATAAACGTTATCAATAAATGTGAAACCACCTTTGGAAACAACTCTCATTGGATCCTATAAATATTAATGGATAAACTTAAGAGGTGCTCTTATACTATGCGGATATATATCCAAAAGCTAACCTGCTTATGCTTTCCAACCACACAGTACTCACAAAAGTCCATACTACCTATACTCTTTCCATCTAACATGCCCATCTCAGAGTGCTCAATAAGTCCCCTGACACTCATGTGGAGCCTCATATGCCAAAATCTCGAAACATTAGAGTTTGTTAACTTTGGCTATGCCACTATAGATGTAATACCCCGTATTTTTAAAATCCAGATTTATTAAGTTTAATGATTTTATTAGCGTAATTTGATGTAAACAATTAATTATTTTAATTTTTATTCGTTTTATGGATTTATCGATGATTTTGAATTCATAATTGAATGTAATTAATCATTTTCGGGAAGTAATATTTTATCGATGTTTTAATTAATTGAATATAATATTTTCGGGAAGTTTAAAGTAAAAATATTTTCGGAACTTATTTAAGAATTTCTTTTTGAAATTAATTTTCTTCCGTTCTACGCTTTTTAGTTTGCGGAAAACCGATTTCGGAAATTATTAAAATTAGTCTTGATTTATTAGAATTTGACTTAAATATTTTATTATAGGTTTTTAAATATTATTTCAGGGTCTTATAATGTATTTCCGTAAATAATATAAATTTTTACGTTCGATGGTAAATTCTTCCGAAAATGTTTCCGAAATTCTTTATATAGCTTTTTGTTAATTTTAAGCCTTCAGATCCGTTCGAAATAATTTTTCGTTAAATAAATTTTATATAAAATATTCCAATAATATTTTTATATTTTAAGTATTTTATTCTATGTGTATTTGTAAAAAAAAAAAAACCCGCAACCCCGACCGGTGCCCCAACCCCTCTCCCTCTTCCTTTTTCTCTCCTTCTCTTCTTTCTCCCTTTCCTGGCGTCCTTGTCCCTGTCCCGCAACCCTAACCCTAGCCAGCCGCCCCTTTTCCCAGCTGCCCCTCCTTGCTTCGCCCTGCCGGCCGAGCTCCGACCACCACCGACCCGCACAACAGCCGCAGCGACCGCCGCAGCAGCAGCAGCAAAGCCGCAACAGCAGCAGCAGCTAAAGCGGGCGCGACAGCAGGAGCAGCAGACCACGCAGCTCGCGCCACCGCCCGGCCATCGGCGAGCCCTGCTAACCACTGGCGAGCCACCGTCGTTCCCGACGAAGCTTCTCCGGCATTTTCTTGTCTCGATTTGTGTTGATTTCGTTGGAAAGCTTTATTGTTGATCCTCGAACTAGTGATCTCTCTCCCTCTTATCTCGCTTAGCTAGCTTCGGATCCAGGTAAGTCTCTACTTACCTCCACTTAAGGGTGTTTCGTAAGGACGTAGCTATGGCCTTGTGCTATGTGTGATGTGTTGATTGATGATGAGTATGCCATGTTAATGTGTATTATGCATGTGTTATGAATAACCTGTTTTGTGTAGCGCAGCGTGGATAATGAGGTATGATGTGTGTGCCTTATATCGTACGAGCATGACATGTTCCATGTTTGATGTTTGATGATGTAACATGATATGGCCCTCTAGGACATGCATGCTAGGGTTTTGGGTAGCATGAAATGATAATAAAAGAACAACGGGAAGTGGATGTTTGGGAAGTTTGCATGGGCGTGATCCTTATGTGGGAAAAGTTGATTTGGGTTGTAAGTAAGAGTTTTGGAGAGCCTTAGAGTGATTGGAGACTTGGTATGAAAAATAGTACGTGAGTTGGTGCATAAGAGACTTGATTAGGGTTTTGCGAGTAAGTGGGTGTTGGGGAGTCTGCAGGGAGTATTTAAATTCTGCATGGGGATGAATCTTACGTGAGGAAAGTTGATTTAGGAAGTAAATAAGATAATGTCAAAGTTATGGGTCCATTGGAGACTTGGGTGCAAACTTTTACGTGGATCGATGTAAGAGTGTCTAAGGGACCCAATTAGGGTTTTGGGAGAAAATGAGGAATTTAAAGGGTACAAGGGTAAAAATGATCAAGGAAGGATGGAGTATGGGGTTGAGAGTGAGAACTCACTTATATAAAGGATGAATATGGGTTTTCTAAATGAGAGAAGAGATTTTGGGGTGAAAGAGAGAGGTTACTTGTTGAGGAAGTAAGGTGCTAGGGTTTGCCGCGGCCAACTAGGGTTGGCGTGGTCAACTAGGGTTTTGGGTGGCCAACTAGGGTTTTGTCGGTCACGCGTGAACTTGGGAGATAAAGTAATACATTTGGGGAATTTCCTAATAAAAATGAGGTGTGAGATAGAGAACAAAGTAACGTTTGGGTAAGTAAGAAAGAGTTGGGCCACGTAGGTCCGATTAGGGTCTCCGAGGAGGAACCCTAAAGGGGTGAGGACATGCGGAGTCGATATCATGTGTGTTGGGATGGCCTATATTCTTGGAGATTGTGCCGTACTATATGCCACTATGCCTAAGTCTACGGGGGATGGATGTCGGGTGTGAGAAGAGGTACGAGTCTCAAAATACGGGATGGTCCCTCTGGAGGGGAAAGAAGTAGAGTATCAACCGCATGCATGTCAAGGGTGTGACGTGATTCAATAAGACACGGATAAGACATTAATTACGTAAAGCGAAAGATGTTGAGCCGAGCCCGTGATCCGGTCCACCGGCAATAATAGTGGATCAGAGGCGTTCTGCCCTGTGCGTTTATTTTCCGGTCCACCGGCTATAATAGTAGATCAGAGGCGTTTTGCCCTGTGCGTTTATTTTCCGGTCCACGGCTATAATAGTAGATCAGAGGCGTTTTGCCCTGTGCGTTTATTTTCGGTCCACCGGCTATAATAGTGGATCAGAGGCGTTTTGCCCTGTGCGTTTATCTTCCGGTCCACCGGCTATAATAGTGGATCAGAGCGTTTTGCCCTGTGCGTTTATCTTCGGTCCACCGGCTATAATAGTGGATCAGAGGCGTTTTGCCCTGTGCGTTTATCTTCCGGTCCACCGGCTATAATAGTGGGGGATCTCGTGCTCAACAAACCAAACGAATAAGTTAATCCATGGGAAAGATACTAAGTACTTAAAGCGAAACACCATGTGAGTCGGGGCCATGATCCGGTCCACCGGCTATAATAGTGGATCAGAGGCGTTTTGCCCTGTGTATTTATTTTCCGGTCCACAGGCTATAATAGTGGATCAGAGGCGTTCTGCCCTGTGCATATATCTTCCGGTCCACCAACTATAATAGTGGGGCTCCCGCAGTCACATGGACTATTAAAGAATATGTGTGGAATGAACATATTATGAATGAGAATAAAGAATAAGTCTAATTGGACCATGACTAGCTTTTATTATCTGTATTACTACATGCTGCTTACGTGAGTATGCCACGTATTGAGTTTTAATAATATGGATTATTCCTACCTGAGGCGTATGAGCCACTTTACATCTCGGTTATACCACGCTTATATGTTAAATAGGATGTTACATATGTTTTAATGTGTTACTCTAGGTGTATGGTAAGATTCATGCTGTGGGTTGTGTATATGCATGATATTGTAGCAACGTGTTATACCCGAGTTTAATATGCACTTGATGATATCTCTCCTAAGATAGGGTAGTGGGACTTACTCAGTATTGGACCCGTACTGATACTACCTTGGTTGAATGGGTCCTGTGATGATCCACCGATGGTGGGGAGCAGACCTCTTGTGCAGGTTTAAGATCGGATACTGTTTTGGGGCAGAAGGCCTGACTTGAGTGAGTAGGCAATCCGGATATTGATCCTTCGGGATTTGTTTTTGTTTAGCTGTATTTTGTATTACATTCTTGTTTTGAGAAACATATTCTAGGGTTGTAATCCTAAATCGTATTCTAACTTCTGTTTGACTTACCTCTTGTTAAGGATTTATTTTAAATGTTGTCTTGCGTTTTTGATACTTTGTACTAAAGGTTGATCGGATATAGCCTTAGCACTTAGTACTGGAACGGTAGGAGTGAACCGGTCTGGTACTAAGTGTGGCAGTAAGTACCCCCGAGTTTACAGTTTTATCCTTTGCTTCCGCTAAACCTTTTGATTTTAAACGAAATTTTTCAGTAGTAAATTTGGGGGTGTTACAATAGATGTCCCAACAATAGTGAAACACACGAACTCATATGATGCCCTAACTTACCTCCCCTTCATTGCCACAATATCCTCTTTTGTAACTCTCAGGATACCATCCTCAATAACACACTAACACCCTTTACATTATAAGGAACTCAAAGAGATGTGATTCTTGATCATCTCAGAGGCATGCCTTATGTTGGATGGTGTCTTGAACACAACATCATATCCTCACTTTCATCGGATAAATCCTAGCAACTTTGCAAACAACATCGTTACTCATCAGAACATCTCCACCCTGAATCACCTCAAACATTTGAGACTAACTTTGATTATGACATATATGGTAATAACACTTAAAATCCAAGATCCATCTATCATTAATCTCTATCACTGTCACTCTCAGCTATAGTAGCATCATCCTCCATACGATGACTTGCCAGACTTATCACCAGCCTTTCTATTAGGAAAAAAATTCCTTATTTGCCCCTGCTTGTGATACCCATAGCATGTCACATTCTGCTACCAACTCTTCGATTTAGATCTACACTTACGATTATCTGACCTCAACTCTTAATTCCTCCCCTTGTTACAAATCCCTCACTTTATGAGTCCCTAGAAGTACCGCTACTAGCCAAATGACCATCAATCAACTCTTATTGTATGTATCATCATCGACTAACTCATCCTTTCCATACAACTCAGTTTCATAAAAATACTTAAAACTAGTTGGTAAAGAACACAATAGCATAATGGCCAAATCTTCATCATCCAAATTGACTTCTTTGTTATGAAAATCCATCACAATATAATCAAATACATCTAAATGAACTTTCAAAGATTTTCACTCATCTAATTCATATCATGAAGCTAACTCTTCAATAGTAGCCAATTTGCTACTAATTTCATCATATATATAATGACTCAAGCTTTAACCACATGGCAGCAGTCGTTGTTGATTCCTTTTCCCATCCCACAATACCTTGTTCAAAAATCATAATTATATGTTAGAGAGGGCCTTCAAATCTATCTCTTCAACTTGCTTATCCATCATCGAATTTGTCTTATTTGAATGACCGGATAATACTTTTCCTAATTCATTCTAAATTAGAATCACCTGCATCTTCAATTTTCATAATCCAAAATCGACTTTTTAATATTGAATATTGTGGCCATCCTAATTACCAGATCTCTTCAACAACCACCGCTTTAATATTAAATTATTGTGGAATAACGTGGATTAAAAGGATCAAAACAAAAATTGAAAGTGACAAGATGATAAATAATTCATAGATCAATCATAAAATAGAATAATTGAGGGAAAATAAATATATTTATTCGTGTTCATGTATATAACCCTCTAACAATGGAGACCTCTACGGAGAAGAAGAAGTTGGGTGGCATGACTTGACGGCCAGGGTTTTCTCATCTCTTTTATACTAGAAAAAATTTGACAAGGCAAAAGAAAATATTTTGGAAACTAAAGAAAAATACGGTATGTGTTTGGAAAACACGACCCCTTGTGTTTATTTCTTTACTCTTAAATTTTTGTCTAAAACTCACATCAACACATTTTGTGAATGAAAAAGACCCTAGTTTATCATAGAACTCACAATCCTACCACAAATTTCTCCAACAGCTATATAAACCAACACAATATTATATTGTGCATCAAATTCCCAATCAAACCTCACATATCGCATGTGTAAACTATTAGAGTTCGATCTTAATTTTTGAATATGTTTTTAGTATTGGAATTCTATTTGGTGATTATATGAGTCTTATAGAAAAAGTTAAACCTAAATAGTAAATTAGTGTGTCGTAAGTGTTGCCAATAGTCACTCTATAGATTGGTTGTCATTGCCTCTATGAGATGTAGAAGTTAGACCATATTTTTGGTATGATAAAATTGGTGGATAATAATAAATTCGGTATTCATAAGGAAATTGTGGACCTATTCCTTGAGGATGACCTTGATAATTATTTGGTTTTACTTTACATGTCCAATTGTGGTCCTATTCTTAAGGAAATGTGAGTCACACATAATGATGTAGCCAATTATAAATAAGATATTAATCATTTGAAGTGAAAGATCACATGACTTGAGCTGAGGTGTTCTACCCATTCTACTAGATGATAATAATAGCTCAGGTTTATTTTTTTTCTTAGAGGTGTATTAGTCCATTCCTCCAAAGTAATAATAGTTTGACCCCTAAACTCAACATGAAAGATAATATGATTCTAATGGATAAGACATTTATTTCTTAAAGTGAAAGATTACATGAGTGAGAATCGAGGTGTTATGTCCATTCTACGGAAGATAATAGTGTTCTACTGATTTAAGAGGTGATTTAGACCATTCTATTGATTTAAGAATAGTGATCAAGAGCATGTTTCCTTATTATATGCTAGCTTTGTTATGTCGGATAATAATAATAGCTCAAGTGTGCTTTTCCTTGAGAGGGGCTTTAATATGTTCCACAGGATTAATAGTAGTGGGGTCTCTAAACTTAACATAAATAAAAGAATGGATTATGTGTATATCTACTAATGAGATCAGGAATTAGTATTATGTGTAAACTCATGTTTTTTTTATGTAACCTCACTTCGGTTGTATTATTACATTACTCAGTAAATAGCGTATTGATCATCTCTTTTATAGGTATTGTTAATTACCATTACCATGAGAAGAGGGCCTAGATATTTTTTTTGAAAGTTGATGAAGACCCTTTAGATGATTTTGCTACGTAGTATTCTAGTTGGACATAGACTATATTATCTAATTATTGTTTTTGGCCTGGATACCTTTTTGGGCTTTTAATTTTATGGGATCCCTTATATATATTTTTTGATATTATACTTAGAGTTAGTCTCCAAACGTGTAAGTTTATAAAGGTTCTCTCATTTTCTATTTTATCATGTTTATGTGTTCTAATTGGTATTTTCCTTTAATTAATGTAAGGATGGTATGGTAAAAAAGACTTATACCATCATTACATCAATTATGTTGATAATACCCAAATATTTTGATATTATACTTCTACCAAATTAATTTGGGAATAATTACACTAAGCCAATCAAACACCACAACCATGCCAGCCTTGCAAAGACAGCCAACCACCACCCTACTTTTGCTTCCTTTTGGCACCACACGTAGCCAACAAGATACCATGACACAAAGGAAAATTAGCCACCTCAAGCCATTAACAAGTACAGAAAACAATAGCTAGTGGGGTCCACTTCATAAAAAATTAAGGGGTAGTTGGTGGATTATATGCATGACTTAGACAGGGATTTGCAACAACTAAACATGATAAATCCCTCACTCTTGTGTACTATTTTTAGCCCTCATGGACAACTATTCACACTTAGATTACTCTCTTAATTGAAATGATGTATTAGTTAGGATTAATAGCCGATTACTTACATTCTACCCATAAATCAGAGGTATGGGCGGGGGAGAGGGGGCACATGATACTAGCCAACTGGGAGGGTTAGGGCTGACTTTTTTTAGGCTAGTTAGAATTAAACTACGTTAGTTAGCTTCGTTAGGTAACTATCTAGTTTATCTTTTAACCAGTTTGTATTTTATAGTTGGAGTTTAGTTGAGTTGTAACTAAATACTCTCACACCCTTATAAGGGTGAGAATGTGTTTAAATGAATGATGCAAGAGCATCACATAATAATATTTCACTAATTAATTTTTCTAAGTTAGGGGATCACAAAACACTCTTAACTTAGATGAAATTAATTAGCTGGATATGAGAAAATAGGTGGGCGCACCAGCCCATGCATTCATGGTGGCAAGTTCAGCTCAAACACAACCAATTGTGGTAGCTTATCCAACCCAAGGCCAACCAACTATGGTAGCACATCAAGCCCAAGGCCAACTAGCTATTTTATTGCTATTTCTAAGTATTTTTCCACCTAAGAAGCCAAATCAGCCCAAGCCCAAGGCTGACATAAAAAATTGAATTAAAAAAAGGATAAAAAGAAAAAGGAGGATGAGTGGATGGTGGAGTAGGTCAAGAAATTCAGCCAAGTCAACAAATCAAATTATTTCTAGTTGTTAGCTTGTATTACATAACTAGATAGTAAAGAATGGTTCGAATGTAACTAGGTAGGTAAGGGGATGGATATAATGGACTTTTTGTAACCATGGATGCCACTATAAATATGGGTAGCCTCAACACAATGCAATGCATTATCCCCTTGAATTATGAATCAAATTTTTGAGCTCCCTATGTCCCCCCTCTACAAAGTTGAGTGAAAACTTTATTTTGAGTGAAAAATCTCATTGCTTTTATCTCAAGTGTTGAAACCTTGAGTGGTAGTTTTGATTGTTTGGTCTTTGGCTACCTTACATCAAATATTATCATACTCATCTAAAGTCCATTTTAACTTTCAGTGGTCAATTATCCCATTGCCACCATCTTCTTTAAGCATATTGCAACTTATTTAGCATATGCATCAACGAATCCAACATTTGGCTACCATTTTATCTATCATTTTTGAAGGAAATACCTCCTAGCTAGTGCATGCTTGGGTTGAATATTGTTCACAAATATGTTGCAAAGGTTTAAGTGGTAGATTCAAGTATATGATTTAAGGGTCCCTTTTCTCTCATTTTTGGTGATCACAAACCTTACCACCATTAATTCCTAATTTAACTCATTTTATATCCATGTAATTTCCTATCCGAAAATTCTTCAAATTATACTTAAAATTATATTGATATAAAATAAATGAGTTTTGGTTTTGGAAAGAACTTGAAATTTTAATAAAGTTACGAACTTGAAATAGGCAATTTAATTTCTCGATAAACTTGCCAACTGGTTTGCTCAAATCTATCAACTGGTTGTCCTATGAGTTTATATCCTTTTCTAAGTTTGATTTGAATCTCTTTACAACATTAATGTGATGCAGTAGCATCTCATAATAATATTTCACTAATTAATTTTTTTAAGTTAGGGGATTTCAAAACACTCTTAACTTGGAGGAAATTAATTAGCCGAATAAGAGAAATAAGTGGAAATACGATGCACATTCAGCCCAAACTCAACTAATTAGGCCCAAAGCCAACCAACTACGATGCACATCAAGCCCAAAACCAAGCCCAAACAACTATTTCAAGTACTTTTCCACTTAAGAAGCCAATTCGGCCCAAGACTAAGGCTGATTTCAAAAATTAAAATAAAAAAAGAAAAGAAAAAGGAGGACAAGTGGATGGTGGAGTAGGTGAAGAAAGTCAAGAAAGTCAACAAATCAAATTATTTTAACTGGCTAAGCATGGAAGATGATTGATTAGGTATGGGGGATGATTGAGTGATTTATACTTTTATTTATTACCTGCTTTTCAACATATAAGGGGCTCCATGTTGTGGTATGGCTGTCAAAATACCACACATAGGCTAACCTCATTTTAGTTCTCATCCAACTAGTTGTTGGGTTGTATTAGATAACTAGATAGTAAAGAATGGTTGGAATGTAACTAGGTAGGTTAAGGGGATGGATATAATGGACTTTTTGTAACCCTGGCTCCCACTATAAATATGGGTAGCCCCAACACAATGGAGGACTCTACAAAGTTGAGTGAAAACTTTGTTTTAAGTGAAAAATCTCACAACTTTTATCTCAAGTGTTGAAACCTTGAGTGATAGTTGTGAGTGTTTGGTCTTTGGCTGCCTTAAATCAAATATTATCATACTTCTCATCTTTTTCTCTATTTTAACTTTCGGTGGTCAATTATATTGTAATCTTCCTTGAGCACGAGAGATGACCTCAGTATTATATTCTTCCTCCTCTCTCCTTTACACAATTTTGAGATCAAATGCTTCAACCTCAGGTAGGCTTTTGAGTAGCAGAAAGATTCCTTCCACGCTGACTTCCTATTATCCCATTCTTGGACCCTAATTCTGGTCTAATTGACCTCAATTCTTCGGGGCACCATTTGAGCTCTACAGAAGAGGTTAGCAAATCCTGGACAAAATCCATCAGTTCTAATCGAATTTAAATGGTCAAAGGTAGGGTTTTGAATCAATTTCCAAAGATTATGTAATTCTCCTTTGATTAGTTGGCTATAAATAACCCCAATCATCCCTGCATTTCACCTTACTTTCAGCCATCAAATTTTCCTATGTCTTCCTTCCACACTATGATCCTTGTCAATCTACTTTCGCACATTCTCTTGATCGTGCCTCTAGCACTTTCTTGTTTTCATTTTTGACAAAGCATAGTTTGATTCTAGAAAACGATTGAGTAATACAGTTTAACTCTTTCATTTTTGTCTTCCTTCCTATTCTCTCCTATTTTTAAGATTCAAAATTTGATAAGATTTTGGAATAATTTCATAATTTAATATTTTGGTTTAAGGTTTTCAAAGCTGATAATTTTCACAGTTAGAATTTCAATTTTTAAGAGAATTTTCCTTGAATCATGTAAGTAATTCTTACTTCTAAAATATTTAGTAAGTATTCCTGCATGTTAGATGTTACACCTAGTTGATTTCTGCATGTCAGCATGGAAGAATATAGTTTATATATATGGTTTGGATGGTTAAATGATATGGTTTGAGATCTTATGTTGAGTAAAAAGCATGAAAATGGGTAAAAGTAGACTATGATGATCTCATGTTGATAAATGAATGTTAATTTGGTTGGAAATATGTTTGTGTATATGGATACATATTTTAATATGGCTATAAATGATTTAAATGAAAGAATCTGCATGAAATTTGTGATTTGGTATTACAACAAACCGATCGATTAGTTAGGTCTAACTGATCGTCCGGTTCCTAGAATAGTGAATTGATTAACCCAACCCATCGATTGATATGCTTACATAGACCTTTAAACCCATTTACTTGTTTGGAAAAATTGATCGATGGGTCTATGAACAATTGATTGGTTTGGGCAAACCAATCAACTGGTTTGAGGAAAGCATGGTCCAGTTGAGTTAATCTAATCAACTGGTTGACCTAAACCGATAGACTAGTTAGTGAAATTGATTGATTGGTTGGGCTAGACCAATTAACTGGTTTGAATAGTTTGTTTAATTTGCTTCTTTTCGGTTGAGTTATGCTTTGAGATTATGATTGGTACTATACCATGATTATTAATGGGATAAAATATAGATTTTATCATAGGCTATTGGTCTAATTAAAAGATAAAAAAGGATCATGGGTTATGTTATACTATATGAGTATAGAAAGGACTAAAGGGGTATTTCACTTATAATAAGTGAGGCTATTGCACATAGAGTAATGAAACTCAGCATGGACTAGAGTTAAATATGATTTTGCATATGAATAACATTGTCCAAGAATAAATGGAAGACCCACATGATTGGAGAAAAATGGAAATAAAAGAATTAATATGGGTCTGGGTTACTCGATCCTCGATTAGCTACTTGGGGTTAGCTTACCTTTAGGCGGGATCCTGAGAGGTCTTGTGCCTTACTAACTCTAGCCATTAATGATGTACTATGGGGTATCAATACTAAAGGAAATGGTTACCTAGGTGGTTGGCTTTGGCCTGGCCTTATATCCATTTTGGTGATTGGTTTCGGCATAGACTTATGTCTACTAGGCAATTGGATTTAGCTTTGATGCAAACCGAGGAGCTAGATTTGTTAATCAAACACTTGGGGGATGATGCAAATCCTTCACAAGACCCTTTGTCGCTTCCAAGTTGTCAAAGTACAAGACTTAGAGCCACATGTTTCAAGGAAGCACTAAATGGGCTAATCCAAGAGATTTGGGCTGATTCTAGACACTTATAGAACTAAGCTTCCCTCCTTCCTCGATTTGACCTGCACGAGCCACCACAGCCTTGCAAAGTCAGCTTCCCGATTAGCCCTCACAAACCCCCACTGCCCCTTGCATTGCCATCCGCCGCCAATTCTATCGCAACCAGGCTCCACCCTCCAAAATAACCAAGGGACCTTCCTCTACCTCCCCATACCTCCATCTTTCCTTGCCTCCCTCTCCTTCTACCTTCTCCACCTTCCACCTTCAGCCACCGTACCGACTGTCGTGCGCCTCCGGCTACACCACCACCTCCACTCCAACCCTCACCACCTGAGACACTTTCCACCACCTCAAACACCCTCTCATTCCCTCTCCTCTAGCTATAACCCCATCTTTCCACCTCTTTTCCTCCTCCACCACCGCCGCCGCGTGCCACCGCCACATGCCATTGCCAACCCTAGGTGGTATTCTAGTTTCCCCAACACTTAAACTCTTTTTCTATAAGTGTTAATAATTTTTAGTAATATTAATAGTATTACCCTTATTATTATTATTAATGTTGTGTTATTATTATTATTATTATTATTATTATTATGTTACCACTCTTACAATCTAACCTAACTTTGAAAATATTATAACTATGGTATTATCATTTAAAATGCTATAATTTTAGTATTAATACAGTATAATTGTTATTATTAATAATATTATCATTACTACTACTATTATTATCACTATTGTATTATTATCTTACTAATACTATTATTAGTGTAATTGTTGGGACTCTTATATTACTAATACTCTTTTCGATTATTAACCTTATTATGTTTAACATTATTATTATTATTATTATTATTATTATTGTTGTTGTTGTTGTTGTTGTTGTTATTCTATTATACTTGACCACATTATCACTAAGACTACTACTAAGATGATTTCTAGGACCTTCATTAGTATTATCCTTAAGATGAAAACTATTATTAATATTATCACCACTATTATTATTATATTTATTATTCAATACTACTATGAATATTGTTATTGTTAACTTGTCTTTTGTCAATATTTTATAATCACTAACCTATTATCACTACTAGTATTATTAATATAAGAATTATTATGGTCACTACTTTTATATTGCTTATGCCACTATTATTATTATTCTTCTTACTAGGGTTTGGGTTAATATTAGTATTATCACTAAAACTAATAATAATATTATTACTAGTAATATTGAAACTATTACATCTAACACTATAAATATTATCACTATGACTACTTAAATATAAACCATGGTGACTATTAAGACTTATTGTGGGTTATCAGTAGCATGAATAATTGGTTTGAGAATAATAATCCTACTTATAATTAGAAAACTACTATCATCAGTATTAGCCCTAATAGTAGAATATGATAAGGGTAGGGTAGAAATAATAGTAATCTTTGGTAAGAGGGAGATTAATCCATAATGTTTCCCTCTTATAGGTGAATCAAGTCAAAATCCTAAGGAGGCGTAGGAGAGTGCTCTAAGCCCGACGTCGTTTTAAGTAAGGATGTAGCTAAGGCCCATGTGTGTTGTGTGACTTGTATGCCTTGGATGTTATATATCATGTTATGTCATGTATCGTATGATTGTCATTAACTTGTCTTATGTGTAACGTAGCATAGAGTTGAGGTATGTTTAGATGTTTTCCTTATGGCATGAGCATGATACATATATATATGGTGATATTGATATGATATGATATGGCCCTCTAGGACATGCATGCTAGGACAATTGATAATATGATATGGGAATGAAAGGATATAAAAGAAAAAAAAATGGAAAGTCAGTTCACAAAGAGGAAGGAATGACCAAAAATGAATGACGGATGGGAACCATGCATAGGAATTATAGGATTTGCAATGGGACTTCAAGAGTTTGCATGGAGTGGATAAAACTTGTATAGGGATGATCTTTGCATGAGAAAAGTTATTTTAGGGTGTAAATAAGCTAAGAGGAGAGTTGTGGAGTGATTGGAGACTTGGGACGAAAAATAGTACGTAGGTTAGTGTACGGGTATATAAGGGACCCGATTAGGGATTTGAGAGGGAACACTAATCTAGAAAAAAAATGTGGAAGTAAAAACAATTAAGGGAGAGTGGAGCACGGGTTAAGAGTGGGAATTTGTTATATAAAGGGTGAGTATGGGTGCCATGGAAGAGAAGAGATATTGGGTGAAAAAGAGAGAGGTTACTCGTGGGAGAAGAAAGGTACTAGGGTTGAAGTGGCCACTAGGGTTTTTCATTCACATGTGGAATCAAGGGGTAAAGCGATATGATTTGGGATTGGATCTAAATGAGATAAGGTGTGGGATGATAATGAAGAAGTAACAGTAGTGTAACTAAGAGAAAGTTGGGCCACATAGGTCCAATTAGGGTTTTCAAAGGAAAACTCTAGAGGGTGATAGTAGGTGGAGCTAATGTCATGAGGTGTTGGGCCTAATTCACACCCTTAGGAGTTGGGTTTTTCATTATGTGTAAGTGTAAGGGGGAATGGATGTCGAGGCTTGATAAGGGGCGTAGGAGTCTCAAGATATGGGACTAGCCCCCTTGAGAGGACAGAAGTAGAATGTTGGTGACATGCATGTCAAGGGTGAAATGCTTATCGAATAGACACAAATAAGATTCTTGAGCTGGGCCCAAACAGGTCTATCGGCGAATAATAGTGGCTAGGAGCCGGGTTGCCCTGCATGACAGGTCCACGTGGTTGGATAGTAGAGCTATCAAAACCATCACCATCAAGTATAGGTATCCTATACCTAGACTTGATGACATGTTATATTGCTTACATGGGGCTTGTGTATTCTCAAAGATTGATTTGAGGAGCCGATACTACCAGATTAGAGTAAAGGAGGGAGATGAATGGAAGATCGCCTTCAAGACTAAGGGAGGATTATACGAATGGATGGTGATGCCTTTTGGTCTCTCAAATGCACCCAACACATTTATGAGTCTCATGGATGAAGTCCTTAGGCCCTTTATCTCTAAATTTGTTGTAGTGTACTTTGATGATATACTTGTATACTCCTCTAGTAGTGAAGATCATGTAAAGCATTTAAGGCTCATGTTTTCGACCCTTAGGAACAACAAGATGTATGGGAAGTTAGAGAATTTTGACTTTTTTGTACCAAAATTCACCTTCCCACGGTTTTTTGTATCTAAGGTATTTCAATGGGTGAGTCAAAGGTGGAGGCAATAAGGTCGTGGCCTACACCCACATCCATTACCCATGTTCGATCCTTTCATGGACTTGCCTTTTTTTATAGGAGGTTCATAAAAGGATTTAGCACTCTTTTGGCCCCTATCACAGAGTGTCTCAAGAAGGGAGAATTCAAATGGACACCTGCAGCCCAAGAAGTTTTTGATGTGATCAAGCGCAAGCTAAGTGAGGCCCCATCTTGAGGTTACCAGATTTTGCTAAAGTTTTTGAAGTTGAATGTGATGCAAGTGGAGTTGGGATTGGAGCGGTCCTACTATAAGAATGCAAGCCAATAGCTTATTTTAGTGAGAAGCTCAATGGATCAAGATCTAACTATATCACGTACGACAAGGAGTTTTATGCTATCATTAGGGCTCTAGATCATTGGTCTCATTATCTAAGGCCCGCACAATTTGTATTAAATACCGATCACGAGTCTCTAAAGTATATAAATGGGCAACATAAGCTCAACCCTAGGCATGCTAGGTGGATAGAGTTTTTACGAACCTTCTCTTTTGTAGCAAAACACAAGAATGGCAAGACCAATGTAGTAGCTGATGCCCTCTCTAGAAGGTATTGTATGTTGTCCCTATTAGAAGCTCGAGTCTTAGGTTTTGGATGCTTGAAGGAGCTATACAAGGAGGAGGACGACTTTGCAAGCTACCTTGAAGACCGAGACAAACTTCGAAGCCCCTATGTCATAAAAGATGGATTCCTCTTCAAGAATACCAAGCTTTGCAACCCGAAGACTCCCATTCAAGAGTTGTTGATACGAGAATCACATGGAGGTGGGCTAGCAAGGCATTTTGGGATCAACAAGACCTATGACGTACTTTAGGAGCACTTCTATTGGCCCAAAATGATAAGTGATGTACATAGAGTCATAGCTTGATGTGTTACATGCCAAAAGTCCAAGAGTCACTTCCACTAAGGACTCTACACTCCATTACCAGTCCCTCATCAACCTTGGGACCATGTGAGTATGGATTTCATAGTGGCTTTGCCTAGAACTCAAAGGCAAAATGATGCCATTATGGTAGTAGTGGATTGGTTTTCTAAGATGTCTCACTTCGTCCCTTGTCATAAGACAGATGATGCCTTTAAAGAAATAGTAAGGTTGCATGGCATTCTTCCATTGTCTCGGATAAGGATACCTTTCTTAGCTATTTCTGGAAAACTTTGTGGAGGTTGGTTGGTACTAAAATTCTATTTAGCAATGCCTACCACACACAAACGGATGGCCAAACTAAAGTCACCAACCAGACCCTGACTACTATCTTGCGCAGCTTGGTGCACAAATCCCTCAAGGATTGGGACATTAAGATTCCTCATGTCGAATTTGCTTACAATAGGTCCCCCACATACGCCACCAGCCATTCGCCTTTTGAGATCGTATATGGTGTCAACCCTATCACTCCTATCGAGCTCATTTTGCTTCCTATCAAGGCCCAAACAAATTTTGAAGCCAAAGACAGAATTCAAGCCTTCAAGAAATTACACGAGCAAGAATTGAGAAAGTCAATGAAATAAATAAAAAGAAGGCCAACCAACATTGGAGGGAACAAAGTTTTGAACCAGGAGATCTCGTGTGGCTACATCTTAGAAAGGAAAGATTTTCCTCCAGAAGAAAAAACAAGCTTATGCCAAGAAAGGAAAGATTGGAAGTAATGCTTATCGGCTTGAGATACCACTGGACATGGGAAATATATCAAACACATTTAATGTGGGTGATCTACTCCCTTACCTTCATGATGTGGAAGAGGTGGAGCCCTCCCAAGATGGGGAGGATGATGCAGGAAGATCTCATAATAATATTTCACTAATTAATTTTTCTAAGTTAGGGGATCACAAAACACTCTTAACTTTCATGAAATTAATTAGCTGAATATGAGAAACAAGTGGATGGTGGAGTAGGTGAAGAAAGTCAGCCAAGTCAAATCAATCAGCCAACTCAAACCAGTCGGCCAAATCAAATCAATCAGCCAACCAAGTCAAATCAGTCAGCCAAGTCAAATCAATCAGCCAAGTCAAGTCAATCAGCCAAGAAAGCATGGGAGATGATTGAATAGGTATGGGGGATGATTGAATGACTTGTACTTTTATTTATTACCTACTTTTCCATACATAGGTTGACCTCATTTTAGTTCTCATCCAACTAGTTTTTAGGTTGTATTAGATAACTAAATAGTAAAGAATGGTTGGAATGTAACTAGGTAGGTAAAGGGGATGTGTATAATGGACTTTTTGTAACCCTGGTTGCCACTATAAATATGGGTAGCCTCAACACAATGAGAACACTACCCCCTTGAATTATATATCAAATTCTCTAGCTCCCGTAAGCCCCTCTACAAAGTTGAGTGAAAACTTTGTTTTGAGTGAAAAATCTCATAACTTTTATCTCAAGTATTGAAACCTTGAGTGGTAGTTGTGAGTGTTTGGTCTTTGGTTACCTTAGATCAAATATTATCATACTTCTCATATATTTTCTCTATTTTAACTTTCGGTGGTCACTTATCCCATAAGCCACCATCTTCCATTAAGCATATGCCAACTTGTTTAGCATATGCATCAGCACCTCAACTCTCACTCTAGGAAATCTTCTGGATTAAGTGATCCATCAAACTCGAGCACTTCGGCTTTGATGTCATGAAAATGATCTCTCCTTTCATGTCTCCTTCTTCTATAACGTGGGGAATCACTTGGTGAGGAGTTGGAATCGCTAGCATCATCACTTATGCTAGATCCGACCACCTCATGTTGGTGAAAATGGGTTCTTCTTCTTGGCCGTGGGGAAGTATTTGGGCATGGAGTGTTATGGTTTTGCATGAGATTCTCCAAATTGCCAAGAACTCATCTCATTCCATTTTGGAGGTTTTCAATGGCTCGGTCTCTTCTCAAGTTTTGCGCCTCTTCAAGGATCAAGCCTCTTGGTATTTGTTCATCGCCCATAGGTTCTTGAGTTTGAAGAAGAAATCAATAGAGAAAGATGATGTGTTTGGTCAAGAGAGGCTAACTTGGGCTTGAAAATTATGGTGGGTGGCTAGAAAATTTTTATGAAGTGTTCGGGCCTAGACGGGGTAAAGAAGGAAAAGAGGAGAAAATAATTATCCCAAATTCTCAACCTTAAGCTCTGATACCAATTTGATGCATATGCTAAAAAAGTTGGCATATGCTTAATGGAAGACGGTGGCTTATGGGATAATTGACCACCAAAAGATAAAATGGAGAAAAGAGATGAGAAGTATGATAAAATTAGATCTAAGGTAGCCAAAGACCAAACACTCACAACTACCACTCAAGGTTTCAACACTTGATATAAAAGTTATGAGATTTTTCACTCCAAACAAATTTTTCACTCAAGTTTGTAGATGGGGGCTTAGGGGAGCTCGAAAATCTGATATGTAATTCAAGGGGGGTAGTGTGTAACACCCCCAAAATTTACTATTGAAAATTTTTATTTTAATGAAAAGGTTTAATAGAAGTGAAACAATAAGACCGTAAACTCGGAGGGCATTACCACCACACTTAGTACCATATCGGTTTACTCTTACCGTTCCAGCACTAAATGCGGTTAACATCAAACACAAGTCATTAATGAAAAGACAAGTCATTGATAAAACAATGAGAGTCTGAGAGGACTCCCTCATAGTCATACAGAAATCCAAGTGCAGTTTATAATTAAACCCAAAGAGTAAGTGACTAGAGTTTTTCTAAACATAAAATACCATACAACATTGCATAACTAGAATAAAACGATACATGGTCTAGGCAAAAAAAAAAAACAGAGTCGGTCGAGTTGCTCTCGATTCCCAAGTTAGGTCTAGGCTCAACGCCCCGCCCCACCTGATGCCTCGTAAGTGTCTTCTGCTCAAGGGAATGAGCAGCACCCATGAAACGGGTGATCAGTACGCTACATACAAAACATATATAACATGCAAAACATACAACATAATATACATGACATGATCATATAGGCAGCATATAAGAATACAGATAATGAAGGCCAACTATGGTCTAGATCGATTTATTCTTTAGACCTCTGGTAAATATAATCGTCTAACATCATAATCTTTATCAATCCATGCGAGTGTAGGAAACCACTATTATAGCCGCTGGACTGGTCATGCAGGGCAAAACACTCCCGGCTACTAGTATTCGGCGATGGACCGGTTTAGCCCCAACTCACATGGTGTTTCATAGTAGTTACTTCGTGTCTTTCCCATGTCTTATTATCATTACGTTTGGTTTGTTGAGCATGCAAACCCCCACTATTATAGCTGGTTGATTGGTCATGCAGGGCATAATGCTCCTGGCCACTATTATTTGTCGGTAGACCTATCCTGCAGGGCACCCCGGCTCCTAGCCACTATTATTTGCCGGTGGACCTGTCTGGGTCCAGCTCAAGAATCTTTTTATTTAAATGGATAGTATCTTATTTGTGTCTTATTCGATAAGCATTTCACCCTTGACATGCATGTCACCAACATTTTACTTCTGTCCTCTCAAGGGGGCTAGTCCCATATCTTGAGACTCCTACGCCCCTTATCAAGCCTCGACATCCATTCCCCCTTACACTTACACATAATAAAAAACCCAACTCCTAAGGGTGTGAATTAGGCCCAACACCTCATGACATTAGCTCTACCTACTATCACCCTCTAGAGTTTTCCCTTGAAAACCCTAATTGGACCTATGTGGCCCAACTTTCTCTCAGTTACACTACAGTTATTCATTTATCATCCCACACCTTATCTCATTTAGATCCAATCCCAAATCATATCACTTTACCCTTGATTCCACATGTGAATGAAAAACCCTAGTTGGCCACTTCAACCCTAGTACCTTTCTTCTCCCACGAGTAAACTCTCTCTTTTCACCCAATATCTCTTCTCTCCCATGGCACCCATACTCACCCTTTATATAATAAATTCCCACTCTTAACCTGTGCTCCACTCTCCCTTAATCATTTTTACTTCCACATTTTTCCAGATTAGTGTTCCTTCTCAAAACCCTAATCGGGTCCCTTACACTAACCTACGTACTATTTTTCGTCCCAAGTCTCCAATCACTCCATAACTCTCCCCTTTCCTTATTTACACCCTAAAACAACTTTTCTCCTGTAAAGATCATCCCAATGTAAGTTTTATCCACTCCATGCAAACTCTTGAAGTCCCAATGCAAATCCTAGAATTCCTATGCATGGTTCCCATCTCTCATTCATTTTTGGTCCTAATTGAACCCCAAGATAGTGAAGGCAAGATTGCTTGAGCCTTGACCCAACACCTAACAAGATGAAAACCAAGACTATGAAGGATTGAAACGCCACACCTAGAAAACTTGACAATCTCTCAACAATCAAGTGATAAGTTTGGTTGTTTGAACACCACAAGATTAGCTTGATAAGTTCTACAAGTTCTTTTAAGAACAAAGAATAAAAAAACCTCACAAATATGATAATTTCTGAAAACATTGTATATCCTTGTTCATCTCGAAATACCCATATATATAATTGGAACAACCCTCCAAGAATAGGAAAAGTCACAACTAAAATTTTAAAATACCCTCCTAGAATAGGAAAAGTCATAACTAAAGCTAGAATATGAAAAGTCATAAATAAAGCTAGAATATGAAAAATCATAACTAAAGCTTTAAAACACCCTCCTAGAATGGGAAAGTCATAATTAAAGCTTTGAAGCAGCACAAACAATAAAATAAACAAGTTCCCACGTTTTTTAGGCCTCTTGGACTTCTAAAGGCAACCATAAATAGCTAAATGACTAATTTTAATGTATTTAACATAACCATTCAAGACCATGTTTTAATCCCCTATTTAATATATTGAAACTCATAAAATTCATGCCTTTTGATGGTTAGATCATGTTGGAATCATTTTTGCATAAATATTAGTCTCTTCAACTTTTTTGATGATGTTGGCTAAGTCTTGATTATTATTTGAGCCCATCTTGGTCTGTTTAGAATCATCCAAAATCTCTTGGATTAGCCCATTTAGTGCTCCCTTGAAATGTTTGGCTCTAAGTCTTGTAATTGGACCACTTGGAAGCGATAAAGGGTATTGTGAAGGATTTGCATCATTCCCATGTGTATGATAAACAAGTCCAGCTCCTTGGTTTGCATCATTCTCCTCCTCTTGAGGATGATTTGTCCTCAAATCATCACCTACATCAAGAGGAGATAAATCAGAAACGTCAAAGCTTGTACTAACACCATACTCACCAGGTAAGTAAAACTTAGAGGCATTATCATTGATGCGTTCCCCTACTTGGAATGGTTTGTCACACCAACGTAGGAGTTTTGAACATCGTTTCTCTAGAAAATGTTTCTTTTATAAGTGTAACCAAACCCCATTGCCTGGTTCAAACACTACCTTCTTGCGTCCCTTGTTGGACATATTATTGAGTCTTCTTTTCAATGTTCGGTCGTGCCTTGTCATGAATCATCTTTAAAAACTCTACCTTCGTTTTTCCATCTAAGTTCATACGTTCACTCAAAGGTGAAGAAATTAAGTCCAATGGTGACAAAGGTGAAAACTTAGTTGCAGAATGTGTACTTCTATTATAAGCAAATTCAACATGTGGCAAACAATATTCCCACATTTTCAAGTTCTTTTTAATGATAGCACATAACAAAGTAGATAAAGTTCTATTCACAACTTCAATTTGACCATCCATTTGTGGATGACAAGTAGTAGTAGAAAACAATAACTTGGTTCCTAACTTTCCCTACAAAGTCTTCCAAAAGTAACTCAAAAACTTTGCATCCCGATCAGAAACAATGGTCCTAGGCATCTTGGAGTTAACAATTTCTTTGAATAACAAATCACCTATATGTGATGCATCATCAGTTTTATGACAATCAATGAAGTGTGCCATCTTGGAGAGTCTATCTACCACCACAAAAACTGAATCTCTCCCCCTCTTTGTCCTAGGTAATCCCAAAACAAAATCCATAGATATATATCAGTCCAAGGTTCACTAGGTATTGGCAAAGGGGTATATAAACCATGGGGTTTCAACTTAGACTAGGCCTGTTGACAAGTGATGCACTTCTCATAGAATCTATCCACATCACTTTTCATATGAGGCCAAAAAAAATGATCATGCAAAATTCCTAATGTCTTAGCTACACTAAAATGACTCATCAAACCACCACCATGAGCTTCTCCCACAAACAATTCACGTAGAGAACACATAGGCACACATTTTTTCCCATAGATATATTTTCTCGAAACAAAAATCCTTCATGACTATAAAACTTACCAAATGCCATTTTTTCACATGCATTTCATCACTAAAATAAAAATCTTGTGCATACAAAGCCGAGCAATTTTGTAACTAAAAAGGAAAGTAAAGCAGACCTTCAAGACAAGGCATCAGCTACCACATTTCCCTTACCTTGTTTGTATTTGATCACATAAGGAAATGTTTCAATGAATTCCACCGACTTGTGATGCATATGCTAAACATGTTGGCACAAGCTTAATGGAAGATGGTGGCTTATGGGATAGTTGACCACCGAAAGATAAAATAGAAAATAGAGATGAGAAGTATGATAATATTTGATCTAAGGTAGCCAAAGACCAAACTCTCACAACTACCACTCAAGGTTTCAACACTTGATATAAAAGTTATGAGATTTTTTACTCAAGACAAATTTTCACTCAAATTTGCAAAGGGGGCTTAGGGGAGCTCGAAAATTTCATATGTAATTCAAGGGGGTAGTGTGTTCCATTGTATTGAGGCTACCCATATTTAGAGTGGCAGCCAGGGTTAAAAAAATCCATTATACCCATCCCCTTTACCTACCTAGTTACATTCCGACCATTCTTTACTATATAGTTATCTAATACAACCTAACAACTAGTTGGATGAGAACTAAAATGAGGTCAGCCTATGTGTGATATTTTGACAGCCATACCACAGCATAGAGCCCCTTACATGCTGAAAAGTAGGTAAGAAATGAAAGTACAAGTCACTCAATCATCCCCCATACCTAATTAATCATGCCCCATGCTTTCTTGGCTGAGTGATTTGACTTGGCCGACTTTCTTCACCTACTCCACCATCCACTTGTCCTCCTTTTTCTTTTCTCTTTTTTTTTTCAATTTTCGAAATCAGCCTTGGTCTTGGGCTGATTTGGCTTCTTAAGTGGCAAAATACTTGAAAATAATAATAAAATAGTTGTTTGGGCTTGCGCTTGATGTGCCATCATAGTAAGTTGGGCTTGGGTTGGATAAGTTACCATAATTTGTTGTGTTTGGGCTGAATGTGTCACCGTGCATGGACCGGTACTTCCCCTTATTTCTCATATTGAGCTAATTAATTTCGTCCAAGTCAAGAGTGTTTTGTGAAACCCTAACTTAGAAAAATTAATTAGTGAAATATTATTATGAGATGCTCCTGCATCATCCTCCCCATCTTGGGAGGGCTCCATCATGAAGGTAATGGAGTAGATCACCCACATTAAATGTGTTTGATATATTTCCCATGTCTGGTGGTATCTCAAGTCGATAAGCATTACTTCCAATCTTCTCAAGAACTTTAAATGGTCCATCACTTCTTGGCATAAGCTTTTTCTTTGTTTTGGAGCGAAACCTTTCCTTTCTAAGATGTAGCCACATGAGATCTCCGGGGTCAAAACTTTGTTCCCTCCGATGTTGGTTGGCCTTCCTTTTATTTATTTCATTGACTTTCTCAATTCTTGCTCTGACTTGCTGATGTAATTTCTTAAAGGTTTGAATTTTGTCTTTGGCTTCAAAATGTCTTTGGGCCTTGATAGGAGGCGGAATGAGCTCCATGGGAGTGATAGTGTTGACACCATACATGATCTCAAAAGGTGAATGGACGGTGGCGTATGTAGGGTATTGAATGCAAATTCGGCGTGAGGAATCTTAAGGTCCCAATCTTTGAGGGATTTGTGCACCATGCTGCACATATAGTAGTCAAGGTCCGGTTGGTGACTTTGGTTTGGCCATCCGTTTGTGGGTGGTAGGTGGTGCTAAATAGAAGTTTCGTACCAACCAACCTCCACAAAGTTTTCTAGAAATAGCTAAGGAACTTGGTATCCTTATCCGAGACAAATATCATGCAACCTTACTATTTATTTAAAGAATAGATCGGCTATATAAGATGCATCATCTGTCTTATGACAAGGGATGAAGTGAGCCTTCATAGAAAACCAATCAACCACTACCATAATGGCGTCATTTTGCCTTTGAGTTCTAGGCAAAGCCACTATGAAGTCCATACTAACATGGTCCCAAGGTTGATGAGGGACTGGTAATGGAGGTAGAGTCGTTAGTGGAAGTGACTCTTGACTTTTGGCATGTAGCACATCTAGCTATGACCCTATGTACATCACTTATCATTTTTGGCCAATAGAAGTGCTCTTAAAGTACATTATAGGTCTTGTTGATCCCAAAATGTCTAGCTAGCCCACCTCCATGTGATTCTCGTATCAACAGCTCTCGAATGGGACTCTTTGGGATGCAAAGCTTGGTATTCTTGAATGACATAGGGGCTTCGAAGCTTGTCTCAGCCTTCAAGCTAGCTTGCAAAGTCTTCTTCCCCCATATATAGCTCCTTCAAGCATCAAAACCCTAAGACTCGAGCTTCTAATAGGGATAGCATACATTCTAGAGAGGGAATCAGTTACTACATTGGTTTTGCCACTCTTGTGTTTTGCTACAAAAGAGAAGGATTGTAAAAACTCTATCCACCTAGCATGCCTAGGGTTGAGCTTATGTTGCCCATTTACATAGTTCAGAGACTCATGATCGGTAAGTAATACAAATTGTGCGGCCCTTGGATAATGAGACCAATGACCTAGAGCCCTAATGATAGCATAAAACTCCTTATCGTACGTGCTGTAGTAGGACCGCTCCACTGAAATAGGTTTCTTATAGTAGGACCGCTCCAATCCCGACTCCACTTGCATCAAAACTTTAGCGAAATCCGGTAACCTTAAGATGGGGGCCTCACTAAGCTTGCGCTTGATCACATCAAATGCTTCTTGGGCTGTCCACTTGAATCCTCCCTTCTTGTGACACTTTGTGATCGGAGCCAAAAGAGTGCTAAATCCTTTTATGAACCTCCTATAAAATGAGGCAAGTCCATGAAAGGATCGAATGTGGGTAATGGATGTGGGTTTAGGCCATGAACTTATTGGCTCCACCTTTGACTGATCCATTGAAATACCATCCTTAGATACAACAAACCCTAGGAAAGTGACTTTTGGTATAAAAAAGACACTTCTCTAACTTCCCATACAACTTGTTGTTCCTAAGGATCGAAAACATGAGCCTTAAATGCTTTACATGATCTTCACTACTAGAAGAGTATACAAGTATATTATCAAAGAACACTACAACAAATTTAGAGATAAAGGGCCTAAGAACTTCATCCATGAGCCTCATAAATGTGTTGGGTGCATTTCAAAGACCAAAAGGCACACCATCCATTCGTATAATCCTCCCTTAGTCTTGAAGGCGGTCGTCCATTCATCTTCCTCCTTTACTCTAATCTGGTAGTAAGCAATCTAACAAGCCATCAATTCTAGGTATAGGATACCTATACTTGATGGTGATGTTGTTGATAGCTTTACTATCAACACACATCCTCATACTCCCATCCTTCCTTGGTACCAAAAGGGCTGGTACCTCACAAGGGCTAAGGAATTCTCTAATGAACCCTTTTTGCAACAAATCATCAACTTGCCTTTGCAACTCCCTAGCCTCCTTAGGATTACACCTATAGGCAGGCTTTTTGGGAATGTAGCATCAAGGACCAAGTCAATTTGGTGCCCAATTCCCCTTAAATGAGGTAACTCACTAGGTATATCATTTGGGAAGGCATCCCCAAACTCCCTAGCAATGGTTTGACCCGTAGGTCACTTCCTTCACTTCCTTCATTATCTTCAAGCAACAGTAAAAAAAATACATGAGCTTCCCCTTTTCCAGTGCCTTGTCTATCCCCTTGCTATCTAGAAATAATGTCGTCTTTTTGGTTTCCTCCCTAACAAGTGAGGAATGAGGACAAATGGGTGTGAATACAATGTTCTTTTTTGAAAATTTCAAACAATAAGTGTTCCTCCTACCATCATGTTGGACATGCATATCATATTGCCATGGTCTTCCTAGCAATAGATGACAAGCGTCCATTGGGACCACATCACATACCACATTATCGCGGTAGGGTTTTCCAATTGAAAAAGGAGCTAGAACTTGCTTGGTCTATTCAACCATGCTTCCATTAGTAAGCCATTGTAGCTTATATGGTTTGGCATGTTGAGTGGTAGGCAAGTTAAGTTTCACCACAAGTGTGCAAGAGGCTACATTAGCACAACTACCTCCATCAATAATAAGGGAACATACCTTACCAAGGATCGTGCACTTGGTTTGAAATATGTTCTCCCGTTGTGTCTCCTCCTTCACGAACTCCTTGGTGTGCAATACCCTTCTCACTATTAGAGCTTCTCCTACATCAGGGGTGCCTCTCCTTGCTCTTCCTCCTCCTTATGGTCTGATTTGGTCTCTTCCATTTCCTTCTCATGAGCTACCTCCTCCAAGTCCAAAAGAGTCATAACTCTTTTGTTGGGGCACTCATTTTAATAGTGCCCTAAGCCTTGACACTTAAAGCACCTTATAGGCTTTGGTTTGTTAGGTTCAAACATAACACTTTTCCCATTGTCCTTCACTTCATCATTTCGAATGGGAGGGGATGGCTTAGATGATGAGGGGGCTTCTTTGGAAGTGTTAGGAGGGAACCTTCCTTGAGGAAACTTTTGCCCTCCCTTCTCCTTCTTATGCTTCTCCATTTTAGTGGCTAGATGAAAAAGCTCATCTAAGGACACGTGACATTGTGTGCTCCTCTACCTCATCTAACTCCAACCTTATATTCAGCTTGAGCTCCTTGATGTATTATTCAACACTCATTGATCCTTGCTTCATGGAGGACATCTTGTTGTAAGATGAGGGTGAAAACCTTTCCCTCAAAAGCTTCTTCATCTTCAACCAAGATTTCACCTTAGACTTCCCCTTTTTTCTCCTTTGGCGAGTAAGGCTTTCCCACTGTAGGGAGGCATGTCCCTTTAGGATCTTCTTGTCATTATAGCTTTTTGCTTCAAACATCCTAGAGCACCTTAATCCCACTCAAGGAAATCTTGTGGATTAAGTGATCCATCCAACTCGGGCACTTCAGCTGTGATGTCATGAAAAGGATATCTCCTTTCATGTCTCCTTCTTCTATCACATGGGGAATCACTTGGTGAGGAGTTGGAAGCGCTAGCATCATCACTTGTGCTAGATCCGACCACCTCATGTTGGTGAAAATGGGTTCTTCTTCTTGGTTGTGGGGAAGTATTTGGGCATGGAGTGTTATGGTTTTGCATGAGATTCTCCAAAATGCTAAGAACTCCTCTCATGTGATTTTGAAGGTTTTCAATGGCTCAGTCTCTTCTCAAGTTGTGCGCCTCTTCAAGGCTCAAGCGTCTTGGGATTTGTTCATCGCCCATAGGTTCTTGAGTTTGAAGAAGAAATCAATAGAGAAAGATGATGTGTTTGGTCAAGAGAGGCTAACTTGGGCTTGAAAATTATGGTGGGTGGCTAGAAAGTTTTTTATGAAGTGTTCGGGCCTAGACGGGGTAAAGAAGGAAAAGAGGAGAAAATAATTATCCTAAATTCTCAACCTTAAGCTCTGATACCAATTTGTTGCATATGCTAAACAAGTTTGTATATGCTCAATGGAAGATGGTAGCTTGTGGGGTAATTGACCACCGAAAGATAAAATAGAGAAAAGAGATGAGAAGTATGATAATATTTGATCTAAGGTAGCCAAAGACAAAACACTCACAACTACCACTCAAGGTTTCAACACTTGAGATAAAATTTATGAGATTTTTCACTCAACACAAAGTTTGCACTCAACTTTGTAGAGGGGGGATTAAGGGAGCTCGAAAATTTGATATTTAATTCAAGGGGGTAGTGTAACACCATTGTGTTGAGGCTACCTATATTTATAGTGGCAGCTAGGGTTACAAAAAGTCTATTATACCCATCCCCTTTACCAACCTAGTTACATTCCAACCTTTCTTTACTATCTAGTTATCTAATACAACCTAACAACTAGTTGGATGAGAACTAAAGTGAGGTCAGCCTATGTGTGGTACTTTGACAGCCATACCATAGCATGGAGCCCCTTACATGCATAAAAGTAGGTAATAAATAAAAGTACAAGTTACTCAATCATCCCCCATACCTAATCAATCAGATCCCCATGCTTTTTTGGCTGAGTGATTTGACTTGGCTGACTTTCTTCACCTAATCCACAATCCACTTGTCCTCCTTTTTCTTTTCTTTTTTTTTTCAATTTTCAAAATCAGCCTTGGTCTTGGGCTGATTTGGCTTCTCTAGTGGCAAAATACTTGGAAATAGAAATAAAATAGTTGTTTGGGCTTGGGCTTGGGCTTGATGTGCCATCATAGTTGGTTGAGCTTGGGTTGGAAAAGCTACCATAATTTGTTGTGTTTGTTGGTTGAATGTGTCACCATGCAAGCATGGGCTGGTACTTCCACTTATTTCTCATATTCAGCTAATTCCTTTCGTCCAAATTAAGAGTGTTTTGTGAAATATTATTTTGAGATGCTCCTTCATCAACTTCGCATGGCGTCTGTTTAACTTTTGTTGTCCTTTCAAATGCTCCAAAGACTCATAATCTTTGTGAATCACAAATTCTTTTGGCCATAGATAATGTTGCCAATTTTCCAAATCCCTTACCAAGGCCCACTCAAATTTTCACTGAAATAAGCAACCGGATGACCTTCTTGCATCAAAACAGCACCAATACCTAATTCCTGAAGCATCATACTCAATTTCCAAAGTTTTAGCAAAGTTAGGTAAACACAAGCAAATGTGCATTAGTTAACTTATCTTTTATCAAATTAAATGCCTTTTCTTGTTCTTCCCCCACTTAAATGGCACATTTTTCTTGATGATTTCGGTAAGTAGTGTCACAAAGCTACTAAAGTCAAGCACAAACCATCTATAGAAGCTAGCTAAGCCGTGGAAACTCCTCACTTGGCTGATTGTTGTAGGTGTTGGCCACTTTTGGATTGCCTTCAACTTTTCCTCATCCACCTCAACTCATTTCTTACTAACAACAAAACCAAGAAACACAAGTTTATCCGTGCAAAAGGTGCACTTCTTGAGATTAGGAAACACCTTTTCTTCCTTAGAATTTCCAAGACAAATCTTAAATGCACTACATGTTCCTCCGTTTTATGACAAGCAACAAAATGAACCATCTTAGATAATCGATCTACCAACACCATTATAGCATCATGTTGCCTTTGTGTTCGAGGCAATGCTACAAAAAAGTCTATGCTAGCATGGTCTCATGTATGGTGAGGGACGGGGAGGGGGTATATGATCCTTGATGGAATTGACTCTTAGAATTTTGGCAAGTGGCACTTCTCACCACTATACCTTGTACATATCATACCATTCTAGGCCAAAAGAAATGTTCCTTTAATACATCGATGGTTTTGTTGATTACCAAAATATCCTGCAGCCCTCCTCCATGTACCTCTCGGATCGTAGCTCTTGCATGAGACTTTTGGGCTTGCAAAGCTTGTTATTTTGATGTAATTCTCAAAACACCCTCTTAGATCACAAAGTTAATTTTACTCTCAAGAACGAATACTCAAATTTGGACAGAAAGTAATTAGCGATTAATATAACGAAATTGAACCAAAACTTAAGAATACACTCAAATTCTGGGATCTTAGGCACAAACTCAAGACAAACTCAAAGCTCGCCCTAATCTTATAACTCAAGACAAACTCAAAGCTATAAGGAAATAATCTTTAACATGAGACAAACTCAAACCAAAGAGAAAACCATAAGATATATTGTGAATAATCAGGAATTATTATTCCTCTCTTCAAACTTGTATTTATAGGAATATCATACAGCAAAAGAAAGCCAATGGTTTAGCTGAGTAATAGCCCCAAAACCATTCAGCTATAACAGTTAAGAATTAAAGATATGCCCCCCTTTAACTCCCCTCATTAAGGCATTAAATGCTTATTAATTAATAGAAATGAAACAATAGCAATTCCTAAACCTGGCGCACCTTTTGCCAATACCCATTTGAAAGAGCTAATAACAATCCCCTTTATTTACTCCTTTCAACGGTTTTAAGCAGCACACACACACACTAGCTGCTACATTATTTATTATAATAATAAAAACACAAAAATAAAAATAAACAAGACTAAATAACCACGGATCTCTTTGGGCTTCTACTTGCTTGGTCTTTGTTGAATAAGGCTTTAATCACACGCCCAAGTAAGGCATGTAACAGATTCTGACTTGTGAGCAAATGGGGAAAAACCAAGGGCTTCCAAAACAAGCGCAATGGGTTCATGGGCCAAGGTTGACTTTGGATCATATTTTTGAAGAGTGAATGAACCCTTGATCTTGTCTTGTTCCTTAAAGTAGGTGCCGAAATATTCATCTTCATGGTAGAGCTCCTTGATCCAACTAAATCCTAGGACTCTTGATTCTAATAAAGAAAGTATACAATATTTCCTAGAGAAGGCATTGGCTACAACATTAGTTTTTTCACTCTTATGTTTAGCTACAAATGAAAATGACTATAGGAACTCCACCCATCGGTTGAGTTTGTGACGACCATTGATATACCAAAAAGACTCATGATCGATGTGTAATAAAAAATTGTTGGGGTCTTAGATATTGTGACTAGTGATCCTGACCTTACAAGTGCATAAAACTTCGTATCATAAGTGTTATAGTTCATACAAGGCCCATTGAGCTTTTCACTGAAATAGGCTCATCTTCTCTTCTTGGATGAGGACCACTCTAGTTCTTGACTCCACTAGCATCATACTCTGATTTGAACGCTTTTTGGAAATTGGATAAGGCCAAATTGGTGCTTCTCCTAACTTGGTCTTGATCACTTCAAAAGCATCCTGGGCAGCTCTTGTCCACTTGAACTCTCCTTTCTTTATGCATTATATGATGGGGGTTAGGAGAGTATAGAATCCCTTGATGAATCTTCGGTAGAAGGCGGCAAGTTGATGGAAGGATCTCACTTGATCCAAAATGTTTGGAGTTGGCAGGTCTTAATGGCTTCGATATTGGTTTTGTTCACGGTTATCCAGTCCTTAAAATCCATAAAGCCTAGAAAAGTAACCCTAGTTACAATGAACACTCAAGATGTTTTATGTTTTCTCTTTCATTTGGACTATAACAAGTATGTCATCAAAATAAACTAAACAAACTTGGTAATGAATTATCTAAGTACCTCATTCATAAGTCTCATGAAGGTACTAGGACGTTTGATAATCCAAAAGGCATCACCATCCATTCATACAATCCATTATTCATTTTAAATGCCACTTTCCACTCTTCACCTTCTTTCATTTAGATTTGGTAGTAACCACTATGAATGTTAATTTTGAAAAAAAAAAATAGAGGCACTACGCAAACAATCAAGTAAGTTATCAAGTCAATGATACCTATACTTGAAAGTAATATTGTTGATAACTCTACTATCAACACACATCCTCATTACTTCAAACCGTTGAAAGGAGTAGATTAAGGGGAGTGTTATTAGCTCTTTCAAATGGGCATTTAATCCCATTAAGAAGAAAGGCAAAAGGGGTGTCAGATTAGGAAATTGTTGTTGTTTCATTTCTATTCATTAAGGAGCATTTAATGCCTTAATGAGGGGAGGTAAATGGGGCATCTTTTTAATTCTTAGCTATTATAGCTGAACGGTTTTTGGGCTATTATTCAGCCAAACTGTTGGATTTCTTTGGCTGTATGATATTGCCTATAAATACAAGTTTGAAGAGAGAAATAATAATGCCTGATTATTCCCAATATACCTTATGGTTTTCTCTTTACTTTGAGTTTGTCTCAAGTTAAAGATTATTTCCTTATAGCTTTGAGTTTGTCTTGAGTTATAAGATTGGGGTGAACTTTGAGTTTATCTTGTGTTCTTACCTAGATCCCAGAACTTTGAGTGTGTTCTTGAGTTTTGGTTCATTTTCATTATTTCATTGCTAATTAAGTTTCTATCCAATTTTGAGGATTCATTCTCGAGACTAAAATTAACTTCGTGATCTTAATAGGGTGTTTTGAGAATTACATCAACTAGTATCAAAGCATTGGCGTGGAGGTTCAAGGAAGATTGTGTTTTTTGTTGAGAAAGAAAACAGCTAGAAACTCATCTGGTTTTTTAGTCAACTTTGAAGAGCGATATCTCAGCCCTCAAAAATCCAAATCAAGCGATTATTTTTTGAATCTGGGTATTTTTTTGTTTAGAATACTCATATTTCAGAATTTTTGGAAACTTTTTTCTATATTAATTGGGCAAGTTTCCGTGAACTGTGCAAACACGAAGCAAGTACAATGCATCTGATTTCAACTGAAGATTTCTCCTTCATCCGGATAGCTTTTGAGGAGTTTCTTTTTTTGAAATTGCTTAAAATTTTCCTGAATTTTGACAATCTATAATCCTTTGAGAGTCTCAAGGACATTTCCATTTTCGTCCAGTTTCAGCTGAATATCTATTATACTTGTAATAACCTAGCAAAATAGTGAAAAGTCATGGCTGGTGGTGAGGAGTTTGCTAAGATGTTACAGGTTATCACTCAAAAATTAGAGAAAATGGAGGAAAAATCAGAGGAGGATAAGGCGAGCCAAAATACTAGAATGGATGCAATAGCTGAAATGGTTTTGAAAGCCGCTAGGAAACTGAACGAGTTGGAGAATGAGGAAGAAAGTAGCGGTAGCAACTTAGATAATTTGATGAAGATAGGGGATTACAGATTGACCAACCTGAATTTGATGGGGAGCATGCTAGTGAGGCTTTAAGAAAAATAGAAAATGTCTTTGAGTATAAGGGGTTTGATGACAAGAAGAGGTTCAAACTGGCTGTCCTCAAATAGTAAACTCGATGCCCTATGGTATGAAAACCTCAAGGCAAATAGGAGGAGAGAGGAGAAAGAAAGAAATAATAGACTCATGGGATAAGTTGAAAAAAAAGATGAGGGATAAATGGGTGAATAAGAGTTACGAGCAGAATCAATACCTAAAATTGACCCATCTTTCCCAACAAAACATGAGCGTGGAAGATTACATTAAGGAGTTTGAAAAGTTGTGTTTGGTTTGTGATTTGCAAGAAATGGAGACCTTCAAAATTGCTCGTTTTGTTAAGGGTCTTTCTAAGGGGATTAACCAAAAAGTGGAGGTAACTCACTACACACTTTTAGTGATGTTTGTAACGTTTCAAAACAAGTCAGGAGGTACTTTTCAAAACAAATCTTTCTCTTCTAGTTCAAATTTGATAAAGGGAAGGACAAGGTTGTAATTTCACCTAGTGAACTTGCTACCAGGAGAAAGTGTTTTAAATGTCATGGTAGAGGACATATGGTGTCGGAGTGTCCTAGCAAAAATTTGATGACATCCGCTCAATATGCCATGTTTGATGAGGAAGAAAAGCTTTATAATTTCATTACACTAGAAGAAAATAACGAAGAAGAAGAGCTTGATGAGATCCCACCACAAAGCGAGTTTAATATGATGGTGGTTCGAAAAATTTTGTTTAGTGAACCAGAAAATGATGAAAGGCAAAGAAACAATATGCTCCATACTAGGTGTAAGATTGGTGAGAAAACTTGCAATGTGATTGTTGATGGTGGAGCACAAACTGATGTGATATCTAATGAAGTCATGAGTAAGTTGAAACTTACTATTAGGGATCACGATAAGCCTTACAAGCTGAATTGGTTGAATGATGGTGTGGAAGTAAGAGTGAAGAAGCAAGCTTTGGTTTCTTATTCCATTGGAGGGTTTGAAGATGAAAGGTGGTGTGACGTATTGTCTATGGATGCGTGCCACTTGCTGCTTGGAAGACCATGACAATTTGATCATGACTCAGAGCATAAAGGTAGATCTAATGTTTATACTGTAACAACTAAAGAAGGTAGTAGAGTTAGATCATTGCCTTTACCTCCCAAAGTTTCTAAGAAAGAAAAAGAGAAAAGCAACTATCTTGTAACTTGTAATGAGTTTAAAAGAATAGTGGAAGAAAATGGGTTATTAGAAGAGTTTAAAAGAATAGCTTTGGTTGCGGGAACCAAAGATGATAATAGTACTACTTGTAATAACTCATCCCTACTAAATGAGTTATTAGAAGAGTACAAAGATGTGTTCCGATGACTTGCCCAAAGGTCTACCTCGTATTAGAGGCATTGACCACGCCATTTACTTGATTCCAAGAGCACCTTTGCCCAATAAGGCTGCCTATAGGCGTAACCTGGAAGAGAGAGTAAGAAACTTGAGAGGCAAGTGAATGAGTTGATCAAAAGAGGCTATGTGAGGGAGAGCCTTAGTCCTTGTGACACTCTTAGTACCTAAGAAAGATGATACTTGGAGGATGTGTGTTGATAGTCATTCCATTAACAATATAACGGTCAAATACCGTTTCTTTATGCCTCATTTGCAAGATATGTTAGATGAGTTGAGTGGTGCCTTAGTATTTTCCAAAAATAGAATTAAGGAGTGGCTACCATCAAATGAGAATTCAAGAGGGGGATGAGTGGAAACCAGCTTTCAAAACAAAGCAAGGGTTGTATACTCGGTTGGTGATGCCATTTGGGCTTTGTAACGCACCAAGTTCCTTCATGAGATTGATGATTGAAGTCCTCTATCTTTTTTTGAACGATTTTATTTTTGTTTACTTAGATGATATTCTTGTGTATAGTAAAATAATGAAGAACATGTAATTCATTTAAGGAGGTGAACGATTTTATTTTTGTTTACTTAGATGATATTCTTGTGTATAGTAAAAAATGAAGAACATGTAACACGTGATGGATTCACAAATAGGTATTCTTTCACTCATAGAAAGAAAACTATTATTCTTTTCCCATTGAATCCAGAACATGTCAGGGAGGGCCAATTAAAGTTACAGAGATCCAATGAATAAAGAAAGAAAAAGAAATTAAGGCCGAAATTGAAAAAAAAAAGATTTAAAAAAAGACAGAAAAGTATTGATTAGAGAGAAAAAGAAAAAGAAGGGATTTCGGCCATAGTGATCGTAGGAGAGGAAAAATTCTATTACATTGCAAAAAAAAGTGAGATCAAGAGAGCATTATTTTCACACCAGCCCTTATTGTACTCATGTACAAAGTGGCTCTTTTATATACTAATGATCTCATGGCACTTTGTCGAGCGATATTGTTTCTCTTTTACAAGAGTTTGAAGATGTCCTTCCCGAAGAAGGTACCTAATGGATTACCTCCAATCTGAGGGATTGATTTCATACTAGGTGTGTCAATTCCAAACTGACTTGCTTATAAGAGTAATCCCGAGGATACCAAGGAACTTTAGAGGCAAGTAGGTGAAATATTGGAGAAGGGGTATGTGCATGAAAGCATGAGTCCTTGCACAGTTCTGGTGCTATTAGTTCGTAAGAAGGGGTATGTGTGATGACTGCCAAACCATCAACAACATAACGGTAAATTATCGTCATCCCATTCCTTGATTAGATGATATGCTAGATGAATTACACGGTTCTTGTGTCTTTACAAAAGTGGATCTTAAGAGTGGATATCATCATATTAGGATGAAGGAAGGTGATGAATGGAAAACAACTTTTAAGACTAAATATGGTTTGTATGAGGGGTTAGTGATGCCTTTTGGTTTAACTAATGCTTCGAGCACGTTTATGCATTTGATGAACCATGTTTTGTGTGAATATATTGGCAAATTTGTCATTGTGTATTTTGATGATATCCTAATTTATAGTAAAATCTTGAAGGAACATGTAGTGCATTTGAGATTTGTCTTGGAAATTCTAAGGAAAAAAAGTTTTTTTGTTAATCTCAAGAAGTGCACCTTTTGCACGGATAAACTTGTGTTTCTTGGTTTTGTTGTTAGTAAGAAAGGAGTTGAGGTGGAAGATCAAAAGGTGAAGGCAATCCAAGAATGGCCAATACCCACAACAATCAGCCAACTGAGGAGTTTCCAAAGCTTAGCTAGCTTCTATAGACGGTTTGTGTGTGATTTTAGTAGCTTGGCCACATCATGAAAAATGTGTTTTTTATGTGGGGGAAAGAACAAGAAAAGGCATTTAATCTAATAAAAGAAAAGTTAATTGATGCACCTTTGTTTGTTTTACTTAACTTTGCTAAACTTTTGAAATTGAGTACGATGCTTTAGGAATAAGTATTGGAGATGTTTTGATGCGAGAAGGTCATCCTGTTGCTTATTATAGAGAAAAGTTGAGCGGGGCATCACTAAATTACCCTACTTATGATAAGGAGATGTATGCCTTGGTAAGGGCTTTGGAAAATTGGCAGCATTATCTATGGCCAAAGGAATTTGTGATTCACACTGATCATGAGTATTTGAAGCATTTGAAAGGACAAAAAAAGTTGAATAGACGCCATGCCAAGTGGGTGGCATTAATCGAAACATTTCCTTATGTGATCATTAAGGATACAAACAAGGTAAGGAAAATTTGGTAGCCAATGCCTTCCATTTTAGATACAAAATTGCTTAGCTTTGAAAACATTAAGGATTTGTATGCACATGATTCTGATTTTGGTGATGTGTTCAATGCATGTGAAAAATGGCATTTGGTAAGTTTTATAGGCATTAAGGATTTTTGTTTCAGGAGATTCTCTATGTGAATTGTTAGTAGGAGAAGCTCATGGTGGTGGTTTAATGGGTCATTTTGGTGTAGCTAAGACATTAGGAATTTTGCATGATCATTTTTTTGGCCTCATATGAAACGTGATGTGGAAAGATTCTGTGAGAAGTGCATCACTTGTAAACAGGCCAAGTCTAAGTTGAAACCCCATGGGTTGTACACCCCTTTGCCAATACCTAATGAACCTTGGACTGATATTTCTATGGATTTTGTTTTGGGATTACCTAGGACCAAGAGGGGGAGAGATACAGTTTTTGCTTATCATAAAACTGATGATGCATCACATATAGCTTATTTGTTCTACAAAGAAATTGTTAGGTTACATGGCATGCCTAGGACCATTGTTTCTGATCGGGATGCATAGTTTTTGAGTTACTTTTGGAAGACTTTGTGAGGAAAGTTAGGAACCAAATTATTGTTTTCTACTACTTGTCAACCACAAACGGATGGTCAAACTGAAGTCGTGAATAGAACTTTATCTACTTTGTTACGTGCTATCATTAAAAAGAACTTGAAAACATTGGAATATTGTTTGCCACATGTTGAATTTGCTTATAATAGAAGTATACATTCAGCAACTAAGTTTTCACCTTTTGAAATGGTTTATGGCTTTAACCCTTTGTCACCATTGGATTTAACTTCTTTACCTTTGAGTGAATGTGTGAAATTCGATGGCAAAATGAAGGCAAAATTTATAAAGATGATTCATGACAAGGCACAATTGAACATTGAAAGAAAGACTTGACAATATGTCCAACAAGCCAACAAGGGACGCAAGAAGGTAGTGTTTGAACCAAGCGATTGGGTTTGATTACACTTATGGAAGGAACATTTTCCAAAGAAACGACATTCAAAACTCCTACCTCGGGGTGACGGACCATTTCAAGTAGTGGAACACATCAATGATAACGCCTACAAGCTTGACTTTCCAGGTGAGTATGGTGTTAGTACAAGCTTTAACGTTTCTACTTTATCTCCTTTTAATGTAGGTGATGATTTGTGGACAAATCCTTCTTAAGAGGAGGAGAATGATGCAAACCAAGGAGGTGAACTTGTTAATCATACACTTGGGGATGATGTAAATCCTTCACAAGACCCTTTGTCGCTTCCTAGTGGTCCAACTACAAGACTTAGAGCCAAATGTTTCAAGGAAGCACTAAATGGGCTAATCTAAGATATTTGGGCTGATTCTAAACAGATCAAGATGTGCTCAAATAATAATCAAGATTTAGTCAACATCATCAAAGAAATTAAAGAGAATAATATTTATAAAAAAACGTTTCTAGTATGATCTATGATCTAACCATCAAAAGGGATGAATTTGATGACTTTCAAGATATTAAATAGAGGATTAAAACATAGTCTTGAATGGTTATGTTAAATACATTAAAATTAGTCATTTAGCTATTTATGGTTTCCTTAGATGTCCAAGAGGCCAAAAAATGTGGGAACTTGTTTATTTTGTTATTTGCCTTGTTTTAAAGCTTTAGTTATGACTTTTTCTATTCTAGGAGGGTGTTTTAAAGCTTTAGTTGTCACTTTTTTTATTCTTGGAGGGTTGTTCCAAGTATATATATGGTGAAATGCCCCAAAATTTTCTAATTTCAAAATTATATTTAAATAAGATTTTGTTATGAAAATTAATTAAATAAATTTTTTTTATTAAAGTAAAATAAAATTTATTTGGGAAAATCATGAGAAATCCTATGAATTTTTAATTAGGGTGAAATTTGGGTATTTAAGCTAATTAAGGATTTTATTTTGGAAATTAATAAAATAAATTATTTTATTTAAAGTAAGAAGGATAAAATAGTTTCAAATTAATTTTAACTTTATAAATAATTTAATTGAAGAAAATTAGGATGTTTTGCTAAGTAAAATGGAATTTATGGAAAATCCTTTAAAAATCCTAATTTAGCCTAAAAAGGGATTTAAATATTATTTTATTTAAATATTATTATTTTAAATATCTCAAATATTTTAATTAATTAATTACCCAATCTAATTATTTTTCCTTTCTCCCTTCTCCTTTTTCCTTTTCTTTCTTTTTTTTTCTTTCTTTTCTTCTTTATCTTTTTCCTCCCCTTTTCCCCGTTTGGGCTGCCTCTCCCGCAGCCCACTTCTCCTTTTTTCCTTTCTTTCGGCCCAGCCCAACCGCGTTACGTTGGCTCCTTCTTCCGCCCCTCAATGCGCCGTGTTTTGCTTTATTTCCCACTAAAACTCTGCATTTCATTTAAATTACTCCTGCCTTGCGTCCGGCCCGGTTCGCCGCCTTTCTTTTCCGACCACCCGGTCCAGCAACCCCCATCTTCTTCTTCTTCTTCCCCGAGCCACCGTCAATCTACAACAACGCCGCCCATCCGAGATTTTCGCCGGTGATCTCGCCCGTTTTGATCGGCCGATCTCCTCCCTTTCTCTTCCCTTTGATTCGGCAACTACATAGACCAATCCAACTCTCCCTTTTATCACGCGATGCTCTTTCTCTCTCCTACGCATTCCCTTGCCGAATTTCGCTCCCACCAGCCAACCTCGCCGCCGGCGAAACCAAAACCCTACTTTCCTAATCCCACGGCGACCCACAGAACCCTAGCCTCCCTTCTAACCCTGTAACCCCCCATAATGGCTCTGTACCGACCTCTTGTTCCCCAACCTAGGAATGTACGACCTTGCCACCGACGCCACTTAAGACGCCTAGTCCGTCATCTCCGGTCAACTTCGACGACCATCTATGACCACTAAAATCTTCCTTGAACCTCCCTCAAGCTAACCAAATCATCCATCCCCCTCGATTCATCCTACACAAGCCGTCCCGGCTATGGGAAGTAACCCCGTCGACCAACCTATTTTCCAGCACCGCCACCCTTTGCACCGCCCTTATCCACCTCTTCTGCCGCTTCCACCGCTTCCTTCACCGCCCAAATTGTTCTGCAGACCATCTTCTACCTTCCCCTACCTTTCTTTTCCTCTTTCTCCCTCTCCTCCTCTCTTTCTCTTCTTCTCCTCCATTCAGCCACCACCCACCGTCGCCGTGCGCCGCCACTTTTGGTTGCGCAACCACCTCTATTTTGTCCCTCTCCTTTTGGGCAACCCTAAAACACCCAACTCCCACCTTAATTCTCATTAGCTTTTTTTCCAGCATGCAACTTTTCCTCTTTTCTTCTCTTTTTCCTGCCGCCACCGCCGCCTCCGTGCACCACCACCGGTGATGCCTATCCCCACCAGCCTAAGGTTGAACCCTAGACCCTCTCAACCCTTTTCCCTATTTTTATAACCCTTAAATTATTATTTTTCAATTATTTGCATATAAATACTATTATTATTATTATTTATTATTTTAATATGTATTATTATTATTATTAGTATTAATGTTTTGATTATTATTTATGTTGAGGGTTGAAGCCCTATTGTATTTTTAATTCGATTTTATTATTCTTCTTATTATTATTTCTATTATAACTATTATTAATATTAATATGTTATTATTATTATTATTATTATTATTATTATTATTATTATTATTATTATTATTACTGTTATTATTATTTCATTACTATTATTTTTTCTACTAATATTATTATTGTTGTTCTTGTTGTTGTTATTATTATTATTATCATTATTATTATTATTATTATTATTATTATTATTACCAAATTTGGTTTTTTATTTTACTAATATTGTTATTAATATTATTTTGATAAAGGGGCCGAAGCCTTTATTCTACTTTGTTTTTGAATAATGACTTTTTATTATTATTGTTACTATCATTTTTATTATTCTTATTAATTTCTCATTGATATTATTTTTAGTATCAGTACTATTATAAGGGTAAGGTTTTTAACCCTCTATTATCAACTTTTATCATATTTCTATTATTTCTATATCTTTAGCAAAGTTAAAATTTTGTTAATGTTATTTCTATTAGTATGTCATTATTTGGTCAAAGCCCTAAGGAGGAGTAGGAGCGTGCTCCAAGACCGGTGCCATTTAAGGTAAGGGGTGCTTATATGCATTATGTGCTTTACATGCTATGTATTCTATGTTTATCATTATTAATTATTTCGTATGTGGTATAACGTGGAGTTGAAATATGTTTGCGTGTATTTGTATGGTACGTGAATTATGATTATGTGATGATATATGTGTTGTGACCCTATAAGACATGCATGTGAGGATGTTGATGTGTTTATGTGGGAGAAAGGATGAAAAAGGAGGAAGGAGAAGGAGGTCGACCAAGGGAGGTGAGTTGACCTAATTATTTAATGATTCATGAGTGGAGGAATGAAATGAAAAATTTTAGGGTTTCATGTGGGAGAATCTGATTTATGATTTTGTGTGGGATAACTTAATTTATGATTTTGTATGAGAGAATCTAATTTATGGTTAGGATGATTTTGTATGGGAGAATGTAATATATGATGTTATATGGGACAATCTAATTTATTATTTATATGGAAGATTCTAATTTATGATTTTATGTGGAAGAATCTAACTTATGGTCTTGTATGGGGGAATCTAATTTGTAGTTATGAATGGGAAAATCTAATCAATTGCATTATATGGACAAATCCTTGGGTTTTCTATGGTTTGAATCTAGGGTTTGGTATGGATGGATCTTTGATTTTATGTGGATTGAATTTAGGGTTTTGTATGACGGAATCTTGGGTTTTGTATGGTGGTATTAGTGGTTGCATGGTGGTATTAATGGTTGCATAGTGGTATTAGGGTTTGTATGGTGGTATTAGGGTTTGCATGGTGGAATTAATAGTTGTATGGTGGTATTAGGGTTGCATGGTGGTATTAGGGTCTTGCATGGGAGGTGTAAAGTTTGCATAGGAGTGAAATTTACGTGTGGAAAGTTGAATTGGGATGTGAGGAAGGTAATATAAGTGTTGTTTGGGTGTTTGAACACTTTGGGTGAAAAAATAGTACATAGGACATTATAAGGGTATGGAAGAGATTGAAGTAGGGTTTGGAGTGATTAACTATGGGTTGTTGTGATTATCTAGGGATTGGAGTGGCTAATTGTGGTTTGTTGTGGTGAATTAAGGTTTTGAATGGCTAATTATGGTTGTTATGGTTAAATAAGGTTTGGAGTGGTTACTTATGGTTTGTTGTGGTTGATTAGGGTTGTTGTGGCTGCTTAGAGTTTTTGTGTTATCATGTGTATTTGGTGATTACAGTATAATTATAATTGTGGAATTTATGATTTGTGATGTGTGAAATATAAAGATAAGGATTCATGTATGTTCTGGGTCAAAGCTTGTGAATAAGATACTTAAGATATTAATTACTTAAAGTGGAGTATCGTTGAGACGGGACCAACCGATCCACCGATTCGGAATAGTGGTTAGGGTTTTTACCCTATGTGTGACCGATTCACCGATTATAATAGTGGTTAGGACATGATGTCCTATGTGCGACCGATCCACCGGTTATAATAGTGGGGGTTCCCGAGCCCAATGATCACAAACCAGAGTTTTACTAAAGTACCTAAAAGATACTAATTACTTACGGTGGAACACCATGCGAGTTGGAGCCAACCGATCCACCGGTTAGGAATAGTGGTTAGGACACGTAGTCCTATGTGTCTCCGATCCATCAGCTATAATAGTGGTTAGGGTATGATACCCTATGTGCCCCCCGATCCACTAGCTATAATAGTGGGAGCTTCCGTACTCGCATGGATTTGATAAAAAGTATGGTGTGAATCGACTTCTAATCAAAGATTAATTAAGTAATTGAATTGGATTATATTTGGGCCTCTATACTTTTACCTGGATGGTCATATGCATTTATGTTAACATGATTATGCTCTTTTATTCTTATGCATGGTTTTATGTGTTTATGTGTTGGCCTTAGTGCTCGGTTACCTTACTTAGTACGTAGCATACTGATCACCCTTTTCATGGGTGCTGCTCATTCCCCACGAGTAGTATGGCCTTCTAACTTTGTGGAAGTGGGCGAGACATCAATCGGGGCTGTGTGTTGAGCATGTTTGGCTCACGTTCGAGAGTGTTGTGGCCGTATTCATTCTGTATGTGATTTAATTCCTTTTGTTATTTCTTTTGCATCGGATTTATCCTGTATGATTTATTATCTTATATTGAGTATTTCAAATAAAGCTTTCATTGATTGTAAGATTATTCCCTTCGAGGAATTTTGATTTCGCACTATAATTCTATCTTATTATTAATTGTAATCATTTACGCGTACTCTGATTTCTAAGTTATTATCTCTTTAATTTATCTTATGAAATTTTGGTTTAAGTTTTATATTAATCTTTTAGCCTTAGCACTTGGTACTGAAATGGTTGGAGAGAACTGGTTTGGTACTAAGTGTGGCGGTAACATCCCTAGACTTTACGGGTTTTAATTTAAATTCTTTCGCTTAAAAAAAATTAGTGAATTTTGGGGTGTTTTATATGGGTATTTTGAAATGAATAAGGATATGTAATGTTTTCATAAATTATCATATTTGTGAGGTTTTGTGTTCCTCTTCGTTCTTAAAAGAACTTGTAGAACTTATCAACTTAATCTTGTAGCATTCAAACAACCAATCTTATCACCTTTATTGTTGAGAGATTCTCAAGTTTTCTAGGTGTGGCATTTCAATCCTTCGAAGTCTTAGTTTTCATCTTGTTAGGTGTTGGGTCAAGGCTCAATCAATCTTGCCTTCACAATCTTGGGGTTCTAAACCATCGTTGCTAATGGGTTTCATCATAGTTGTTAATATAGTTCATATCATATGTATTTTTTATTGTTGCTTGAAGATAATGAAGGAAGTGGCGGAAGTGACCTGCGGGTCAAACCTTTGCTAGGGGAGTTTGGGGATGTCTTCCCAAATGATCCACCTTGTGTGGTACCAGTTGATCTTCAATTGGATTTGAAGTTGTAAAGAAAGAATTAATACACGGTTTTAGGATGCTATGAAGTAAGGTAATGATCATCAATCAAGAACTCAATGGAATTGTTTAACTTTGAATGATTCGGTTGAATCCATTCAAAGTATTCTATTTAGGATACTACTCCAAGCAATGTCCTTCCTAGAATTCAATCTCAAAGAGAAGATACCCAGATGTTAAACTTGTAGATTTTTATTACTTGAATTAAAAGCTTTCGTGTGCAATGACTTAAGGTAGGTATTAATAGGACTCTTAACAACTAGTTAGCCAACTAACTATGATACGCAAACTAATCATACCACGCAAACTATGTGTGGTATTTTGACAGCCATACCACAGCATGGAGCCGCTTACATGTTGAAAAGTACGTAATAAATAAAAGTACAAGTAACTCAATCATCCCCCAAACCTAATCAGTCATCTCCCATGCTTAGCCAATTAAAATAATTTGATTTGACTTTGCTGACTTTCTTCACCTACTCCACCATCCACTTGTCCTCCTTTTACTTTTCTCTCTCTTTTTTTAATTTTTGAAATCAGCCTTGGTCTTGTGCTGATTTGGCTTCTTAAGTGGAGAAATACTTTGAAATAATAATAAAATAGCTGTTTAGGCTTGGGCTTAATGTGCCATCATAGTTGGTTGGGCTTCGGTTGGATAAGCTACCATAATTTGTTGTGTTTGGGCTGAATGTGTCACCATGCAAGTATGGGCTGGTACTTCCACTTATTTCTTATATTCAGCTAATTAATTTCATCCAAGTTAAGAGTGTTTTATGATCTCCTAACTTAGAAAAATTAATTAGTGAAATATTATCATGAGATGCTCCTACATCATCCTCCCCATCTTGGGAGGGCTCCACCTCTTCCACATAGGGCTCATCATGAAGGTAAGGGAGTAGATCACCCAAATAAAATGTGTTTGATATATTTCCCATGTTTGGTGGTAACTATAGTTGATAAGCATTACTTTAAATGGTCCATCACTTCTTGGCATAAACTTGTTTTTCTTCTAGAGGGAAACCCTTTCATTTCTAAGATGTAGCCACACGAGATTTCCTGGTTCAAAACTTTGTTCTCTCCGATGTTGGTTGGCCTTCCTTTATTTATTTCATTGGCCTTTTCAATTCTTGCTCTGACTTGCTCATGTAATTTCTTGAAGGCTTGAATTCTGTCTATTATAGTGGCAGCCAAGGTCATAAAAAGTCCATTTATACCCATCCCCTTTACCTACCTACATTCCAACCATTATTTACTATCTACTTATATAATACAACCTAACAGCTAGTTGGATGAGAACTAAAATGAGGCCCGCCTATGTGTGGTATTTTGACAAGCATACCATAGCATGGAGCCCCCTTACATGATGAAAAGTAAGTAATAGATAAAAGTACAAGTCACTCAATCATCCCCCATACCTAATCAATCATCTCCCATGCTTAGCCAATTAAAATAATCTTATTTGACTTTGCTGACTTTCTTCACCTACACCACCATCCACTTCTCTTTTTTCTTTTCTCTTTCTTTTTTTTTTCAATTTTCAAAATCAGCCCAATCAGCCTTGGTCTTGGGCTGATTTGGCTTCTTAAGTGGCAAAATACTTGAAAGTAGTAATAAAATAGTTGTTTGGGCTTGGGCTTGGGCTTGATGTGACATCATAGTTGGTTGGGCTTGGGTTGGATAAGTTACCATAATTTGTTGTTTTTGGGCTGAATGTGTCACCATGCAACCATGGGCTGGTACTTACACTTATTTTTCATATTCATCTAATTAATTTCATCCAAGTTAAGAGTGTTTTGTAATCCCCTAACTTAGAAAAATTAATTAGTAAAATATTATTATGAGTTGGTCTTGTATCACCAACCATGGTACATACATAAAAGAACAACAAAACTCTAATTTACTTGAAACATATCCTGGGATTTACAACAAGTCTAATATAAATAGCAGCATGCTTGTTGTATTCTCGTCCCATGTGTGCCATAGCTTTTCATGCTTTGAATGCATTGTACACTTTAGGAATCTTTATGTATCTTGAAATCTTCAAATGTCAAATGTCTTCACCTTTCCATTGTCGTCCTGATATGAACTCCATCAACAACTGTGACGAAACCCAATAGCAACGATGGTTTAAAACCCCAAGATCATGAAGACAAGATTGCTTGAGCCTTGACCCAACACCTAACAAGATGAAAACCAAGATTACGAATGATTGAAATGCCACACCTAGAAAACTTGAAAATCTCTCAACAATCAAGGTGATAATTTTGGTTGTTTGAACGCCACAAGATTAACTAGATACAAGTTCTTTTAAGACGAAGAGGAACACAAAACCTCACAAATATGATAATTTCTGAAAATGTTATATATCCTTATTCATCTCAAAATACCTATATATATACTTGGAACAACCCTCCAAGAATAGGAAAAGTCACAACTAAAGCTTTAAAATACCCTCCTAAATTAGGAAAAGTCATAACTAAAGCTAGAATACGAAAAGTCATAAATAAAGCTAGAATATGAAAAGTCATAAATAAAGCTAGAATACGAAAAATCATAACTAAAGCTTTTAAAACACCCTCCTAGAATAGGAAAATTCATGCCTTTTGATAAACAAGTTCCCACGATTTTTAGGCCTCTTGGACTTCTAAAGGCCATTCAAGACCATGTTTTAATGTATTTAACATAACAATTCAAGACCATGTTTTAATCCTCTATTTAATATCTTGAAACTCATGAAATTCATGAAATTCATGCCTTTTGCTGGTTAGATCATGTTGCTACAAGATCAAAAAAATTTCCTCACTTTGTAGTCATTTTGATCTCTCAATCAGCAAAAAAAAAAATCTCCATTCAAACCCTTAACCTAAAGAACAAAAAATTTCCTTCACCTGGACTCGTTTTCAAACCCCATTTCACCTATACAAATTTTTTTTACCTAGGGGTTTATATCTTAATGAGGCACACGATGAAAGAAGGGAGTGTGCCATTGATTCCATACAACACGACACCCAAAGAATAGTTCATGTGCCTGTAGACTTACTGATGTAGAAGCATCTCATAATAATCTTTCACTAATTAATTTTTCTAAGTTAGGGGATCAGAAAATACTCTTAACTTGGATGAAATTAATTAGTTGAATATGAGAAATAAGTGGAAGTAACAGCCCATGCGTGCATGACGGCACATTCAGCCCAAACATAACTAATTATGGTAGCTTATCTAACCCAAGCTTTATTTATGACTTTTCATATTCTACCTTTATTTATGACTTTTCGTATTCTAGCTTTAGTTATGACTTTTCATATTTTAGGAGGGTATTTTAAAGCTTTATTTGTAACTTTTCCTATTTTTGGAGGGTTTTGAGATGAATAAGGATATATAACTTTTTCAGAAATTATCATATTTGTGAGGTTTTGTGTTCCTCTTCATTATTAAAAGAACTTGTAGAACTTATTAAGTTAATCTTGTGGCGTTCAAACAACCAAACTTATCACCTTGATTGTTGAGAGATTCTCAAGTTTTCTAGGTGTGGCGTTTCAATCCTTCGTAGTCTTGGTTTTCATCTTCTAAGGTGTTGGGTCAAGGCTCAAGTAATCTTGTCTTCATGATCTTGGGGTTTTAAACCATCGTTGCTATTGGGTTTCATCACAGTTGTTGATGGAGTTCATATCATTTGGTATCAAAGCTTTGGTTCTAAGATAAGTTTGATTCTCTTTCATTTTCGTTTATCTTTTATATACCGTTACCTCTTATTAAAAAAAAGGGTATATGATTTTAGTAAAAAAATCGTCAAAAAAAAAAAGAAAAAGTGAAAAAAAGGTACACGATTGTAATAGGAAAACTTCGTTTCGATCTTGTGTCTCACCTTATTTATGTTCTTGGCCTTTTGGTTAGTTTTGGTTGTTTCTCATTCATTTTTATCTTTTTTGAATTTCTGTGGGATTATTTTGAATTAGTTTCTAGACGTTCTATTAAGAACTAAAGAAGACACAAAAGAGAGAGAAAAAAAGGCAAGAGTGTGTGAGGCCATAAGAGGGTAAAAGCCGTTTAGTGTGAAAACACGAGCGCAAGTGTATCAATTCTTGAGAGAAACACGTGAGGGAGTGCTTGTGAGGATTCTAAATCTGTTTTGAAGATTTTAAATATGTCCAAAAATCAAGAAGATACAGCCGAAGAAGTTCAACAACCAGCAATTCTGAATCTCCAAATGCAAGCCTTGTGAGGGGAGATGAGTCGTATGTTGAGGGCTGAATTAGGACCTATTCATGATAGGTTGGACAGGGTAGAAGTAGAGGCTCCTAGGAGACATCAACAAGACATCCCCAATAGGCAGCAAGGTGGGTGTATTCCGTGGCGGAATGTTGAGGAAGAGGCGGAGTCGGAGTTTGATGAGCTATATCTAAACCGGGGCAGGTTTTAGCGTGGGTTCGCTGTTGTCGGGGACACTCCTTCCAAATGGGTTCGCTGTTTACCTTGGGCTGAGTTATGGTACAATACGTCGCTACATTCCTCCATTGGTATGTCACCGTTTCAAGTAGTGTATGGCCACCCTCCTCCTGTTCTTGCTGACTACCTGCCTCATACCTCCAACGTGGATGGGATAGATGCCTTGCTCACTGATCGAGACCAAGTGCTACAAACCATCAAAGAAAACTTGAGCCGAGCCCAGCTTCAAATGAAGCAACAAGCTGATCGTCATCGAACTGACAAGGAGTTCTCGATGGGCAATTGAGTCTTTGTGAAACTCCGTCCTTATCGGCAGAATAGTGCCCGTAGTCAGCGCTGCCATAAACTTTCCAAAAAGTATTTTGGGCCCTTCATGATCTTGGAACGAATTGGTAAGGTGGCTTATAAGTTGCAGCTGCCTCCTACTGCTCGCATTCACCCATCTTTCACATCTCCATCCTGAAATGGTGCCCTGATCCAGTTCTTGCTCAATCTCCACCACTGCCAGAGTCCTCTGCTGATGGACTTCCTATGTATCAACCTCTGGACATTTTGGACATACGGCGCATCAAGAAGAACCACAGGTGGTAGATTGAAGTGGGAAGGTTGTGACACCACTGAAGCAACTTGGGAGGAACTTGTTCAATTTTGTACTAGCTTTCCTCACTTCAACCTTGAGGACAAGGTTGTTCTACCAGCGGGTGGCAATGATACAGGCCCAACCCAAGTTCGTACTACTGCACCTCCAAATGCTCCAATAGCTCAGCCCTGCAGCGGTATGGGAATGATAGGGTTGACATTGTACATGATCTCAAAAGGCGAATGGTCGGTGGCATATGTGGGGGACCTATTGTATGCGAATTCAGCGTGAGGAATCTTAAAGTCCCAATCCTTGAGGGATATGTGCACCAAGCTGCGCAAGATAGTAGTTAGGGTCTGGTTGGTGACTTCGGTTTGCCCATCCATTTGTGGGTGGTAGGCAGTGCTAAATGAAATTTTAGTACCAACCAACCTCCATAAAGTTTTCCAAAAATAGCCAAGGAACTTGGTATCCTTATCCGATACAGTGGACCTAGGAATACCATGCAACCTTACTATTTCTTTAACGAATAGATCGGTTATATAAGAGGAATCATCTATCTTATGACAAGGGATAACGTGAGCCATCTTGGAAAACTAATCCACCACTACCATGATGGCGTCATTTTGCCTTTGAGTTCTAGGCAAAGCCACTATGAAGTCCATACTCACATGGCCCGAAGGTTGATGAGGGACCGGTAATGGAGTGCAGAGTCCTTGGTGGAAGTGACTCTTGGACTTTTGGCATGTAGCACATCTAGCTATGACTATATGTACATCACATATCATTTTAGACCAATAGAAGTGCTCTTAAAGTACTTCATAGGTCTTGTTGATCCCAAAATGTCTGGCTAGTCCACCTCCACGTGATTCTCGTATCAACAGCTCTCGAATGAGACTCTTCGGGATACAAATCTTGGTATTCTTAAAGAGGAATCCATCTTGTATGACATAGGGGCTTCAAAGCTTGTCTCGGTCTTTAAGGTAGCTTGCAAAGTCTTCATCCTCCTTGTATAGCTCCTTCAAGCATCCAAAACCTAAGACTCGAGCTTCTAATAGGGACAACATACAATACCTTCTAGAGAGGGCATCAGCTACTACATTGGTATTGCCCCTCTTATGTTTTGCTACAAAACAGAAGGATTGTAAAAATTCTATCCACCTGGCATGCTTAGGGTTGAGCTTATGTCGCGCATTTACATACTTTAGAGACTCATGATCGGTATGTAATACAAATTGTGTGGGCCTTAGATAATGAGACCAATGATCTAGAGCCCTAATGATAGCTTAAAACTCCTTGTCGTACGTGCTGTAGTAGGACCGTTCCAATCCTAACTCCACTTGCATCACATTCAATTTCAAAAACTTTAGCTAAATCTGATTACCTTAAGATGGGGGTCTCACTTAGTTTGCGCTTGATCATATCAAATGCTTCTTGGGCTGCAGATGTCCACTTGAATTCTCCCTTCTTGAGACACTCTGTGATAGGGGCCAAAAGAGTGCTAAATCCTTTTATGGACCTCTTATAAAATGAGGCAAGTCCATGAAAGGATCGAACATGGGTAATGGATGTGGGTGTAGGCCACGACCTTATTGCCTCCACCTTTGACTCATCCATTGAAATACCATCCTTAGATACAACAAACCCTAGGAAAGTGACTTTTGGTACAAAAAATTCACACTTCTCTAACTTCACTACTAGAAGAGTATACAAGTATATCATCAAAATACACTACAACAAATTTAGAGATAAATGGCCTAAGGACTTCATCCAAGAGCCTCATAAATGTGCTGGGTGCATTTGAGAGACCAAAAGGCATCACCATCCATTCTTATAATCCTCCCTTAGTCTTGAAGGCAGACTTCCATTCATCTCCCTCCTTTACTCTAATCTGGTAGTATCGGCTCCTCAAATCAATCTTTGAGAATACACAAGCCCCATGTAAGCAATTTAATATGTCATCAAGTCTAGGTATTGGATACCTATACTTGATGGTGATGTTGTTGATAGCTCTACTATCAACATACATCCTCATACTCCCATTCTTCTGTGGTACCAAAAGGGGCAGTACTGCACAAGGGCTAAGGGATTATCTGATAACCCTTTTTGCAACAAATCATCAACTTGCTTTGTAACTCCCTAGCCTCCTTAGGATTACACCTATAAGCAAGCTTGTTTGGGAGTGTAGCGCTAGGGACCAAGTCAATTTGGTGCTCAATTCCCCTTAAGGGAGGTAGTTCACTAGGTAGATCGTTTGGTAAGACATCCCAAAACTCCCCTAGATTGGGTTTGACCACGGGTTACTTCCTCCACTTCCTTTATTATCTTCAAGCAACAATAAAAAATACACGAGCCTTCCCTTTGCTAGCTAGAAATAAGGTCTTCTTCTTTTTGGTTTCCTCCATAACAAGTGAGGAATGAGGACTAAGGGGTTTGAGTACAATGTTCTTTCTTGCAAATTTCAAACAATAAGTGTTCCTCCGACCATCATGTTGGACATGCCTATCATGTTGCCACGGTGTTCCTAGCACTAGATGACACGGTGTTCCATTGGAACCACATCACATACCACATTTTTTTGGTAGGTTTTTCCAGTGGAAAAAGGAACTACAACTTGCTTGGTCACTTCAACCATGATTTGGTATGTTGAGTGGTAGGCAACTTAAGTTTCTCCACAAGTGTGCAATAATAAGGGAACATACCTTACCAAGGATAGTGCACTTGGTTTGAAATACATTCTCCCTTTGTGTCTCCTCCTTCATGAACTCCTCGGTGTGCAACACCCTTCTCACCATTAGAGCTTCTCCTACATCAGGAGGTGCCTCTTCTTGCTCTTCGTCCTCCTCATAGTCCGATTTGGTCTCTTCCATTTCCTCCTCATGAGCTGCCTCCTCCAAGTCCAAAAGAGTCACAACTCATTTGTTGGGACACTCATTTTGATAGTGCCCTACGCATTGACACTTAAAGCACCTTACCAGCTTTGGTTTGTTAGGTTCAAACCTAACACTTTTCCCCTTGTCCTTCACTTCAACATTTCGAATGGGAGGGGATGGCTAAGATGATGAGGGGGCTTATTTGGATGTGTTGGGAGTGAACCTTCCTTGAGGAAACTTTGGCCCTCTTCTCTCCTTCTTATGCTTCTCCACCTTAGTGGCTAGATGAAAAGCTCATCTAAGGTGTAATACATGTGTAACTCCACCTTGCGTGCAATGTCACTCCTTAACCCTCCAAAGAAACGTGACGTTGTGTGCTCCTATACCTCATCTAACCCCAACCTCATCTTCAACACTCATTGACCCTTGCCTGAAGAAGGACATCTTGTTGTAGAGGTCTTGAGTGTAGGATGAGGGTAAAAACCTTTCCCTCAAAAGCTTCTTCATCTTCAACCAAGATTTTACCTTAGACTTCCCCTTATTTCTCCTTTGGTAAATAAGGCTTTCCCACCATAGGGAGGCATGTCCCTTGAGCTTAAGGATTGCAATCCTAAAGCTCTTCTCATCATTATAGCCTTTTGCTTTTAACATCCTAGAGCACCTCAACTCCCACTCTAGGAAATCTTCTGGATTAAGTGATCTATCAAACTCGGGCACTTTGGCTTTGATGTCATGAAAAGGATCTCTCATTTCATGTCTCCTTCTTCTATCACGTGGGGAATCACTTGGTGAGGAGTTAGAATCGCTAGCATCATCACTTGTGCTAGATCCGACCACCTCTTATTGGTGAAAATGTGTTCTTCTTCTTGGACGTGGGGAAGTATATGGGCATGGAGTGCTATGGTTTTGCATGAGATTCTCCAAAATGCCAAGACTCTTCTTATGTAATTTTGGAGTTTTCAATGGCTCGGTCTCTTCTCAAGTTTTACGCCTCTTCAAGGCTCAAGCCTCTTGGGATTTGTTCATCACCCATAGTTGCTTGAGTTTGAAGAAATCAATAGAGAAAGATGATATGTTTGGTCAGGAGAGGCCAACATGGGCTTGAAAATTATGGTCGGTGGCTACAAAATTTTTCGTGAAGTGTTTTGGTCTAGATGGGGTAAAGAAGGAAAAGAGAAGATAAAAATTATCCCAAATTCTCAACCTTAAGCTCTGATACGAATTTAATGCATATATGCTAAACAAGTTGGCACATGCTTAATGGAACATGGTGGCTTATGGGATAATTGACCACCAAAAAATAAAATAGATAAAATGACGCAAACCAAGGAGCTGGACTTGTTAATCATACACTTGGGGATGATGCAAATCCTTCACAAGACCCTTTATCGCTTCCAAGTTGTCCGATTGCAATACTTAGAGCCAAACATTTCAAGGAAGCACTAAATGGGCTAATCCAAGAGATTTGGGCTGATTCTAAATAGATCAAGATGGGCTCAAATAATAATAAAGACTTAGTCAACATCATCAAAGAATTTGAAGAGACTAATATTTATGCAAAAACGTTTCCAACATGATCTAACCATCAAAAGGCATGAATTTGATGAGTTTCAAGATATCAAATAGAGGATTAAAACATGGTCTTCAATGGTTTTGTTAAATACATTAAAATTAGTCATTTAGCTATTTATGGTTGCCTTTTAAAGTCCAAGAGGCCTAAAAAACGTGGGAACTTGTTTATTTTATTGTTTGTGCTGTTTTAAAGCTTTAATTGTGACTTTTCCTATTCTAGGAGGGTGTTTAAAAAGCTTTAGTTATGATTTTTCCTATTCTTGCTTTATTTATGACTTTTCGTATTCTAGCTTTAGTTATGACTTTTTCTATTCTAGGAGGGTGTTTTAAAGCGTTAGTTGTGACTTTTCCTATTCTTGGAGGGTTGTTCCAAGTATATATATATATATATATATGGGTATTTCGAGATGAATAAGGATATATAATGTTTTCAGAAATTATCATATTTGTGAGGTTTTGTGTTCCTCTTTGTTCTTAAAAGAACTTGTAGAACTCATCAAGTTATTCTTGTGGTGGAATCCTTCCCAATTTAGAAGAATTTTTGGGTCTTCTAATTTGGGGATGAGAGCAGTTAAGATTGTATTAGGTGAAGGGGAATCTCCTACATCAAATAGGGTAAGAACTTTGATGCAAGGTGGATATAGATTAGGTTAAGCTTGGTGCAAAATAAAGTAGCTGGGTAATAAGCCACGAAAATGAGGAATTTAGAGGAGAAAAGAAGTATGGAAGATATGAATTAAGTTACTATACTTGAATCTACCACTTAAGCTATGCAACACTTACGATAAAAGACACAATATTTGTAGAGATAAATCAACTAAGGTATGTACTACTAACCAAGGAGGTAATTTTCACTCATAAAGAGATAATTAAGTTGACCAAAAACCCTTACAATCAGCCCCTTCTTGCTCTTATATAGTGTTAAAAATATTTAGTTACAATCTAACTAAACTAGAGCTGGTTAGAAACCAAACTAGATAGTAACTAATTAGTTGCCTATTCTAGTTTAATTCTAAGAAAACACAGCCAAGTTTTTCCTACCCAATTAGAGGATGTACTCCCTTCTTCCATTCAGCTCATACTTTGCTGATTTGGGTTGTGTACATATTATCCCCTAAAGTACAAGCTATTATATGATTTTCAACATAAAAATGTTTAAACCCTAAAGTCAACATGTGAGAAGGGGTTGCCATAAGTACAAGTGTGGATTATAAGGCACCAGAAATGGTCATACTTCTGCATAATGGTAGGCTACCAGCTTACTTTCTTCCTTTTGTTCCTTGCATATGTTTTGGCAGGGAGGGTTGGATGTGGTAGGCTACAAAAGATGGTGGGTGGTGCAGATTGGATATAGGTGGCAGTCGGAGGTGCTTTTGCAGGCTGAACATGAAAGGTTGGAGGTGTGGGTTTCGGGCTAGAAGATCATGAAGGTGGGGTCTAGAAGGAAGGACAAAAAGGTGGTTGAGTATTGGCTACAAGATGGCTTGGATGATGACAAAAAAAGGTGGCTCAAAAGTGGCTTAAAGATTAGCTAAAATATGGCTCCAAGTTTAGGTGGCTTATTCAATGAGCAGAGGCCTTGCAAATTAGCTCGCAAGCTCACTTCAAGATTATTCATTAGGATTGAGAACATAGAGTTATCCAGGATAGTTACTGATGTATTGAACCAAAAAGTCTTTCTACTTCTCTCTTAAAGCCTTTTGTATTTATTTTCTATTGAAACTCTTTTTATAACCATAGTTAGTGGGCTATATTTTCTGTATTCTAACTATTGAGCTACTATGTTTTACAATTGCATTGTTGAATTTAATTAAAGTGCATTTTTAGCCTCAATACTTGATAACAAAATGGTGGAGGTAGCACTCCAAAATTTACTGTATTTTCTTCCGCATATAACTTTTAAATATAAAAATTTTTGGCAGTTAATTTTGGGGGTATTACATGAGTTGCCTCCTACTAGAGGCATAGAGTACCAAATTGATTTTGTTCTAGGTGCTACACTTCCTAACAAAGCAGCTTATAGATGTAAGCCAAAGGAAACAATAGAGTTACAAAGACAAGTGGATGATTTGCTTCCCAAGGGTTTGATTCAAGAATCTTTGAGTCCTTGTGTGCTTCCTTGTGCCAAAAAAGGATGGAACCATCAAGACTTGATGATTTATTTGATTGTTACATGGTGCTTGTGGCTTCTTTCAAAGATAGATTTGAGGAGTGGCTACTACCAAACAAGCGCTCAATCAGGAAATTGCTTATTAGTGGGACACGTTGACATCAACAAGACCATAGATTTGCATTTTTATTAGCCTAGGAAAAAGGCCAAATTCGTTTTCATGAATGACTTTACACCCCCTTACCAATCCTACATCAACCATGGGATCGTTGCTTAGAACCCAAAGGTAACATGATGCCATAATGGTGGTTGTGGATCGGTCATCTAAGATGGCTCATTTTGTTACTTTTCACAAAACATATGAAGCCATTTATATAGCCGATCTATTCTTCAAGGAAATAGTAAGGCTACATGGCAAATGTGCTTGATATATTTTCCATTTTCGGTGCTTATCTCAAGCTGATAAGCATTACTTCCAATCTTCTCAAGAACCTTGAACGGTCCATCACTTCTTGTCATGAGCTTGCTTTTTCTTCTAGAGGGAAATATTTCCTTTCAAAGATGTAGTCACACTAGATGTCCTGATATGTAACATCCACACAAATTCCACTCAACAAAGGGGATGGACGATGATGTTCGTGTGGTATGATGGTGGACGAATAAGGGTAGGATAAAATGCAACAAATGTAACACTTAAACACCTCACAAAGATGATGTTTAAATGGATCTCAAAGAGAACTCAAATGAAGAAAAATCAAAGATGTTTAAATGGATCTCATAGGATTCAAAACTAAAGAAAAAGAACACACAAAGAATCCTTAACATTGGCTACTTTCAACTCACATAGAATTGAAAGGTTTAAATGAAAGGAGATGATTTTTATTCAAAACTCAAAAATCTCTCAATTTTACACATGGGAAGACCCTTATTTATAGGCCATAACCCCACACCAACTCATACCAAAATCATAGGATATTTTCCAATCAAACCATATCCTAACTAACCTTATCCACTTCTAACTAACTAACTAATATGACCGTTAAGTATAGCCTATAAACTCAACTTTCCAGCTGTTAATTATAGCTAATTACAATCTGTAATTACACTTAAATGATATGGCAATATATCATATAAAAACTGTTGCCTTATGAGCTAATTAGTTACAAACTTAACAAAAAAACCCTAATTTTCATTACTCCATGTGTGGCACTTGTTCCAGCAGCTTCCATGTGTCATGATGACGTAGAATAACGTCCAACATGTCATCAAAACATATGTTGACTCATTCCCTAGCTTCCATGTTATTAAGGTCATGTTTGGTTGCTTGAAATTGCATAAAACGCAACTTATGCTTTGAAATTTAAGAAAGTGTCTTGTTTGACTTTGGCACTTCCAAGAACTCAAAGAAACTCCTCAAACATGTCTCAAAACCCTGTTTGCAAGTAAATAAGGCCATGCTCTTGCGTCATCTCCTAGTTCAAAACTCTGTTCCCTTAGATATTGGTTGGTCTTCCTTTTATTTATTTCATTGACCTTCTTGGTTCTTGTTCTGACTGCTCATGTAATTTCTTAAAAGCTTGAATTATGTATTTGGTTTTAACATTTATTTGGCTGTGACAGGAAGTGGAATGAGTTCGATGGAAGTAATAGGGAAGCATTGATCATGAGTTTTTGGCTGATCTTCAGTTGAATTTGAAGTTGTAAAGAAAGATTAATGCACTGGTTTTAGAATGCTACAACAGATGGCAATGATCTTCAATCAAGAACTCAGTGGGATTGTTTAACTTTGAATGATTTGGTTGAATGCATTCAAAGTCTTCTATTTAGGATACTACTTCGAGCAATGTCCTATCTAGAACTCAATCTCAAAGAGAAGGTACTCAAGTGTTAAGCTTGTAGGTTTATTATTATTCAAATCAAGCTTCTTTTGTGTACAATTACTTAGGGTAGGTATTTATAGGACTCTTAACAACAAGTAGCCGACTAACTACATAGAGTTAGTTAGATACTAGCCGATAGGAACCTCTAAATAACCAATAGTATTAATTTAGCTAACGTAAGCTAACCTTAACCAACCTAAATTAAGCTTCCATAATCCCTAACCCTAGTCAAAATTAATTAATATCATCATTTAAATGATATTAATGATAATCATTACAAAGCATTACAACCGACTATGGTACATATATGAAATAACAACAAAACTCTAATTTACATGTAACATATCCTAGGATTTACAACAAGTCTAATATAACTAATGAGATCATCATATCAAGCTTGTTGAATTGTCATCCCATGTATGTCATAGCTTTGCATGCTTTGAATGCATTGTACACTTTAGGTATCTTTATGTATCTTGACTTTTTCAAATGTCAAATGTCTTTATTTTGCAAATATGTAACATACCTACAATAACATCTTAAAGTCTTTTCAATATCAATGGTAGAAGTATTATCAAGGATGTCTAAGATGATTAGCTCCATGATTAGAAATGCCAATTCCTCATTATTTTGAGGATCACTAGATGCTCCTGCATCATTCTCCCCTAGTTGAGAAGAATTACATCACTATAATAAGGAGACAAATCACCACTATTAAATGTTTTTGAAACTCCTCCATAATGATCCGGAAGTTCAAGAATGTAACCGAACTAAATCACCAGGAGAAAATACATGTGGGGATCGAAACTTATTTGCTTGGGCTTGATACCTGGCATTGGCCTTCTCAATATTGGTCTTTATTTTCTGACGAAGCTGTTGAAAGAATTTGACTCTATCTTCAGCTTCATAACTTCGTAATTCTCCTTTCCTCAAAGGAACTATATTGATCGGCATGTGTGGATTTACTCCATAAACCACTTCAAATGACCTAGATTGAGTAGTACTTGATGAACTTCGGTTGTAAGCAAACTCTGCGTGAGCTAACTTAACATCTCAATCTTTAGTATTTTTGTTAACCAGACCTCTTAATAATGTACCAAGGGTTCGATTAGTTACCTCCATTTGACCATCGGTTTGTGGATGATGTGAAGCGCTAAATAACAATTTAGTACCAAGCATATGCCACAAATTTTTTCAAAAGTAACTCATAAACTTGACATCCCTATCTAAGACAATACTTTTTGGCACACCATGAAGTTTAACAATATCTTGAAAATATAAATCAGCAACATGCGTGGCATCATCAGTTTTATAACATGGAATAAAATGAGTCATTTTCAAAATTCTATCTACCACCACTAAAATAGAATCTTTACCACGTTTTGTTCTAGGTAACCTTAGGATAAAGTCCATACTAACTCCTTTCCAAAGTTTATTAGGTACGGGTAAAGGTGTATATAAGTCTTTATGAAAGTAACTTTTACATTTTTGACAAGTAGAATATCGATTTACCATATCTTGTACCCTCTTAATCATACATGGCCATTAGAAAATTTCTCATAATAATTCCATAGTTTTATGTATTCCAAAATGTCCCGTATGTACCTCTTTTATTAATAAATCTCTAACACTAGAGGTACACAAAGTTTAGCATCCATCATGACAATTAATGTAGATCTACGAGAAAGAGCATTGGCTACTATATTTTCCTTTCCATCTAAGTGTTTGACAGAGAACATAAAATATTGTAAGAAGCTCACCCACTTTGCATGCCTCGGACTAACTTTCCTTTGACCATATAACACAAAGGGTTTTGACCATGTCTCTAAGCTCCGTATAATGGCAAAGAATTCCTTGTCATAAGTCGAATAGTTAAGTTTGGTACCATTCAACTTTTTAGAAAAGAATGCTATAGGTTTCTTTTCTTGTGAGAGAACACCCCTATCCCAACCCCTCTAGCATCACAAATCACTTCAAAAAGTAGATCAAAATTGGAAAAAGATAGGATAGAAGCATTACATAGTTTAGTTTTGAGGGTTTCAAATGCTTGAGTAGCTTCTTGTCCCCATTTAAATTCCCCATGCTATAGTAGAAAAATCCCTAATGAACCTTCTATAAAAAAAGGCCAACCCATTGAAACTTCTTACATCATGTACGTCTTTAGGGATAGGCCACTCTTGTATAGCTTTAATCTTAATAGGATCCACTTTAATACCCTCACCACTAACAATATATCCGAGGAAAACTACACTTGGAATCATGAAATCACATTTCTCTAGTTTTTCATAAAGTTTAGCTTCCCTTAGCTTATCAAATAATTTTCTCAAATACACTAAGTGATCATATTTATTTTTACTATACAGAAGTATATTATCCAAATAGACAACAATAAAGTCACCTGGGAAAGGTCAAAGAACTTCATTCATAAGTCTCATGCATGAGCTAGGTGCATTACATAGCCCAAAAGGCATAACCATCCACTCATAGAGATCATATTTAGTTTTAAAAGCGGTTTTCCACTCATGTCCTTCCCTAATCCGTATATGATGGTAACCACCTCTTAAATCGGGTTTGGAAAATACTTGTGTACCACAAAGTTCATCTAACATATCATCTAACCTAGGCATAGGAAAACGATATTTGATAATAATGTTATTTGCAGCTCTAGAATCTATGCACATGTGCCAAGTACCATCTTTCTTAGGAACTAGTAGAGCAGTACACTACAAGGGTTCACACTTTTTCTCTCTCAAATCTTTTATCCACAAGCTCTTGTATTTGTTTTTGTAATTCCTTAGCTTCTTCCGGGTTACATCTATAAGCAAGTTTATTTGGGAGAGGCATTCCAGTAATAAGATCTATAGCATGTTCTATACCTCTTTTAGGTGGTAATCTAGAAGGTAAGTCATCAAAAAATACATCATGATATTCATGAAGTAGCTTATTTAGATTTGGATCATTATGTTGTTTCTTCCCAAGTTGAGACTCTTTAGCAACTAAGGCATAAAAAATTCCCTCTTCATGTAGAAATAAACTCTTTTTATCATTACTGAAAGGCATATTATCACATATAGAGGGTGTTAATCAATATAGTTGCTTGCCTTTTTCACAATATATTCATTATTCAAGCCATCATGAGTTGCTTTTTCTATCATATTTCCACGGATGTCATAAAAGTAAACCACAAGCATCCATAGGCAACACATTACATAAGACTTCATAATGGTAGTCTCTAATGCAAAATAATACTAGGGTTTGCTTATTTACCTTAGCTCCTTTATCTTTATTTAACCATTGCAAAGAATAAGGTTTAGGATGATTAGTAGTCTCTAAACCAAAAATTTTGAACATTGCTTCACTAGCAATATTAGTGCATGAACCACTATCAACAATGAGTCTACAAACCGTATCACCTATTTTACATTTAGTTTAAAAAAAATTCTCCCTTTGAGTAAGTGTCACATTAGGTTGTATTTGTAACACTCTTTGACGCACACAACATGGATCTCCATCTTCTTCAGCCATAGTTAAAATATCATGAGGAGATTCGGTTTCTAGGTCATCATCTTCACTACATGGTTCCATTTCCTCTATTTCACTTAAGGTCCAAGTTCTTTGGTTAGGACATTCTCTAGCAAAGAGTTCATATCCTTTACACTTAAAACATTGTTTATTAGAGATCTCAACCATCTTATTTTTACCCTTTTCATCTTGATTAGCTTTCTTATCATAAGAGGATGTAGATAATGCATGTGTCCCAGATTTAGACATAAATGATGTATTCGAATATGGTTTAGATGAAGTCGAAACATTAGATTTAGCATAGGCTTTGGTCAATTTTGTTTGTCTCTTAAATTTTAATGCCAACTTAATCAAGTCATTAAGAGAATCATAGGCAAATTGATCCAAGGTCAAACTTGGCCCATGAAATCGTGACACTTGTTTTGGAAGCCCTTGGTTTTTCCGCATTTGCTCACAAGTTAGAATCTATTACATGCCTTACTTGGACGTGTGATTATACTTGGGCATGTGATTAAATCCTTATTCAGCAAAGACCAAGAAAGTAGAAGCCCAAGGAGAGCCATGCTTATTTTGGTCTTGTTTAGTTTTGTTTTCGTGTTTTTTTATTATAATAAATAATTTAGCAGCTAGTGTATGTGTGGGCTGCTTAAAACCATTGAAAGGAGTAGATTAAGGGGAGTGTTATTAGCTCTTTCAAATGGGTATTTAATCCCATTAAGAAGAGAGGCAAAAGGGGCGCCAGATTAGGGAATTGATGTTGTTTCATTTCAATTCATTTAGGAGCATCAAATGCCTTAATGAGGGGAGGTAAAAGGGGGGCATCTCTTTGATTCTTAGCTATTATAGATGAATCAGCCAAACTATTGGCTTTCTTTTGCTGTATGAGTTTGCCTATAAATACAAGTTTGAAGGGAGGAATAGTAATTCCTAATTATTCACAATATACCTTATGGTTTTCTCTTTTCTTTGAGTTTGTCTCAAGTTAAAGATTATTTCCTAAAGCTTTGAGTTTGTCTTGAGTTATAAGATTAGGGCGACCTTTGAGTTTGTCTTGAGTTCTTACCTAAGATCCCAGAACTTTGAGTGTGTTCTTGAGTTTTGGTTCATTTTCGTTATTTCATTGCTAATTAGGTTTCTGTCCAAATTTGAGTATTCGTTCTTGAGACTAAAATTAACTTCGTGATCTAAGAGGGTGTTTTGAGAATTACATCATCTGGTATACGACCTTTGGCGTGGAGGTTCAAGGAAGATCGTGTTTTTGTTGAGAAAGAAAACTGCTTAAATTCATCCGGTTTTTCAGTCAACTTTGAAGAGCGATATCTCAGCCCTCAAAAATCCAAAGCAAGCAATTATTGTTTTGAATCTAGGTATTTTTCTATGTAGAATACTCACATTTAATTTCATAATTTTTCTATTAAACTAGTTAGGTTTCCGTGAACTGCACAAACACGAAGCAAATCCAGCGCATCAGATTTCTCCTTCATCCGGACAGCTTTAGAGGAGTTTCTTTTTTGGAAATTGCTTAATTTTTTTTGAATTTTGACAATATGTAAGTCTTTGAGAGTCTCAAGGTCATTGTCATTTTCGTTCAGTTTTAGCTGAATATCTATTGTACTTGTAATAACCTAGCAAAATAGTAAAAAGTCATGGCTAGTGGTGAGGTGTAACACCACACAATTCACTACCTTTTATTTTTTGAAAACAAAAGAATTTACAATAGAAATATTTAAATTAAAACCTGTGAATTCTGGGGATGTTAAAGCCACACTTAGTACCAAAATGGTTCTCTCTAGCCGTTTCAGTACCAAGTGCTAAGGCTAATAAAATATTAACAATCAATTATAAAACTAAGGCAAACTAAACTTCATATAATCATTAAACGGTTGTAAAACAAAATCAGAGTACGCATCAAGAATTGTAATTAATTTCCAAAAGAGAATTAAACTTACAACCGATAAAAGGTTCATTAAAATACTCAATCGAGTAATTGATGTAATTCTCAAAACACCCTCTTAGATCACAAAGTTAATTTTAGTCTCAAGAACGAATACTCAAATTTGGACAGAAAGTAATTAGCAATAAAATAAAGAAAATGAACCAAAACTCAAGAACACACTCAAAGTTCTAGGATCTTAGGCAAGAACTCAAGACAGACTCAAAGCTCACCCTAATCTTATAACTCAAGACAAACTCAAAGCTATAAGGAAATAATCTTTTAAGTTGAGACAAACTCAAAGCAAAGAGAAAACCATAAGATATATTGTGAATAATCAGGAATTATTATTCCTCTCTTCAAACTTGTATTTATAGGAAATATCATACAACAAAAGAAAGCCAACGGTTTGGCTGACTAATAGCCCCAAAACCGTTCAGCTATAACAGTTTAGAATTAAAGATATGCCCCCTTTAACTCCCCTCATTAAGGCATTAAATGCTTATTAATGAATAGAAATGAAAGAACAACAATTCCTTAACTTGGCGCACCTTTTGCCTCCCTTCTTAATGGGATTAAATACCCATTTGAAAGAGCTAATAACACTCCCCTTAATTTACTCCTTCCAACAGCGTTAAGCATCCCACGCACACACTAGCTGCTACATTATTTAATATAATAAAAAAAAGACGAAAATAAAAATAAACAAGATTAAAATAACCACGGATCTCCTTGGGCTTCTACTTGCTTGGTCTTTGCTGAATAAGGCTTTAATCACACGTCCAAGTAATGCATGTAACATATTCTGACTTGTGAGCAAATGGGGAAAATCCAAGGGCTTCCAAAACAAGTGCCATGGGTTCACGGGTTCAAACTTGTATTTATAGGCAAACTCATACAGAAAAAGAAAGCCAATAGTTTGGCTGATTCATCTTTAATAGCTAAGAATCAAAGAGATGCCCCCCTTTTACCTCCCCTCATTAAGGCATTTAATGCTCCTAAATGAATAGAAATGAAACAGCATCAATTCCCTAATCTGGCGCCCCTTTTGCCTCTCTTCTTAATGGGATTAAATACGCATTTGAAAGAGCTAATAACACTCCCCTTAATCTACTCCTTTCAATGGTTTTAAGCAGCCCACACACACACTAGCTACTACATTATTTATTATAATAATAAAAACATGAAAATAAAAATAAACAAGACTAAAATAACCATGGATCTTCTTGGGCTTCTACTTGCTTGATCTTCGCTGAATAAGGCTTTAATCACACGTCCAAGTAATGCATGTAACAGATTCTGACTTGTGAGCAAATGGGGAAAACCCAAGGGCTTCCAAAACAAGTGCCACTGGTTCATGGGCTAAGGTTGACTTTGGATCATTCCCCCTTTCTTCAAAAGAGTTTGCCCTCAAACTCGAATCATCAAAATAAGGAGATAAATCACCCACATTGAAAGTGGCACTAACTCCCATCTCACTAGCAAAGTCGGGATAATCTTTTTAACACTCCTTGAGTTGTTCAAAACCCAAGATCTTAGCATCCACCATGGAAAGCAAGTAGTTTCGATGAGATTATGCATCAGCCATAACATTTCTCTTGCCATCTTTGTACTTGGAACTGGAAAGTAAATGATCGGAGAAACTCCACCCATTTAGCACGCCTCTTGTTGAGCTTTTTCTGCCCATGTATGAATTTTAGAGCCTCATGATCAGAATAAAAAACGAATGGTTTTGGTCTAAGGCAGTGAGACCAATGATCAAGCGCTCTAACTATGGCATAAAACTCACAATCATAAGTGGAATAGTTCATCTTTGCCCCATTCAACTTCTCACTAAAGTAACTCACAGGCTTCTTTCCTTGTATCAAAACAACACCTATCCCTATCCTACTCACATCACACTCCACCTCAAACACTTTGTTGAAATCTAGGAGCACAAGTATAGGAGCATTGCAAAGAAGAGATTTAATCTTCTCAAAGGCCTTTTGTGCCGCTTCAGTCCACTCAAAACTACCTTTCTTCGTCAATTATGTGATTGGAGCCTATAAAAGGAGGCCAGTCCATGAAAACTTCTAACTTCGTGCACATTGGTTGGAGCCAACCATAATTGAACTGCCTTCACCTTTTTTTGGATCTGCATGAACCCCCTCTCTCGTTACAATATATCCTAAAAATACAACACTAGGAGTCATAAATACAACACTAGGAGTCATGAATACACATTTCTCAATCTTACCATACAACTTCACCCTCCCTCAATTTTTCAAACAACCTCCTTAAATGAATTACATGGTCTTCATTGTTTTTACTATACACAAGAATGTCATCTAAGTAAACAACAATAAAATTGTTCAAAAAAAGACGGAGAACTTCATTCATCAATCTCATGAAGGAGCTTGGTGTGTTGCAAAGCCCAAATGGCATCATCAACCACTCATACAACCTTGCTTTGTTTTGAAAGCTGTTTTCCATTCATCCCCCTCTCGAATTCTCATTTGATGGTAGCCACTCCTTAGGTCTATTTTGGAAAAGACTAAGGCACCACTCAACTCATCTAACATGTCTTGCAAACGAGGCATAGGGAAACGGTATTTGACCGTTATATTGTTAATGGAACGACTATCAACACACATCCTCCAAGTACCATCTTTCTTAGGTACTAAGAGTGCAGGAACGATGCAAGGATCTCCCTCATATAGCCTCTTTTGATCAACTCATTCACTTGCCTCTCAATTTCCTTACTCTCTTCCGGGTTACACCTATAGGCAGCCTTATTGGGCAAAGGTGCTCCTGGAATCAAGTTAATGGCGTGCTCAATGCCTCTAATTGGAGGTAGGCCTTTGGGCAAGTCAATGGGGAACACATCTTTTTACTCTTCTAATAACTCATTTAGTAAGGATGAGTTATTACAAGTAGTACTATTATCATATTTGGTTCTCACAACCAAAGCATACCCTCCCCCATTTTCTTCCACTATTCTTTTAAACTCATCACAACCAAAGCTTTTCTCTTTTTCTTTCTTAGCAACTTTGGGCGGTAAAGGCAATAATCTAACTCTTCTACCTTCTTTAGTTGTTACAATATAAACATTAGATCTACCTTTATGCTCCGAGTCATGATCAAATTGCCATGGTCTTCCAAGCAGCAAGTGACACGCAACCATAAGCAATATGTCACACCAACTTTCATCTTCAAACCCTCCAATGGAATAAGAAACCAAAGCTTGCTTCTTCACTCTTACTCCCACACCATCATTCAACCAATTCAGCTTGTAAGGTTCATCATGATCCCTAGTTACTCACCAATCTCGCACCTAGTATGGAATAGTAGTAAGTTTCAACTTACTCATGACTTCATTAGAGATCACATCAGTTTGTGTTCCACCATCAACAATCACATTGCAAGTTTTCTCACCAATCTTGCACCTAGTATGGAATAGATTGTTTCTTTGCCTTTCATCATTTTCTGGTTCACTAAACAAAATTTTGCGAACCACCATCATATTAAGCTCGCTTTCTGGTGGGATCTCATCAAGCTCTTCTTCTTCGTTATCCTCTTCTAGAGTAATGAAATTATAAATCTTTTCTTCCTCATCAAACATGGCGTATTGAGCGGATGTCATCAGATTTTTGCCGGGACACTCCGAGGCCATATGTCATCTACCATGACATTTAAAACACTTTCTCCTAGTAGCAAGTTCACTAGGTGAAATTACAGCCTTGTCCTTCCCTTTATCAAATTTTGAACTAGAAGAGAAAAGATTTGTTTTGAAAAGTACCTCCTGACTTGTTTTGAAACATACCCCCTTAGAGTAAGATGGAGTAAATTTCATGGGACTTTTGAAAGAAGTATTTTTGGGCTTCTCCTCTTTCAATTGACACTCATATCTAATAGCCAGTTTACAAACATCACTAAAAGTGGTGTATTACGTTACCTCCACCTTTTGATTAATTCCCTTAGAAATACCCTTAACAAAATGAGCAATTTTGAAGGTCTCCTTTTCTTGTAAATCACAAACCAAACACAACTTCTCAAATTCTTTAATTTAATCTTCCATGCTCATATTTTCTTGGGAAAGATGGGTCAATTTTAGGTATTGCTCCTATTCGTACTCCTTATTTTTTTTTTCAACTTATCCCATGAGTTTATTCTTTCTTTCCTCTTTCTCCTCCTATTTGCCTTGAGGTTTTCATACCATAGGGCAGCGAGTTTAGTGAGTTAGAGGATAGCCAGTTTGAACTTCTTCTTGTCATCAAACCCCTTATACTCAAAGACAGTTTGAACATCTTCTTGTCATGAAACTGTCTAAGATTGCTACCGCTACTTTCTTCCTCATTCTCCAACTCGTTTAGTTTCCTAGTGGTTTTCAAAACCATTTCGGCTATTGCATCCATTCTAGTATTTTTGCTCACCCTATCCTCCTCTGATTTTTTCTCCATTTTCTCTAATTTTTGAGCGATAACATGTAACATCTTAGCAAACTCCTCACCACCAGCCATGACTTTTCACTATTTTGCTTGGTTATTACAAGTACAATAGATATTAAGCCGAAACTAAACGAAAATAAAAATGGCCTTGAGACTCTCCAAGGCTTACAAATTTTCAAAATTCATGAAAACTTAAGCAATTTAAAAAAAGAAACTCCTCAAAATCTGTCCGAATGAGGAGAAATCTTCAGTTGATATCTGATGTGCTGGATTTGCTTTGTGTTTGTGCAATTCACGGAAAACTGCCCAGTTTAATAGCAAAAAATTTCCAAAAATTCTAAAATTAAATATGAGAATTCGAAATAGAAAAATACCCAGATTAAATAAAGCTAGAATATGAAAAGTCATAACCAAAGCTTTGAAACACCTTCTTAGAATAGGAAAAGTCATAAATAAAGCTTTAAAACACCACAAACAACAAAATAAACAAGTTCCCATGTTTTTTAGGCCTCTTGGACTTCTAAAGGCAACCATATATAGCTAAATGACTAATTTTAATGTATTTAACATAACGAAGTCAAGACCATATTTTAATCCTCTATTTAATTTTTGAAACTCATCAAATTCATGCCTTTTGATGGTTAGATCATGTTGGAAACGTTTTTGCATAAATATTAGTCTCTTCAACTTCTTTGATGATGTTGACTAAGTCTTGATTATTATTTGAGCTCATCTTGGTCTGTTTAAAATCAGCCAAAATCTCTTGGATTAGCCCATTTATAGCATTCTTGAAATGTTTGTCTCTAAGTCTTGTAAGTGGACCACTTGGAAGTGATAAAGGGTCTTGTAAAGGATTTGCATCATCCCCAACTGTATGATTAACAAGTCCAGCTCTTTGGTTTGCATCAACCATGTTTAATCCTCTATTTAGTATCTTGGAAGTCATCAAATTTATGCCCTTTGATGGTTAGATCATGCTGGAAATGTTTTTGCATAAATATTAGCCTCTTCAATTGCTTTGATGATGTTGACTAAGTCTTGATTATTATTTGAGCCCATCTTGGTCTGTTTAGAATTAGCTCAAATCTCTTCAATTATTACTTGGAAGCGACTACGGTTCTTGTGCAAATTCAGCCCCATGCCCGAGTGTATAATCAACAAGTCCATCTCCTTGTTTTGTATTAAGAATTTAGAAATCAAAGTAATTAGCAGGCTTATCAAACTAAAATCCTCAGGTGTCTTCAACTGAATAGGCCAATTTGGTGAACGATTCAATAGGTATGTTGCCATATGAAATTACTAGCCTAAAACTCTCTACCTAACCCTCCTTGTGATAACCTACAACTCTCCCATAGGGTCCTATTCATCTGCTCAACAACCTCATTCTACTATGGTCTTCCAACACAAGTGTGTTCTTTTGCTATTCCATGATTTAGGCAAAAATCAATGAAACCCTACTCAACAAATTTAAGACCATTATCGGTCTCGAGATACTTGTTTCCCAGTTTGCTTCTCTAGCAAGGTCTTTTAGCATTTAAAAACACCAAACAATTTATTTTTATACTTTAATAAATACAACTATATCTTTCTATAAATGTTATCAATAAATGTGAAACCACCTTTGGAAACAACTCTCATTGGATCCTATAAATATTAATGGATAAACTTAAGAGGTGCTCTTATACTATGCGGATATATATCCAAAAGCTAACCTGCTTATGCTTTCCAACCACACAGTACTCACAAAAGTCCATACTACCTATACTCTTTCCATCTAACATGCCCATCTCAGAGTGCTCAATAAGTCCCCTGACACTCATGTGGAGCCTCATATGCCAAAATCTCGAAACATTAGAGTTTGTTAACTTTGGCTATGCCACTATAGATGTAATACCCCGTATTTTTAAAATCCAGATTTATTAAGTTTAATGATTTTATTAGCGTAATTTGATAAACAATTAATTATTTTAATTTTTATTCGTTTTATGGATTTATCGATGATTTTGAATTCATAATTGAATGTAATTAATCATTTTCGGGAAGTAATATTTTATCGATGTTTTAATTAATTGAATATAATATTTTCGGGAAGTTTAAAGTAAAAATATTTTCGGAACTTATTTAAGAATTTCTTTTTGAAATTAATTTTCTTCCGTTCTACGCTTTTTAGTTTGCGGAAAACCGATTTCGGAAATTATTAAAATTAGTCTTGATTTATTAGAATTTGACTTAAATATTTTATTATAGGTTTTTTAATATTATTTCAGGGTCTTATAATGTATTTCCGTAAATAATATAAATTTTTACGTTCGATGGTAAATTCTTCCGAAAATGTTTCCGAAATTCTTTATATAGCTTTTTGTTAATTTTAAGCCTTCAGATCCGTTCGAAATAATTTTTCGTTAAATAAATTTTATATAAAATATTCCAATAATATTTTTATATTTTAAGTATTTTATTCTATGTGTATTTGTAAAAAAAAACCGCAACCCCGATCGGTGCCCCAACCCCTCTCCCTCTTCCTTTTTCTCTCCTTCTCTTCTTTCTCCCTTTCCTGGCGTCCTTGTCCCTGTCCCGCAACCCTAACCCTAGCCAGCCGCCCCTTTTCCCAGCTGCCCCTCCTTGCTTTGCCCTGCCGGCCGAGCTCCGACCACCACCGACCCGCACAACAGCCGCAGCCGACCGCCGCAGCAGCAGCAGCTAAAGCCGGGCAACAGCAGACCACGCAGCTCGCGCCACCGCCCGGCCATCGGTGAGCCCTGCTGACCACTGGCGAGCCACCGTCGTTCCCCGACGAAGCTTCTCCGGCATTTTCTTGTCTCGATTTGTGTTGATTTCGTTGGAAAGCTTTATTGTGGATCCTCGAACTAGTGATCTCTCTCCCTCTTATCTCGCTTAGCTAGCTTCGGATCCAGGTAAGTCTCTACTTACCTCCACTTAAGGGTGTTTCGTAAGGACATAGCTATGGCCTTGTGCTATGTGTGATGTGTTGATTGATGATGAGTATGTCATGTTAATGTGTATTATGCATGTGTTATGAATAACCTGTTTTGTGTAGCGCAGCGTGGATAATGAGGTATGATGTGTGTGCCTTATATCGTACGAGCATGACATGTTCCATGTTTGATGTTTGATGATGTGACATGATATGGCCCTCTAGGACATGCATGCTAGGGTTTTGGGTAGCATGAAATGATAATAAAAGAACAACGGGAAGTGGACGTTTGGGAAGTTTGCATGGGCGTGATCCTTATGTGGGAAAAGTTGATTTGGGTTGTAAGTAAGAGTTTTGGAGAACCTTAGAGTGATTGGAGACTTGGTATGAAAAATCGTACGTGAGTTGGTGCATAAGAGACTTGATTAGGGTTTTGCGATTAAGTGGGTGTTGGGGAGTCTGCAGGGAGTATTTAAATTCTGCATGGGGATGAATCTTACGTGAGGAAAGTTGATTTAGGAAGTAAATAAGATAATGTCAAAGTTATGGGTCCATTGGAGACTTGGGTGCAAACTTTTACGTGGATCGATGTAAGAGTGTCTAAGGGACCCAATTAGGGTTTTGGGAGAAAATGAGGAATTTAAAGGGTACAAGGGTAAAAATGATCAAGGAAGGATGGAGTATGGGGTTGAGAGTGAGAACTCACTTATATAAAGGATGAATATGGGTTTTCTAAATGAGAGAAGAGATTTTGGGGTGAAAGAGGGAGGTTACTTGTTGAGGAAGTAAGGTGCTAGGGTTTGGCGCGGCCAACTAGGGTTGGCGTGGTCAACTAGGGTTTTGGGTGGCCAACTAGGGTTTTGTCGGTCACGCGTGAACTTGGGAGATAAAGTAATACATTTGGGGAATTTCCTAATAAAAATGAGGTGTGAGATAGAGAACAAAGTAACGTTTGGGTAAGTAAGAAAGAGTTGGGCCACGTAGGTCCGATTGGGGTCTCCGAGGAGGAACCCTAAAAGGGTGAGGACATGCGGAGTCGATATCATGTGTGTTGGGATGGCCTATATTCTTGGAGACTGTGCTGTACTATATGCCACTATGCCTAAGTCTACGGGGAATGGATGTCGGGTGTGAGAAGAGGTACGAGTCTCAAAATACGGGATGGTCCCTCTGGAGGGGAAAGAAGTAGAGTATCAACCGCATGCATGTCAAGGGTGTGACGTGATTCAATAAGACACGGATAAGACATTAATTACGTAAAGCGAAAGATGTTGAGCCGAGCCCGTGATCCGGTCCACCGGCAATAATAGTGGATCAGAGGCGTTCTGCCCTATGCGTTTATTTTCCGGTCCACTGGCTATAATAGTAGATCAGAGGCGTTTTGCCCTGTGAGTTTATTTTCCGGTCCACCGGCTATAATAGTGGATCAGAGGCGTTCTACCTTGTGCGTTTATTTTCCGGTCCACCGGCTATAATAGTGGATCAAAAGCGTTTTGCCCTGTGCGTTTATCTTCCGGTCCACCGGCTATAATAGTGGATCAGAGGCGTTTTGCCCTGTGCGTTTATCTTCCGGTCCACCGGCTATAATAGTGGGGGATCTCGTGCTCAACAAACCAAACGAATAAGTTAATCCATGGGAAAGATACTAAGTACTTAAAGCGAAACACCATGTGAGTCGGGGCCATGATCCGGTCCACCGGCTATAATAGTGGATCAGAGGCGTTTTGCCCTGTGCATTTATTTTCCGGTCCACAGGCTATAATAGTGGATCAGAGGCGTTCTGCCCTGTGCGTATATCTTCCGGTCCACCGACTATAATAGTGGGGCTTTCGCAATCACATGGACTATTAAAGAATATGTGTGGAATGAACATATTATGAATGAGAATAAAGAATAAGTCTAATTGGACCATGGCCAGCTTTTATTATCTGTATTACTACATGCTGCTTACGTGAGTATGCCACGTATTGAGTTTTAATAATATGGATTATTCCTACCTGAGGCGTATGAGCCACTTTACATCTCAGTTATACCACGCTTATATGTTAAATAGGATGTTACATATGTTTTAATGTGTTACTCTAGGTGTATGGTAAGATTCATGCTGTGGGTTGTGTATATGCATGATATTGTAGCAACGTGTTGTACCCGAGTTTAATATGCACTTGATGATATCTCTCCTAAGATAGGGTAGTGGGACTTACTTAGTATTGGACCCGTACTGATACTACCTTGGTTGAATGGGTCCTGTGATGATCCACTGATGGTGGGGAGCAGACCTCTTGTGCAGGTTTAAGATCGGATACTGTTTTGGGGCAGAAGGCCTGACTTGAGTGAGTAGGCAATCCGGATATTGATCCTTCGGGATTTTTTTTTGTTTAGCTGTATTTTGTATTACATTCTTGTTTTGAGAAACATATTCTAGGGTTGTAATCCTAAATCGTATTCCTTGAGTGAACTAAAGGTTGATCGGATATAGCCTTAGCACTTAGTACTGGAACGGTAGGAGTGAACCGGTCTGGTACTAAGTGTGGCAGTAATACCCCCGAGTTTACAGTTTTATCCTTTGCTTCCGCTAAACCTTTTGATTTTAAACGAAATTTTTCAGTAGTAAATTTGGGGGTGTTACAATAGATGTCCCAACAATAGTGAAACACACGAACTCATATGATGCCCTAACTTACCTCCCCTTCATTGCCACAATATCCTCTTTTGTAACTCTCAGGATACCATCCTCAATAACACACTAACTCCCTTTACATTATAAGGAACTCAAAGAGATGTGATTCTTGATCATCTCAAAGGCATGCCTTATGTTGTCTTGAACACAACATCATATCCTCACTTTCATCGGATAAATCCTAGCAACTTTGCAAACAACATCGTTACTCCTCAGAACATCTCCACCCTGAATCACCTCAAACATTTGAGACTAACTTTGATTATGACATATATGGTAATAACACTTAAAATCCAAGATCCATCTATCATTAATCTCTATCAGTGTCTCTCAACTATAGTAGCATCATCCTCCATACGATGACTTGCCAGACTTATCACCAGCCTTTCTATTAGGAAAAAAATTCCTTATTTTCCCCTGCTTGTGATACCCATAGCATGTCACATTCTGCTACCAACTCTTCGATTTAGATCTACACTTACGATTATCTGACCTCAACTCTTAATTCCTCCCCTTGTTACAAATCCCTCACTTTATGAGTCCCTAGAAGTACCGCTACTAGCCAAATGACCATCAATCAACTCTTATTGTAGTAGCGTGGATTTTGTATCATCATCGACTAACTCATCCTTTCCATACAACTCAGTTTCATAAAAATACTTAAAACTAGTTGGCAAAGAACACAATAGCATAATGGCCAAATCTTCATCATCCAAATTGACTTCTTTGTTATGAAAATCCATCACAATATAATCAAATACATCTAAATGAACTTTCAAAGATTTTCACTCATCTAATTCATATCATGAAGCTAACTCTTCAATAGTAGCCAATTTGCTACTAATTTCATCATATATAATGACTCAAGCTTTAACCACATGGCAGCAGTCGTTGTTGATTCCTTTTCCACATCCCACAATACCTTGTTCAAAAATCATAATTATATGTTAGAGAGGGCCTTCAAATCTATCTCTTCAACTTGCTTATCCATCATCGAATTTGTCTTATTTGAATGACCGGATAATACTTTTCCTAATTCATTCTAAATTAGAATCACCTGCATCTTCAATTTTCATAATCCAAAATTGACTTTTTAATATTGAATATTGTGGCCATCCTAATTACCAGATCTCTTCAACAACCACCGCTTTAATATTAAATTATTGTGGAATAACGTGGATTAAAAGGATCAAAACAAAAATTGAAAGTGACAAGATGATAAATAATTCATAGATCAATCATAAAATAGAATAATTGAGGGAAAATAAATATATTTATTCGTGTTCATGTATATAACCCTCTAACAATGGAGACCTCTACGAAGAAGAAGAAGTTGGGTGGCATGACTTGACGGCCAGGGTTTTCTCATCTCTTTTATACTAAAAAAAATTTGACAAGGCAAAAGAAAATATTTTGGAAACTAAAGAAAAATACGGTATGTGTTTGGAAAACACGACCCCTTGTGTTTATTTCTTTACTCTTAAATTTTTGTCTAAAACTCACATCAACACATTTTGTGAATGAAAAAGACCCTAGTTTATCATAGAACTCACAATCCTACCACAAATTTCTCCAACAGCTATGTAAACCAACACAATATTATATTGTGCATCAAATTCCCAATCAAACCTCACATATCGCATGTGTAAACTATTAGAGTTCGATCTTAATTTTTGAATATGTTTTTAGTATTGGAATTCTATTTGGTGATTATATGAGTCTTATAGAAAAAGTTAAACCTAAATAGTAAATTAGTGTGTTGCAAGTGTTGCCAATAGTCACTCTATAGATTGGTTGTCATTGCCTCTATGAGATGTAGAAGTTAGACCATATTTTTGGTATGATAAAATTGGTGGATAATAATAAATTCGGTATTCATAAGGAAATTGTGGACCTATTCCTTGAGGATGACCTTGATAATTATTTGGTTTTACTTTACATGTCCAATTGTGGTCCTATTCTTAAGGAAATGTGAGTCACACATAATGATGTAGCCAATTATAAATAAGATATTAATCATTTGAAGTGAAAGATCACATGACTTGAGCTGAGGTGTTCTACCCATTCTACTAGATGATAATAATAGCTCAGGTTTATTTTTTTTCTTAGAGGTGTATTAGTCCATTCCTCCAAAGTAATAATAGTTTGACCCCTAAACTCAACATGAAAGATAATATGATTCTAATGGATAAGACATTTATTTCTTAAAGTGAAAGATTACATGAGTGAGAATCGAGGTGTTATGTCCATTCTACCAGAAGATAATAGTGTTCTACTGATTTAAGAGGTGATTTAGACCATTCTATTGATTTAAGAATAGTGATCAAGAGCATGTTTCCTTATTATATGCTAGCTTTGTTATGTCGGATAATAATAATAGCTCAAGTGTGCTTTTCCTTGAGAGGGGCTTTAATATGTTCCACAGGATTAATAGTAGTGGGGTCTCTAAACTTAACATAAATAAAAGAATGGATTATGTGTATATCTACTAATGAGATCAGGAATTAGTATTATGTGTAAACTCATGTTTTTTTTATGTAACCTCACTTCGGTTGTATTATTACATTACTCAGTAAATAGCGTATTGATCATCTCTTTTATAGGTATTGTTAATTACCATTACCATGAGAAGAGGGCCTAGATATTTTTTTTGAAAGTTGATGAAGACCCTTTAGATGATTTTGCTACGTAGTATTCTAGTTGGACATAGACTATATTATCTAATTATTGTTTTTGGCCTGGATACCTTTTTGGGCTTTTAATTTTATGGGATCCCTTATATATATTTTTTGATATTATACTTAGAGTTAGTCTCCAAACGTGTAAGTTTATAAAGGTTCTCTCATTTTCTATTTTATCATGTTTATGTGTTCTAATTGGTATTTTCCTTTAATTAATGTAAGGATGGTATGGTAAAAAAGACTTATACCATCATTACATCAATTATGTTGATAATACCCAAATATTTTGATATTATACTTCTACCAAATTAATTTGGGAATAATTACACTAAGCCAATAAAACACCACAACCATGCCAGCCTTGCAAAGACAGCCAACCACCACCCTACTTTTGCTTCCTTTTGGCACCACACGTAGCCAACAAGATACCATGACACAAAGGAAAATTAGCCACCTCAAGCCATTAACAAGTACAGAAAACAATAGCTAGTGGGGTCCACTTCATAAAAAATTAAGGGGTAGTTGGTGGATTATATGCATGACTTAGACAGGGATTTGCAACAACTAAACATGATAAATCCCTCACTCTTGTGTACTATTTTTAGCCCTCATGGACAACTATTCACACTTAGATTACTCTCTTAATTGAAATGATGTATTAGTTAGGATTAATAGCCGATTACTTACATTCTACCCATAAATCAGAGGTATGGGCGGGGGAGAGGGGGCACATGATACTAGCCAACTGGGAGGGTTAGGGCTGACTTTTTTTAGGCTAGTTAGAATTAAACTACGTTAGTTAGCTTCGTTAGGTAACTATCTAGTTTATCTTTTAACCAGTTTGTATTTTATAGTTGGAGTTTAGTTGAGTTGTAACTAAATACTCTCACACCCTTATAAGGGTGAGAATGTGTTTAAATGAATGATGCAAGAGCATCACATAATAATATTTCACTAATTAATTTTTCTAAGTTAGGGGATCACAAAACACTCTTAACTTAGATGAAATTAATTAGCTGGATATGAGAAAATAGGTGGGCGCACCAGCCCATGCATTCATGGTGGCAAGTTCAGCTCAAACACAACCAATTGTGGTAGCTTATCCAACCCAAGGCCAACCAACTATGGTAGCACATCAAGCCCAAGGCCAACTAGCTATTTTATTGCTATTTCTAAGTATTTTTCCACCTAAGAAGCCAAATCAGCCCAAGCCCAAGGCTGACATAAAAAATTGAATTAAAAAAGGATAAAAAGAAAAAGGAGGATGAGTGGATGGTGGAGTAGGTCAAGAAATTCAACCAAGTCAACAAATCAAATTATTTCTAGTTGTTAGCTTGTATTACATAACTAGATAGTAAAGAATGGTTCGAATGTAACTAGGTAGGTAAGGGGATGGATATAATGGACTTTTTGTAACCATGGATGCCACTATAAATATGGGTAGCCTCAACACAATGCAATGCATTATCCCCTTGAATTATGAATCAAATTTTTGAGCTCCCTATGTCCCCCCTCTACAAAGTTGAGTGAAAACTTTATTTTGAGTGAAAAATCTCATTGCTTTTATCTCAAGTGTTGAAACCTTGAGTGGTAGTTTTGATTGTTTGGTCTTTGGCTACCTTACATAAAATATTATCATACTCATCTAAAGTCCATTTTAACTTTCAGTGGTCAATTATCCCATTGCCACCATCTTCCTTTAAGCATATTGCAACTTATTTAGCATATGCATCAACGAATCCAACATTTGGCTACCATTTTATCTATCATTTTTGAAGGAAATACCTCCTAGCTAGTGCATGCTTGGGTTGAATATTGTTCACAAATATGTTGCAAAGGTTTAAGTGGTAGATTCAAGTATATGATTTAAGGGTCCCTTTTCTCTCATTTTTGGTGATCACAAACCTTACCACCATTAATTCCTAATTTAACTCATTTTATATCCATGTAATTTCCTATCCGAAAATTCTTCAAATTATACTTAAAATTATATTGATATAAAATAAATGAGTTTTGGTTTTGAAAAGAACTTCAAATTTTAATAAAGTTACGAACTTGAAATAGGCAATTTAATTTCTCGATAAACTTGCCAACTGGTTTGCTCAAATCTATCAACTGGTTGTCCTATGAGTTTATATCCTTTTCTAAGTTTGATTTGAATCTCTTTACAACATTAATGTGATGTAGTAGCATCTCATAATAATATTTCACTAATTAATTTTTTTAAGTTAGGGGATTTCAAAACACTCTTAACTTGGAGGAAATTAATTAGCCGAATAAGAGAAATAAGTGGAAATACGATGCACATTCAGCCCAAACTCAACTAATTAGGCCCAAAGCCAACCAACTACGATGCCACATCAAGCCCAAAACCAAGCCCAAACAACTATTTCAAGTACTTTTCCACTTAAGAAGCCAATTCGGCCCAAGACTAAGGCTGATTTCAAAAATTAAAATAAAAAAAAGAAAAGAAAAAGGAGGACAAGTGGATGGTGGAGTAGGTGAAGAAAGTCAAGAAAGTCAACAAATCAAATTATTTTAACTGGCTAAGCATGGAAGATGATTGATTAGGTATGGGGGATGATTGAGTGATTTATACTTTTATTTATTACCTGCTTTTCAACATATAAGGGGCTCCATGTTGTGGTATGGCTGTCAAAATACCACACATAGGCTAACCTCATTTTAGTTCTCATCCAACTAGTTGTTGGGTTGTATTAGATAACTAGATAGTAAAGAATGGTTGGAATGTAACTAGGTAGGTTAAGGGGATGGATATAATGGACTTTTTGTAACCCTGGCTCCCACTATAAATATGGGTAGCCCCAACACAATGGAGGACTCTACAAAGTTGAGTGAAAACTTTGTTTTAAGTGAAAAATCTCACAACTTTTATCTCAAGTGTTGAAACCTTGAGTGATAGTTGTGAGTGTTTGGTCTTTGGCTGCCTTAAATCAAATATTATCATACTTCTCATCTCTTTTCTCTATTTTAACTTTCGGTGGTCAATTATATTGTAATCTTCCTTGAGCACGAGAGATGACCTCAGTATTATATTCTTCCTCCTCTCTCCTTTACACAATTTTGAGATCAAATGCTTCAACCTCAGGTAGGCTTTTGAGTAGCAGAAAGATTCCTTCCACGCTGACTTCCTATTATCCCATTCTTGGACCCTAATTCTGGTCTAATTGACCTCAATTCTTCGGGGCACCATTTGAGCTCTACAGAAGAGGTTAGCAAATCCTGGACAAAATCCATCAGTTCTAATCGAATTTAAATGGTCAAAGGTAGGGTTTTGAATCAATTTCCAAAGATTATGTAATTCTCCTTTGATTAGTTGGCTATAAATAACCCCAATCATCCCTGCATTTCACCTTACTTTCAGCCATCAAATTTTCCTATGTCTTCCTTCCACACTATGATCCTTGTCAATCTACTTTCGCACATTCTCTTGATCGTGCCTCTAGCACTTTCTTGTTTTCATTTTTGACAAAGCATAGTTTGATTCTAGAAAACGATTGAGTAATACAGTTTAACTCTTTCATTTTTGTCTTCCTTCCTATTCTCTCCTATTTTTAAGATTCAAAATTTGATAAGATTTTGGAATAATTTCATAATTTAATATTTTGGTTTAAGGTTTTCAAAGCTGATAATTTTCACAGTTAGAATTTCAATTTTTAAGAGAATTTTCCTTGAATCATGTAAGTAATTCTTACTTCTAAAATATTTAGTAAGTATTCCTGCATGTTAGATGTTACACCTAGTTGATTTCTGCATGTCAGCATGGAAGAATATAGTTATATATATGGTTTGGATGGTTAAATGATATGGTTTGAGATCTTATGTTGAGTAAAAAGCATGAAAATGGGTAAAAGTAGACTATGATGATCTCATGTTGATAAATGAATGTTAATTTGGTTGGAAATATGTTTGTGTATATGGATACATATTTTAATATGGCTATAAATGATTTAAATGAAAGAATCTGCATGAAATTTGTGATTTGGTATTACAACAAACCGATCGATTAGTTAGGTCTAACTGATCGTCCGGTTCCTAGAATAGTGAATTGATTAACCCAACCCATCGATTGATATGCTTACATAGACCTTTAAACCCATTTACTTGTTTGGAAAAATTGATCGATGGGTCTATGAACAATTGATTGGTTTGGGCAAACCAATCAACTGGTTTGAGGAAAGCATGGTCCAGTTGAGTTAATCTAATCAACTGGTTGACCTAAACCGATAGACTAGTTAGTGAAATTGATTGATTGGTTGGGCTAGACCAATTAACTGGTTTGAATGGTTTGTTTAATTTGCTTCTTTTCGGTTCAGTTATGCTTTGAGATTATGATTGGTACTATACCATGATTATTAATGGGATAAAATATAGATTTTATCATAGGCTATTGGTCTAATTAAAAGATAAAAAAGGATCATGGGTTATGTTATACTATATGAGTATAGAAAGGACTAAAGGGGTATTTCACTTATAATAAGTGAGGCTATTGCACATAGAGTAATGAAACTCAGCATGGACTAGAGTTAAATATGTTTTTGCATATGAATAACATTGTCCAAGAATAAATGGAAGACCCACATGATTGGAGAAAAATGGAAATAAAAGAATTAATATGGGTCTGGGTTACTCGATCCTCGATTAGCTACTTGGGGTTAGCTTACCTTTAGGCGGGATCCTGAGAGGTCTTGTGCCTTACTAACTCTAGCCATTAATGATGTACTATGGGGTATCAATACTAAAGGAAATGGTTACCTAGGTGGTTGGCTTTGGCCTGGCCTTATATCCATTTTGGTGATTGGTTACCTAGGCAATTCGATTTAGCTTTGATGCAAACCGAGGAGCTAGATTTGTTAATCAAACACTTGGGGGATGATGCAAATCCTTCACAAGACCCTTTGTCGCTTCCAAGTTGTCAAAGTACAAGACTTAGAGCCACATGTTTCAAGGAAGCACTAAATGGGCTAATCCAAGAGATTTGGGCTGATTCTAGACACTTATAGAACTAAGCTTCCCTCCTTCCTCGATTTGACCTGCACGAGCCACCACAACCTTGCAAAGTCAGCTTCCCGATTAGCCCTCACAAACCCCCACTGCCCCTTGCATTGCCATCCGCCGCCAATTCTATCGCAACCAGCACCTCCTCCACCCTCCAAAATAACCAAGGGACCTTCCTCTACCTCCCCATACCTCCATCTTTCCTTGCCTCCCTCTCCTTCTACCTTCTCCACCTTCCACCTTCAGCCACCGTACCGACTGTCGTGCGCCTCCGGCTACACCACCACCTCCATTCCAACCCTCACCACCTGAGACACTTTCCACCACCTCAAACACCCTCTCATTCCCTCTCCTCTAGCTATAACCCCATCTTTCCACCTCTTTTCCTCCTCCACCACCGCCGCCGCGTGCCACCGCCACATGCCGTCGCCAACCCTAGGTGGTATTCTAGTTTCCCCAACACTTAAACTCTTTTTCTATAAGTGTTAATAATTTTTAGTAATATTAATAGTATTACCCTTATTATTATTATTATGTTACCACTCTTACAATCTAACCTAACTTTGAAAATATTATAACTATGGTATTATCATTTAAAATGCTATAATTTTAGTATTAATACAGTATAATTGTTATTATTAATAATATTATCATTACTACTACTATTATTATCACTATTGTATTATTATCTTACTAATACTATTAATATTAACTTTGTCATTATCACTTTTATTATTAGTGTAATTGTTGGGACTCTTATATTACTAATACTCTTTTCGATTATTAACCTTATTATGTTTAACATTATTATTATTATTATTATTATTATTATTATTATTATTATTATTATTATTATTATTGTTGTTGTTGTTGTTGTTGTTATTCTATTATACTTGACCACATTATCACTAAGACTACTACTAAGATGATTTCTAGGACCTTCATTAGTATTATCCTTAAGATGAAAACTATTATTAATATTATCACCACTATTATTATTATATTTATTATTCAATACTACTATGAATATTGTTATTGTTAACTTGTCTTTTGTCAATATTTTATAATCACTAACCTATTATCACTACTAGTATTATTAATATAAGAATTATTATGGTCACTACTTTTATATTGCTTATGCCACTATTATTATTATTCTTCTTACTAGGGTTTGGGTTAATATTAGTATTATCACTAAAACTAATAATAATATTATTACTAGTAATATTGAAACTATTACATCTAACACTATAAATATTATCACTATGACTACTTAAATATAAACCATGGTGACTATTAAGACTTATTGTGGGTTATCAGTAGCATGAATAATTGGTTTGAGAATAATAATCCTACTTATAATTAGAAAACTACTATCATCAGTATTAGCCCTAATAGTAGAATATGATAAGGGTAGGGTAGAAATAATAGTAATCTTTGGTAAGAGGGAGATTAATCCATAATGTTTCCCTCTTATAGGTGAATCAAGTCAAAATCCTAAGGAGGCGTAGGAGAGTGCTCTAAGCCCGACGTCGTTTTAAGTAAGGATGTAGCTAAGGCCCATGTGTGTTGTGTGACTTGTATGCCTTGGATGTTATATATCATGTTATGTCATGTATCGTATGATTGTCATTAACTTGTCTTATGTGTAACGTAGCATAGAGTTGAGGTATGTTTAGATGTTTTCCTTATGGCATGAGCATGATACATATATATATGGTGATATTGATATGATATGATATGGCCCTCTAGGACATGCATGCTAGGACAATTGATAATATGATATGGGAATGAAAGGATAAAAAGAAAAAAAAATGGAAAGTCAGTTCACAAAGAGGAAGGAATGACCAAAAATGAATGACGGATGGGAACCATGCATAGGAATTATAGGATTTGCAATGGGACTTCAAGAGTTTGCATGGAGTGGATAAAACTTGTATAGGGATGATCTTTGCATGAGAAAAGTTATTTTAGGGTGTAAATAAGCTAAGAGGAGAGTTGTGGAGTGATTGGAGACTTGGGACGAAAAATAGTACGTAGGTTAGTGTACGGGTATATAAGGGACCCGATTAGGGATTTGAGAGGGAACACTAATCTAGAAAAAAAATGTGGAAGTAAAAACAATTAAGGGAGAGTGGAGCACGGGTTAAGAGTGGGAATTTGTTATATAAAGGGTGAGTATGGGTGCCATGGAAGAGAAGAGATATTGGGTGAAAAAGAGAGAGGTTACTCGTGGGAGAAGAAAGGTACTAGGGTTGAAGTGGCCAGCTAGGGTTTTTCATTCACATGTGGAATCAAGGGGTAAAGCGATATGATTTGGGATTGGATCTAAATGAGATAAGGTGTGGGATGATAAATGAAGTAACAGTAGTGTAACTAAGAGAAAGTTGGGCCACATAGGTCCAATTAGGGTTTTCAAAGGAAAACTCTAGAGGGTGATAGTAGGTGGAGCTAATGTCATGAGGTGTTGGGCCTAATTCACACCCTTAGGAGTTGGGTTTTTCATTATGTGTAAGTGTAAGGGGGAATGGATGTCGAGGCTTGATAAGGGGCGTAGGAGTCTCAAGATATGGGACTAGCCCCCTTGAGAGGACAGAAGTAGAATGTTGGTGACATGCATGTCAAGGGTGAAATGCTTATCGAATAAGACACAAATAAGATACTATCCATTTAAATAAAAAGATTCTTGAGCTGGGCCCAAACAGGTCTATCGGCGAATAATAGTGGCTAGGAGCCGGGTTGCCCTGCATGACAGGTCCACGTGGTTGGATAGTAGAGCTATCAAAACCATCACCATCAAGTATAGGTATCCTATACCTAGACTTGATGACATGTTATATTGCTTACATGGGGCTTGTGTATTCTCAAAGATTGATTTGAGGAGCCGATACTACCAGATTAGAGTAAAGGAGGGAGATGAATGGAAGATCGCCTTCAAGACTAAGGGAGGATTATACGAATGGATGGTGATGCCTTTTGGTCTCTCAAATGCACCCAACACATTTATGAGTCTCATGGATGAAGTCCTTAGGCCCTTTATCTCTAAATTTGTTGTAGTGTACTTTGATGATATACTTGTATACTCCTCTAGTAGTGAAGATCATGTAAAGCATTTAAGGCTCATGTTTTCGACCCTTAGGAACAACAAGATGTATGGGAAGTTAGAGAATTTTGACTTTTTTGTACCAAAATTCACCTTCCCACGGTTTTTTGTATCTAAGGTATTTCAATGGGTGAGTCAAAGGTGGAGGCAATAAGGTCGTGGCCTACACCCACATCCATTACCCATGTTCGATCCTTTCATGGACTTGCCTTTTTTTATAGGAGGTTCATAAAAGGATTTAGCACTCTTTTGGCCCCTATCACAGAGTGTCTCAAGAAGGGAGAATTCAAATGGACACCTGCAGCCCAAGAAGTTTTTGATGTGATCAAGCGCAAGCTAAGTGAGGCCCCCATCTTGAGGTTACCAGATTTTGCTAAAGTTTTTGAAGTTGAATGTGATGCAAGTGGAGTTGGGATTGGAGCGGTCCTACTATAAGAATGCAAGCCAATAGCTTATTTTAGTGAGAAGCTCAATGGATCAAGATCTAACTATATCACGTACGACAAGGAGTTTTATGCTATCATTAGGGCTCTAGATCATTGGTCTCATTATCTAAGGCCCGCACAATTTGTATTAAATACCGATCACGAGTCTCTAAAGTATATAAATGGGCAACATAAGCTCAACCCTAGGCATGCTAGGTGGATAGAGTTTTTACGAACCTTCTCTTTTGTAGCAAAACACAAGAATGGCAAGACCAATGTAGTAGCTGATGCCCTCTCTAGAAGGTATTGTATGTTGTCCCTATTAGAAGCTCGAGTCTTAGGTTTTGGATGCTTGAAGGAGCTATACAAGGAGGAGGACGACTTTGCAAGCTACCTTGAAGACCGAGACAAACTTCGAAGCCCCTATGTCATAAAAGATGGATTCCTCTTCAAGAATACCAAGCTTTGCAACCCGAAGACTCCCATTCAAGAGTTGTTGATACGAGAATCACATGGAGGTGGGCTAGCAAGGCATTTTGGGATCAACAAGACCTATGACGTACTTTAGGAGCACTTCTATTGGCCCAAAATGATAAGTGATGTACATAGAGTCATAGCTTGATGTGTTACATGCCAAAAGTCCAAGAGTCACTTCCACTAAGGACTCTACACTCCATTACCAGTCCCTCATCAACCTTGGGACCATGTGAGTATGGATTTCATAGTGGCTTTGCCTAGAACTCAAAGGCAAAATGATGCCATTATGGTAGTAGTGGATTGGTTTTCTAAGATGTCTCACTTCGTCCCTTGTCATAAGACAGATGATGCCTTTAAAGAAATAGTAAGGTTGCATGGCATTCTTCCATTGTCTCGGATAAGGATACCTTTCTTAGCTATTTCTGGAAAACTTTGTGGAGGTTGGTTGGTACTAAAATTCTATTTAGCAATGCCTACCACACACAAACGGATGGCCAAACTAAAGTCACCAACCAGACCCTGACTACTATCTTGCGCAGCTTGGTGCACAAATCCCTCAAGGATTGGGACATTAAGATTCCTCATGTCGAATTTGCTTACAATAGGTCCCCCACATACGCCACCAGCCATTCGCCTTTTGAGATCGTATATGGTGTCAACCCTATCACTCCTATCGAGCTCATTTTGCTTCCTATCAAGGCCCAAACAAATTTTGAAGCCAAAGACAGAATTCAAGCCTTCAAGAAATTACACGAGCAAGAATTGAGAAAGTCAATGAAATAAATAAAAAGAAGGCCAACCAACATTGGAGGGAACAAAGTTTTGAACCAGGAGATCTCGTGTGGCTACATCTTAGAAAGGAAAGATTTTCCTCCAGAAGAAAAAACAAGCTTATGCCAAGAAAGGAAAGATTGGAAGTAATGCTTATCGGCTTGAGATACCACTGGACATGGGAAATATATCAAACACATTTAATGTGGGTGATCTACTCCCTTACCTTCATGATGTGGAAGAGGTGGAGCCCTCCCAAGATGGGGAGGATGATGCAGGAAGATCTTATAATAATATTTCACTAATTAATTTTTCTAAGTTAGGGGATCACAAAACACTCTTAACTTTCATGAAATTAATTAGCTGAATATGAGAAACAAGTGGATGGTGGAGTAGGTGAAGAAAGTCAGCCAAGTCAAATCAATCAGCCAACTCAAACCAGTCGGCCAAATCAAATCAATCAGCCAACCAAGTCAAATCAGTCAGCCAAGTCAAATCAATCAGCCAAGTCAAGTCAATCAGCCAAGAAAGCATGGGAGATGATTGAATAGGTATGGGGGATGATTGAATGACTTGTACTTTTATTTATTACCTACTTTTCCATACATAGGTTGACCTCATTTTAGTTCTCATCCAACTAGTTTTTAGGTTGTATTAGATAACTAAATAGTAAAGAATGGTTGGAATGTAACTAGGTAGGTAAAGGGGATGTGTATAATGGACTTTTTGTAACCCTGGTTGCCACTATAAATATGGGTAGCCTCAACACAATGAGAACACTACCCCCTTGAATTATATATCAGATTCTCTAGCTCCCGTAAGCCCCTCTACAAAGTTGAGTGAAAACTTTGTTTTGAGTGAAAAATCTCATAACTTTTATCTCAAGTATTGAAACCTTGAGTGGTAGTTGTGAGTGTTTGGTCTTTGGTTACCTTAGATCAAATATTATCATACTTCTCATATATTTTCTCTATTTTAACTTTCGGTGGTCACTTATCCCATAAGCCACCATCTTCCATTAAGCATATGCCAACTTGTTTAGCATATGCATCAGCACCTCAACTCTCACTCTAGGAAATCTTCTGGATTAAGTGATCCATCAAACTCGAGCACTTCGGCTTTGATGTCATGAAAATGATCTCTCCTTTCATGTCTCCTTCTTCTATAACGTGGGGAATCACTTGGTGAGGAGTTGGAATCGCTAGCATCATCACTTATGCTAGATCCGACCACCTCATGTTGGTGAAAATGGGTTCTTCTTCTTGGCCGTGGGGAAGTATTTGGGCATGGAGTGTTATGGTTTTGCATGAGATTCTCCAAATTGCCAAGAACTCATCTCATTCCATTTTGGAGGTTTTCAATGGCTCGGTCTCTTCTCAAGTTTTGCGCCTCTTCAAGGATCAAGCCTCTTGGTATTTGTTCATCGCCCATAGGTTCTTGAGTTTGAAGAAGAAATCAATAGAGAAAGATGATGTGTTTGGTCAAGAGAGGCTAACTTGGGCTTGAAAATTATGGTGGGTGGCTAGAAAATTTTTATGAAGTGTTCGGGCCTAGACGGGGTAAAGAAGGAAAAGAGGAGAAAATAATTATCCCAAATTCTCAACCTTAAGCTCTGATACCAATTTGATGCATATGCTAAAAAAGTTGGCATATGCTTAATGGAAGACGGTGGCTTATGGGATAATTGACCACCAAAAGATAAAATGGAGAAAAGAGATGAGAAGTATGATAAAATTAGATCTAAGGTAGCCAAAGACCAAACACTCACAACTACCACTCAAGGTTTCAACACTTGATATAAAAGTTATGAGATTTTTCACTCCAAACAAATTTTTCACTCAAGTTTGTAGATGGGGGCTTAGGGGAGCTCGAAAATCTGATATGTAATTCAAGGGGGGTAGTGTGTAACACCCCCAAAATTTACTATTGAAAATTTTTATTTTAATGAAAAGGTTTAATAGAAGTGAAACAATAAGACCGTAAACTCGGAGGGCATTACCACCACACTTAGTACCATATCGGTTTACTCTTACCGTTCCAGCACTAAATGCGGTTAACATCAAACACAAGTCATTAATGAAAAGACAAGTCATTGATAAAACAATGAGAGTCTGAGAGGACTCCCTCATAGTCATACAGAAATCCAAGTGCAGTTTATAATTAAACCCAAAGAGTAAGTGACTAGAGTTTTTCTAAACATAAAATACCATACAACATTGCATAACTAGAATAAAACGATACATGGTCTAGGCAAAAGAAAAACAGAGTCCGGTCGAGTTGCTCTCGATTCCCAAGTTAGGTCTAGGCTCAACGCCCCGCCCCACCTGATGCCTCGTAAGTGTCTTCTGCTCAAGGGAATGAGCAGCACCCATGAAACGGGTGATCAGTACGCTACATACAAAACATATATAACATGCAAAACATACAACATAATATACATGACATGATCATATAGGCAGCATATAAGAATACAGATAATGAAGGCCAACTATGGTCTAGATCGATTTATTCTTTAGACCTCTGGTAAATATAATCGTCTAACATCATAATCTTTATCAATCCATGCGAGTGTAGGAACCCCACTATTATAGCCGCTGGACTGGTCATGCAGGGCAAAACACTCCCGGCTACTAGTATTCGGCGATGGACCGGTTTAGCCCCAACTCACATGGTGTTTCATAGTAGTTACTTCGTGTCTTTCCCATGTCTTATTATCATTACGTTTGGTTTGTTGAGCATGCAAACCCCCACTATTATAGCTGGTTGATTGGTCATGCAGGGCATAATGCTCCTGGCCACTATTATTTGTCGGTAGACCTATCCTGCAGGGCACCCCGGCTCCTAGCCACTATTATTTGCCGGTGGACCTGTCTGGGTCCAGCTCAAGAATCTTTTTATTTAAATGGATAGTATCTTATTTGTGTCTTATTCGATAAGCATTTCACCCTTGACATGCATGTCACCAACATTTTACTTCTGTCCTCTCAAGGGGGCTAGTCCCATATCTTGAGACTCCTACGCCCCTTATCAAGCCTCGACATCCATTCCCCCTTACACTTACACATAATAAAAAACCCAACTCCTAAGGGTGTGAATTAGGCCCAACACCTCATGACATTAGCTCTACCTACTATCACCCTCTAGAGTTTTCCCTTGAAAACCCTAATTGGACCTATGTGGCCCAACTTTCTCTCAGTTACACTACAGTTATTCATTTATCATCCCACACCTTATCTCATTTAGATCCAATCCCAAATCATATCACTTTACCCCTTGATTCCACATGTGAATGAAAAACCCTAGTTGGCCACTTCAACCCTAGTACCTTTCTTCTCCCACGAGTAAACTCTCTCTTTTCACCCAATATCTCTTCTCTCCCATGGCACCCATACTCACCCTTTATATAATAAATTCCCACTCTTAACCTGTGCTCCACTCTCCCTTAATCATTTTTACTTCCACATTTTTCCAGATTAGTGTTCCTTCTCAAAACCCTAATCGGGTCCCTTACACTAACCTACGTACTATTTTTCGTCCCAAGTCTCCAATCACTCCATAACTCTCCCCTTTCCTTATTTACACCCTAAAACAACTTTTCTCCTGTAAAGATCATCCCAATGTAAGTTTTATCCACTCCATGCAAACTCTTGAAGTCCCAATGCAAATCCTAGAATTCCTATGCATGGTTCCCATCTCTCATTCATTTTTGGTCCTAATTGAACCCCAAGATAGTGAAGGCAAGATTGCTTGAGCCTTGACCCAACACCTAACAAGATGAAAACCAAGACTATGAAGGATTGAAACGCCACACCTAGAAAACTTGACAATCTCTCAACAATCAAGTGATAAGTTTGGTTGTTTGAACACCACAAGATTAGCTTGATAAGTTCTACAAGTTCTTTTAAGAACAAAGAATAAAAAAACCTCACAAATATGATAATTTCTGAAAACATTGTATATCCTTGTTCATCTCGAAATACCCATATATATAATTGGAACAACCCTCCAAGAATAGGAAAAGTCACAACTAAAATTTTAAAATACCCTCCTAGAATAGGAAAAGTCATAACTAAAGCTAGAATATGAAAAGTCATAAATAAAGCTAGAATATGAAAAATCATAACTAAAGCTTTAAAACACCCTCCTAGAATGGGAAAGTCATAATTAAAGCTTTGAAGCAGCACAAACAATAAAATAAACAAGTTCCCACGTTTTTTAGGCCTCTTGGACTTCTAAAGGCAACCATAAATAGCTAAATGACTAATTTTAATGTATTTAACATAACCATTCAAGACCATGTTTTAATCCCCTATTTAATATATTGAAACTCATAAAATTCATGCCTTTTGATGGTTAGATCATGTTGGAATCATTTTTGCATAAATATTAGTCTCTTCAACTTTTTTGATGATGTTGGCTAAGTCTTGATTATTATTTGAGCCCATCTTGGTCTGTTTAGAATCATCCAAAATCTCTTGGATTAGCCCATTTAGTGCTCCCTTGAAATGTTTGGCTCTAAGTCTTGTAATTGGACCACTTGGAAGCGATAAAGGGTATTGTGAAGGATTTGCATCATTCCCATGTGTATGATAAACAAGTCCAGCTCCTTGGTTTGCATCATTCTCCTCCTCTTGAGGATGATTTGTCCTCAAATCATCACCTACATCAAGAGGAGATAAATCAGAAACGTCAAAGCTTGTACTAACACCATACTCACCAGGTAAGTAAAACTTAGAGGCATTATCATTGATGCGTTCCCCTACTTGGAATGGTTTGTCACACCAACGTAGGAGTTTTGAACATCGTTTCTCTAGAAAATGTTTCTTTTATAAGTGTAACCAAACCCCATTGCCTGGTTCAAACACTACCTTCTTGCGTCCCTTGTTGGACATATTATTGAGTCTTCTTTTCAATGTTCGGTCGTGCCTTGTCATGAATCATCTTTAAAAACTCTACCTTCGTTTTTCCATCTAAGTTCATACGTTCACTCAAAGGTGAAGAAATTAAGTCCAATGGTGACAAAGGTGAAAACTTAGTTGCAGAATGTGTACTTCTATTATAAGCAAATTCAACATGTGGCAAACAATCTTCCCACATTTTCAAGTTCTTTTTAATGATAGCACATAACAAAGTAGATAAAGTTCTATTCACAACTTCAATTTGACCATCCATTTGTGGATGACAAGTAGTAGTAGAAAACAATAACTTGGTTCCTAACTTTCCCTACAAAGTCTTCCAAAAGTAACTCAAAAACTTTGCATCCCGATCAGAAACAATGGTCCTAGGCATCTTGGAGTTAACAATTTCTTTGAATAACAAATCACCTATATGTGATGCATCATCAGTTTTATGACAAGCAATGAAGTGTGCCATCTTGGAGAGTCTATCTACCACCACAAAAACTGAATCTCTCCCCCTCTTTGTCCTAGGTAATCCCAAAACAAAATCCATAGATATATATCAGTCCAAGGTTCACTAGGTATTGGCAAAGGGGTATATAAACCATGGGGTTTCAACTTAGACTAGGCCTGTTGACAAGTGATGCACTTCTCATAGAATCTATCCACATCACTTTTCATATGAGGCCAAAAAAATGATCATGCAAAATTCCTAATGTCTTAGCTACACTAAAATGACTCATCAAACCACCACCATGAGCTTCTCCCACAAACAATTCACGTAGAGAACACATAGGCACACATTTTTTCCATAGATATATTTTCTCGAAACAAAAATCCTTCATGACTATAAAACTTACCAAATGCCATTTTTTCACATGCATTTCATCACTAAAATAAAAATCTTGTGCATACAAAGCCGAGCAATTTTGTAACTAAAAAGGAAAGTAAAGCAGACCTTCAAGACAAGGCATCAGCTACCACATTTCCCTTACCTTGTTTGTATTTGATCACATAAGGAAATGTTTCAATGAATTCCACCGACTTGTGATGCATATGCTAAACATGTTGGCACAAGCTTAATGGAAGATGGTGGCTTATGGGATAGTTGACCACCGAAAGATAAAATAGAAAATAGAGATGAGAAGTATGATAATATTTGATCTAAGGTAGCCAAAGACCAAACTCTCACAACTACCACTCAAGGTTTCAACACTTGATATAAAAGTTATGAGATTTTTCACTCCAAACAAATTTTTCACTCAAGTTTGTAGATGGGGGCTTAGGGGAGCTCGAAAATCTGATATGTAATTCAAGGGGGGTAGTGTGTTCCATTGTATTGAGGCTACCCATATTTAGAGTGGCAGCCAAGGTTAAAAAAATCCATTATACCCATCCCCTTTACCTACCTAGTTACATTCCGACCATTCTTTACTATATAGTTATCTAATACAACCTAACAACTAGTTGGATGAGAACTAAAATGAGGTCAGCCTATGTGTGATATTTTGACAGCCATACCACAGCATAGAGCCCCTTACATGCTGAAAAGTAGGTAAGAAATGAAAGTACAAGTCACTCAATCATCCCCCATACCCAATCAATCATGCCCCATGCTTTCTTGGCTGAGTGATTTGACTTGGCCGACTTTCTTCACCTACTCCACCATCCACTTGTCCTCCTTTTTCTTTTCTCTTTTTTTTTTCAATTTTCGAAATCAGCCTTGGTCTTGGGCTGATTTGGCTTCTTAAGTGGCAAAATACTTGAAAATAATAATAAAATAGCTGTTTGGGCTTGCGCTTGATGTGCCATCATAGTAAGTTGGGCTTGGGTTGGATAAGTTACCATAATTTGTTGTGTTTGGGCTGAATGTGTCACCGTGCATGGACCGGTACTTCCCCTTATTTCTCATATTGAGCTAATTAATTTCGTCCAAGTCAAGAGTGTTTTGTGAAACCCTAACTTAGAAAAATTAATTAGTGAAATATTATTATGAGATGCTCCTGCATCATCCTCCCCATCTTGGGAGGGCTCCATCATGAAGGTAATGGAGTAGATCACCCACATTAAATGTGTTTGATATATTTCCCATGTCTGGTGGTATCTCAAGTCGATAAGCATTACTTCCAATCTTCTCAAGAACTTTAAATGGTCCATCACTTCTTGGCATAAGCTTTTTCTTTGTTTTGGAGCGAAACCTTTCCTTTCTAAGATGTAGCCACATGAGATCTCCGGGGTCAAAACTTTGTTCCCTCCGATGTTGGTTGGCCTTCCTTTTATTTATTTCATTGACTTTCTCAATTCTTGCTCTGACTTGCTGATGTAATTTCTTAAAGGTTTGAATTTTGTCTTTGGCTTCAAAATGTCTTTGGGCCTTGATAGGAGGCGGAATGAGCTCCATGGGAGTGATAGTGTTGACACCATACATGATCTCAAAAGGTGAATGGACGGTGGCGTATGTAGGGTATTGAATGCAAATTCGGCGTGAGGAATCTTAAGGTCCCAATCTTTGAGGGATTTGTGCACCATGCTGCACATATAGTAGTCAAGGTCCGGTTGGTGACTTTGGTTTGGCCATCCGTTTGTGGGTGGTAGGTGGTGCTAAATAGAAGTTTCGTACCAACCAACCTCCACAAAGTTTTCTAGAAATAGCTAAGGAACTTGGTATCCTTATCCGAGACAAATATCATGCAACCTTACTATTTATTTAAAGAATAGATCGGCTATATAAGATGCATCATCTGTCTTATGACAAGGGATGAAGTGAGCCTTCATAGAAAACCAATCAACCACTACCATAATGGCGTCATTTTGCCTTTGAGTTCTAGGCAAAGCCACTATGAAGTCCATACTAACATGGTCCCAAGGTTGATGAGGGACTGGTAATGGAGGTAGAGTCGTTAGTGGAAGTGACTCTTGACTTTTGGCATGTAGCACATCTAGCTATGACCCTATGTACATCACTTATCATTTTTGGCCAATAGAAGTGCTCTTAAAGTACATTATAGGTCTTGTTGATCCCAAAATGTCTAGCTAGCCCACCTCCATGTGATTCTCGTATCAACAGCTCTCGAATGGGACTCTTTGGGATGCAAAGCTTGGTATTCTTGAATGACATAGGGGCTTCGAAGCTTGTCTCAGCCTTCAAGCTAGCTTGCAAAGTCTTCTTCCCCCATATATAGCTCCTTCAAGCATCAAAACCCTAAGACTCGAGCTTCTAATAGGGATAGCATACATTCTAGAGAGGGAATCAGTTACTACATTGGTTTTGCCACTCTTGTGTTTTGCTACAAAAGAGAAGGATTGTAAAAACTCTATCCACCTAGCATGCCTAGGGTTGAGCTTATGTTGCCCATTTACATAGTTCAGAGACTCATGATCGGTAAGTAATACAAATTGTGCGGCCCTTGGATAATGAGACCAATGACCTAGAGCCCTAATGATAGCATAAAACTCCTTATCGTACGTGCTGTAGTAGGACCGCTCCACTGAAATAGGTTTCTTATAGTAGGACCGCTCCAATCCCGACTCCACTTGCATCATATTCAACTTCAAAAACTTTAGCGAAATCCGGTAACCTTAAGATGGGGGCCTCACTAAGCTTGCGCTTGATCACATCAAATGCTTCTTGGGCTGTCCACTTGAATCCTCCCTTCTTGTGACACTTTGTGATCGGAGCCAAAAGAGTGCTAAATCCTTTTATGAACCTCCTATAAAATGAGGCAAGTCCATGAAAGGATCGAATGTGGGTAATGGATGTGGGTTTAGGCCATGAACTTATTGGCTCCACCTTTGACTGATCCATTGAAATACCATCCTTAGATACAACAAACCCTAGGAAAGTGACTTTTGGTATAAAAAAGACACTTCTCTAACTTCCCATACAACTTGTTGTTCCTAAGGGTCGAAAACATGAGCCTTAAATGCTTTACATGATCTTCACTACTAGAAGAGTATACAAGTATATTATCAAAGAACACTACAACAAATTTAGAGATAAAGGGCCTAAGAACTTCATCCATGAGCCTCATAAATGTGTTGGGTGCATTTCAAAGACCAAAAGGCACACCATCCATTCGTATAATCCTCCCTTAGTCTTGAAGGCGGTCATCCATTCATCTTCCTCCTTTACTCTAATCTGGTAGTAAGCAATCTAACAAGCCATCAATTCTAGGTATAGGATACCTATACTTGATGGTGATGTTGTTGATAGCTTTACTATCAACACACATCCTCATACTCCCATCCTTCCTTGGTACCAAAAGGGCTGGTACCTCACAAGGGCTAAGGAATTCTCTAATGAACCCTTTTTGCAACAAATCATCAACTTGCCTTTGCAACTCCCTAGCCTCCTTAGGATTACACCTATAGGCAGGCTTTTTGGGAATGTAGCATCAAGGACCAAGTCAATTTGGTGCCCAATTCCCCTTAAATGAGGTAACTCACTAGGTATATCATTTGGGAAGGCATCCCCAAACTCCCCTAGCAATGGTTTGACCCGTAGGTCACTTCCTTCACTTCCTTCATTATCTTCAAGCAACAATAAAAAAAATACACGAGCTTCCCCTTTTCCAGTGCCTTGTCTATCCCCTTGCTATCTAGAAATAATGTCGTCTTTTTGGTTTCCTCCCTAACAAGTGAGGAATGAGGACAAATGGGTGTGAATACAATGTTCTTTTTTGAAAATTTCAAACAATAAGTGTTCCTCCTACCATCATGTTGGACATGCATATCATATTGCCATGGTCTTCCTAGCAATAGATGACAAGCGTCCATTGGGACCACATCACATACCACATTATCGCGGTAGGTTTTTCCAATTGAAAAAGGAGCTAGAACTTGCTTGGTCACTTCAACCATGCTTCCATTAGTAAGCCATTGTAGCTTATATGGTTTGGCATGTTGAGTGGTAGGCAAGTTAAGTTTCACCACAAGTGTGCAAGAGGCTACATTAGCACAACTACCTCCATCAATAATAAGGGAACATACCTTACCAAGGATCGTGCACTTGGTTTGAAATATGTTCTCCCGTTGTGTCTCCTCCTTCACGAACTCCTTGGTGTGCAATACCCTTCTCACTATTAGAGCTTCTCCTACATCAGGGGTGCCTCTCCTTGCTCTTCCTCCTCCTTATGGTCTGATTTGGTCTCTTCCATTTCCTTCTCATGAGCTACCTCCTCCAAGTCCAAAAGAGTCATAACTCTTTTGTTGGGGCACTCATTTTAATAGTGCCCTAAGCCTTGACACTTAAAGCACCTTATAGGCTTTGGTTTGTTAGGTTCAAACATAACACTTTTCCCATTGTCCTTCACTTCATCATTTCGAATGGGAGGGGATGGCTTAGATGATGAGGGGGCTTCTTTGGAAGTGTTAGGAGGGAACCTTCCTTGAGGAAACTTTTGCCCTCCCTTCTCCTTCTTATGCTTCTCCATTTTAGTGGCTAGATGAAAAAGCTCATCTAAGGACACGTGACATTGTGTGCTCCTCTACCTCATCTAACTCCAACCTTATATTCAGCTTGAGCTCCTTGATGTATTATTCAACACTCATTGATCCTTGCTTCATGGAGGACATCTTGTTGTAAGATGAGGGTGAAAACCTTTCCCTCAAAAGCTTCTTCATCTTCAACCAAGATTTCACCTTAGACTTCCCCTTTTTTCTCCTTTGGCGAGTAAGGCTTTCCCACTGTAGGGAGGCATGTCCCTTTAGGATCTTCTTGTCATTATAGCTTTTTGCTTCAAACATCCTAGAGCACCTTAATCCCACTCAAGGAAATCTTGTGGATTAAGTGATCCATCCAACTCGGGCACTTCAGCTGTGATGTCATGAAAATGATATCTCCTTTCATGTCTCCTTCTTTTATCACATGGGGAATCACTTGGTGAGGAGTTGGAAGCGCTAGCATCATCACTTGTGCTAGATCCGACCACCTCATGTTGGTGAAAATGGGTTCTTCTTCTTGGTTGTGGGGAAGTATTTGGGCATGGAGTGTTATGGTTTTGCATGAGATTCTCCAAAATGCTAAGAACTCCTCTCATGTGATTTTGAAGGTTTTCAATGGCTCAGTCTCTTCTCAAGTTGTGCGCCTCTTCAAGGCTCAAGCGTCTTGGGATTTGTTCATCGCCCATAGGTTCTTGAGTTTGAAGAAGAAATCAATAGAGAAAGATGATGTGTTTGGTCAAGAGAGGCTAACTTGGGCTTGAAAATTATGGTGGGTGGCTAGAAAGTTTTTTATGAAGTGTTCGGGCCTAGACGGGGTAAAGAAGGAAAAGAGGAGAAAATAATTATCCTAAATTCTCAACCTTAAGCTCTGATACCAATTTGTTGCATATGCTAAACAAGTTTGTATATGCTCAATGGAAGATGGTAGCTTGTGGGGTAATTGACCACCGAAAGATAAAATAGAGAAAAGAGATGAGAAGTATGATAATATTTGATCTAAGGTAGCCAAAGACAAAACACTCACAACTACCACTCAAGGTTTCAACACTTGAGATAAAATTTATGAGATTTTTCACTCAACACAAAGTTTGCACTCAACTTTGTAGAGGGGGGATTAAGGGAGCTCGAAAATTTGATATTTAATTCAAGGGGGTAGTGTAACACCATTGTGTTGAGGCTACCTATATTTATAGTGGCAGCCAGGGTTACAAAAAGTCTATTATACCCATCCCCTTTACCAACCTAGTTACATTCCAACCTTTCTTTACTATCTAGTTATCTAATACAACCTAACAACTAGTTGGATGAGAACTAAAGTGAGGTCAGCCTATGTGTGGTACTTTGACAGTCATATCATAGCATGGAGCCCCTTACATGCATAAAAGTAGGTAATAAATAAAAGTACAAGTTACTCAATCATCCCCCATACCTAATCAATCAGATCCCCATGCTTTTTTGGCTGAGTGATTTGACTTGGCTGACTTTCTTCACCTAATCCACCATCCACTTGTCCTCCTTTTTCTTTTCTTTTTTTTTTTCAATTTTCAAAATCAGCCTTGGTCTTGGGCTGATTTGGCTTCTCTAGTGGCAAAATACTTGGAAATAGAAATAAAATAGTTGTTTGAGCTTGGGCTTGGATTGATGTGCCATCATAGTTGGTTGAGCTTGGGTTGGAAAAGCTACCATAATTTGTTGTGTTTGGGTTGAATGTGTCACCATGCAAGCATGGGCTGGTACTTCCACTTATTTCTCATATTCAGCTAATTCCTTTCGTCCAAATTAAGAGTGTTTTGTGAAATATTATTTTGAGATGCTCCTTCATCAACTTCGCATGGCATCTGTTTAACTTTTGTTGTCCTTTCAAATGCTCCAAAGACTCATAATCTTTGTGAATCACAAATTCTTTTGGCCATAGATAATGTTGCCAATTTTCCAAATCCCTTACCAAGGCCCACTCAAATTTTCACTGAAATAAGCAACCGGATGACCTTCTTGCATCAAAACAGCACCAATACCTAATTCCTGAAGCATCATACTCAATTTCCAAAGTTTTAGCAAAGTTAGGTAAACACAAGCAAATGTGCATTAGTTAACTTATCTTTTATCAAATTAAATGCCTTTTCTTGTTCTTCCCCCACTTAAATGGCACATTTTTCTTGATGATTTCGGTAAGTAGTGTCACAAAGCTACTAAAGTCAAGCACAAACCATCTATAGAAGCTAGCTAAGCCGTGGAAACTCCTCACTTGGCTGATTGTTGTAGGTGTTGGCCACTTTTGGATTGCCTTCAACTTTTCCTCATCCACCTCAACTCCTTTCTTACTAACAACAAAACCAAGAAACACAAGTTTATCCGTGCAAAAGGTGCACTTCTTGAGATTAGGAAACAACTTTTCTTTCCTTAGAATTTCCAAGACAAATCTTAAATGCACTACATGTTCCTCCGTTTTATGACAAGCAACAAAATGAACCATCTTAGATAATCGATCTACCAACACCATTATAGCATCATGTTGCCTTTGTGTTCGAGGCAATGCTACAATAAAGTCTATGCTAGCATGGTCTCATGTATGGTGAGGGACGGGGAGGGGGTATATGATCCTTGATGGAAATGACTCTTAGAATTTTGGCAAGTGGCACATCTCACCACTATACCTTGTACATATCATACCATTCTAGGCCAAAAGAAATGTTCCTATAATACATCGATGGTTTTGTTGATACCAAAATATCCTGCAAGCCCTCCTCCATGTACCTCTCGGATCAGTAGCTCTTGCATGAGACTTTTGGGCTTGCAAAGCTTGTTATTTTGATGTAATTCTCAAAACACCCTCTTAGATCACAAAGTTAATTTTAGTCTCAAGAACGAATACTCAAATTTGGACAGAAAGTAATTAGCGATAATATAACGAAAATGAACCAAAACTCAAGAATACACTCAAAGTTCTGGGATCTTAGGCACAAACTCAAGACAAACTCAAAGCTCGCCCTAATCTTATAACTCAAGACAAACTCAAAGCTATAAGGAAATAATCTTTAACATGAGACAAACTCAAACCAAAGAGAAAACCATAAGATATATTGTGAATAATCAGGAATTATTATTCCTCTCTTCAAACTTGTATTTATAGGAAATATCATACAGCAAAAGAAAGCCAATGGTTTAGCTGAGTAATAGCCCCAAAACCATTCAGCTATAACAGTTAAGAATTAAAGATATGCCCCCTTTAACTCCCCTCATTAAGGCATTAAATGCTTATTAATGAATAGAAATGAAACAAAAGCAATTCCTAAACCTGGCGCACCTTTTGCCAATACCCATTTGAAAGAGCTAATAACAATCCCCTTAATTTACTCCTTTCAACGGTTTTAAGCAGCACACACACACACTAGCTGCTACATTATTTATTATAATAATAAAAACACAAAAATAAAAATAAACAAGACTAAATAACCACGGATCTCCTTGAGCTTCTACTTGCTTGGTCTTTGCTGAATAAGGCTTTAATCACATGCCCAAGTAAGGCATGTAATAGATTCTGACTTGTGAGCAAATGGGGAAAACCCAAGGGCTTCCAAAACAAGCGCAATGGGTTCATGGGCCAAGGTTGACTTTGGATCATATTTTTGAAGAGTGAATGAACCCTTGATCTTGTCTTGTTCCTTAAAGTAGGTGCCGAAATATTCATCTTCATGGTAGAGCTCCTTGATCCAACTAAATCCTAGGACTCTTGATTCCAATAAAGAAAGTATACAATATTTCCTAGAGAAGGCATCGGCTACAACATTAGTTTTTTCACTCTTATGTTTAGCTACAAATGAAAATGACTATAGGAACTCCACCCATCTAGCATGCCAAGGGTTGAGTTTGTGACGACCATTGATATACCAAAAAGACTCATGATCGATGTGTAATAAAAATTGTTGGGGTCTTAGATATTGTGACTAGTGATCCTGACCCTTACAAGTGCATAAAACTTCGTATCATAAGTGTTATAGTTCATACAAGGCCCATTGAGCTTTTCACTGAAATAGGCTCATCTTCTCTTCTTGGATGAGGACCACTCTAGTTCTGACTCCACTAGCATCATACTCTGATTTGAACGCTTTTTGGAAATTGGATAAGGCCAAAATTGGTGCTTCTCCTAACTTGGTCTTGATCACTTCAAAAGCATCCTGGGCAGCTCTTGTCCACTTGAACTCTCCTTTCTTTATGCATTATATGATGGGGGTTAGGAGAGTATAGAATCCCTTGATGAATCTTCGGTAGAAGGCGGCAAGTCGATGGAAGGATCTCACTTGATCCAAAATGTTTGGAGTTGGCCAGGTCTTAATGGCTTCGATATTGGTTTTGTTCACGGTTATCCAGTCCTTAAAATCCATAAAGCCTAGAAAAGTAACCCTAGTTACAATGAACACTCAAGATGTTTTATGTTTTCTCTTTCATTTGGACTATACACAAGTATGTCATCAAAATAAACTACAACAAACTTGGTAATGAATTATCTAAGTACCTCGTTCATAAGTCTCATGAAGGTACTAGGACGTTTGATAATCCAAAAGGCATCACCATCCATTCATACAATCCATTATTCATTTTAAATGCCGCTTTCCACTCTTCACCTTCTTTCATTTAGATTTGGTAGTAACCACTATGAATGTTAATTTTGGAAAAAAAAATAGAGGCACTACGCAAACAATCAAGTAAGTTATCAAGTCAATGATACCTATACTTGAAAGTAATATTGTTGATAACTCTACTATCAACACACATCCTCATTACTTCAAACCGTTGAAAGGAGTAGATTAAGGGGAGTGTTATTAGCTCTTTCAAATGGGCATTTAATCCCATTAAGAAGAAAGGCAAAAGGGGTGTCAGATTAGGAAATTGTTGTTGTTTCATTTCTATTCATTAAGGAGCATTTAATGCCTTAATGAGGGGAGGTAAAGGGGGCATCTTTTTAATTCTTAGCTATTATAGCTGAACGGTTTTTGGGCTATTATTCAGCCAAACTGTTGGATTTCTTTGGCTGTATGATATTGCCTATAAATACAAGTTTGAAGAGAGAAATAATAATGCCTGATTATTCCCAATATACCTTATGGTTTTCTCTTTACTTTGAGTTTGTCTCAAGTTAAAGATTATTTCCTTATAGCTTTGAGTTTGTCTTGAGTTATAAGATTGGGGTGAACTTTGAGTTTATCTTGTGTTCTTACCTAAGATCCCAGAACTTTGAGTGTGTTCTTGAGTTTTGGTTCATTTTCATTATTTCATTGCTAATTAAGTTTCTATCCAATTTTGAGGATTCATTCTCGAGACTAAAATTAACTTCGTGATCTAATAGGGTGTTTTGAGAATTACATCAACTAGTATCAAAGCATTGGCGTGGAGGTTCAAGGAAGATTGTGTTTTTGTTGAGAAAGAAAACAGCTAGAACTCATCTGGTTTTTTAGTCAACTTTGAAGAGCGATATCTCAGCCCTCAAAAATCCAAATCAAGCGATTATTTTTTGAATCTGGGTATTTTTTTGTTTAGAATACTCATATTTCAGAATTTTTGGAAACTTTTTTCTATTAAATTGGGCAAGTTTCCGTGAACTGTGCAAACACGAAGCAAGTACAATGCATCTGATTTCAACTGAAGATTTCTCCTTCATCCGGATAGCTTTTGAGGAGTTTCTTTTTTTGAAATTGCTTAAATTTTCCTGAATTTTGACAATCTATAATCCTTTGAGAGTCTCAAGGACATTTCCATTTTCGTCCAGTTTCAGCTGAATATCTATTATACTTGTAATAACCTAGCAAAATAGTGAAAAGTCATGGCTGGTGGTGAGGAGTTTGCTAAGATGTTACAGGTTATCACTCAAAAATTAGAGAAAATGGAGGAAAAATCAGAGGAGGATAAGGCGAGCCAAAATACTAGAATGGATGCAATAGCTGAAATGGTTTTGAAAGCCGCTAGGAAACTGAACGAGTTGGAGAATGAGGAAGAAAGTAGCGGTAGCAACTTAGATAATTTGATGAAGATAGGGGATTAAAGATTGACCAACCTGAATTTGATGGGGAGCATGCTAGTGAGGCTTTAAGACAAATAGAAAATGTCTTTGAGTATAAGGGGTTTGATGACAAGAAGAGGTTCAAACTGGCTGTCCTCAAATAGTAAACTCGATGCCCTATGGTATGAAAACCTCAAGGCAAATAGGAGGAGAGAGGAGAAAGAAAGAAATAATAGACTCATGGGATAAGTTGAAAAAAAGATGAGGGATAAATGGGTGAATAAGGAGTACGAGCAGAATCAATACCTAAAATTGACCCATCTTTCCCAACAAAACATGAGCGTGGAAGATTACATTAAGGAGTTTGAAAAGTTGTGTTTGGTTTGTGATTTGCAAGAAATGGAGACCTTCAAAATTGCTCGTTTTGTTAAGGGTCTTTCTAAGGGGATTAACCAAAAAGTGGAGGTAACTCACTACACCACTTTTAGTGATGTTTGTAACGTTTCAAAACAAGTCAGGAGGTACTTTTCAAAACAAATCTTTCTCTTCTAGTTCAAAATTTGATAAAGGGAAGGACAAGGTTGTAATTTCACCTAGTGAACTTGCTACCAGGAGAAAGTGTTTTAAATGTCATGGTAGAGGACATATGGTGTCGGAGTGTCCTAGCAAAAATTTGATGACATCCGCTCAATATGCCATGTTTGATGAGGAAGAAAAGCTTTATAATTTCATTACACTAGAAGAAAATAACGAAGAAGAAGAGCTTGATGAGATCCCACCACAAAGCGAGTTTAATATGATGGTGGTTCGAAAAATTTTGTTTAGTGAACCAGAAAATGATGAAAGGCAAAAAAACAATATGCTCCATACTAGGTGTAAGATTGGTGAGAAAACTTGCAATGTGATTGTTGATGGTGGAGCACAAACTGATGTGATATCTAATGAAGTCGTGAGTAAGTTGAAACTTACTATTAGGGATCACGATAAGCCTTACAAGCTGAATTGGTTGAATGATGGTGTGGAAGTAAGAGTGAAGAAGCAAGCTTTGGTTTCTTATTCCATTGGAGGGTTTGAAGATGAAAGGTGGTGTGACGTATTGTCTATGGATGCGTGCCACTTGCTGCTTGGAAGACCATGACAATTTGATCATGACTCGGAGCATAAAGGTAGATCTAATGTTTATACTGTAACAACTAAAGAAGGTAGTAGAGTTAGATCATTGCCTTTACCTCCCAAAGTTTCTAAGAAAGAAAAAGAGAAAAGCAACTATCTTGTAACTTGTAATGAGTTTAAAAGAATAGTGGAAGAAAATGGGTTATTAGAAGAGTTTAAAAGAATAGCTTTGGTTGCGGGAACCAAAGATGATAATAGTACTACTTGTAATAACTCATCCCTACTAAATGAGTTATTAGAAGAGTACAAAGATGTGTTCCCCGATGACTTGCCCAAAGGTCTACCTCGTATTAGAGGCATTGACCACGCCATTTACTTGATTCCAAGAGCACCTTTGCCCAATAAGGCTGCCTATAGGCGTAACCTGGAAGAGAGTAAGAAACTTGAGAGGCAAGTGAATGAGTTGATCAAAAGAGGCTATGTGAGGGAGAGCCTTAGTCCTTGTGACACTCTTAGTACCTAAGAAAGATGATACTTGGAGGATGTGTGTTGATAGTCATTCCATTAACAATATAACGGTCAAATACCGTTTCTTTATGCCTCATTTGCAAGATATGTTAGATGAGTTGAGTGGTGCCTTAGTATTTTCCAAAAATAGAATTAAGGAGTGGCTACCATCAAATGAGAATTCAAGAGGGGGATGAGTGGAAACCAGCTTTCAAAACAAAGCAAGGGTTGTATACTCGGTTGGTGATGCCATTTGGGCTTTGTAACGCACCAAGTTCCTTCATGAGATTGATGATTGAAGTCCTCTATCTTTTTTTGAACGATTTTATTTTTGTTTACTTAGATGATATTCTTGTGTATAGTAAAACAATGAAGAACATGTAATTCATTTAAGGAGGTGAACGATTTTATTTTTGTTTACTTAGATGATATTCTTGTGTATAGTAAAACAATGAAGAACATGTAACACGTGATGGATTCACAAATAGGTATTCTTTCACTCATAGAAAGAAAACTATTATTCTTTTCCCATTGAATCCAGAACATGTCAGGGAGGGCCAATTAAAGTTACAGAGATCCAATGAATAAAAGAAAGAAAAAGAAATTAAGGCCGAAATTGAAAAAAAAAAGATTTAAAAAAAGACAGAAAAGTATTGATTAGAGAGAAAAAGAAAAAGAAGGGATTTCGGCCATAGTGATCGTAGGAGAGGAAAAATTCTATTACATTGCAAAAAAAAAGTGAGATCAAGAGAGCATTATTTTCACACCAGCCCCTTATTGTACTCATGTACAAAGTGGCTCTTTTATATACTAATGATCTCATTGGCACTTTGTCGAGCGATATTGTTTCTCTTTTACAAGAGTTTGAAGATGTCCTTCCCGAAGAGGTACCTAATGGATTACCTCCAATCTGAGGGATTGATTTCATACTAGGTGTGTCAATTCCAAACTGACTTGCTTATAGGAGTAATCCCGAGGATACCAAGGAACTTTAGAGACAAGTAGGTGAAATATTGGAGAATGTGCATGAAAGCATGAGTCCTTGCACAGTGGTGCTATTAGTTCGTAATAAGGGGTATGTGTGATGACTGCCAAGCCATCAACAACATAACGGTAAATTATCGTCATCCCATTCCTTGATTAGATGATATGCTAGATGAATTACACGGTTCTTGTGTCTTTACAAAAGTGGATCTTAAGAGTGGATATCATCATATTAGGATGAAGGAAGGTGATGAATGGAAAACAACTTTTAAGACTAAATATGGTTTGTATGAGGGGTTAGTGATGCCTTTTGGTTTAACTAATGCTTCGAGCACGTTTATGCATTTGATGAACCATGTTTTGTGTGAATATATTGGCAAATTTGTCATTGTGTATTTTGATGATATCCTAATTTATAGTAAAATCTTGAAGGAACATGTAGTGCATTTGAGATCTGTCTTGGAAATTCTAAGGAAAAAAAGTTTTTTTGTTAATCTCAAGAAGTGCACCTTTTGCACGGATAAACTTGTGTTTCTTGGTTTTGTTGTTAGTAAGAAAGGAGTTGAGGTGGAAGATCAAAAGGTGAAGGCAATCCAAGAATGGCCAATACCCACAACAATCAGCCAACTGAGGAGTTTCCAAAGCTTAGCTAGCTTCTATAGACGGTTTGTGTGTGATTTTAGTAGCTTGGCCACATCATGAAAAATGTGTTGTTTAAGTGGGGGAAAGAACAAGAAAAGGCATTTAATCTAATAAAAGAAAAGTTAATTGATGCACCTGTGTTTGTTTTACTTAACTTTGCTAAACTTTTGAAATTGAGTACGATGCTTTAGGAATAATTATTGGAGATTTTTTGATGCGAGAAGGTCATCCTGTTGCTTATTATAGTGAAAAGTTGAGCGGGGCATCACTAAATTACCCTACTTATGATAAGGAGATGTATGCCTTGGTAAGGGCTTTGGAAAATTGGCAGCATTATCTATGGCCAAAGGAATTTGTGATTCACACTGATCATGAGTATTTGAAGCATTTGAAAGGACAAAAAAAGTTGAATAGACGCCATGCCAAGTGGGTGGCATTAATCGAAACATTTCCTTATGTGATCATTAAGGATACAAACAAGGTAAGAAAATTTTGGTAGCCAATGCCTTCCATTTTAGATACAAAATTGCTTAGCTTTGAAAACATTAAGGATTTGTATGCACATGATTCTGATTTTGGTGATGTGTTCAATGCATGTGAAAAATGGTAAGTTTTATAGGCATTAAGGATTTTTGTTTCAGGAGATTCTCTATGTGAATTGTTAGTAGGAGAAGCTCATGGTGGTGGTTTGATGGGTCATTTTGGTGTAGCTAAGACATTAGGAATTTTGCATGATCATTTTTTTGGCCTCATATGAAACGTGATGTGGAAAGATTCTGTGAGAAGTGCATCACTTGTAAACAGGCCAAGTCTAAGTTGAAACCCCATGGGTTGTACACCCCTTTGCCAATACCTAATGAACCTTGGACTGATATTTCTATGGATTTTGTTTTGGGATTACCTAGGACCAAGAGGGGGAGAGATACAGTTTTTGCTTATCATAAAACTGATGATGCATCACATATAGCTTATTTGTTCTACAAAGAAATTGTTAGGTTACATGGCATGCCTAGGACCATTGTTTCTGATCGGGATGCATAGTTTTTGAGTTACTTTTGGAAGACTTTGTGGGGAAAGTTAGGAACCAAATTATTGTTTTCTACTACTTGTCAACCACAAACGGATGGTCAAACTGAAGTCGTGAATAGAACTTTATCTACTTTGTTACGTGCTATCATTAAAAAGAACTTGAAAACATTGGAAGATTGTTTGCCACATGTTGAATTTGCTTATAATAGAAGTATACATTCAGCAACTAAGTTTTCACCTTTTGAAATGGTTTATGGCTTTAACCCTTTGTCACCATTGGATTTAACTTCTTTACCTTTGAGTGAATGTGTGAAATTAGATGGCAAAATGAAGGCAAATTTTATAAAGATGATTCATGACAAGGCACAATTGAACATTGAAAGAAAGACTCGACAATATGTCCAACAAGCCAACAAGGGACGCAAGAAGGTAGTGTTTGAACCAAGCGATTGGGTTTGATTACACTTATGGAAGGAACATTTTCCAAAGAAACGACATTCAAAACTCCTACCTCGGGGTGACAGACCATTTCAAGTAGTGGAACACATCAATGATAACGCCTACAAGCTTGACTTTCCAGGTGAGTATGGTGTTAGTACAAGCTTTAACGTTTCTACTTTATCTCCTTTTAATGTAGGTGATGATTTGTGGACAAATCCTTCTTAAGAGGAGGAGAATGATGCAAACCAAGGAGGTGAACTTGTTAATCATACACTTGGGGATGATGTAAATCCTTCACAAGACCCTTTGTCGCTTCCTAGTGGTCCAACTACAAGACTTAGAGCCAAATGTTTCAAGGAAGCACTAAATGGGCTAATCTAAGAGATTTGGGCTGATTCTAAACAGATCAAGATGTGCTCAAATAATAATCAAGATTTAGTCAACATCATCAAAGAAATTGAAGAGAATAATATTTATACAAAAACATTTCTAGCATGATCTAACCATCAAAAGGGATGAATTTGATGACTTTCAAGATATTAAATAGAGGATTAAAACATAGTCTTGAATGGTTATGTTAAATACATTAAAATTAGTCATTTAGCTATTTATGGTTTCCTTAGATGTCCAAGAGGCCAAAAAATGTGGGAACTTGTTTATTTTGTTATTTGCCTTGTTTTAAAGCTTTAGTTATGACTTTTTCTATTCTAGGAGGGTGTTTTAAAGCTTTAGTTGTCACTTTTTTTATTCTTGGAGGGTTGTTCCAAGTATATATATGGTGAAATGCCCAAAAATTTTCTAATTTCAAAATTATATTTAAATAAGATTTTGTTATGAAAATTAATTAAATAATTTTTTTTATTAAAGTAAAATAAAATTTATTTGGGAAAATCATGAGAAATCCTATGAATTTTTAATTAGGGTGAAATTTGGTTATTTAAGCTAATTAAGGATTTTATTTTGGAAATTAATAAAATAAATTATTTTATTTAAAGTAAGAAGGATAAAATAGTTTCAAATTAATGTTAACTTTATAAATAATTTAATTGAAGAAAATTAGGATGTTTTGCTAAGTAAAATGGAATTTATGGAAAATCCTTTAAAAATCCTAATTTAGCCTAAAAAGGGATTTAAATATTATTTTATTTAAATATTATTATTTTAAATATCTCAAATATTTTAATTAATTAATTACCCAATCTAATTATTTTTCCTTTCTCCCTTCTCCCTTCTCCTTTTTCCTTTTCTTTCTTTTTTTTTCTTTCTTTTCTTCTTTATCTTTTTCCTCCCCTTTTCCCCGTTTGGGCTGCCTCTCCCGCAGCCCACTTCTCCTTTTTTCCTTTCTTTCGGCCCAGCCCAACCGCGTTACGTTGGCTCCTTCTTCCGCCCCTCAATGCGCCGCGTTTTGCTTTATTTCCCACTAAAACTCTGCATTTCATTTAAATTACTCCTGCCTTGCGTCCGGCCCGGTTCGCCGCCTTTCTTTTCCGACCACCCGGTCCAGCACCCCCCATCTTCTTCTTCTTCTTCCCCGAGCCACCGTCAACCTGCAACAACGCCGCCCGTCCGAGATTTTCGCCGGTGATCTCGCCCGTTTTGATCGGCCGATCTCCTCCCTTTCTCTTCCCCTTGATTCGGCAACTACATAGACCAATCCAACTCTCCCTTTTATCACGCGATGCTCTTTCTCTCTCCTACGCATTCCCTTGCCCGAATTTCGCTCCCACCAGCCAACCTCGCCGCCGGCGAAACCAAAACCCTACTTTCCTAATCCCACGGCGACCCATAGAACCCTAGCCTCCCTTCTAACCCTGTAAATACCCCCCATAATGGCTCTGTATCGACCTCTTGTTCCCCAACCTAGGAATGTACGACCTTGCCACCGACGCCACTTAAGACGCCTAGTCCGTCATCTCCGGTCAACTTCGACGACCATCTATGACCACCAAAATCTTCCTTGAACCTCCCTCAAGCTAACCAAATCATCCATCCCCCTCGATTCATCCTACACAAGCCGTCCCGGCTATGGGAAGTAACCCCGTCGACCAACCTATTTTCCAGCACCGCCACCCTTTGCACCGCCCTTATCCACCTCTTCTGCCGCTTCCACCGCTTCCTTCACCGTCCAAATTGTTCTGCAGACCATCCTCTACCTTCCCCTACCTTTCTTTTCCTCTTTCTCCCTCTCCTCCTCTCTTTCTCTTCTTCTCCTCCATTCAGCCACCACCCACCGTCGCCGTGCGCCGCCACTTTTGGTTGCGCAACCACCTCTATTTTGTCCCTCTCCTTTTGGGCAACCCTAAACACCCCAACTCCCACCTTAATTCTCATTAGCTTTTTTTCCAGCATGCAACTTTTCCTCTTTTCTTCTCTTTTTCCTGCCGCCACCGCCGCCTCCGTGCACCACCACCGGTGCTGCCTATCCCCACCAGCCTAAGGTTGAACCCTAGACCCTCTCAACCCTTTTCCCTATTTTTATAACCCTTAAATTATTTTTTTTCAATTATTTGCATATAAATACTATTATTATTATTATTTATTATTTTAATATGTATTATTATTATTATTAGTATTAATGTTTTGATTATTATTTATGTTGAGGGTTGAAGCCCTATTGTATTTTTAATTCAATTTTATTATTCTTCTTATTATTATTTCTATTATAACTATTATTAATATTAATATGTTATTATTATTATTATTATTACTATTACTGTTATTATTATTTCATTACTATTATTTTTTCTACTATTATTATTATTGTTGTTCTTGTTGTTGTTATTGTTGTTATTATTATTATTATCATTATTATTATTATTATTATTATTATTATTATTATTATTACCAAATTTGGTTTTTTATTTTACTAATATTGTTATTAATATTATTTTGATAAAGGGGCCGAAGCCTTTATTCTACTTTGTTTTTGAATAATGACTTTTTATTATTATTGTTACTATCATTTTTATTATTCTTATTAATATTCTCATTGATATTATTTTTAGTATCAGTACTATTATAAGGGTAAGGTTTTTAACCCTCTATTATCAACTTTTATCATATTTCTATTATTTCTATATCTTTAGCAAAGTTAAAATTTTGTTAATGTTATTTCTATTAGTATGTCATTATTTGGTCAAAGCCCTAAGGAGGAGTAGGAGCGTGCTCCAAGACCGGTGCCATTTAAGGTAAGGGGTGCTTATATGCATTATGTGCTTTACATGCTATGTATTCTATGTTTATCATTATTAATTATTTCGTATGTGGTATAACGTGGAGTTGAAATATGTTTGCGTGTATTTGTATGGTACGTGAATTATGATTATGTGATGATATATGTGTTGTGACCCTATAAGACATACATGTGAGGATGTTGATGTGTTTATGTGGGAGAAAGGATGAAAAAGGAGGAAGGAGAAGGAGGTCGACCAAGGGAGGTGAGTTGACCTAATTATTTAATGATTCATGAGTGGAGGAATGAAATGAAAAATTTTAGGGTTTCATGTGGGAGAATCTGATTTATGATTTTGTGTGGGATAACTTAATTTATGGTTTTGTATGAGAGAATCTAATTTATGGTTAGGATGATTTTGTATGGGAGAATGTAATATATGATGTTATATGGGACAATCTAATTTATTGTTTATATGGAAGATTCTAATTTATGATTTTATGTGGAAGAATCTAACTTATGGTCTTGTATGGGGGAATCTAATTTGTAGTTATGAATGGGAAAATCTAATCAATTGCATTATATGGACAAATCCTTGGGTTTTCTATGGTTTGAATCTAGGGTTTGGTATGGATGGATCTTTGGTTTTATATGGATTGAATTTAGGGTTTTGTATGACGGAATCTTGGGTTTTGTATGGTGGTATTAGTGGTTGCATGGTGGTATTCATGGTTGCATAGTGGTATTAGGGTTTGTATGGTGGTATTAGGGTTTGCATGGTGGAATTAATAGTTGTATGGTGGTATTAGGGTCTTGCATGGGAGGTGTAAAGTTTGCATAGGAGTGAAATTTACGTGTGGAAAGTTGAATTGGGATGTGAGGAAGGTAATATAAGTGTTGTTTGGGTGTTTGAACACTTTGGGTGAAAAAATAGTACATAGGACATTATAAGGGTATGGAAGAGATTGAAGTAGGGTTTGGAGTGATTAACTATGGGTTGTTGTGATTATCTAGGGATTGGAGTGGCTAATTGTGGTTTGTTGTGGTGAATTAAGGTTTTGAATGGCTAATTATGGTTGTTATGGTTAAATAAGGTTTGGAGTGGTTACTTATGGTTTGTTGTGGTTGATTAGGGTTGTTGTGGCTGCTTAGAGTTTTTGTGTTATCATGTGTATTTGGTGATTACAGTATAATTATAATTGTGGAATTTATGATTTGTGATGTGTGAAATATAAAGATAAGGATTCATGTATGTTCTGGGTCAAAGCTTGTGAATAAGATACTTAAGATATTAATTACTTAAAGTGGAGTATCGTTGAGACGGGACCAACCGATCCACCGATTCGGAATAGTGGTTAGGGTTTTTACCCTATGTGTGACCGATCCACCGGTTATAATAGTGGTTAGGACATGATGTCCTATGTGCGACCGATCCACCGGTTATAATAGTGGGGGTTCCCGAGCCCAATGATCACAAACCAGAGTTTTACTAAAGTACCTAAAAGATACTAATTACTTACGGTGGAACACCATGCGAGTTGGAGCCAACCGATCCACCGGTTAGGAATAGTGGTTAGGACGCGTAGTCCTATGTGTCTCCGATCCACCAGCTATAATAGTGGTTAGGGTATGATACCCTATGTGCCCCCGATCCACTAGCTATAATAGTGGGGGCTTCCGTACTCGCATGGATTTGATAAAAAGTATGGTGTGAATCGACTTCTAATCAAAGATTAATTAAGTAATTGAATTGGATTATATTTGGGCCTCTATACTTTTACCTGGATGGTCATATGCATTTATGTTAACATGATTATGCTCTTTTATTCTTATGCATGGTTTTATGTGCTTATGTGTTGGCCTTAGTGCTCGGTTACCTTACTTAGTACGTAGCATACTGATCACCCTTTTCATGGGTGCTGCTCATTCCCACGAGTAGTATGGCCTTCTAACTTTGTGGAAGTGGGCGAGACATCAGTCGGGGTTGTGTGTTGAGCATGTTTGGCTCACGTTCGAGAGTGCTGTGGCCGTATTCATTCTGTATGTGATTTAATTCCTTTTGTTATTTCTTTTGCATCGGATTTATCCTGTATGATTTATTATCTTATATTGAGTATTTCAAATAAAGCTTTCATTGATTGTAAGATTATTCCCTTCGAGGAATTTTGATTTCGCACTATAATTCTATCTTATTATTAATTGTAATCATTTACGCGTACTCTGATTTCTAAGTTATTATCTCTTTAATTTATCTTATGAAATTTTGGTTTAAGTTTTATATTAATCTTTTAGCCTTAGCACTTGGTACTGAAATGGTCGGAGAGAATTGGTTTGGTACTAAGTGTGGCGGTAACATCCCTAGCCTTTGCGGGTTTTAATTTAAATTCTTTCGCTTAAAAAAAATTAGTGAATTTTGGGGTGTTTTATATGGGTATTTCGAAATGAATAAGGATATGTAATGTTTTCATAAATTATCATATTTGTGAGGTTTTGTGTTCCTCTTCGTTCTTAAAAGAACTTGTAGAACTTATCAACTTAATCTTGTGGCATTCAAACAACCAATCTTATCACCTTTATTGTTGAGAGATTCTCAAGTTTTCTAGGTGTGGCATTTCAATCCTTCGAAGTCTTAGTTTTCATCTTGTTAGGTGTTGGGTCAAGGCTCAATCAATCTTGCCTTCACAATCTTGGGGTTCTAAACCATCGTTGCTAATGGGTTTCATCATAGTTGTTAATAGAGTTCATATCATATGTATTTTTTATTGTTGCTTGAAGATAATGAAGGAAGTGGCGGAAGTGACCTGCGGGTCAAACCTTTGCTAGGGGAGTTTGGGGATGTCTTCCCAAATGATCCACCTTGTGTGGTACCAGCTGATCTTCAATTGGATTTGAAGTTGTAAAGAAAGAATTAATACACGGTTTTAGGATGCTATGAAGTAAGGTAATGATCATCAATCAAGAACTCAATGGAATTGTTTAACTTTGAATGATTCGGTTGAATCCATTCAAAGTATTCTATTTAGGATACTACTCCAAGCAATGTCCTTCCTAGAATTCAATCTCAAAGAGAAGATACCCAGATGTTAAACTTGTAGATTTTTATTACTTGAATCAAAAGCTTTCGTGTGCAATGACTTAGGGTAGGTATTAATAGGACTCTTAACAACTAGTTAGCCAACTAACTATGATACGCAAACTAATCATACCACGCAAACTATGTGTGGTATTTTGACACCCATACCACAGCATGGAGCCCCTTACATGTTGAAAAGTACGTAATAAATAAAAGTACAAGTAACTCAATCATCCCCCATACCTAATCAGTCATCTCCCATGCTTAGCCAATTAAAATAATTTGATTTGACTTTGCTGACTTTCTTCACCTACTCCACCATCCACTTGTCCTCCTTTTACTTTTCTCTCTCTTTTTTTAATTTTTGAAATCAGCCTTGGTCTTGTGCTGATTTGGCTTCTTAAGTGGAGAAATACTTTGAAATAATAATAAAATAGCTGTTTAGGCTTGGGCTTAATGTGCCATCATAGTTGGTTGGGCTTCAGTTGGATAAGCTACCATAACTTATATTATTAAACCTATTAGCTTTATTCCTCTAATAATAGCACTGATACTAATTATAGCCAAATAGTGATAATAGTAATACTAATAGTAATGCTAATGCTTATTGTGATAGAAACCCTAGTGTTTTTAAGGCTAAGTCTAATGATAGTGTTAGGGTTATAATAATAATATAATAATTACAATACCAACAAAGTATAAATATTCCTATAGATAATAATGATAAAAGTTGTATTTTGAATAACAATAATATAAGGGTTCGAATGTTTTTGTCACAATAATAATAATAATAATAATAATAATAATAATAATAATAATGATAGTACTAGTAATAGTAGTAACTAATAATGTTAGTGACAAAGGTATTAGGAATGATATTAGTAATACTTGAATATTACATGGCAAAAATACTAAGGTTGAGTATTCTTCTTCTTTCAAATGATAATATGCCAAGTTTAAATAACACTAACAATAATAATAGTAATAGTAATAACAACAATAATGATAATAATAATAATAATAATAATAATAATAATGACAGTAATAAAGGTAACTATATTAATACTAAAGTTGTGAATAATGAAAATAAGGATAGTAGTATTAGTGGTAATAATGATAACCCTCTTAATGTTAAAGTTGTAGCCTTTTAATTAGTTTAACCTAGTTATAAGCATTTTCTGAAATTAGGTTAGGAAACAAGGGTAGTACATAATAATATTAATAATGTTAAAAAAATAATAGTAATATTAAGGATAATACCATTAATGTTAGATAAAAATTATTAACACTTATAAATAAATAGTTTAGGGCTGGGGAAGTTGGAGAACCACCTAAGGTTAGTGGTGGAACCGGCGCAAGGTGCAAGGCGGCGACAGCGGCGGTGGTGGAGGAGGAAGAGAGGTAGAAATATCAATATGTAGGCTAAAGGAGAGGGAGTAGAGGAGTGTTTGAGGTGGAGGAAGGTGCAGTAGGTGGAGAGGGGTAAAATGAAAGTGGTGGTGTGGCTGGGAGTGGCTGCACACGGTGGTTGGCGCGGTGGCCGAAGGTGGTGGGAGGTGGTGGAAGATGGGGGAGGTAAGAGTAGAAGGAGGAAGGGGGAGATGATGGTGTGGGAAGGCAGGGGAAGGTTCCCCTGGTGTTTTGGAGGGTGGAGGAGGTGCTGGTGGCGGCTGGATTGGTGGCGGAAGGCGGCGCGAGGGGCGGCGAGGGCTGATCGAGGTGGCGTCTTTGCACGGCTGGGGTGGCACGTGCAGGGCAAGGCAAGGGGTGGTGATGGTCTGGTTTTGAAGAGGAGGGTGCAGGGATCGTCTCGGTAGGCGGCGTTTGTTGCAGCGGTCACCGGCGGCGGCGGAATACGCAACTGTTTGGGCAGCGGCGAGGGACAAAATTTATGGGCTTGCAAAAGAGGGAGCTCGACTATGGCTGCCCTGGGGGTGTATTTATAGGTCAATTGAGGGGGAAAACGAAAAAGGGAGAAGAAGACAACCGGGGGCAGGCTAGGTAGGTCACCGACAAGCGGTGGCAGCCGGCGCATGCGCTGCGAATTGCAGGGTATGTTTGGCTTGGTGTGGGGAAAAGGAAAGGGGGCAGTACGCGTGAGGGGAAGGATGAGTAGGATGGGTCAAAATTGGAAAGGAAAGCGACGGGAATGACAGGAGAGGACGATTGGACTTAGCAAGTAACCGTCGGCAGTTGCAGGCTGCGGTCAGGGGTTGTAGGTCCGTGTGAGGAAGAAGAAGATAGGCGCAGGGTGGATCGGGTGGTCCACGGAAAAAGGAAAGGAGGGGGGCTCGTCGGTTTGGCAACAGTTATAATGCCTCTAAATGAGACACGACGTCTCAACGAATTGCGGGACGAAATGCTGCGTCGGGTTGCCGCGACGAAGGGAGGCAAACGGTGCTAGGTCGCGGGGAAGGAGAAGAAAGGAGGGGGTTGGGCTGCGGGTAGGCCCAATCGGTGAGAAGAAAAAAAAGGAAGAAGAAAAGAAAGAAAAGAGGAAAAAGAAAATTTTTAGGGTTTTGGGTTTACACAAATTATTTAGAATGTTTTTGGGTACTTAGAATAAAATTATTAAATAAAAATATTAAACCTCCTTTTTAGGCTAATTTAGGACCCTTTTAAAAATATTTCTCCTAAGCTCCTTTTAATTAACAAAAGCCCAAATATTTATTTATTTTTTTATAAAAATATTTATACATTTCTATTAATTTGCCCTAAATAATCCCTCTTATTCCAAATAAAATAATAAATTAAATTAATTTCCCAATAATCCTTATTTAATAATATCTTAAAATAAATATTTCTGGGGTATTTCATCCTCCATGTTCCATCCTTTTTAGGAACTAATAGCACTAGAACTACGCAATGACTAATGCTTTCACGCACATACCCCTTCTCCAATAATTCACCTACTTGCCTTTACAGGTTGGTTTGGAATTGACGCACCTAGTATGAAATCAATCTGATGTTCAATCCGTTAGATGGGAGGTAATCCATTAGGTACCTCTTCGAGAAGGAGATCGTCAAACTCCTGTAAAAGAGAAACAATATCGCTCGGCAAATTACCGACGAGATCATTTGTATATAAAAGAGCCTCCTTGTACATGAGTACATTAAGGGGCTGGTGTGAAAATAATGCTCTCTTCATCTCACTTTTTTTTGCAATGTAATTGAATTTTTCCTCTCTTGCTCTCACTATGGCCGAAATCCCTTCTCTTTCTTTTTCTCTCTGAACAATACTTTTCTGTCTTTTTTTAAATCTTTTTTTTTTCAATTTCGGCATTCATTTCTTTTTCTTTCTTTTGTTCATTGGATCTCTGTAACTTTAATTGGTCCTCCCGGACCTATTTTGGATTCAATGGCACAAGAATAATAGGTTGCTTTTTAATAGTGAAAGAATACCTATTTGTGAATCTATCATGCGTAACCCTCCGATCATACTGCCATGTGTTCCTAAGAGTAAATGGCTTGCGTGCATAGTAACCACATCACAAAGCACCTCATCTTCATATTTACCGATGGATAATGGCACCAATACTTGCCTTGTCACCTTTATTTTGCGACATTCATTCAGCCACTGAAGTCGATAAGGGTGAGGATAATTCAAGGTAGTTAAGGCCAATTTCTCCGCCGAATAAGTGATGGCTACAAACTTTGTTTTTCACATAGCACCGAGTATGAAACAAGTTCTCCAACCACTTTCTTCCTCCTTAACCTGCATATTGAGAACTTGCCTTGCTACCAATAAATCTCCAACCATGGCACTTTGCTCACCATCAGCATCCTCCAAAGGTGGCATGTCATCATCATCTACTTCTTCCTCATTATCTTATTCAAGCTCTCCTTGGGTGTTTATCACCATCACCCTTTTGTTTACACATTGACTGGCTATGTGTCCCTGCCCCCGGCATTTAAATCTCTTAATATCATGTGTTTTAGAACTTGAAGTTTCGGTATTACCTATAGTAGCAGTGGTCGTTGGTTTGGCATTCTTGGAGTGTTCAAATTTTGGCTTATTTTGTAGATGCCCTCCTAACCAATTTTTTTGTTTGAATTGTTCCTCCACCTTTATGGATTGATGCACCATATCTGCCAACTCAACATAATGATGCATCTCAACTATATCCGCAATCTCACGATTTAATCCGTGTAAGAACCTAACCATGGTGGCTTCCCTGTCCTCATCTGCATTAGCCCGGATCATAGCTACCTCCATCTCCTTGTAATATTCTTCCACACTTTTGGAACCTTCATTCAACCTTTGTAACTTTTGATACAATCCCCTATAATAGTTGTTGGGTACAAAACGCTTCCTCATAAGCATTTTCTTCCCCTCCCATGGGTGTCTCTCTATTCCTTCTCCTATTAATCAGTAATTGATCCCACCAAACAATGGCATAATCAGTGAAATCAATTGCAGCCAACTTAAGGATCACTCCAAATAAACTTTAGGATCACTTTTGCCTTGAAAAGGTGGGATTTTATTCTTTATGTTTCCCAAATCATTATCCCTCCTTGGGATACTCATCCTAGCTTCTTGATTCTCATTCCCACGCTTAAACCTGCCCCGATTCAAATATAGCTCATCAAACCCCGACTCCGCCTCTTCGTCAACATTCCTCCACGGAACACGCCCACCTTTTTTCCTGTTGGGGATGTCTTGTTGATGTCCCCTAGGAGCCTCTGCTTCTACCCTGCCCAACCTATCATGAATAGGTTCTAATTCAGCCCTCAACATACGCCTCATCTCCCCTAACAAGGCTTGCATTTGGAGGTTCGAAACTGTAGGTTGTTAAACTTCTTCGGTTGTATCTTCTTGATTGCTGGACATATTTAAAATCTGCAAAAAAAAAAGTTAGAATCCTCATAAGCACTCTCTCACATGTTTCTCTCAAGAATCGATACACTCGTGCTCGTGTTTTCACACTAAATGGCTTTTACCCTCTTATGGTCTCACACACTCTTGCCTTTTTTTTCTTCCACTCTTTTGTGTCTTCATTAGTTCTTAGTCAAACTTCTAGAAACTAATTCAAAATAATCCCACAGATTCAAAAACAATAAAAATAAATTAGAAACAACCAAAACTAACCAAAAGGCCAAGAACTTAAATAATGTGAGACACAAGATTGAAACAAAGTTTTCCTACTACAACCGTGTACTTTTTTTTCACTTTTTCTTTTTTCTTTTTTTTTGACGCTTTTTTTTTCTTACTGGAATCGTATACCTTTTTTCAATTTTTCTTTTTTTTTTGACAATTTTTCCCCTACTAGAGGTATTGGTATATAAAAGAAAAACAAAAATGAAAGATAGTCTAACTTATCTTAGAACCAAAGCTCTGATATCAAATTATATGAACCCCATCACCAACTGTGATGAAACCCAATAGCAACGATGGTTTAGAACCCCAAGATCATGAAGACAAGATTGCTTGAGCCTTGACCCAATACCTAACAAGATGAAAACCAAGACTACGAAGGATTGAAACGCCACACCTAGAAAACATGAGAATCTCTCAACAATCAGGGTGATAAGTTTAGTTACTTGATAAGTTCTTTTAAGAACGAAGAGAAACATAAAACCTCACAAATATGATAATTTCTGAAAAATGTTATATCCTTATTCATCTCGAAATACCCATATATATACTAGGAACAACCCTCCAAGAATAGGAAAAGTCACGACTAAAGCTTTAAAACACCCTCCTAGAATAGGAAAAGTCATAACTAAAGCTAGAATATGAAAAGTCATAACCAAAGCTTTAAAACATCCTCTTAAAATAGGAAAAGTCATAAATAAAGTTTTAAAACACCACAAACAACAAAATAAACAAGTTCCCATGTTTTTTAGGCCTCTTGGACTTCTAAAGGCAACCATAAATAGCTAAATGACTAATTTTAATGTATTTAGCATAACGAAGTCAAGACCATATTTTAATCCTCTATTTAATTTTTGAAACTCATCAAATTCATGCTTTTTGATGGTTAGATCATGTTGGAAACGTTTTTGCATAAATATTAGTCTCTTCAACTTCTTTGATGATGTTGACTAAGTCTTGATTATTATTTGAGCCCATCTTGGTCTGTTTAGAATTAGCTCAAATCTCTTCAATTATTACTTGGAAGCGACTACGGTTCTTGTGCAAATTCATCCCCATGCCCGAGTGTATAATCAACAAGTCCATCTCCTTGTTTTGTATTAAGAATTTGGAAATCAAAGTAATTAGCAGGCTTATCAAACTAAAATCCTCAGGTGTCTTCAACTGAATAGGCCAATTTGGTGAACGATTCAATAGGTATGTTGCCATATGAAATTCCTTAGCCTAAAACTCTCTACCTACAACTCTCCTATAGGGTCCTATTCATCTGCTCAACAACCTCATTCTATTATGGTCTTCCAACACAAGTGTGTTCTTTTGCTATTCCATGATTTAGGCAAAAATCAATGAAACCCTACTCAACAAATTTAAGACCATTATCGGTCTCGAGATACTTGTTTCCCAGTTTGCTTCTCTAGCAAGGTCTTTTAGCATTTAAAAACACTAGACACTTTATTTTTATACTTCAATAAATACAACTATATCTTTCTATAGAAGTTATCAATAAATGTGAAACCACCTTTGGAAACAACTCTCGTTGGATCCTATAAATATTAATGGATAAACTTAAGAGGTGCTCTTATACTCTGCGGATATATATCCAAAAGCTAACCTGCTTATGCTTTCCAACCACACAGTACTCACAAAAGTTCATACTACCTATACTCTTTCCATCTAACATGCCCATCTCAGAGTGCTCAATAAGTCCCCTGACACTCATGTGGAGCCTCATATGCCAAAATCTCGAAACATTAGAGTTTGTTAACCTTGGCTATGCCACTATAGATGTCCCAACAATAGTGAAACACACGAACTCATATGATGGCCTAACTTACCTCCCCTTCATTGCCATAATATCCTCTTTTGTAACTCTCAGGATACCATCCTCAATAACACACTAACACCCTTTACATTATAAGGAACTCAAAGAGATGTGATTCTTGATCATCTCATAGGCATGCCTTATGTTGGATGGTGTCTTGAACACAACATCATATCCTCACTTTCATCGGATCAATCCTAGCAACTTTGCAAACAACATCGTTACTTATCAGAACATCTCCACCCTGAATCACCTCAAACATTTGAGACTAACTCTGATTATGACATATATGGTAATAACACTTAAAATCCAAGATCCATCTATCATTAATCTCTATCACTGTCACTCTCAGCTATACCCATAGACTTATCACGAGCCTTTCTATTAGGAAAAAAATTCCTTATTTGCCCCTGCTTGTGATACCCATAGATGGTCACATTCTGCTACCAACTCTTCGATTTAGATCTACACTTACGATTATCTGACCTCAACTCTTAATTCCTCCCCTTGTTACAAATCCCTCACTTTATGAGTCCCTAGAAGTACCGCTACTAGCCAAATGACCATCAATCAACTCTTATTGTAGTAGGGTGGATTTTGTATCATCATCGACTAACTCATTCTTTCCATACAACTTAGTTTCATAAAAATACTTAAAACTAGTTGGCAAAGAACACAATAGCATAATGGCCAAATCTTCATCATCCAAATTGACTTCTTTGTTATGAAAATCCATCACAATATAATCAAATACATCTAAATGAACTTTCAAAGATTTTCACTCATCTAATTCATATCATGAAGCTAACTCTTCAATAGTAGCCAATTTTCTACTAATTTCATCATATATAATGACTCAAGCTTTAACCACATGGCAGCAGTTGCAACTAATAAGCCACCTTACCAATTCGTTCCAAGATCATGAAGGGCCCAAAATACTTTTTGGAAAGTTTATGGCAGCGCTGACTGCGGGCACTATTCTGCCGATAGGGACGGAGTTTCACAAAGACTCAATTGCCCACCGAGAACTCCTTGTCAGTTCGATGACGATCAGTTGTGAAACTCCGTCCCTATCGGCAGAATAGTGCCCACAGTCAGCGCTGCCATAAACTTTCCAAAAAGTATTTTGGGCCCTTCATGATCTTCGAACGAATTGGTAAGGTGGCTTATAAGTTGGGCTCGGCTCAAGTTTTCTTTAATGGTTTGTAGCAGTTGGTCTCGATCAGTGAGCAAGGCATCTATCCCATCAACGTTGGAGGTATGAGGCAGGTAGTCAGCAAGAACAGGAGGAGGGTGGCCATACACTACTTGAAACGGTGACATACCAATGGAGGAATGTAGCGATGTATTGTACCATAACTCAGCCCAAGGTAAACAGCGAACCCATTTGGAAGGAGTGTCCCCGACAACAGCGAACCCACGCTAAGACCTGCCCCGGTTTAGATATAGCTCATCAAACTCCGACTCCGCCTCTTCCTCAACATTCCGCCACGGAATACACCCACCTTGCTGCCTATTGGGGATGTCTTGTTGATGTCTCCTAGGAGCCTCTACTTCTACCCTGTCCAACCTATCATGAATAGGTTCTAATTCAGCCCTCAACATACGACTCATCTCCCCTCACAAGGCTTGCATTTGGAGATTCGGAACTGCTGGTTGTTGAACTTCTTCGGCTATATCTTCTTGATTTTTGGACATATTTAAAATCTTCAAAACAGAGTTAGAATCCTCACAAGCACTCCCTCACGTGTTTCTCTCAAGAATTGATACACTTGCGCTCGTGTTTTCACACTAAACGGCTTTTACCCTCTTATGGCCTCACACACTCTTGCCTTTTTTTCTCTCTCTTTTGTGTCTTCTTTAGTTCTTAATTGAACGTCTAGAAACTAATTCAAAATAATCCCACAGAAATTCAAAAAAGATAAAAATGAATGAGAAACAACCAAAACTAACCAAAAGGCCAAGAATATAAATAAGGTGAGACACAAGATCGAAACGAAGTTTTCCTATTACAATCGTGTACCTTTTTTTCACTTTTTCTTTTTTTTTGACGATTTTTTTAGCGAAATCGTATAGTTTTTTTTTTCATTTTTTTGAAATTTTTTTTTACTAAAATCATATACCCTTTTTTTTAATAAGAGGTAACAGTATATAAAAGATAAACGAAAATGAAAGAGAATCAAACTTATCTTAGAACCAAAGCTTTGATACCAAATGATATGAACTCCATCAACAACTGTGATGAAACCCAATAGCAACGATGGTTTAAAACCCCAAGATCATGAAGACAAGATTACTTGAGCCTTGACCCAACACCTAAGAAGATGAAAACCAAGACTATGAAGGATTGAAATGCCACACCTAGAAAACTTGAGAATCTCTCAACAATCAAGGTGATAAGTTTGGTTGTTTGAACGCCAAAAGATTAACTTAATAAGTTCTACAAGTTCTTTTAAGAACGAAGAGGAACACAAAACCTCACAAATATGATAATTTCTGAAAAAGTTATATATCCTTATTCATCTCAAAACCCTCCAAGAATAGGAAAAGTCACAACTAAAGCTTTAAAATACCCTCCTAGAATATGAAAAGTCATAACTAAAGCTAGAATACGAAAAGTCATAAATAAAGGTAGAATATGAAAAGTCATAAATAAAGCTTGGGTTAGATAAGCTACCATAATTAGTTATGTTTGGGCTGAATGTGCCGTCATGCACGCATGGGATGTTACTTCCACTTATTTCTCATATTCAACTAATTAATTTCATTCAAGTTAAGAGTATTTTCTGATCCCCTAACTTAGAAAAATTAATTAGTGAAAGATTATTATGAGATGCTTCTACATCAGTAAGTCTACAAGCACATGAACTATTCTTTGGGTGTCGTGTTGTATGGAATCAATGGCACACTCCCTTCTTTCATCGTGTGCCTCATTGAGATATAAACCCCTAGGTATGGGATTATCATCCATATGGTAAAAAAAATTGTATAGGTGAAATGGGGTTTGAAAACGGGTCCAGGTGAAGGAAATTTTTTGTTCTTTAGGTTAAGGGTTTGAATGGAGATTTTTTTTTTGTGTTGAGTGTTTGACTTAAAAATGTTGTAGGGCTGATGGTAGAACGAAAATAATACCCAATTTATAACAGCCTAAGCTTTGATACCAATTTGATGTATGATGGATACTAATTGGGTTAAACTTTGTACAAAATATTATGGGTGGGTAATAAGCCACGAAATTGAGAAATTTAGAGAAGAGAATAAGTGTTGAAGATATGAATTAAGTGACCCTTAATTAATACACTTGAATAACCATGTAAGCTATGCAACTCTTAAGGTATAAGACATAAGATTTTCAGAGATAAATGAACCATGGTATGCACTAACTAAGGAGGCTGATGAAAGACCCCTACAATCATCTCGTTCGTACTCTTATGTAGTGTTACAAATACTTAGTTACAATACAACTAAACTAGGGCTTGTCAGAAATCAAACTAGATAGTCACTAGTTACCTTTTCTAGTTTAATTCTAACCAAACACAACCTAGTTTTTGAATGTAAGTTAATCTTTATATGTACAAGCCATTACATGATTTAAACAAAAATTGGTAATCCACTAAAGTCAACCTGAAGAGGACTATCACAAGTACAAGGTGATGATTACTAGAGTTCAAAAGATGGACATGATTCTACACTTGCAGCCCACCAACCTTTCCTTCCATTAGGTGGGTTATGCTGTCGAAACCCTAGGGACTAGGGTGGCATGTGTAGAATAGGGGAAAAGGAGGAAGTAGCTTGTGGTTTTGTAGGTTGTAAAAAGGTGGCAGTGGTGGTTTTGTAGCCTGAATTTGGCAAGTTGTGGGCATGGAAAATTTTGACTGGCTGGAGTGGGCCAAGGAGAAGAAAGTGGCTGGTCATTTTGGTGGCAAAAGTGGCTATGTGATGGCTTGAAATGGTGGTAAAAAATGGCTGCATGTTTAGTGTGGCTTAGGGTGAGTTGCATGGCTTGTGCATGCCTTATGCATGGTTGGATTATTGCATAAAAAGGCGGTTAATTTGGGTTGAAAATGGCTGCTCATAAATGAGAACAAAAAGGAAAGGGATTGGGAAGGGAAGTTGATGAAATGATAAATTAGTGAATGCTTTTCCAAATTAGAAGAATTTTGGGGTCATCTAATTTGGAAAGAAGGGTGGTTATTGTGGGATAAGATGAAAGGGATGCTCCGACATCATATTTGTCATTTCATATCCCTTCTATTTTTCCCATTTTTGGTGGTCTATCAGTCAGCCATTTTGCACTTGCACCTACCAACTTCTTCTCCCACTTGGCATTGCAGGTTGTCAAAGAAAAATAGACGAGAGTTAGCATTTGCAAACCGGACAAAAAGGTGGAAACTGGTGGTTTTGCAGGCTTCATAAAGATGGCAGGGAGGGTGGGTTTTGCAGGCTAGAAAGTAGCAGGTGGGCTTGTGGTTTTTAATTTGCAGCAGCCATTGAAAAAGGGCGGACTTTAGGAAGAAAAGGTGGCTGGAAAATGGATTCAAGGTGGCTACAATAAAAGAGAAAGGGTTGGGAAGAAAAATGAAAGAAGGATAATTTAGTGGAATCCTTCCCAATTTAGAAGAATTTTTGGGTCTTCTAATTTGGGGATGAGAGCAGTTAAGATTGTATTAGGTGAAGGGGAATCTCCTACATCAAATAGGGTAAGAACTTTGATGCAAGGTGGATATAAATTAGGTTAAGCTTGGTGCAAAATAAAGTAGCTGGGTAATAAGCCACGAAAATGAGGAATTTAGAGAAGAAAAGAAGTATGGAAGATATGAATTAAGTTACTATACTTGAATCTACCACTTAAGCTATGCAACACTTAAGAAAAAAGACACAATATTTGTAGAGATAAATCAACTAAGGTATGTACTACTAACCAAGGAGGTAATTTTCACTCATAAAGAGAGAATTAAGCTGACCAAAAACCCTTACAATCAGCCCCTTCTTGCTCTTATATAGTGTTAAAAATATTTAGTAACTAAACTAGAGCTGGTTAGAAACCAAACTAGATAGTAACTAATTAGTTGCCTATTCTAGTTTAATTCTAAGAAAACACAGCCAAGTTTTTCCTACCCAATTGGAGGATGTACTCCCTTCTTCCATTCAGCTCATACTTTACTGATTTGGGTTGTGTACATATTATCCCCTAAAGTACAAGCTATTATATGATTTTCAACATAAATATGTTTAAACCCTAAAGTCAACATGTGAGAAAGGGTTGCCATAAGTACAAGTGTGGATTATAAGGCACCAAAAATGGTCATACTTCTGCATAATGGTAGGCTACCAGCTTACTTTCTTCCTTTTGTTCCTTGCATATGTTTTGGCAGGGAGGGTTGGACATGGTAGGCTACAAAAGATGGTGGGTGGTGCAGGTTGGATATAGGTGGCATTCGGAGGTGCTTTTGCAGGCTGAACATGAAAGGTTGGAGGTGTGGGTTTCGGGCTAGAAGATCACGAAGGTGGGGTCTAGAAGGAAGGACAAAAAGGTGGTTGAGTATTGGCTACAAGATGGCTTGGATGATGACAACAAAAGGTGGCTCAAAAGTGGCTTAAAGATTAGCTAAAATATGGCTCCAAGTTTAGGTGGCTTATTCAATGAGCAGAGGCCTTGCAAATTAGCTCGCAAGCTCACTTCAGGATTATTCATTAGGATTGAGAACATAGAGTTATCCAGGATAGTTACTGATGTATTGAACCAAAAAGTCTTTCTACTTCTCTCTTAAAGCCTTTTTGTATTTATTTTCTATTGAAACTCTTTTTATAACCATATTTAGTGGGCTGTATTTTCTGTATTCTAACTATTGAGCTACTATGTTTTACAATTGCATTGTTGAATTTAATTAAAGTATATTTTAAGCCTCGGTACTTGATAACAAAATGGTGGAGGTAGGACTCCAAAATTTACTGTATTTTCTTCCACATATAACTTTTAAGTATAAAAATTTTTGGCAGTTAATTTTGGGGGTATTACATGAGTTGCCTCCTACTAGAGGCATAGAGTACCAAATTGATTTTGTTCTAGGTGCTACACTTCCTAACAAAGCAGCTTATAGATGTAAGCTAAAGGAAACAATAGAGTTACAAAGACAAGTGGATGAGTTGCTTCCCAAGGGTTTGATTCAAGAATCTTTGAGTCCTTGCGTGCTTCCTTGTGCCAAAAAAGGATGGAACCGTGAGGATGTGTTTTGATAGTACCATCAAGACTTGATGATTTATTTGATTGTTACATGGTGCTTGTGTCTTCTTTCAAAGATAGATTTGAGGAGTGGCTACTACCAAACAAGCGCTCAATCAGGAAATTGCTTATTAGTGGGACACGTTGACATCAACAAGACCATAGATTTGCATTATTATTAGCCTAGGAAAAAGTCCAAAATTCGTTTTTCATGAATGACTTTACACCCCCTTACCAATCCTACATCAACCATGGGATCGTTGCTTAGAACCCAAAGATAACATGATGCCATAATGATGGTTGTGGATCGGTCATCTAAGATGGCTCATTTTGTTACTTTTCACAAAACATATGAAGCCATTTATATAGCCGATCTATTCTTCAAGGAAATACTAAGGCTACATGGCAAATGTGCTTGATATATTTTCCATTTTCGGTGCTTATCTCAAGCTGATAAGCATTACTTCCAATCTTCTCAAGAACCTTGAACGGTCCATCACTTCTTGTCATGAGCTTGTTTTTTCTTCTAGAGGGAAATATTTCCTTTCAAAGATGTAGTCACACTAGATGTCTTGATATATAACATCCACACAAATTCCACTCAACAAAGGGGATGGACGATGATGTTCGTGTGGTATGATGGTGGACGAATAAGGGTAGGATAAAATGCAACAAATGTAACACTTAAACACCTCACAAAGATGATGTTTAAATGGATCTCAAAGAGAACTCAAAAAGATGAACCCTTTGATATGAATCAAATGAAGAAAAATCAAAGATGTTTAAATGGATCTCATAGGATTCAAAACTAAAGAAAAAAAAACACACAAATAATCCTTAACATTGGCTACTTTCAACTCACATAGAATTGAACGGTTTAAATGAAAGGAGATGATTTTTATTCAAAACTCAAAAATCTCTCAATTTTACACATGGGAAGACCCTTATTTATAGGCCATAACCCCACACCAACTCATACCAAAATCATAGGATATTTTCCAATCAAACCATATCCTAACTAACCTTATCCACTTCTAACTAACTAACTAATATGACCGTTAAGTATAGCCTATAAACTCAACTTTCCAGCTGTTAATTATAGCTAATTACGACCTATATTTACACTTAAATGATATGGCAATATATCATATAAAAAATGTTGTCTTATGAGCTAGTTAGTTACATAAAATAACAAACTTAACAAAAAAAAACCCTAATTTTCATTACTCCATGTGTGCTTGTTCCAGCAGCTTCCATGTGTCATGATGACGTAGAATAACGTCCAACATGTCATCAAAACATAGGTTGACTCATTCCCTAGCTTCCATGTTATTAAGGTCATGTTTGGTTGCTTGAAATTGCATAAAACGCAACTTATGCTTTGAAATTTAAGAAAGTGTCTTGTTTGACTTTGGCACTTCCAAGAACTCAAAGAAACTCCTCAAACATGTCTCAAAACCCTGTTTGCAAGTAAATAAGGCCATGCTCTTGCATCATCTCCTAGTTCAAAACTCTGTTCCCTTAGATATTGGTTGGTCTTCCTTTTATTTATTTCATTGACCTTCTTGGTTCTTGTTCTGACTGCTCATGTAATTTCTTAAAAGCTTGAATTATGTATTTGGTTTTAACATTTATTTGGGCTGTGATAGGAAGTGGAATGAGTTCGATGGAAGTAATAGGGCTGACACCATACATGATCTCAAAAGGCAAATGGCTGGTGGCATATGTGGGGGATCTATTGTATGCAAATTCGGCGTGAGGAAGATTAAGGTCCTAATCCTTGAGGGATTTTGATACGAATCAAAGTAGGGAAGCATTGATCATGAGTTTTTGGCTGATCTTCAGTTGAATTTGAAGTTGTAAAGAAAGATTAATGCACTGGTTTTAGAATGCTACAACAGATGGCAATGATCTTCAATCAAGAACTCAATGGGATTGTTTAACTTTGAATGATTTGGTTGAATGCATTCAAAGTCTTCTATTTAGGATACTACTTCAAGCAATGTCCTATCTAGAACTCAATCTCAAAGAGAAGGTACTCAAGTGTTAAGCTCGTAGGTTTATTATTATTCAAATCAAGCTTCTTTTGTGTACAATTACTTAGGGTAGGTATTTATAGGACTCTTAACAACAAGTAGCCGACTAACTACATAGAGTTAGTTAGATACTGGTCGATAGGAACCTCTAAATAACCAATAGTATTAAGTTAGCTAACGCAAGCTAACCTTAACCAACCTAAATTAAGCTTCCATAATCCCTAACCCTAGTCAAAATTAATTAATATCATCATTTAAATGATATTAATGACAATCATTACAAAGCATTACAACCGACTATGGTACATATATGAAATAACAACAAAACTCTAATTTACATGTAACATATCCTAGGATTTACACCAAGTCTAATATAACTAATGAGATCATCATATCAAGCTTGTTGAATTGTCATCCCATTTATGCCATAGCTTTGCATGCTTTGAATGCATTGTACACTTTAGGTATCTTTATGTATCTTGACTTTTTCAAATGTCAAATGTCTTTATTTTGCAAATATGTAACATACCTACAATAACATCTTAAAGTCTTTCCAATATCAATGGTAGAAGTATTATCAAGGATGTTTAAGATGATTAGCTCCATGATTAGAAATGCCAATTCCTCATTATTTTGAGGATCACTAGATGTTCCTGCATCATTCTCCCCTAGTTGAGAAGAATTTGTCCTCAAATTGACATCATTATAATAAGGAGACAAATCACCACTATTAAATGTTTTTGTAACTCCTCCATAATGATCCGGAAGTTCAAGTTCATAAATGTAACCAAACTAAATCACCAGGAGAAAATACATGTGGGGATTGAAACTTATTTGCTTGGGCTTGATACCTGGCATTGTCCTTCTCAATATTGGTCTTTATTTTCTGACGAAGCTGTTGAAAGAATTTGACTCTATCTTCGGCTTCATAACTTTGTAATTCTCCTTTCCTCAAAGGAACTATATTGATCGGCATGTGTGGATTTACTCCATAAACCACTTCAAATGGCCTAGATTGAGTAGTACTTGATGAACTTCGGTTGTAAGCAAACTCTGCGTGAGCTAACTTAACATCTCAATCTTTAGTATTTCTGCTAACCAAACCTCTTAATAATGTACCAAGGGTTCGATTAGTTACCTCCATTTGACCATCGGTTTGTGGATGATGTGAAGCGCTAAATAACAATTTGTACAAAGCATATGCCACAAATTTTTTCAAAAGTAACTCATTAACTTGACATCCCTATCTAAGACAATACTTTTTGGCACACCATGAAATTTAACAATGTCTTGAAAATATAAATCAGCAACATGCGTGGCATCATCAGCTTTATAACATGGAATAAAATGATCCATTTTCAAAATTCTATCTACCACCACTAAAATAGAATCTTTACCACGTTTTGTTCTAGGTAACCTTACGATAAAGTCCATACTAACTCCTTCCCAAAGTTTATTAGGTACGGGTAAAGGTGTATATAAGCCTTTATGAAAGTAACTTTTACATTTTTGACAAGTAGAATATCGATTTACCATATCTTGTACCCTCTTTTATTAATAAATCTCTAACACTAGAGGTACACAAAGTTTAGCATCCATCATGACAATTAATGTATATACGAGAAAGAGCATTGGCTACTATATTTTCCTTTCCATCTAAGTGTTTGACAGAGAACACAAAATATTGTAAGAAGCTCACCCACTTTGCATGCCTCGGACTAACTTTCTTTTGACCATATAACACAAAGGGTTTTGAGCATGTCTCTAAGCTCCGTATAATGGCAAAGAATTCCTTTTCATAAGTCGAATAGTTAAGTTTGGTACCATTCAACTTTTTAGAAAAGAATGCTATAGGTTTCTTTTCTTGTGAGAGAACACCCCTATCCCAACTCCTCTAGCATCACAAGTCACTTCAAAAAGTAGATCAAAATTGGAAAAAGATAGGATAGAAGCATTACATAGTTTAGTTTTGAGGGTTTCAAATGCTTGAGTAGCTTCTTGTCCCCATTTAAATTCCCCATGCTATAGTAGAAAAATCCCTAATGAACCTTCTATAAAAAAAGCCAACCCATTGAAACTTCTTACATCATGTACGTCTTTAGGGATAGGCCACTCTTGTATAGCTTTAATCTTATTAGGATCCACTACCAATATAGCCGAGGAAAACTACACTTGGAATCATGAAATTACATTTCTCTAGTTTTTCATAAAGTTTAGCTTCCCTTAGCTTATCAAATAATTTTCTCAAATACACTAAGTGATCATATTTATTTTTACTATACACAAGTATATTATCCAAATAGACAACAATAAAGTCACCAGGGAAAGGTCAGAGAACTTCATTCATAAGTCTCATGCATGAGCTAGGTGCATTACATAGCCCAAAAGGCATAACCATCCACTCATAGAGATCATATTTAGTTTTAAAAGCGGTTTTCCACTCATGTCCTTCCCTAATCCGTATATGATGGTAACCACTTCTTAAATCGGGTTTGGAAAATACTTGTGTACCACAAAGTTCATCTAACATATCATCTAACCTAGGCATAGGAAAACGATATTTGATAATAATGTTATTTGCGGCTCTAGAATCTATGCACATGCGCCAAGTACCATCTTTCTTAGGAACTAGTAGAGCAGGTACACTACAAGGGTTCACACTTTTTCTCTCACAAACTCTTGTATTTGTTTTTGTAATTCCTTAGCTTCTTCCGGGTTACATCTATAAGCAATTTTTATTTGGGAGAGGCATTCCAGAAATAAGATCTATAGCATGTTCTATACCTCTTTTAGGTGGTAATCCAGGAGGTAAGTCATCAAAAAATACATCATGATATTCATCAAGTAGCTTATTTAGATTTGGATCATTATGTTGTTTCTTCCCAAGTTGAGACTCTTTAGCAACTAAGGCATAACAAATTCCCTCTTCATGTAGCCTTTTCATGTAGAAATAAACTCTCTTTATCATTACTGAAAGGCATATTATCACATATAGAGGGTGTTAATCAATATAGTTGCTTGCCTTTTTCACAACATATTCATTATTCACGCCATCATGAGTTGCTTTTTCTATCATATTTCCACGGATGTCCTAAAAGTAAACCACAAGCATCCATAGGCAACACATCACATAAGACTTCATAATGGTAGTCTCTAATGCAAAATGATACTAGGGTTCGCTTATTTACCTTAGCTCCTTTATCTTTATTTAACCATTGCAAAGAATAAGGTTTAGGATGATTAGTAGTCTCTAAACCAAAAATTTTGACCATTGCTTCACTAGCAATATTAGTGCATGAACCACTATCAACAATGAGTCTACAAATCGTATCACCTATTTTACATTTAGTTTCAAAAAATTTCTCCCTTTGATTAAGTGTTACATTAGGTTGTATTTGTAACACTCTTTTGAAGCACACAACATGGATCTCCATCTTCTTCAGCCATAGTTAAAATATCATGAGGAGATTCGGTTTCTAGGTCATCATCTTCACTACATGGTTCCATTTCCTCTATTTCACTTAAGGTCAAAGTTCTTTGGTTAGGACATTCTCTAGCAAAGAGTTCATATCCTTTACACTTAAAACATTGTTTATCATAAGAGGATGTAGATAATGCATGTGTCCCAGATTTAGACATAAATGATGTATTCGAATATGGTTTAGATGAAGTCGAAACATTAGATTTAGCATAGGCTTTGGTCAATTTTGTTTGTCTCTTAAATTTTAATGCCAACTTAATCAAGTCATTAAGAGAATCATAGGCAAACTGATCCAAGGTCAAACTTGGCCCATGAAACCGTGACACTTGTTATGGAAGCCCTTGGTTTTTCCGCATTTGCTCACAAGTCAGAATATGTTACATACCTTACTTGGACGTGTGATTATACTTGGGCATGTGATTAAATCCTTATTCAGCAAAGACCAAGCAAGTAGAAGCCCAAGGAGAGCCATGGTGATTTTGGTCTTGTTTAGTTTTGTTTTCGTGTTTTTTTTATTATAATAAATAATTTAACAGCTAGTGTATGTGTGGGCTGCTTAAAACCATTGAAAGGAGTAGATTAAGGGGAGTGTTATTAGCTCTTTCAAATGGGTATTTAATCCCATTAAGAAGAGAGGCAAAAGGGGCGCCAGATTAGGGAATTGATGTTGTTTCATTTCTATTCATTTAGGAGCATTAAATGCCTTAATGAGGGGAGGTAAAAGGGGGCATCTCTTTGATTCTTAGCTATTATAGATTTTCAGTGTTATAGGTGTAGGTCGAACGGCGTCGACGGGGAAGAAGGAAGAAGAAGATGGGGGGCCTGGACTGGCAATCCAAAAGAAAATGAAAGAAAGGAAAAGAGGAGAAGAACTGGCGGGGCGTGCTGCATAATTTTTTTTTATCAAAACTCAACATTCCAAGGGAATAAGAGGTAAAACGCGACGTCGGTTGAAGGAAGAGGCTTTGGTCACGGGCCGGGACACCTGAATGAAAAGAAGGAGAGGAGAGGGGGACTGGGCCGGTTAGTGGCCATGTTCGGTGAGGAGAAAAAAAAGAAAAAGAAAGAAAAAGAAAAAGGAAGAAAGAAAAAGGAAAAGAGAAAAATAATTAGGTTAGGTATTTAAATTAATTAAAATATTTGGGATATTTAAAAATAATAATATTTTAACAAAATAATATTTAAATCCCTTTTAGCCTAAATTAGCATTTTTAAAAGACTTCCCATAAATTCCTTTTTAATTGGCAAAAAACCCTAATTTTCTCCAATTAAATTATTTATAAAATTATTATTAATTTGAAACTATTTTCTCCTTCTTATTTTAAATAAAATAATTTATTTAATTAATTTTCAAAATAAAATCCTTAATTAACTAAAATACCAAAACTTTTCTAATAAAAATTATTTATTATTTTCTTCTTAAATAGCCCAATTAATTTTTTTTTATTTTAATAAAAATGATTTATTTAATTAATTTTTATAATAAAATCATATTTAATAATAAATAATAAAATTAAAATTTTCGGGGCATTTCATGAGGAGTTTGCTAAGATGTTACGAGTTGTCACTCAAAAATTAGAGAAAATGGAGGAAAAATCATAGGAGGATAAGGCGAGCCAAAATACTAGAATGGATGCAATAGCTGAACTGGTTTTGAAAGCCACTAGGAAACTGAACGAGTTGGAGAATGAGGAAGAAAGTAGCGGTAGCAATCTTAGACAATTTGATGAAGATAGGGGATTAAAGTGTAACACCCCAAAATTCACTACTTTTTTTTTAAGCGGAAGTAATTAAAATAGAAACACTTAAAACCTGTGATTTCTGGGAATGTTACCGCCACACTTAGTACTAGACCGGTTCTCTCCGACCGTTCCAGTACCAAGTGCTAAGGCTAAGAAAAGATTTACATTAAATTCAAATCAACAGTTCATAAAAGAACTCGAAAGATCATACCTTAAAATTAGAGTACGCATAAACGTTTATAAACGTAATAAAATAGAAATCAGAGTGCGAAATCAAAGAGGATAAATACTCCAGTACAAAGAAATAATAGCAGGAAATAAAATTGCATAAAGACTGAAATACGGCCACAACTCTCTCGAACATTGAGCCAAACATGCTCAACACTCAGCCCCGACTAATGCCTCGCCCATCAGCACAAATCAGAAGGGCATACTATTCGTGGGAATGAGAAGCACCCATTAAAAGGGTGATCGGTACGCTACGTACTGAGTAAGGTAACCGAACACTAAGGCCAACACATAAACACATAAATCATGTAGAACATAAAAGGGCATAATCATAAATGCATATGATCAAGCAGTTAAAAGTACAACGACCCGTATATAATCCAAATTAATCATTTCATTAATCTCTTATCAGAGTTCAATTCACACCATGCCTTTTTTCAATCCATGCGAGCATAGGAACACCCCACTATTATAACCGGTGGGCCGGTCACAATAGAGCATCAAGCCCTAACCACTATTATTACCGGTGGATCGGTCACAATAGAGCATCATGCCCTAACCACTATTATTATCGGTGGATCGATCACATATAGGGTAAAAACCCTAACCACTATTCCTAACCGGTGGATCGGTTCGGTTCCTCCTCGCATGGTGTTCCACTGTAAGTAATTAGTGTCTTTTATTTACCTTAGCAAAACTCTGGTTTATTTTCATTGAGATCGGGATCCCCCACTAGTATAACCGGTGGGCCGGTCACAATAGGACATCATGTCCTAACCACTATTATTACCGATGGATCAGTCACAATAGGGTAAAACCCTAACCACTATTTTAACCGGTGGATCGGTCGCACATAGGGTAGAACCCTAACCACTATTACTGATCGGTGGATCGGCTGGTCCCGTCTCAATATCTTCCACTTTAAATGATTAGTGTCTTAAGTATCTTATTCAAAGGCTTTCACCATGGACATGCACGAATCATAAATCATAAATTCCATATTCATCATCATACTTTCACTTTAATCACCACATACATATGATAACACAAAAACCCTAATCAGCCACACCAAACCCTAATTAACCACAACAACCCATAGTTAATCATTCCAAACCTTAATTCAGTCTCCTCCGTACCCTTAATTTGCTCCACGTGCTATTTTTCATCCCAAGTGCGCAAACATCCAAACAACACTATCATTACCTTCCTTACATCCCAAATTAACCTTCCACACATAAATTTCATACCCATGCAGACATTAATCTCCCAATGCAAACCTTCGAACCTTTTTCATGCAAACCCTAAAATTCCACGTGAAACCCTAAATTCAACCATGCAACTATTAAAACCACCATACAAACCCTAATACCAACATACATCCATTAATACCGCCAGACAAACCCTAGATTCTGTCATACAAAACCCTAATTTCAATCCAACCAAAACTAAAGATTCACCCATACCAAACCTTAAACTCGAACCATATAAAACCCAAAGATCCGTCCATACCAAACCCTAAATTTCATCCATACCAAACCAAATATTCATCCTTACCAAACCCTAGATTCAAATCACATAAACCAAAGATTCATCCTTACCATACAATTGATTAGATTCTTCCATTCATAACCACAAATTAGATTTTCCCATACAAGACCATAAGTTAGATTCTCCCACATAAAATCATAAATTAGAATCTCCCAAGCAAAACCATAAATTGGATTCCCCCAAACAAATCATAAAATTAGATTATCCCGATCAAATCATAAATTAAATTCTCCCAAATAACATCATAAATTAAATTATCCCAAACAAACCATAAATTTGATTCTCCCATATAACATCATAAATTAGATTCTCCCAATTAACATCATAAATCAGATTCTCCCAAACACACCATAAATTTGATTATCTCATATAACATCATAAATTAGATTCTCCCAATAAAACCATATATTATATTCTCCGCATAAAACCATAAATTATATTCTTCCACATAAAACCATACATTATATTATTCCTTATAAAACCATAAAATTAGGTCAACTCACTTCCCTTAGTCAACTTCTTTCCCCATCCTCCTTTTTTATCCTTTCTCCCACACAAACCACATCGACATCCTCTCATGCATATCTTATAGGGTCACAACACATATCATCATATATAAATAATACACATGTCATATAAACACACAAAAACATACTTCAACTCCACATCATGCCATATACGAAATAATTAATAAAGATAAACATGTGATATATAGCATGCCAAGCACATAATGCATATAAGCACACAAAGGCCTTAGCACCCCTTACCTGAAACGACACCGGTCTTGGAACACGCTCCTACGCTTCCTTAGGGCTTTGACCAACTAATGACATACTAATAAAAATAACATTAACAAAAATTCTAACTTTGCTAAAGATATAGAAATAATAGAAATATTATAAAAGTTGATAATATAGGGTTAAATACTTTACCTTAATAATAATACCGATACTAAGAAGAATATAAATAAGAATAATAATAGTAACAATAATAATAATAATAATGAAAATGACATTATTCAAAAACAAGGTAAAATAAAGGCTTTAGCCCCTTTATCAAAATAATATTAATAATAATATTAGTAAAATAAACAACCAAATTTGGTTATAACAATAGTAATAATATATATATATATACTTATAATATAAAAGGAAATAGTGCTAAAAATGATAATATATTAGTTATAATGTTAAAAATGCTAATAATAGTAATAAAAGGCAAAAGTTGCGAGGCTTAATTAAAATTTTAGGTTTCTACCCCTCCTGAAATAATTACAATATTAAATAATTAATTACACTAATAATAATAATATTAATTATATTATTAATAATAATATTAAACATGTAATAATTCTATTAAATGACTAAAATTTGAGAATAATAGTTTTTCTAACTCAAGAATACTCCCAAACCTGTAAAGAAGATTTAACCATTAGATTACAGTTGATAACAATAATAATAATAATAATTATAATAATAATAATTAGAATCGAATTAACATTAAAAATTAGGATAAAAGCATAATAATTATCAATAAATCGAAAGTAAGTGTTTAAAAGGTCTAGGGTTTCACCTTGAATTGGAGGGTATGGGTGGCACCGGCGGTGGTTCCCGGAGGTGGCCGGAAAATGGATCTAAGAGAGGTAAAAATGAAGAAAAAGATGGAAGGGGAAAGGAGAAAAATAAAATAAGCTTATGGTTCGTTGTAGGAGACTTAGCATGAGTCATTTGTTAGCTTAGAAGGTGGTAAAAGTGGCGGATGTGGTGGTGGATGGTGGTTTAATGTTTCGGGGTGGAATTTTCTGGCGAGAGGACTAGCCAACTTTACACGATTATGGAGTCTTGTACAAGGTGAATCGAAGGTCGTAGATGGTTTAGTTAATTATAGGGTGTTGCAGGGAAGAGATTGGGATGGAGAAGAGGCGTCGAGGTTAGCTAACGGCGGAGAACGAGGTGTCTAAAGGGACGGTGGCGGGCGGTTCTCACTTAGGGTTTCGAGAAAGAAGAAGCTTCAAAACGTCTACAACTAAGCTATTTATAGAGTTTAGATGGTTTAATAGGGTTTTGGAGGTGGGCAGGATATTATTGGATGCTAGGGTTTGCATGGTCGGTGGCAGAAATCGGTCGTCGATCATTTTGGTCGGGGTCGAAGCTTCGAGAGGGAACGACTGAGATTTGAGGATAATTTATCACGCCAAGCTCATGTGCGGGTAGAGAGGGAGAAAAAGAGAGGTGACTCGGCTGGTCAGAGTCCTCGTAGCCGGCGCCACCATTTTCGGGGATGAGAGTTGCAGCAGCGTCGACGGAGGAGAGGGGAGGAAGAAGGAAGGAGGAGGGGGTTGGACCGGTCGGTCCAGAGGAAAAGAAAAGAAAGAAAAGGAAGGAGGTCTGGCGGTCGGCGCGGGTCGAAGGCTAATTAAATGAAACGCAGAGGGTTAGTGAGGAAAGACAAAAAACGCGGCGCAGCGAGGGCGGTAAAGGACACCGGTCGCGCGGGCTGGGCCGAAGGAAAGGAAGAAGGGAACTGGGCCGCGAGCTGGCCCAGTTTGGGGAGAAGAAGAAAAAGAAAAAGGAAAGAAGAAGAAAAGAAAGAAAAAGGAAAGAAAAGGAAAAAGGAAAAGAGAAATAATTATGTTAGGGTCAATTAAATTAATCTGAATATTTAGAATATTTAAAAATAATAATATTTAAATATAATAATCTTTAAATCCATTTTTAAGCTAAATTAGGATTTTTAAAAGATTTTCCATAGATTATATTTTAATTAGCAAAAACACCCTAAATTTCTCCAATTAAATTATTTATAAAATTATTATTAATTTAAAACTTTTTTGATCATTCTTATTTTAAATAACATAATTTATTTATTTAATTTCTAAAATAAAATCCTTAATTAGTTAAAATACCAAAATTCCACCTAATTAAAACACTTACAAATTTATTCTAGATTTTCCCTAATTAATTTAATAAAAATAATTTATTAAATTAAATCTTTCTAATAAAATATTATTTAAATATAATCTTTAAAATTAGAAATTTTCGGGGCATTTCATAAAGATTGACCTACTTGAATTTCATGGGGGGTAAGATAGTGAGGCTTTTCTAGATTGGGTAAGACAAATAGAAACTATCTTTGAGTATAAGGGGTTTGATGATAGAAAAAGGTTCAAACTGGTTGTCATCAAACTCACTAAACTCGTTGCCCTATGGTATGAAAACCTCAAGGCGATTAGGAGGAGAGAGGGGAAAGAAAGAATAGACTCATAAGATAAGTTGATAAAAAAAATAAAGATGAGGGATAAATGGGTGAATAAGGAGTACGAACAAGAACAATACCTAAAATTGACCCATCTATCCCAAGAAAACATGAGTGTTGGAGATTACATTAAAGAGTTTGAGAAGTTGTGTTTGGTTTGTGATTTGCAAGAAAAGGGGACCTTCAAAATTGGTCATTTTGTTAAGGGGATTAACCAAAAGGCGGAGGTAACTCACTACACCACTTTTAGTGATGTTTGTAAACTGGCTACTAGATATGCGTCTCAATTGAAATAGGAGAAGCCCAAAAATACTTCTTTCACTAGTCCCACGAAATTGACTCCATCTTACTCTAAGGGGGTTACGTTTCAAAACAAGTCAAGAGGTAATTTTCAAATCAAATCTTTCTCTTCTAGTTCAAAATTTGATAAAGCGAAGGACAAGCTGTAATTTCGCCTAGTGAACTTGCTACTAGGAGAAAGTGTTTAAATGTCATGGTAGAGGACATATGGCGTCGGAATGTCCTAGCAAAAATCTGATGACAGCCGCTCAATATGCCATGTTTGATAAGGAAGAAAAGCTTTATAATTTCATTACTCTAGAAGAAAATAACGAAGAAGAAGAGCTAGATGAGATCCCACCAGAAAGCGAGCTTAATATGATGGTGGTTTGTAAAATTTCGTTTAGTGAACCATAAAATGATGAAAGGCAAAGAAACAATCTGTTCCATACTAGGTGCAAGATTGGTGAGAAAACTTGCAATGTGATTGTTGATGGTAGAGCACAAACTGATGTGATCTCTAATGAAGCCGTGAGTAAGTTGAAACTTACTACAAGGGATCACGATGAGCCTTACAAGCAGAATTGGTTGAATAATGGTGTGGGAGTAACAGTGAAGAAGCAAGCTTTGGTTTCTTTTTCCATTAGAGGGTTTCAAGATGAAAGGTGGTGTGACGTACTGCCAATGGATGCGTGTCACTTGCTGCTTGGAAGACCATGGCAATTTGATCATGACTTGGAGCATGAAGGTAGATCTAATGTTTATATTGTAACAAATAAAGAAGGTAGTAGAGTTAAATTATTGCCTTTACCTCCCAAAGTTGCTAAGAAAGAAAAAGAGAAAAGCAAATATCTTGTAACTTGTAATGAGTTTAAAAGAATAGTGGAAGAAAATGGGGGGAGGGTATGCTTTGGTTGTGAGAACCAAAGATGATAATAGTACTACTTGTAATAACTCATCCCTACTAAATGAGTTATTAGAAGAGTACAAAGATTTGTTCCCCAATGACTTGCCAAAAGGCCTACCTCCAATTAGGGCCACCGAGCACGCCATTGACTTGATTCTAGGAGCATCTTTGCCCAATAAGGCTGCCTATAGGTGTAACCCGGAAGAGAGTAAGGAACTTGAGAGGCAAGTGAATGAGTTGATCAAAAGAGGCTATGTGAGGGAGAACCTTAGTCCTTGCACCGTTCCTGCACTGTTAGTAACTAAGAAAGATGGTACTTGGAGGATGTGTGTTGATAGTCGTTCCATAAACAATATAACGGTCAAATACGATTTCCCTATGCCTTGTTTGCAAGATATGTTAGATGAATTGAGTGGTGCCTTAGCCTTTTCCAAAATAGACTTAAGGAGTGGCTACCATCAAATGAGAATTCAAGAGGGGGATGAGTGGAAAATGGCTTTCCAAACAAAGCAAGGGTTGTATGAGTGATTGGTGTTACCATTTTGGCTTTGCAAGGCACCAAGCTCCTTCATGAGATTGATGAATGAAGTCCTCCGTCTTTTTTGTTGTTTACTTAGATGACATTATTGTGTATAGTAAAAACAATGAAGATCATGTAATTCATTTAAGGAGGTTGTTTGAAAAATTGAGGGAGGTGAAGTTGTATGGTAAGCTTGAGAAATGTATTCATGACTCCTAGTGTTGTATTTTTAGGATACATTGTAACGGGAGAGGGGGTTCATGTAGATCCAAAAAAGGTGAAGGCGGTTCAATCTTGGTTGGCTCCAACCAATGTGCACGAAGTTAGAATTTTTCATGGAATAGCCTCCTTCTATACATTAAGAACTTCTCAGCCATCATGGCTCCAATCATAGAATTCATACATGGGCAACAAAAAAGCTCAACAGGAGGCATGCTAAATGGGTGGAGTTTCTCCAATCATTTACTTTCGGTTCCAAGTACAAAGATGGAAAGAGTAATGGGGTGGCCAACACATTGTCTCATCCAAACTACTTGCTTTCCATGATGGATGCTAAGATCTTGGGTTTTGAACAACCCAAGGAGTGTTACAAAGATGATCCCGACTTGTAATTGGACCACTTGGAAGCAACAAAGGGTCTTGTGATAGATTTGCATCATCCCCAAGTGTATGATTAACAAGTTTAGCTCCTTAGTTTGCATCATTCTCTTCCTCTTAAGAAGGATTTGTCCTCAAATCATCACCAACATCAAAAGGAGATAAATCAAAAACATTCAAGCTTAACACCATACTCATTGATGCGTTCCACTACTTGAAATGGTCCATCATCCCGAGGTAGGAGTTTTGAACATCGTTTTTCTAGAAAACGTTCCTTCCGTAAGTGTAACCAAACCCAATCTCTTGGTTTAAACACTACCTTCTTGTGTCCCTTGTTGGCTTGTTGGATATATTGTTGAGTCTTCCTTTCAATGTTCAGTCGTGCCTTGTCATGAATCATCTTTACAAATTCTGCCTTTGTTTTTCTATCTAAGTTCACACATTCACTTAGAGGGGAATGTGTACTTCTATTATAAGCAAATTCAACATGTGGTAAACAATCTTCCCATGTTTTCAAGTTCTTTTTAATGATAGCACGTAACAAATTATAAAGTTCTATTCACAACTTCAGTTTGACCATCCTTTCGTGGATGACAAGTAGTAGAAAACAATAACTTGGTTCCTAAATTTCCCCAAAAAGTCTTCCAAAAGTAACTCAAAACTTTGCATCTCGATTAGAAGTAATGGTCCTAGGCATGCCATGTAACCTAAAAATTTCTTTGAAGAACAAATCAGCTATATGTGTTGCATTATTAGTTTTATGACAGGCAATGAAGTGTGCCATCTTGGAGAATCTATCTACCACCAAAAAACTTGAATCTCTCCCCCTCTTAGTCCTAGGTAATCCCAAAACAAAATCCATAGAAATATCTACCACCATCCTTTTAATGGTTTGCATGCATGGGGTTTTAACATAGATTTGGCATGTTTACAAGTGATGCACTTCTCACATAATCTTTCCACATCACATTTCATATGAGGCCAAAAAAAATGATCATGCAAAATTCCTAAAAAGATGATCTCAACTGCATTACATGTTCCTTCAAGTTTTTGCTATAAATTAGGATATCATCAAAATACACAACGAAAAATCTGCCAATATATTCATGCAAAACATGGTTCATCAAAAGCATAAATGTGCTAGGAGCATTGGTTAAACTGAAAGGCATCACTAATTAGGCATGCAAACCATATTAACTCTTAAAAGCTGCTCTCCACTCATCACTTTCCTTCATCCTAATCTGATGATATCCACTCTTAAGATCTACTTTTGTAAAGACGCAAGAACTATGCAATTCATCCAACATATCATCTTATCTAGGAATGGGATGACGATACTTTACCGTTATGTTGTTGATGGCTCAGCAGTCAACACACATCCTCCATGTTCCATCCTTCTTAGGAACTAATAGCACCGGAACCACACAAGGAATCATGCTTTCATACACATACCCCTTCTCCAATCATTCACCTTCTTGCCTATAAAGTTCCTTGGTATCCTCAGGATTAGTTCAATAAGCAGGTCAATTTGGAATTGATGCACTCGGTATGAAATCATTATGATGTTCAATCGCTCAGATTGTAGGTAATCCTACAAAAGAGAAACAATATCGCTTGGCAAAGCACCAATGAAATGATTAGTACATAAAAGAGCCTCCTTGTACATGAGTACAATAAAGGGCTAGTGTGAAAATAATGTTCTCTTGATCTCACTTTTTTGTTTTGCAATGTAATTAAAATTTTACTTTCTTACTCACACTCTGGCCAATATCCCTTCTCTTTCTTTTTCCCTCTAATAAATGCTTTTCATTATATTTTATAGACCTTTTTTTTTCAATTTCAGCCTTCATTTCTTTTTCTTTCTTTTGTTCATTTGATCTCTGTAACTTTAATTGGTCCTCCCTGACCTATTCTGGATTCAATGGCACAAGAATAATAGGTTGCTTTCTGTGTGTGAAAGAAAACCTATTTGTGAATCCATCATGCATAACCCTCCGATCATACTGCCATGGTCTTCCCATGAGTAAATGGCTTACATGCATAGTAACCAAATCACAAAGCAGAAGCATCTCATAATAATATTTCACTAATTAATTTTTCTAAGTAAGCGGATCACAAAACACTCTTAACTTGGATGAAATTAATTAGTTGAATATGAGAAATTAGTGGAAGTATCGGCCCGTTCTTGTATCATGACACATTCAGCCCGAACACAACAAATTATGGTAGCTTATCCAACCCAAGCCCGATCAACTATGATGGCACATCAAGCCCAAGCCCAAAAAACTATTTTATTACTATTTCCAAGTATTTTACCATTAAGAAGCCAAATTTTAAAATTTGAAAAAAAAAAAGAGAAAAGAAAAAGGAGTACAAGTGGATGATGGAGTTGGTGAAGAAAGTCAGCCAAGTCAAATTAGTTAGCCAAGAAAGCATAGGAGATGATTGATTATGTATGAGGGATGATTGAGTGACTTGTACTATTATTTATTACCTACTTTTCAGCATGTAAGGGACCTCATTTTAGTTTTCATCCAACTAGTTGTTAGGTTGTATTAGATAACTAGATAGTAAAAAATCGTTGAAATGTAACTAGGATGGTAAAGGGGAAGGATACATTGGACTTTTTGTAACCCTGGCTGCCACTATAAATATGGGTAGCCTCAACACAATGGAACACACTACCCCTTGAATTACAAAATCAGATTTCGAGCTCCCTATGTCCCTCCTCTACATAGTTGAGTGAAAATTTTGTTTTGAGTGAAAAATCTCAGAACTTTTATCTCAAGTGTTGAAACCTTGAGTGGTAGTTGTGAGTGTTTGGTCTTTGGCTGCCTTAGGTCAAATATTATCATACTCCTCATCTCTTTTTTCTATTTTAACTTTCAGTGGTCAATTATCCCATAAGCCACCATCTTCCATTAAGCATGTACCAACTTGTGTAGCATATGCATCAAATTGTTTCTCCACCTTTATGGCTTAATGCACCATATCTTTCAACTCAACTATATCCGCAATCTCACGATTTAATATGTGTAAGAACCTAGCTATAGTGGCCTCCCCGTCCTCGTCTACATTAGCTCAGATCATAGCTACCTCCATCTCCTTGTGATATTCTTCCACACTTTTGGAACCTTGGTTTAACCTCTGTAACTTTTGATACAACCCCCTATAATAGTTGTTGGGTACAAAACGCTACCTCATAACCATTTTCGTCCCCTCCCAAGTGTCTATAGGTGTTTATCCGTTCCTTCTCCTACTAATTAGTAATTGATCCCACCAAACAATGCATAATCGGTGAATTCAATTGCAGCCAACTTAACCTTCTTTACCTTCGAGTAGTTGTGACAATCAAACACCATCTCCATTTTAGTTTCCCACTCCAAATAAAATTCGGGATCACTTTTACCTTGAAAAGATGGGATTTTAATCTTTATGTTTCCTAAATCATTATCCCTCCTAGGGATACACATCCTAGCTTCTCGATTCTCATTCCCACACTGAAACCTACCCTGGGTCAAATATGGCTCATCAAACTCATAACTCTGCCTCTTCCTTAACATTCCGCCTTGGAACACGCCCACCTTGCTGCCTAGTGGGGATGTCTTGTCGATGTGCCCTAGGAGCCTCTACTTCTACCCGATCCAACCTGTCATGAATAGGTTTTAATTCAGCCCTCAACATACGCCTCATCTCCCCTAACAAGGCTTGCATTTGCAGGTTCGGCACTATAGGTTGTTGAACTTCTTGGGTCGTATCTTCTTGATTATTGGACATATTTAAAATCTGTGAAACAAAGAATCCCCACTATCACTCCTTCATGTGTTTCTCTCAAGAATTCTATACTTGCACTAGAGTTTTTACACTAAACGACTTTTACCCTTTTATGGTCTCATATGCTCTTGCCTTTTTGTTCTTCCACTCTTTTGTGTATTCTTTAGTTCTTAATCGAACGTCTAGAAACTAATTCAAAATAATCCTAAAGCAATTCAAAAAAAGTTAATAAATGAGAAACAACGAAAGCTAACCTTTTCTTTAACATAACCATTCAAAATACCCATCTATATACTTGGAACAACCCTCCAAGAATAGGAAAAGTCATAATAACTAAAGCTTTAAAACAGCACAGACATCAAAATAAACAAGTTTCTACCTTATGGTTTTCTCTTTACTTTGAGTTTGTCTCAAGTTAAAGATTATATCCTTATAGCTTTGAGTTTGTCTTGAGTTATAAGATTGGGGTGAGCTTTGAGTTTATCTTGAGTTCTTACCTAAGATCCCAGAACTCTGAGTGTGTTCTTGAGTTTTGGTTCATTTTCATTATTTCATTGCTAATTACGTTTCTATCCAATTTTGAGGATTCATTCTCGAGACTAAAATAAACTTCGTGATCTAATAGGGTGTTTTGAGAATTACATCATCTAGTATCAAAGCATTGGCGTGGAGGTTCAAGGAAGATTGTGTTTTTGTTGAGAAAGAAAACAGCTAGAATTCATCTGGTTTTTTAGTCAACTTTGAAGAGCGATATCTCAGCCCTCAAAAATCCAAATCAAGCGATTCTTTTTTGAATCTGGGTATTTTTTTGTTTAGAATACTCATATTTCAGAATTTTTGGAAACTTTTTTCTATTAAATTGGGCAAGTTTCCGTGAACTGTGCAAACACGAAGCAAATACAGTGCATCTGATTTCAACTGAAGATTTCTCCTTCATTCGGACAGCTTTTGAGGAGTTTCTTTTTTTGAAATTGCTTAAATTTTCCTGAATTTTGACAATCTATAATCCTTTGAAAGTCTCAAGGCCATTTCCATTTTCATTCAGTTTCAGCTGAATATCTATTGTACTTGTAATAACCTAGCAAAATAGTGAAAAGTCATGGCTGGTGGTGAGGAGTTTGCTAAGATGTTACAGGTTATCACTCAAAAATTAGAGAAAATGGAGGAAAAATCAGAGGAGGATAAGGCGAGCCAAAATACTAGAATGGATGCAATAGCTGAAATGGTTTTGAAAGCCGCTAGGAAACTGAACGAGTTGGAGAATGAGGAAGAAAGTAGCGGTAGCAACTTAGATAATTTGATGAAGATAGGGGATTAAAGATTGACCAACCTGAATTTGATGGGGAGCATATTAGTGAGGCTTTAAGACAAATAGAAAATGTCTTTGAGTATAAGGGGTTTGATGACAGGAAGAGGTTCAAACTGGCTGTCCTCAAACACAGTAAACTCGCTGCCTTATGGTATGAAAACCTCAAGGCAAATAGAAGGAGAGAGGGGAAAGAAAGAAAGAATAGACTCATGGGATAAGTTGAAAAAAAAGATGAGGGATAAATGGGTGAATAAGGAGTACGAGCAGAAGCAATACCTAAAATTGACCCATCTTTCCCAAGAAAACATGAGCGTGGAATATTACATTAAGGAGTTTGAAAAAGTTGTGTTTGGTTTGTGATTCACACTGATCATGAGTATTTGAAGCATTTGAAAGGACAAAAAAAGTTGAATAGACGCCATGCCAAGTGGGTGGCATTCATCGAAATATTTCCTTATGTGATCATTAAGGATACAAACAAGGTAAGGAAAATTTGGTAGCCAATGCCTTCCATTTTAGATACAAAATTGCTCGGCTTTGAAAACATTAAGGATTTGTATGCACAGGATTCTGATTTTGGTGATGTACATGTTCAATGCATGTGAAAAAATGGCATTTGGTAAGTTTTATAGGCATTAAGGATTTTTGTTTCAGGAAATTCTCTATGTGAATTGTTAGTAGGAGAAGCTCATGGTGGTGGTTTGATGGGTCATTTTGGTGTAGCTAAGACATTAGGAATTTTGCATGATCATTTTTTGGCCTCATATGAAACGTGATGTGGAAAGATTCTGTGAGAAGTGCATCACTTGTAAACAAGCCAAGTCTAAGTTGAAACCCCATGGGTTGTACACCCCTTTTCCAATACCTAATGAACCTTGGACTGATATTTCTATGGATTTTGTTTTGGGATTACCTAGGACCAAGAGGGGGAGAGATACAGTTTTTGCTTATCATAAAACTGATGATGCATCACATATAGCTTATTTGTTCTTCAAAGAAATTGTTAGGTTACATGGCATGCCTGACCATTGTTTCTGATCGGGATGCATAGTTTTTGAGTTACTTTTGGAAGACTTTGTGGGGAAAGTTAGGAACCAAATTATTGTTTTCTACTACTTAGCATCCACAAATAGATGGTCATACTAAAGTTGTGAATATAACTTTATCTACTTTGTTACGTGCTATCATTAAAAAAGTTCTTGAAAAATATGGGAAGATTGTTTGCCTCATGTTGAATTTGCTTATAATAGAAGTACACGTTCAACAACTATGCTTTCATCTTTTGAAATGGTTTATGGATTTGGCCCTTTGTCACCATTGGATTTAACTTCTTTACCCTTGAGTGAACGTGTGAACTTAGATGGGAAAACAAAGGTAGAATTTGTAAAGATGATTCATGACAAGGCATGACTGAACATTGAAAGGAAGATTCAACATTATGTCCAACAAGCCAACAAGGGACGCAAGAAGGTAGTGTTTGAACCAAGCGATTGGGTTTGATTACACTTATGGAAGGAACATTTTCCAGAGAAACGACATTCAAAACTCCTACCTCGGGGTGACGGACCATTTCAAGTAGTGGAACGCATCAATGATAACGCCTACAAGCTTGACTTACCAGGTGAGTATGGTGTTAGTACAAGCTTTAACGTTTCTACTTTATCTCCTTTTAATGTAGGTGATGATTTGTGGACAAATCCTTCTTAAGAGGAGATGAATGATGCAAACCAAGGAGGTGAACTTGTTAATCATACACTTGGGGATGATGTAAATCCTTCACAAGACCCTTTGTCGCTTCCTAGTGGTCAAACTACAAGACTTAGAGCCAAATGTTTCAAGGAAGCACTAAATGGGCTAATCTAAGAGATTTGGGCTGATTCTAAACAGATCAAGATGGGCACAAATAATAATCAAGACTTAGTCAACATCATCAAAGAAATTGAAGAGAATAATATTTATACAAAAACGTTTCCAACATGATCTAACCATCAAAAAGGATGAATTTGATGACTTTCAGGATATTAAATAGAGGATTAAAACATAGTCTTGAATGGTTATGTTAAATACATTAAAATTAGTCATTTAGCTATTTATGTTTGCCTTAGATGTCCAAGAGGCCAAAAAATGTGGGAAATTGTTTATTTTGTTATTTGCGTTGTTTTAAAGCTTTAGTTATGACTTTTCCTATTCTAGGAGGGTGTTTTAAAGCTTTGGTTGTCACTTTTCCTATTCTTGGAGGGTTGTTCCAAGTATGTATATGGTGAAATGCCCCAAAAATTTCTAATTTAAAAATTATATTTAAATAAGATTTTGTTATGAAAATTAATTAAATAAATTATTTTTATTAAAGGAAAAATAAAATTTATTTGGGAAAATCATGAGAAATCCTATGAATATTTTAATTAGGGTGAAATTTGGGTATTTTAGCTAATTAAAGATTTTATTTTGAAATTAATAAAATAAATTATTTTATTTAAAGTAAGAAGGATAAAATAGTTTCAAATTAATGTTAACTTTATAAATAATTTAATTGAATAAAATTAGGGTGTTTTGCTAAGTAAAATGGAATTTATGGAAAATCCGTTAAAAATCCTAATTTAGCCTAAAAGGGATTTAAATATTATTTTATTTAAATATTATTATTTTAAATATCTCAAATATTTTAATTAATTAATTACCCAATCTAATTATTTTTCCTTTCTCCATTCTCCTTTTTCCTTTTCTTTCTTTTTCTTTCTTTCTTTTCTTCTTTATCTTTTTCCTCCCCTTTTCCCCATTTGGGCTGCCTCTCCCGCAGCCCACTTCTCCTTTTTTCCTTTCTTTCGGCCCAGCCCAACCGCGCTACGTTGGCTCCTTCTTCCGCCCCTCAATGCGCCGCATTTTGCTTTATTTCCCACTAAAACTCTGCATTTCATTTAAATTACTCCTGCCTCGCGCCCGGCCCGATTCGCCGCCTTTCTTTTTCTTTTCTTTCTTTTCCGACCGCCTGGTCTAGCACCCCCCATCTTCTTCTTCTTCTTCCCCGAGCCACCGTCAACCTGCAACAACGCCGCCCGTCCGAGATTTTCACCGGTGATCTTGTCCGTTTTGACCGGCCGATCTCCTCCCTTTCTCTTCCCCTGCTCGAATTTTGCTCCCACCAGCCAACCTCGCCGCCGGCGAAACCAAAACCCTACTTTCCTAATCCCACGGCGACCCACAGAACCCTAGCCTCCCTTCTAACCCTGTAAATACCCCCCATAATGGCCCTGTATCGACCTCTTGTTCCCCAACCCAGGAATGCACGACCTTGCCACCTACGCCACTTAAGACGCCTAGTCTGTCGTCTCCGGTCAACTTCGCCGACGATCTATGACCACCAAAATCTTCCTTGAACCTCCCTCTAGCTAACCAAATCATCCATCCCCCTCGATTCATCCTACACAAGCCGTCCCGGCTATGGCAAGTAACCCCGTCTACCAACCTATTTTTCGGCACCGCCACCCTTTGCGCCGCCCTTATCCACCTCTTCCGCCGCTTCCACCGCTTCCTTCACCGCCCAAATTGTTCTGCAGACTATCCTCTACCTTCCCCTGCCTTTTTTTTCCTCTTTCTCCCTCTCCTCCTCTCTTTCTCTTCTTCTCCTCCATTCGGCCACTACCCACCGTCGCCGTTGCGCAACCACCTCTATTCTGTCCCTCTCCTTTTGGGCAACCCTAAACACCCCAACTTCCACCTTAATTCTCATTAGCTTTTTTCCCAGCATGCAACTTTTCCTCTTTTCTTCTCTTTTTCCGGCCATCGCCGCTGCCTCCGTGCGCCACCACCGGTGTCGCCTATCCCCACTAGCTTAAGGTTGAACCCTAGACCCTCTCAACCCTTTTCCCTATTTTTATAACCCTTAAATTATTTTATTTCAATTATTTGCATATAAATACTATTATTATTATTATTTATTATTTTTAATATGTATTATTATTATTATTATAAGTATTAATGTTTTGATTATTATTTATGTTGAGGGCTGAAGCCCTATTGTATTTTTAATTCGATTTTATTATTCTTCTTATTATTATTTCTATTATAACTATTATTAATATTAATATGTTATTATTATTATTATTATTATTGTTATTATTATTTCATTATTAATATTACAACTACTTTACTATTATTTTTTCTATTATTATTATTATTATTATTATTGTTGTTGTTGTTGTTGTTATTATTGTTATTATTATTATTATCATTATTATTATTATTATTATTATTACCAAATTTGTTTTTTTATTTTACTAATATTGTTATTAATATTATTTTGATAAAGGGGCCGAAGCCTTTATTCTACTTTGTTTTTGAATAATGACTTTTTATTATTATTGTTATTATCATTATTATTATTCTTATTAATATTCTCATTGATATTATTTTTAGTATCAGTACTATTATTAGGGTAAGGTTTTTAACCCTCTATTATCAACTTTTATAATATTTCTATTATTTCTATATCTTTAGCAAAGTTAGAATTTTGTTAATGTTATTTCTATTAGTATGTTATTATTTGGTCAAAGCCCTAAGAAGGCGTAGGAGCGTGCTCCAAGACCAGTGCCATTTAAGGTAAGGGGTGCTTATATGCATTATGTGCTTTGCATGCTATGTATTCTATGCTTTGCATGCTATGGTATAACGTGGAGTTGAAATATGTTTGCGTGTATTTGTATGGTACGTGAATTATGATTATGTGATGACATATGTGTTGTGACCCTATAAGACATGCATGTGAGGATGTTGATGTGGTTTGTGTGGGAGAAAGATTGAAAAAGGAGGAAGGAGAAGGAGGTCGACCAAGGGAGGTGAGTTGACCTAATTATTTAATGATTCATGAGTGGAGGAATGAAATGAAAAATTTTAGGGTTTCATGTGGGAGAATTTGATTTATGATTTTGTGTGGGATAGTTTAATTTATGGTTTTGTATGAGAGAATCTAATTTATGGTTAGGATGATTTTTTATGGGAGAATGTAATATATGATGTTATATGGGACAATCTAATTTATTGTTTATATGGAAGATTCTAATTTATGATTTTATGTGGAAGAATCTAACTTATGGTCTTGTATGGGAGAATCTAATTTGTAGTTATGAATGGGAAAATCTAATCAATTTCATTATATGGACAAATCCTTGGGTTTTCTATGGTTTGAATCTAGGGTTTGGTATGGATGGATCTTTGGTTTTATGTGGATTGAATTTAGGGTTTTGTATGACGAAATCTTGGGTTTTGTATGGTGGTATTAGTGGTTGCATGGTGGTATTAATGGTTGCATAGTGGTATTAGGGTTTTCATGGTGGAATTAATAGTTGTATGGTGGTATTAGGGTCTTGCATGGGAGGTGTAAAGTTTGCATAGGAGTGAAATTTACATGTGGTAAGTTGAATTGGGATGTGAGGAAGGTAATATAAGTGTTGTTTGGGTGTTTGAACACTTTGGGTGAAAAATAGTACATAGGACATTATAAGGGTATGGAAGAGATTGAATTAGGGTTTGGAGTGATTAACTATGGGTTGTTGTGATTATCTAGGGATTGGAGTGGCTAATTGTGATTTGTTATGGTCAATTAAGGTTTTGAATGGCTAATTATGGTTGTTATGGTTAAATAAGGTTTGGAGTGGTTACCTATGGTTTGTTGTGGTTGATTAGGGTTGTTGTGGCTGCTTAGAGTTTTTGTGTTATCATGTGTATTTGGTGATAACAGTATAATTATGATTGTGGAATTTATGATTTGTGATGTGTGAAATGTAAAGATAAGGATTCATGCATGTTCTGGGTCAAAGCTTGTGAATAAGATACTTAAGATATTAATTACTTAAAGTGGAGTATCGTTGAGACGGGACCAACCGATCCACCGATTCGGAATAGTGGTTAGGGTTTTTACCCTATGTGTAACCGATCCACCGGTTATAATAGTGGTTAGGACATGATGTCCTATGTGCGACCGATCCACTGGTTATAATAGTGGGGGTTCCCGAGCTCAATGATCACAAACCAGAGTTTTACTAAAGTACCTTAAAGATACTAATTACTTACAGTGGAACACCATGCGAGCTGGAGCCAACCGATCCACCGGTTAGGAATAGTGGTTAGGACGCGTAGTCCTATGTGTCTCCGATCCACCGGCTATAATAGTGGTTAGGGTATGATACCCTATGTGCCCCCGATCCACTAGCTATAATAGTGGAGCCTTTCCGTACTCGCATGGATTTGATAAAAAGTATGGTGTGAATCGACTTCTAATCAAAGATTAATTAAGTAATTGAATTGGATTATATTTGGGCCTCTGTACTTTTACCTGGATGGTCATATGCATTTATGTTAACATGAGTATGCTCTTTTATTCTTATGCATGGTTTTATGTGCTTATGTGTTGGCCTTACTGCTCGGTTACCTTACTTAGTACGTAGCATACTGATCACCCTTTTCATGGGTGCTGCTCATTCCCACCAGTAGTATGGCCTTCTAACTTTGTGCAAGTGGGCGAGACATCAGTCGGGGCTATGTGTTGAGCATGTTTGGCTCACGTTCGAGAGTGTTGTGGCCGTATTCATTCTTTATGTGATTTAATTCCTTTTTTTATTTCTTTTGCATCGGATTTATCCCGTATGATTTATTATCTTATATTGAGTATTTCAAATAAAGCTTTCATTGATTGTAAGATTATTCCCTTCGAGGAATTTTGATTTCGCACTTTAAATTCTATCTTATTATTAATTGTAATCATTTATACGTACTCTGATTTCTAAGTTATTATCTCTTTAATTTATCTTTAATTTATATTAATCTTTTAGCCTTAGCACTTGGTACTGAAATGGTCGGAGAGAACTGGTTTGGTACTAAGTGTGGCGGTAACATCCCTAGAATTTACGGATTTTAATTTAAATTCTTTGGCTTTAAAAAAAATTAGTGAATTTTGGGGTGTTATATATGGGTATTTCGAAATGAATAAGGATATGTAACGTTTTCATAAATTATCATATTTGTGAGGTTCTGTGTTCCTCTTCGTTCTTAAAAGAACTTGTAGAACTTATCAACTTAATCTTGTGGCGTTTAAACAACCAATCTTATCGCCTTTATTGTTGAGAGATTCTCAAGTTTTCTAGGTGTGGCATTTCAATCCTTCGAAGTCTTGGTTTTCATCTTGTTAGGTGTTGGGTCAAGGCTCAATCAATCTTGCCTTCACAATCTTAGGGTTCTAAACCATCGTTGCTAATGGGTTTCATCATAGTTGTTGATAGAGTTCATATCATATGTATTTTTTATTGTTGCTTGAAGATAATGAAGGAAGTGGCGGAAGTGACCTACGGGTCAAACCTTTGCTAGGGGAGTTTGGGGATGTCTTCCCAAATGATCCACCTTGTGTAGTACCAGCTGATCTTCAATTGGATTTGAAGTTGTAAAGAAAGAATTAATAAACGGTTTTAGGATGCTATGAAGTAAGATAATGATCATCAATCAAGAACTCAATGGAATTGTTTAACTTTGAATGATTCAGTTGAATCCATTCAAAGTATTCTATTTAGGATACTACTCCAAGCAATGTCCTTCCTAGAATTCAATCTCAAAGAGAAGATACCCAGATGTTAAACTTGTAGATTTTTATTACTTGAATCAAAAGCTTTCGTGTGCAATGACTTAGGGTAGGTATTAATAGGACTCTTAACAACTAGTTAGCCAACTAACTATGATACGCAAGCTAATCATACCACGCAAACTATTTGTGGTATTTTGACAGCCATACCACAGCATGGAGCCCTTTACATGTTGATAAGTACGTAATAAATAAAAGTACAAGTAACTCAATCATCCCCCATACCTAATCAGTCATCTCCCATGCTTAGCCAATTAAAATAATTTGATTTGACTTGGCTGACTTTCTTCACCTACTCCACCATCCACTTGTCCTCCTTTTACTTTTCTCTCTCTTTTTTTAATTTTCAAAATCAGCCTTGGTCTTGTGCTGATTTGGCTTCTTAAGTGGAGAAATACTTTGAAATAATAATAAAATAGTTGTTTAGGCTTGGGCTTAATGTGCAATCATAGTTGGTTGGGCTTCGATTGGATAAGCTACCATAATTTGTTGTGTTTGGGCTAAATGTGTCACCATGCAAGTATGGGCTGGTACTTCCACTTATTTCTCATATTCAGCTAATTAATTTCATCCAAGTTAAGAGTGTTTTATGATCTCCTAACTTAGAAAAATTAATTAGCGAAATATTATTATGAGTTGGTCTTGTATCACCGACCATGGTACATACATAAAAGAACAACAAAACTCTAATTTACTTGAAACATATCCTGGGATTTACAACAAGTCTAATATAAAAATCAGCATGCTTGTTGCATTCTCATCCCATGTATGCCATAGCTTTGCATGATTTGAATGCATTGTACACTTTAGGAATCTTTATGTATCTTGAAATCTTCAAATGTCAAATGTCTTCATCTTTCCATTATCGTCCTGATATGAGCTCCATCAACAACTGTGATGAAACCCAATAGCAACAATGGTTTAAAACCTCAAGATCATGAAGACAAGATTGACCCAACACCTAACAAGATGAAAACCAAGATTACGAATGATTGAAACACCACACTTAGAAAACTTGAAAATCTCTCAACAATCAAGGTGATAATTTTGGTTGTTTGAACGCCACAAGATTAACTAGATAAGTTCTACAAGTTCTTTTAAGAACGAAGAGGAACACAAACCCTCACAAATATGATAATTTCTGAAAAATGTTATATATCCTTATTCATCTCAAAATACCTATATATATACTTGGAACAACCCTCCAAGAATAGGAAAAGTCACAACTAAAGCTTTAAAATAACCTCCTAAATTAGGAAAAGTCATAACTAAAGCTTGAATACCAAAAGTCATAAATAAAGCTAGAATACGAAAAATCATAACTAAAGCTTTTAAAACACCCTCCTAGAATAGGAAAATTCATGCCTTTTGATAAACAAGTTCCCACGTTTTTTAGGCCTCTTGGACTTCTAAAGGCCATTCAAGACCATGTTTTAATGTATTTAACATAACAATTCAAGACCATGTTTTAATCCTCTATTTAATATCTTGAAACTCATGAAATTCATGCCTTTTGATGGTTAGATCATGTTGGAAACGTTTTGGCATAAATATTAGTATCTTCAACTTCTTTGATGATGTTGACTAAGTCTTGATTATTATTTGAGCCCATCTTGGTCTGTTTAGAATCAGTCCAAATCTCTTGGATTAGCCCATTTAGTGCTTCCTTAAAATGTATGGCTCCAAGCCTTGTAATTGGACCACTTGGAAGCGATAAAGGGTCGTGTGAAGGATTTGCATCATCCCCAAGTGTATGATTAACAAGCCCAGCTCCTTGGTTTGCATCATTCTCCTCCTCTTGAGAAGGATTTGTCCTCAAATCATCACCTACATCAAAAGGAGATAAATCATAAACGTTAAAAGCTTGTACTAACACCATACTCACCTGGTAAGTCAAGCTTGTAGGTGTTATCATTGATGCGTTCCACTACTTGAAATGGTCCGTCACCCCGAGGTAGGAGTTTTGAACGTCGTTTCTCCGGAAAACGTTCCTTACGTAAGTGTAACCAAACCCAATCAGCTGGTTCAAACACTACCTTCTTGCGTCCTTTGTTGGCTTGTTGGACATATTGTTGAATCTTCCATTCAATTTTTAGTCATTATCAAACACCTGCCTTTGTTTTGCCATCTAAGTTCACACGTTGACTCAAAGGTAAAGAAGTTAAATCCAATGGTGACAAAGGGTTAAAGCCATAAACCATTTCAAAAGGTGAAAGCTTAGTTGCCGAATGTATACTTCTATTATAAGCAAATTCAACATGTGGCAAACAATCTTCCCATGTTCTCAAGTTCTTTTTAATGATAAGTTCTATTCACGACATCAATTTGACCAGCCGTTTGTGGATGACAATTAGTAGAAAACAATAACTTGGTTCCTAACTTTCCCCACAAAGTTTTCCAAAAGTAACTCAAAAAATTTGCATCCTGATAAGAAACAATGGTCCTAGGCATGCCATGTAACCTAACAATTTCTTTGAAGAATAAATCAGCCATATGTGATGCATCATCAGTTTTATGACAAGCAATGAAGTGTGCCATCTTGGAGAATCTATCTACCGCCACAAAAACTAAATCTCTCCCCCTCTTAGTTCTACATAATCCCAAAACAAAATCCATAGAAATATGAGTCCAAGGTTCACTAGGCATTTGTAAAGGGGTGTACAACCCATGGGGTTTCAACTTAGACTTGGCCTGTTTACAAGTGATGCACTTCTCATAGAATTTTCCACATCACGTTTCATATGAGGCCAAAAAACATGATCATGCAAAATTCCTAATGTCTTAGCTACACCAAAATGACCCATCAAACCACCACCATGAGCTTCTCCCATAAACAATTCACGTAGAGAACACATAGGCACACATAGTTTATTTTCCCGAAACAAAAATCCTTCATGCCTATAAAACTTACCAAATGCCATTTTTTTCACATGCATTGAAGACATCACCAAAATCAGGATCTTGTGCATACAAATCTTTAATGTATTCAAAGGCGAGCAATTTTGCATCTAAAATGGAAAGTAAACCTTCGAGATAAGGCATCATCTACCACATTTTCCTTACCTTGTTTGTATTTGATCACATAAGGATATGTTTCAATGAATGCCACCCACTAGGCATGGCATATGTTCAACTTTTGTTGTCCTTTCAAATGCTTCAAAGACTCATGATCCGTGTGAATCACAAATTCCTTTCGCCATAGATAATGTTGCCAATTTTCCAAAGCCCTTACCAAGGCATACATCTCCTTATCATAAGTAGGGTAATTTAGTGCCGCCCCGCTCAACTTTTCACTAAAATAAGCAACTGGATGACCTTCTTGCATCAAAACTGCTCCAATACCTATTCCTGAAGCATCACACTCAATTTCAAAAGTTTTAGCAAAGTTAGGTAAAACAAGCAAAGGTGCATTAGTTAACTTTTCTTTTATCAGATTAATTGCCTTTTCTTGTTCTTCCCCCCCTTAAATGACACATTTTTCAGTAAGAGGTGTGGCAAAGCTACTAAAATCATGCACAAACCGTCTATAGAAGCTAGCTAAGCCGTGGAAACTCCTCACTTGGCTGATTGTTGTAGGTCTTGGCCACTCTTGGATTGCCTTCACCTTTTCCTCGTCCACCTCAGCTCCTTTCTTACTAACAAAAAAACCAAGAAACACAAGTTTATCCGTGAAAAAAGTGCACTTCTTGAGATTAGCAAACAACTTTTCTTTCCTTAGAATTCCCAAGACAGATCTCAAATGCCCTACATGTTCCTTCAAGTTTTTGCTATAAATTAGGATATCATCAAAATACACAACGACAAATTTTCCAATATATTCATGCAAAACATGGTTCATTAAACGCATAAATGTGCTCGGAGCATTAGTTAAACCGAAAGGCATCACCAACCACTCATACAAATCATATTTAGTCTTAAAAGCTGTTTTCCATTCATCACCTTCCTTCATCCTAATCTGATGATATCCACTCATAAGATCCAATTTTGTAAAGACACAAGAACCATGCAATTCATCTAGCATATCATCTAATCTAGGAATGGGATGACGATACTTTACTATTAAGTTGTTGATGGCTCGACAGTCAACACACATCCTCCATGTTCCATCCTTCTTAGGAACTAATAGCATCAGAACCGCACAAGGACTCATGGTTTCACGCACATACCCCTTCTCCAATAACTCACCTACTTGCCTCTGAAGTTCTTGGTATCCTCAGGATTACTCCTATAAGCAGGTTGGTTAGGAATTGATGCACCTGGTATGAAATCAATCTGATGTTCAATCCCTCGGATTGGAGGTAATCCATTAGGTACCTCTTCGGGAAGGACATCTTCAAACTCCTATAAAAGAGAAACAATATCGCTCGGCAAAGTACCGACGAGATCATTAGTACATAAAAGAGCCTCCTTATACATAAGTACAATAAGGGGTTGGTGTGAAAATAATGCTCTCTTGATCTCACTTTTTTTTGCAATGTAATTGAATTTTTGCTCTCTTGCTCTCACTATGGCCGGAATTCCTTCTCTTTCTTTTTCTCTCTGATCAATACTTTTCTGTCTTTTTTTTTTCAATTTCGGCCTTCATTTCTTTTTCTTTCTTTTGTTCATTTGATCTCTGTAACTTTAATTGGTCCTCCCTAACATGTGCTGGATTCAATGGCACAAGAATAATAGGTTGCTTTCTATGAGTGAAAGAATACCTACTTGTGAATCCATCATGCGTAACATTCGATTATACTACCATGGCCTTCCTGCGAGTAAATGGCTTGCATGCATAGTAACCACATCACAAAGCACCTCATCTTCATATTTACCAATGGATAATGCCAGCAATACTTGCCTTGTCACCTTGATTTCACCGCATTCATTTAGCCATTGAAGCCGATAATGGTGAGGATGTTTCAAGATAGTTAAGGCCAATTTCTCCACCAAATAAGTGCTGGCTACATTTGTGCAACTCCCTCCATCGATAATGACACTACAAACTTTGTTTTCACATAGCACCGAGTATGAAACAAGTTCGCCCTTTGGTTACTTTCTTCCTCCTTAACCTGCATATTGAGAACTCACCTTGCTACCAATAAATCTCCAACCACAACACTTTGCATCATCAGCATCCTTCAAAGGTGGAATGTCATCATCATCTACATCTTCCTCATTCTTCGATTAAAGCCCTCCTTGGGCATTTATCAACATCACCTTTTTGTTTACGCATTGGCTGGCTATGTGTCCCTGCCCCTGGCATTTAAAACACTTAATATCACGTGTTTTAGAACTTGAAGTTTCAGTATTACATATAGTAGCAGCGGTCATTGGTTTGGTATTCTTGGAGGGTTCAAATTTTGGCTTATTGTAGATGCTCATCCCCTTTTAGAGCTGTCTTCCACTTGTTGTTGGTAGCCAAAGGGTATCCCCTCCTAACCAATCCTTTTCGTTTGAATTGTTTCTCCACCTTTATGGCCACCATATCTGACAACTCAATATAATGCTGCATCTCAACTATATCCATAATCTCACGATTTAATCCGTGTAAGAACCTAGCCATGGTGGCTTCCCGGTCCTTGTTTACATTAGCCCGGATCATAGCTACCTTCTTCTCCTTGTAATATTCTTCCACACTTTTGGAACCTTGATTTAACCTCTGCAACTTTTGATATGATCCCCTATAATAGTGGTTGGGTACAAAACGCTTCCTCATAAGCATTTTCATCCCCTCCCAAGTATCCACGGGTGGCTCTCTATTCCTTCTCCTATTAATCAATAATTGGTCCCACCAAACAATGGCATAATCAGTGAATTCAATTGCAGCTAACTTAACCTTCTTTATCTTCGAGTAGTTGTGATAATCAAACACTATATCCATTTTAGTTTCCCACTCCAAATAAACTTCAGGATCACTTTTACATTGAAAAGATGGGATTTTAATCTTTATGTTTCCCAAATCATTATCCCTCCTTGGGATACTCATCCTAGCTTCTTGATTCTCATTCCCACGCTGAAACCTGCCCCAGTTCAAATATAGCTCATCAAACTCCCCTAACAAGGCTTGCATTTGCATATTCGGAACTACAAGTTGTTGAACTTCTTCAGTTGTACATATTTAAAATCTGCAAAACAAAGTTAGAATCCTCATAGGCACTCCCTCACGTGTTTCTCTCAAGAATTGATACACTCGCGTTTGTGTTTTCACACTAAACGACTTTTACCCTCTTATGGTCTCACACACTCTTGCCTTTTTTTCTCTCTCTCTTTTGTGTCTTCTTTAGTCTTAATCGAATGTCTAGAAACTAATTCAAAATATTCCCACGGCAATTCAAAAAAGATAAAAATAAATGAGAAACAACCAAAACTAACCAAAAGGCCAAGAACATAAATAAGGTGAGACACAAGATCAAAACAAAGTTTTCCTATTGCAATCGTGTATCTTTTTTTCTTTCTTTTGACGATTTTTTTTCTTACTGGAATCGTATACCTTTTTTCACTTTTTCTTTTTTTTTTATGATTTTTTCTTACTAGAATCGTGTGCCTTTCTTTTATTTTCTTTTCTTTTTTTTTTCTATAAGAGGTAACAATATATAAAAGATAAACGAAAATGAAAGATAATCAAACTTATCTTAGAACCAAAGCTCTGATGCCAAATGATATGAACTCCATCAACAACTGTGATGAAACCCAATAGCAACGTGTTGCAAGGTAAATGCCACTTCGAGTAGGCAACCTTTTTTCTAGCATCTTCTAATTGATAACATAATTCTTCAACCTCACTGATACTTGTTTGTTGCGTTTGGATCTATTAGTGGCCGATCCCATACCGCTGCAGGGCTGAGCTATTGGAGCAATTGGAGGTGCAGTAGTACGAACTTGGGCTGGGCCTGTATCATTGCCACCCGCTGGGAGAACAACCTTGTCCTCAAGGTTGAAGTGAGGAAAGCTAGTACAAAATTGAACATGTTCCTCCCAAGTTGCTTCAGTGGTGTCACAACCTTCCCACTTCAATCTGCCACCTGTGGTTCTTCTTGATGCGCTGTATGTCCAAAATGTTCAGAGCTCAATACATAGGAAGTCCATCAGTAGAGGACTCTGGTAGTGGTACAGATTGAGCAAGAGCTGGATGAGGGCACCATTTCAGGATGGAGATGTGAAAGATGGGGTGAATATGAGCAGTAGGAGGCAGCTGCAACTTATAAGCCACCTTACCAAATCATTCCAAGATCATGAAGGGCCCAAAATACTTTTTGGAATGTTTATGGTAGCGCTGACTGCGGGCACTATTCTGCCGATAGGGACGGAGTTTCACAAAGACTCAATTGCCCACCGAGGACTCCTTGTCAGTTCGATGACGATCAGCTTGTTGCTTCATTCGGAGCTGGGCTCGGCTCAAGTTTTCTTTGATGGTTTGTAGTAGTTGGTCTTGATCAGTGAGCAAGGCATCTATTCCATCCACGTTGGAGGTATGGGGCAGGTAGTCAATAAGAACAGGAGGAGGGAGGCCATACACTGCTTGAAACGGTGACATAGCAATGGAGGATTGTAGTGACGTATTGTACCATAACTCAGCCCAAGGTAAACAACGAACCCATTTGGAAGGAGTGTCCCCGACAACAGCTCGGAGTTAAGTTTCAAGGCACTGATTGACCACTTCGGTTTGCCCATCGCTTCGGGGATGATAGGTACTACTCATCCTCAGCTCAGTATGATTGAGCTTGAAAAGCTCCTACCAGAAATGACTAAGGAATAGATGACCTCCATTGGATACAATCGTCCTCGGGAAGCCATGTAGACGAACATACTCTTGTAAGAAATGTGCAGCGAGCTGAGAGGCTGTAATGGAGGAAGGCAGAGCACAAAAATGGCTATATTTTGATAGGCAGTCAACAATTACCCAAATGCAAGTCTTTCCAGAAACAGGGGTAAACCAGTCACAAAATCCATTGAAATGTCTTCCCAAATTCTGGAAGGAATGGGTAATGGCTGCAATAAACCCTTCGGAGCCTGATTTTCGGACTTGGCCTAGAGACATATATTACAAGTTCACACAAATTCCCGAACATCCCGCCTAAGATTGGGCTAAAAGAAATTAGCAACCAATCGAGCAGTAGTTCGGGCCACACCCGAATGTCCACCAACAGGTACTATGATATTCACTCAAAAATTTCTTACGCAACACACAATCTAGAACATAAATCCGGTGACCCTTAAGAATTAATCCATTGCGTACCTTGAAAGAAGGGAAAATGTCCAGATTAGGGTCCTGTAGCTGGGTAATAATAGCTTACGCATCCTTGCTGTGTGTAGTAAGTCACCGAAGTTCGTCTAGATTGCCACAAGTAGGTCCTGAAATGGCATGGTGCTCTGCCATTGCTTCGGACGACCATCGAGGTATCCGTCAGCTACCTTATTATGACAGCCAAGTTTGTACTCAATTGAGAACTCATATCCGAGTAACTTCGTCAACCATTTCTGCTGGTCTGAGGTTTGAATAACTTGGGACAAGAGTTGTCTCAAACTTTGATGGTCTATGACCATGGTGAAAGGACGGCCAAGAAGATAGTGCCTCCAGCGCTTGACCGTGGCTGTGATGGCAAACATTTCTCTGGCGTATGCAGATGCCGATCGGAGTGAAGGAGGTAATCTCTTGCTATAGAACGCAATTGAGTGATGGCTTTGGGATAGGACTGCACCAACCGCAGTGCCCAAAGCATCCGTTTGAACTACAAATGGCTGAGTGAAATTGGGCAAACTGAGAACAGGGGCTCTAGTCATGGCACCTTTGAGAGTTTGAAAGGCCTAATCTGCTTCCGGACTCCAGTTGAAGGCCTCATGCTTGAGAAGATCTGTCAAGGGTGAAGCAATATTAGCATAATTTTTAATAAATTTTCGATAATAACCTGTTAGGCCGAGAAATCCCCGCACTCCGGATACATGGCCGAGATACTCCAGTTGAGTTAACCCAAATGCACACTTGGATTTTTTTGCAAATAGGTGGTGGGCTTGGAGGAGGTCTAGAACGATTATGAGGTGGGCTAGGTGAGTGAGCCATGATGGGCTATAGATGAGTATGTCATCAAAGAATACGAGGACAAATTTACGGAGGTGTGAGCGGAAGATGGAATTCATAGTGTCTTGGAAGGTGGAGGGTGCATTGGTAAGCCCAAAGGGCATAACCAAGAATTCATAATTATGACCCTTATGGGTTCGAAATGCAGTTTTATGGATGTCATGTGGGTGGATACGGATTTGGTGATACCCTCTCCATAAATCTATTTTGGAAAAATAATGGGCTCCATGGAGTTCATCCAAAAGCTCATCAACAGTAGGAATGGGAAATCAGTCCTTAATAATGATGGCATTAAGAGCCCGGTGATCCACACAAAAATGCCAAGCCCCATCTTTTTTTTTTACTAAGAGAACTAGTGAGGAGAATGGACTAGTGGAGGGTTGGATGATGTGGGAGGTGAGTATTTCCTTAACTTGACATTCTATCTCATTCTTTTGAAAATTTGGATAGCGATATGGCCGGATGTTGACGGGTTCGGAATTTGGCTTAAGGTTGATGTGATGATTTGTGGGTCGATGAGGAGGAAGTTGGTGGGGTTCGGAGAAAATGGTTTGATATAGGTCCAAGAGTTGGCTCATGGCTACCGATTGTGAGTTAAGCAAGGGATTTGTATTTTGATTGTTTGTGAGCTGGGCCAGTTGAATATGGTAGTATATTGTAGTGGAGCAAGTCTGATGCAATCGTTTGAGCTGGAGCTAATTGGGGTTGGGCTATTTTCTGGGGAAAGGCCTATGAAAATGACGGTTTGGCCATCGTGAACAAATTGCATAGTCGATTTCTAGTGATCTGTTGTGACGGGACCCAATGTTATTAGCCATTGGACCCCTAAGACAAGGTCTGCCCCAGCTACACGCAACACATGGAAATCCATTGTAAACGAAATACCCTGGATATGGATAGGAAGGCTAACACAACACCCTTCACTGCTAATTTGGTCACCGCTGCTGACTGTCACTAGAAAACGATGGTCAGAGTCCACCAGAATTCCCAGAAATCTAACGACTCAAGGATACATGTAGTTATGGGTGCTCCCTGTATCCACCAAGGCAGCGATCAACTGTCCTTCGACTTCCACCACCAAACGCAAGGAGCAAGGCGAGCTAGAACCAGTCAGGGCATGCATATTTTCTTCATCTTCCTCAATTCTAGAGATAGGTTCCTCAATAGCATAATTTTCTTCATCAGGTAATAGCATGAGTATTCTCTTATTTTTACACTGGTGGCCTAGGTGAAATTTCTCATCAAACTTGAAGCAAAGTCCCTAGGCCCGCCTTTTCTCCATTTCCTCATTTGACAATTGATGACCAAAGGAGGGTTTGCGCTCTAGAGGAGGCAATGGAGGATTCATAGGAGGTGGTGGATTGTGGTGAAGGCAATTTGGGGGTTACGATTGAAGGGAGCTTGGGATTCAAGGTGTTTAGCTTCAATGAGTTTGGCTAGGCCAAGGGCTTCGGTGATGGTTGTGGGTTGAAACATGACAAGGTCATTATAGATGTGGGTTTTGAGGCCATAGATAAAGTAATTGAGGATGGCATCGGGTGGAAGTTTGGTGATTCTAGTGCTAAGGGACTCGAAGTGAGCTTGGTATTCCTCTAGGGAGCCGGTTTGGCGAAGCTTGAACATGTGAGCTTGTGGGTTGTTGTAGGCAGGAGGGGCGAAGCGCTGTTCCATTGCGTGAGCTAGGGTACTCCAGGATGAGAGTTGCTGGTTCCAAAACAACCAATGGAACCAAATCATTGCTGGGCCATCCATGTAGAAATTAGCGATATCCACCCGTTGATCTTCAGGAATGTTATGGTACGAAAAGTACCGCTCAGCCTGAAAGATCCAAGCCAAGGGATTCGTCCCATCAAACCTTGCAAGTTCGCACTTAGGAGGTTTCACATTAAGTGGAAAGGGTTGCGTTTATAGGCAACATGAGAGGTGGGGCGGTGGGGGTTGATAATAGAGGCGGTGTCGGGGTAACAAGCGGAGGACTAGAGCTGGAGGGTGGGGTGGGTTTGGGTGGTACCGAGTTTTCTAGATGGTGAAGGATTTCAATAAGGGTGGAGGTTTGTTGACTGAAGTTGTCGACGGACTGGGAGAGGCTGTGAATGGCGCTGTCATGGTTGAGAATTTTTTCTTCAATCTAGGTAATGGAGTCTTCGACGGTGCACTCTTTGGTTTTCTTAGTCATGTTATCTCTCTCAAGGAGAGCACCAATGTTGCAAGGTAAATGCCACTTCGAGTAGGCAAGCTCCAGAAATGAAGGGAGGGGAATTGAGACATAGGAAGAAGGAGAAAGAATTCTTAATTTTATGCCCATAAGCATAATTAAAGCCTAATTTATAGAAATGGCCAGGGGCCATTCCGTTGCTACCAGCTGATTCCTCCTAACAGAATTAGCGATTTAGGAAATTGAAATAATCAGAAAGGAATTACATGTGGACTATTATATTACATCTCATCAATCATCCTAACAACCTTTCTTCTAGCATCTTCTAATTGATAACATAATTCTTCAACCTCACTAATATTTGTTTGTTGCGTTTGGGTCTGTCAGTGGCCGATCCCATACTACTGCACGGCTGAGCTACTGGAGCAATTGGAGGTGCAGTAGTACGAACTTGGGCTGGGTCTGTATCACAACGATGGTTTAAAACCTTAAGATCATGAAGACAAGATTGCTTGAGCCTTGACCCAACACCTAACAAGATGAAAACCAAGACTACGAAGGATTGAAACGCCACACCTAGAAAACTTGAAAAATGTTATATGTCCTTATTCATCTTGAAATACCCATATATATACTTGGAACAACCCTCCAATAATAGGAAAAGTCACAACTAAAGCTTTAAAATACCCTCCTAGAATACGAAAAGTCATAAATAAAGTTAGAATAGGAAAAATCATAACTAAATCTTTTAAAACACCCTCCTAGAATAGGAAAAGTCATAATTAAAGCTTTAAAACAGCACAAACAATAAAATAAACAATTTCCCACGTTTTTTAGGCCTCTTGGACTTCTAAAGGCAACCATAAATAGCTAAATGACTAACTTTAATCTATTTAACATAATCATTCAAGACCATGTTTTAATCCTCTATTTAGTATGTTGAAACTCATGAAATTCATGCCTTTTGATGGTTAGATCATGTTGGAAACATTTTTGCATAAATATTAGTCTTTAACTTCTTTGATGATGTTGACTAAGTCTTTATTATTATTTGAGCCTATCTTGGTCTGTTTAGAATCATCCCAAATCTCTTGGATTAGCCCATTTAGTGCTTCCTTGAAATGTTTGGCTCTAAGTCTTGTAACTAGACCACTTGGAAGCGATAACGGGTCTTGTGAAGGATTTGCATCAAAGCGTAAGAAGGATAAGAGAGGACCGAAGGAGGTTCACTCCCAACACTTCGAAAGAAGCCCCCTCGTCATCTAAGCCATCCCCTCCCATTTGAAATGTTGAAGTGAAGGACAAGGGGAACGGTGTTAGGTTTGAACCTAACAAACCAAAGACTATAAGGTGCTTTAAGTGTCAAAGTCCTAGGGAACTATCAAAACAAGGGTCCCAACAAAAGAGGTGTGACTCTTTTGGACTTGGAGGAGGCAGCCCATTAGGAAGAAATGGAAGAGACAAATCAGTCACTAATTTGGGCCTGTTGGTGAAAATGGGGTGTTCTTTTCGGTTGTAGGGAATTATTTGGGCATGGAGTGTTATGGTTTTGCATGAGATTCTCTAAAATAGAAAAAGATGATGTGTTTTGTTAGGAGAGGTTAACTTGGGTTCAAAAATTATGGTGGGTGGCTAGAAAATTTTTTGTGGAGTGTTTGGGCTTAGATAGGGTAAAGAAGGAAAAGAAGAGATAAAAATTATCCCGAATTCTCAACCTTAAGCTTTGATACCAATTTAATGCATATGGTAAACAAGTTGGCACATACTTAATGGAAAATGGTGGCTTATGGGATAATTGACCACCGAAAGTTCAAATGAAGAAAAGAGATGAGAATTATGATAATATTGGATCCCAGGTAGCCAAAGATCAAACACTCACAACAACTGCTCAAGGTTTCAACACTTGAGATAAAAATTATGAGATTTTTCACTCAAAACAAAGTTTTCACTTAACTTTGTAGAGGGGGTACATAGGGAGCTCAAAAATCTAATTTGTAATTTAATAGGATAGTGTGTTGCATTGTATTGAGGCTACCCATATTTATAGTGGCAGATATGGTTACAAAAAGTCCATTATACCCTTTCCCCTTGCCTACCTAATTACATTCCAACCATTCTTTACTATCTAGTTACAAGCTAACAACTAGTTGGATGATATTGACAGCCATAACACACCATGGAGCCCCTTATATGCTGAAAAGGTAGGTAATAAGTAAAAAGTACAAATCATTCAATCATCCTCCATACCTAATTAATCATCTCCCATGCTTAGTTAATTAAAATAATCCATTATACCCTTTCCCCTTGCCTACCTGATGAATTTCTTCACCTACTCCACCATCTACTTGTCTTCCTTTTCTTTTTCTTTTTTTTTATTTCATTCTTTGAAATTGGCCTTGATCTTGGGCTGATTTGGCTTCTTAGGTGGTATAATACTTGGAAATAACAATAAATAGCTGGTTGGCCTTAGGTTGGATATGCTACACAATCGATTATGATTGGGATGAACGTGACACTATGCATGCATGGGCTGGTACGTCAACTTATTTTCTCATATTTTAGCTAATTAATTTCATTCAAGTTAAGATTATTTTGTAATCCCTTAACTTAGAAAAATTAATTATTGAAATATTATTATGAGACGCTCTTGCATCACTAGCCATATTTTAAACATTGGGTTAGTTTCATACAATGCACAATATGATGACATCCTAGTTTGGAGACCACATCCCTATGGTATTCAGCTCTGTGTCCGCTTACATGACATTGCTATAACAACCTTCATCTTCCTCAAAGTCAATGTCTCATAGGTGTGGCTTCAAGTATGGGAACAAATTTCGGAAGGCTTTGCACTAAAAATTCACTTGTTCTTATAACAAGTTATTTCTCACTCTATGAAGACTAAAGGTTTCCTTATTGACATGTTGACTAAATTTAACAATGAGTGCCCATTTTGCTAGGAACATACTGAAACTATTGCACACTTGTTCATTCAATGCAACATTGTTGATTTGGGATTCTCTATTAAAGACTCATTTCAACTTAGTGGCTAATTTGTTTACTACATTCTCTAATGATCAGAAAGCACTTACCATGTCCATTGAGGTAGTGCAATAATATGGACATTATGGATACATAAAAGCACTTTCATTTTCAAGAATGCAACCATAGATGTCTCTCTCATCATTTGGAAAGCATCATGCTATTTTAAAGTTGAAAAAAGTGGCATAGAACTCATATGAAAGGCGTAAGGCAAATTTATGCTAGAAACAATCAGTGTGGCTCATTAGTTGTCAATCTCTGCCGATTGGTTTATATAAGACAAATGTTGATGCATCATGTTCTGCAAACTCGATTGGTTATGGTTGTTACTAAGAATACTCGGTAATAAGATGAAGTTAAAGGTTGCTTGCTTGAGTTGAAGTTGGCCAATGAGGATCTAATTAATATTATACTAGAATGGGATTGTAAGGATATTAGTGACATGATTCAATAGCCTCAATCAAGCCTTCCTTGACGTCTTTGAAGCATTCTTGATGAGTGTTGGAGTATCATAAATCATTTTACAAGATATCTATCATATTTCTAGGAGTTGTAATATAACAGCTCATGTCTTGTCTATGTTTGCCTTATAAATGATTTCTTCCACATGGAATCATTCCTTTCCCTCCTGTTTGGGTTAGTACATGTGTAAACTAATTCCTATATTTAATAAATGCTTAGCCTCTATGCTTTAATAATAATAATAATAATAATAATAATAATAATAAAAGACTACCTCTCTTCTCCCTTTCTCATGCTATTATATTTTATATCTAGTGAGTCTCATTCATATGTCACCATTTTTCTTCTGAACATTGTTATAATGTTCATTTTCACTTGATGGTATCTGATTTCATTTTATAAAAAAAAATAAACTCAAAGATTTATTAACAATATTATTGCAGAATCTATGGGTTTTTTTGTCAACAGATTCTACGGCATCTTCAATATTGGCATCATTTTTTATCAACATGTGTCACACGTAAAATTTACTATTATTCAATTTATATATTTATATGTCATCTTATTACAGTTATTCATAGGATTTTATTCATTATGACATTCCAAAATATCACAAGACAATACATTTTCATAAATAATCACTTCAAATTTCATTTAGTATATTTTCTCTCATTTCAACGTTTGAGTATCAGCATTTCACAATCGAACGTTGGTAATAATTATGGTAACATCAGATTCCAACAAATCTTAGTATCACAGCCCAAGTACACTTCACGTTGATCTATTGGGACTCCTAATCTAAAACATGGGAAGAATTTATAGGTGCTTACAAACTCATTTTCGGAAGTACAATTTTGCTAGAAAAGGATTCGCTGCTTATTTGCCAAACCCCGAACATGATAAATAACGACACTCATCCCAGCTTTTTATGGTCCTGAATCCAAGTGGGATCATGTTGTCATATCAGAAGAATCCGGAAACAGCAAGTTCTCCTGGTCTTCAATTTACATCAGGAAGAAAAAAAGGGTCTCCTGAACTTTCATTTATTAAGTCATTCCCAATGCACCAGTTTCTATTCAGTCATTTCTGCAACTGGCATTAAATATATCTCCTTGCCACATCTTGTAGAGTCGTGTAATTTTAGTTCTGCCACCCGGTACGAAATATCTTCACAGTATCTGGTTCATCCAAGGACGCAGCTAGCCTCCTCACATCTTCATAGATTTACAACACAACTCTCTGCTTATTCCAGACTGAACTGACCACACAAATAGCTGATGAACTTCATTAGGTAATAAGAGAAATGTCATGTATACAGATCCAGCAGCCAACATAGGAAGAACTTGGCCATAAGAGCACTACAGCAAACCCCCATGCATTTCCTGGTAGATGATTCGGTGATTGCTCTCAATGCCACAAGGTTAGATGACATAACAAATAAATCAATGATGTATACCAAAAAAGATGGAAATTCCCAAACCATCATCGCTGCCATATAAACCTTTAAATAGCTGGAAACAAGCACTGCCAACAATATATCTTTGATCCCACAAGACACATCCACTAAATGCAGAAACTTCCTTGAGAAATATACAAAAGCATAGAAGAAAACCATATTTCCAAGGACATACCCCAAAATATTTAAGAACATCCTAAAAAATGAACATACCCGAGATGGTTTCATTAAGATCATTATCTTGCAAGCATCCAATAAAAGGAACAAAAGAGATGACTTCAGTAGTAAGGTGTCCATAAATTTTTTCCCCTGACTAAGCATGTTGAAGAGCAAGTGTCTGTATGCTTTGAGCTTGTGAAGGATCAGATCAATAGCGAGAATCATAAGCTCACATTCAATGTATTCATCGGCAACTGCTTTACAATTCTCACATTTTACTAAGCGAATGTTTCCTGGTGAGTATTGGACATATAGTTTTGCCACATTGTGGCCACATTTCACACACCGTAGCTCCATCTCAGACTAATTTTATTTTGTTAAAACTCTGATATCCTAAAGCTGAGGATAGATTTGGAAACAAAATGCGGATCACTAACATTTGCTGCCTAATGGGACAAAGAGCATTCATCTAGCCTCATTCCTTGTACCAGGGTTCTGATAAGGTCGTAAGACTGTAAACACAACACATTTTAGAATGAGATGGAAACTCTGAGAGAGATGGAAGAATGTTAAAAGAAATCTGTTGCTTTTCATATTGCCACTTGGTCCAGCTAAGCAATCATAGGACAACACCAATATCACTCGGTTTTTTATGCAGCAAAACATAAGCAATGTATATAAGTTGCCTAAGCTTGGTTAAAGTGATTATCAGACAAAATATAATTCTCTGATCTTTATCAGCCATATAGCACAAAGACACATGACTGTGTTCGAGTTTCAAATTAAATTTGACATGCAATGCTTATCCAAATGACATGTTTTTGAAGGGCCCGTGAGAATGAAAAAGTAGAACTTATGATTGCGGTCAAATGGAATCATTACGAACAACTCTAAGGAGGGAGTTGACATGGAATGTTCTTGCAAACATGACCTCCCAAAGACTAACCATCTATGGTAAGTCAATTCATGAATGGGAAGTACCTAGCCATTCATTAATGATTACAAATCAATGTGAGTACACACTTGAGACAAGCTAGACATCATTCTCCCTATTCCTATGCCAATGGGAGTTTCATTTGATGGATCATTAAAATATCCCAAAGTAAGAACTACATTTGGTGTTGTGCATAGATTGTAAGCCAAGGAACTAAGGGGTAGGGGGTGCTAGAGTTAGAAAGTAGACAAAAGTGGTATATTAATGATGCATATGTTAAACAAGTTGGCACATACTTAATGGAAGATGGTGGTTTATGGGATAATTGACCACCGAAAGTTAAAAAGAAAGTGGGGATGAGAAGTAAGATAGTATTTGATCTAAGGTTGAGCCAGAGATTAAACACTTACAACTACCACTCAAGGTTTCAATACTTGAGATAAAAATTGTGACATTTTATACTTAAAACAAAATTTCCACTCAACTTTGAAAAGAGAGAATGGGGGACCTTCGAAAATCTGATTGAGGCATTTGTGTTATGAGATGGGTCAGTGGTGCGACTGTAGGCGGCACGCAATTTAAACCCTCTTGTTGTCAATTGTAGCACTGGTAAATAAGGGTATCGTTCTAGGCCGGTGATTGAGAGGGCTCACCTCTATTTAACTAGCTTGAAAATAAAACTAAAACTAAAAATAAAAATCCTAAATAACACAGAATAAATGAATAAGAAAAATACTAATGGGGGTTTATCAAAATAATAAAATAAGAAAAGGAATAAATAAAATCAACTAATAATGAAAATAATGAGAAACCACAGATATGAGAAATATGTTAGGGAAATAAAAAATCCACCACTAGATTAGGTTGTAATATAATATTTATCTCTAAGTCAATATTTAATCGTGAGAATGAGATCGACCAAGTTGCACATCAAAAGCAGGTCTATACACCTTATATTACTTCCCTTAATTAATCAATACGACAAAGCGCCAATATTAACCCTATTAAATACTAGCAGTATAGCAGTAACAAGCGGCTCCTATATTTAACTAGATTTAATGCATTAAGTGTAAGTGGAAGGCTGTCAATCTAAGTACCCATACTAGTACAAAAAGCATGTCTAGCTGTATTTCCTTTCCTTGACCCACACGTATCGAAATGTTTTACCACTTCGGTTAGAATCACAAACGATTAGGTGAATTGCTATCTAACCTAGCTGCAATTTATACACATAAATTCTAGTATATTTAGATGGCCACCTCGCAGGCAAATAATCCTACATATTGTCACTTATGAGGTACAAGAATAAGGCATGCACCAAATAAACTATACTTGACAGAATTATACATATAAACGATAGCAATTAATATAGAGTCAAGAAACAATCTCACGAAACAAAGAAAATAAAATTATAAGTCAAACCATAGTCTAGGGTTTCAATTCATTCCCTAACAATAAATAATCAGCCAGCCATAATTAAAGAATTAATTACATAGAAATATATATCTAAAATATAAATTAAAAATAAGAGAAAGAAATAACCGGAATTAATTTTGAATTAAAGATTTAGAATTTATTCAGATAAAAATTAATTTTATCTGAAATAAATTCTACCGGTATATATTCTTCCTTTATTTTCTTCCTTCCCGGCGCTTGATTTCAGTGAAATAATCCTTTTCCTTTTTTTCTTTATTCTCGCTGACGGCTGACGGCTGACGCACGTTACTTCTTCTTTGTCCTCGGTGTCCGTGCGTAGCTGTTTGGTCTGCGGCTCACCGAACCTCTGAAGGCTCTGGCTCTGCTGCGCCCCTCTCTCTGCGTCGTCCTTTTGGCCTGCCGCTCGCCCTTTTATAAATTTTTGTGCATGCGTCGTCCATGCACTTCCCACGTCAGCCCTGCCCAGCTGACTTTCTTGGCCTTTTTGTTTCGTGCGCCCTTTTGTGCAGCTTGTTTGGTTTGTTGATCATCGCTGGGCGTTGTTTTGTTTCGTTTCCTGGCCTTTGGCCGTTGGTCCAAAGGTCCAATCTCTCTCTTTTTTTAATTTTCTTTTATTTAAAAACAATACCTGCAAAATAAAATTCAATAAATATTAATAAATAATATTTTATTCTAAATTTACTTAATTTATATCATTTTAGCTCAAATAATAAAATTTATGCAATTTTTACCACTTAAGCATAAAACAATAATTATTCCCCTATATTAGTTAAATAAACTACCAAAAACTAAGATTATAAGGGTATAAAATATGTCAAAATATGAACTCATCAGTCAGGGGCTTTGGTTTGCTCCTACTCTTGTAGGTTAGTTCCAAGGGCTTGATCGGTCATTGGCCAACTCTGTTGGGCGTAGTGGCATGGTTTAATAATGACCCCATATTATTTGGGAATACAGATGAATAGGCAGGTCATCGTTCTTTAACCCATTTCTTCACACATGGCATGGAACTTGAAGCAATTCGGGCCGAAGGCTCACCAAAATGAATCAAGAATTTCCACCTATGTATATAGTTTTCTACTTTTATCTTTTTCTCCTGCACTTACCAATCATATTACAGTGTCTAATTAATGGAATCAGGTGAATGGATATAAAACTAAATAGACTCATACACATAATAGAAAGAAAATCACAAAAATAAAAAAAGGAATGGATATAAAACTGTGTTCTTCGCCGTTCCTTTCATGCTTGAAACTGGGTAATCAGAAAATAAACCATGCCTTTCATCACCAAGCAGAGCTTACTATTTAGAAACCTTGCCTTTCATCACAAAGCAAAGCTGGCTAATCATATTGCAACTTACTCTCTCAAAGTGGTCTTACTATTATATTACCTTAAGAAGGTAAAAACAAAGGCAATAATCAAACTTCTGTTATGTTGTAAAAGTAGATGCTAATCATATATTCATCAAAAAGACAATAAGCAAATGGAAGGATTGCCAACGATCTAGACGATCACTTCAACATTAATTATGCATGATGATGCATAAAAATGCTAAACAACTTGGGTCTTGCTAAGAGTTGATGATAGAACTTGAGTTTAGCTCCAACAAAATAGAAAATAGAAGAGAGGATAGGATGTAAAAAAGGATTTGATATTCAAGTAGCCCTTGAAATCAAATACTTACAATCACCACTTAAGGTATCAACTCTTAAGCTAAAAAGATTGTAAGATTTTTGAGATGCAACAAACCATACACTATGTTTGTTGGGGAACAAAAGGCACACGACCTTCTCTACAGAATACTCAATCAATGGATGCCTCTTTTTTTTCGATAAGTAAGAAATTTATTACTTTCAAAAATAAGGAATTACAACCAAAGACATCATCAAACCATACAATCTAACAACCCAACCCACTTTTGGAATTTAGCCTTAGAATGTGGATGCACTAACCGTCTAGCTACAGCCATGACAATAGCCTGACCAAGACTAGCAACATCCCTACTATGATTCTCAAAAATTCTTTAGTTCCTTTCATACCAAACATTGGCAATATAAGATGCAAAAAGAGCTCCTAGGACTTGCTTTTTCTAACTATTTTGCCTAGACCTTATCAACAAAGTCTGAATCTCCTGTTACCAACCTTGGATGCTATCCCTTCTTCCAGCAATTCTTCTAATTTTCCTTCATATTTCAATCGTGATTGGGTAGTGGATGAACAAGTGATCCCGAGTTTCAGAAAATTGTTGACAAAACAAACACTAATCAAACACGCCAATGCTAATTTCCAGAATCCTAGCTTTAGTCATCAACCTATCTCTTAGAGCCAACCATAAAAGAAAATAGTATCTTGGCAAGTTGAGCGAGTGCCACACAAGCTTGAACCACCTTTGGTTAGCCTGTCTAGGTCTCACAGCTTCATAAGCAGATTTGATACTATAATCAAGGTAACCATTCAACCATCTAGACTGCAGAAAGCTTTGTAAATGAGATCTTACAAGAAGGATTCTCTAAAAGAGCCATGAAGTGTAAGCAGTGGGATTGTACTCCCACACAGGAGGTCAAATTTATGTGAATGAGAATTTGACCTCCTGTGTGGGAATGAGAATACAGAGCGAAATACCTCACTTGGCGCAAGAAGCTGGAGAAACGTTAGATCCGATGCGAGCATATCACCAGTGTAGATGCGATGGGAGCGAATCGCTGGTGTGAATGAAATCTCGTTGACGAAGGCAAAAGGACGAAGAAGGTAGGATAAAGAGAGAGTTGATCGTTGGAAGCTACGACAATGGCGGACGACGAGGGATTGAATCGATGAAGAGCGTCGACGCGAGGGTAAGGTGAGAGAATCGGGGAGTTAACCAGACTTAACTACCCACGGGGTCAGGTCAGGCAGGTAATAAGAGACTGTAAAACGAATCGCCTACTCAGAATTTAGATAGCATACAGAAGGAAAAGACGCCATTATGAAGTACCGACAGTGTTCCACGTTTACGAATTGGAGTAATTGTTTCATTTTTCTCATTCAATTATTTTTGAAATGGTTTTTAAAATATTTATCTAAATTAATTAAGGCTAAATTTTCTTCTCCATTTATTTTCATTCACTCTATTTTAATTTACTTTATTTTTAGAGGATAATTAATAAGTGTATTTTATATACTATTATTATAGTGTTAATTCTTATACTTTGTATTATTTTTCCTTTCAAATCAATTTAACCTTTATTAAAATATAGGTACTCATTTAGGAACAATTATAAAAGGAAAAAAAGGGGTACAAATGATGTGTTTTAAAGAGTTTTATAAATACAAATAGCAAAGGCAACGTTTGATATTTTGAATACAACATTTTTATCCAAACTCTAATTCAAGTTGCATTAAAAAGATAAGATCAAAATATACAACTTTTATATTTACCACTTTTTTTCTGAAATAGAATGGAGCATGGTTAAAATTGTGTTGGAAGTTGAAGTTGTTAATTGAAAAATGCTAGAAGTTACTCATGGAAGGGTGGTCGATTGTCCATCAAATAAAGGTTGTTTAGAGCTCCCATAATAGCCACGGGATCTCCACTTCAAAGAGAAATATTTTCAAATCTTCTTCAACTTCTACCTTATATTCTCATTGAGCTAATACACGATCTTTTGACCTTTTTACACCTATCTATACCTCTCTAATTCAAGCCCTTCTAAAAGAGAATAAATTTAGAGCCTCTATCTTGATATTCAATAATTAGAGTAAGACCCCAAATATTAAATAAATAAAATATTAGGATGCTTACTAAAATGTTTTAAAAAAATAGAAATCTAGTCAGATGGAATACAGTCTCAACCAAAACCTCAAAATATTATTTAGAACTAAATAATATTAGGTCTAACATACTATATTCCCAAACTAATCTAAGAATGAAGTGAGTCTTTCTACACACGGACCCCAAAGATTGTCCAAGCCCATCAAGCAAATCATCTTTAACAATCACCAGTATCACTTGAAAAAGTGGCCCACAATGACTAGTAACACATAACTTAAATATACACAATAGATAATTTGAAAATAAATTACTACTTTTGAGTAAGGAAATTTAATTTATTTCTTAAATACCAAAATAAATCAGATGGATCAAATATAAATTTATTTCTCATATATTTGAGGATAGTAAATATTATGTCAACACCATAATTTAATGTCTTATTAATTTAAACATTTACTTGGAGTATATTAATTTATGAGAATGATGATGAGGGAAGAGAACACTGTAGAATCGAAAAAACCCTCTAGTTTAAGGTCTATCAATTGTCCAACATTGCGAGCACAATATTATTTTGAACAAAGAACGCCCAACGGGTGGCATGACCTTTGGATCGAACACTTTTCTCACTAAAAACCAAGAACATGTTTCCCCTATGATTTCTCCCTCGTCGATAGCAAGGCATACAAAAGTGAAGAGATAAATGGATCATCTACTATCCTCAAATGCATCCCGGGATGTAGTGATGAAATAGAAATTAGAGTGTACATGAAGAAATAGAAACAAGAAACATACCTTAGTTAAAGAATTTTACCTCCAGAGAAATTCTATAGGGGGAAGTGCAAAAAGTTTCTTACTTAGATTGGATGATCAAGAATGGAAAGAAATTGAAGAGATGGAGGACAAATTTTGCATGGATGATCCAGTTATTCAAGATGCCTAGTGGCCCCAAATCAAATTAATGGTGGAAGAGAAGAAAGCTTTGAGAAAGCCATGGTGACGATGCCTCATTGTTAAACTATTGGGAAGAAATTTCAAGTATAACATAATTTGTCAAAGAATCCATGACATCTGGTCACTAGAAGGTAGCTATGAATTGATTGATATGAGATAGGGTTTCTTTGTAATAAAATTCTAGAAATAATCGAATTATGAATACATCCTTGGTGGTGGACCTTAGATGATTTATGGACACTACCTTATAGTGAGGAAATAGCTATCGAATTTTTGTGTCTCTATAACATCAATCACATCGACTGTGGCATGGGTTAGAATTCCAAAAGTCCCAATGGAATACCATGGTGATTTGAAAAAAAAAAGTTATTGGTGAGTGTATTAGAAAAGTTGTTAAATTTGATCTTAACACTGATATGGGAACAATAGGGAAATTTGTTCGCATAGTAGTGGAGACTGATCTGAACAAACCTCTATTACCTAAACTTTATCTAGGAACCTCTCTACACAACATTGAATACGAGGGATTTTGGATGATTTGCTTTAAATGTGGTAAAACTGGACATTTCAAATATGATTGTATGCCAAAAAAAATAGAAGGACCTATGAACATGGAGGGACAGGTGGTGCAGGGTGATCTAAAGAAGGGAACATCAATGCAAGATCATAATGTATATCTAATGGAAGCAAAGCCCTATGGACCATGGATGATAGTGGATACAAAAGGAAAATGTTAATTTTCTCAGAATTTTCAAGCAAAGAATAATTTGGGGGAAAAGGACTAGGTGAGTAACCAACACAATAAAGGTTCTACAATGATCAATTCTTATTTTAATTCAAGATACAACGCATTATGGAACGAGGAAGAGGAAATCCATGAATCAAAAGAGGCATTAAAGAAAGAAGGAACGACTACAATATTTACTAAGGGAAAATCTTCGGACCAATCTACAAATCATAGGATAAGAGACCAGAAAAACTCACACCTAGGACAGGAAACTATTATGCAGAAGGACCAAAATATTATTAAAAGACTGGTGCAAATTGGTGTATTTTGGTGGGAATGGATATGATCCTAATAAAACTATGATGAGAAAAAGAGTGCAACCCAAAGGAAAGCCTTGAAAACCACTAACTAGCATTACTAACAAATCGGGAGGGGGTGAAAGCTCAAAGTCAATAAGAAAATTATCTAAAGGGCTAACCTCCTCATCACAATTTGATGCTTCTTTATCTACCCCTCTTAGGATTTTGGAGGCCTCCGAGGCGAAAGAGTTAGAAACACAAGATATTAGTCAGGGGATGGACAATAGAAATTTTTCTCCTATGGTTGTTGCTGCACAATAGAAATTTATGTTCTAGAATATTAAAGGTGCAGGCAATAACCTCTATAGAGCTCACTGGTTAAGAAACATAAACCTTATCTGATGGTACTAGTTGAAACAAAGATTAGCAGGAGTAAGGCAGAGAATAAATTCTGTGAGTTGGGTTTTGAAGGAAATGTGAGGGTCAATGCTCAGGGTTTCTGGGATGGTATCTAGCTACTCTATAAAATTGACCTTAAAATTGTAGGTACTTAAAGCATCTTCTCAAATCATCCATGCACGAGTATCCTTGGTCATAGGAAAAATATTCTTGTTTTATGGTATTTATGATTCGTCTAGATTGGTCATAAAGGATGAAATGTGGGAAGACTTAATGAGGTTTGTGACTTGAGTATCCCTTCCTTAGATTGTACTTGATGATTTCAATGATATAGGGAGCCTTTTAGAAAGAAGAGGAGGAAGTCACAGACAACTTAAATGTTGTTTGACTTTCAATAATTACCTCAAGTCCTATTTGCTAGAGGATCTACGCTTCTAAGGACCTAGATTTACATGGCATGGAAAAGTAGGAGGACATAAATTAAGCTTTTGTATTGATAGAATAGTGGCAACTAATGATTGGAGCTTGCCTTTTCTTGAAGCGAGAGTTATTCACTTACCAAGAACTTATTTGGATCATCCTCTCTTACTTGTGCTTAATAATGTTAAGCGAAATGATCAACCCTTACTTTAAGGCTAGTTGACAAACCCATCTATTAACCAAGTTGAGAAGGATAGATGGAACCAAGGCAGGGACTTCTCTAGGAATGGAATATCTAGGAGTTTTGAGCAATCGGAGCCCGAAAGAGAAGAGTTTTGGCTAGAATTGGGGGGGATCCAAAGTAGACAAGCCGTATCCCTCTCTAAAAACTTAGAAAAATTGGAGGGAAAACTCTTGGATGAGTTAAATAAAATATTAACTCAAGAGAAATTGTTTTGGTTTCAAAGATCCAAGACCAATGTAGTAACTCTTTAGGATAGAAATACTCATTATTTCCACATGACGGTGGTTTCTAAAAGAAGGAGAAATAGAATAGATTGTATTGAAAATGAAGAGGGTGTTTGGATTCACAATGAGAAGGAGATGTTAGAGACCGCTAGATCTTTCTTCCTAAAATTGTTCTCGAAAGATCAAGGTTCCATGACTCGACCCATAATACCTGCAAAATTTTATCAGGTCATGGGAGAAGAGCAAAAGGTTTTATTGGATCTTGTTAGCAAGGAAGAAGTAAAGAGAGTGTAACACTCCCATTTTTCAAACTAATTGAGTAGAAAAAAAATATATGTGGAAGCTAAATATAATGAGGGTATTACTGCCATAATTAGTGTAAGTAAACACCACTATTCTGCTTACACTATCTGGTAAGGCTAGATAAAATAAGGAGATACATCAATCTAATAATATATAATAAACTCAACAAAACAATAGAATGTAAAACATAAATGAAAAGCTTAATACAACCAGAATCTATGAAAGTAGTCATTAGTGGTAAATAAGACTATGAAAATCACCACCACTCTCATTATTTCCTACCACGCATGTCATCCACACCTTGAACATGTTCATACTCAATCTGCACTAGGTTATCTACTCACCATGTACATCATGGACCATACAACCCCATTTAAAATATGTAATAAGTTAACTAGGGAGATAACTAAGTAACATATCCGTATAATGGAATATAATATCCATGTATGTATATACAACAAATCATGTAAGAAAATCAAATTTATTAATCTTTACTTTAAGTGATCACAACCTCCAATTATTTAAGTGGGTAAACCAACTAGGAGGTCACCTAGCAAATCAATGTCCGAAGACCTACCACCAACCACGGAAATATTAGATATCATACCTGAGCCATATTAGAGGACAAAGTCCAAAGGGGAAAACAAAAGTTCGAAGGCCTACCACTTCGGTCATCTTGTCCTTAAGTGTGCACGCCCCCTACTAGGGTCCGGAGAAGCCTATAGAATAGACAATGAGCCTTATCCAAATAGGTTGGCAAATAAATAAATATCCACAATAGAAAAGGAAAGGCTATTACAGATCCCCAATTTTAGGAGGTCAAACTTGAAGGACCCAAATCCCGCTTTACATTCCACTTTAAGTTATGATACTTTAATTAAGTGTAGTCACACAAGGTTATGCAATCCACCACTTTATCTAGTTTTCATAATGGGTAACTTTCCCAAATTAAATAGAAATATACCCACTTGGGTTACCATTCTATTTTCACAACACTAGAATAAGAAAATTTATCCAAACCAATGCTTAAAAATAAAAGAGGTCAAACTAATTCAAACTTGGATAAAATATCCTATGATTTAATTATGCATACACATAATTAACAAAAACATAATTTAATTGTATAAAGTATCAGCCTTTTAACATATTTATGATAAAGAAAACACTTTTATGAAATTGACTCTTTATAACCACATTATATATAACACCTATAAATTTACAATATTTACATCAAATCAATTAGGAACCTACATTTATATTAAATTCATAATAAAAACAAAATAAAATATCATCCGCGGGGCCTAAATATACAAAATCATAGATATCCACACAAGGTCACATAGTCCAATAAGACCATTTATATCAAACAAGTGTATAATTAAGATATTCACGAACGCACATACGTATATATACATCCACATGTATAGGTTAAAAGTAATGTTAATTGGATTGCGATTTGATCACAAACGCTCACTAGCTACTAGACCTATAGTTATCGCCGATATAATATTAACTCTAGGCAACATATATTAAGTAAATATATTATAAGCGACTTAGGTCCAACTTATCAAAATTCTTAAATTTACCAATATTTTAGTTTACCACCTAATGTATTATAATATATATATATAAACCCCAACACCTGAAATAATTAAATAACTATATGATCACTTTGAAAAAATAGACAAATACTAACAACCTGTTGGATTAAATAAATTAATAGAATGACCCTATGATAGAATTAATCTATAGTAATGTTAATTTTGAAGCCATACACATTTTCTACAAATAAAACTTAATTTAGTGCTTAAACTTTATTAATGAATAAATATATTTTCCCCCTAAAATAGTTGGAAGTATATACACTAGTTTATGAATATGCATTTTTATATTCGAGTGACTAAACCCCAAAACATCAGCCCATATTATTATTATACCTTTCAATAAGATTGAAATACAAAATGATCTGAATATAACTAAATAAATTAAGCCTAAGTGGATAAACGAATATATTAAATTCCTCACGGTTGTAAGCATGAACTAGCTTAAACTGAATATCATGAACTACAGACACAATATCCAAAGAACTGAGGCTTGGGAGTGGAAAAATGTGGCACAAGCAAACGGATACCTGCGAGCCAAACAAAAATAAGAACTCCCCTGGACAACCAAAAACTAACGTAGTGCAAGCAATTAAATCTAATTAAAATAAGAACTCTATCTAACCAAAAAGTTAATGCCTAATATGCCAAACTCCCCCATCAAACATACGTCATACATGTCTTTGTCAGCTTTTATTATGACCTTTTAATGAAAACAAGGAATAAAATTGTGGGTTATCTGTAGGTTATGGCAACCTGATTGGATAAATGGTAGGGAGCTATGCTTTTTTCCTTACCGCCGCTATTCTTTATCGTATCATTTTACATAACTCATCGAGTTACTTTTTACCATGTTAAGAGGAACATGTCTACTGGAAATAATCTAATTACTATACCTCACAAATAGTTAACTAACAAAAGTTACTAGAGATAGAATATTAGCTTCCAATTTAATAATTTTTTTATTTAAATATGTTTTTCTTCCTAACTTTTAATTATTAGTTAAATCCCACTACAACCTATCATCATCATCATCATTATTAATATATTACAATTATTGGGTATTATAGAGAGACACCTTCTCTTTAGGAGCATTGAAGAGCCATGTCGCGAATGGACTAAACCCAGTGTTCTACTAGAAATTTTGGTAAATAGTGGGTGGTGATCTTTTTTCTGTGGTTATAGAGGCCTTTAACAGAGATTATTTTGATAAACATCTTAATGATATTGCCTTATCTCTAATTCTTAAGATTGAAAATCCTATTTGTCTTCATGATTTCAGACCTATAGGTTTATGTAATGGCGTTCAAGATCATAACAAAAGCACTCACATGCCGAATTAAACCATTGCTAACAAAGCTTATAGGTTTTGAATAAAATAGCTTTATTCCAGGTCATCAAGGGTGTAACAATATCATTATTTTGCATGAGATTCTTCACTTAATGAAGAAGAATAAGGGAAAAACAGGAATTATTGTAACACCCCCAAAATTACATTTGAAAATTTTCATTTAAACAAACAAATACAAGCACAGGGGGTGCTATCGCCGTGATTAGTATAAGTCTGGCCACAACCACTCTCATACTAACCACAAGGCTAAAGAAAAGTTTTCACAAGACATTAGACAAACTTAAACAAAGATTCATGGAAACCGAAATGTTCATAACATGAAAACTAGAGTGTGTGATAAAAGTTATTACAGCTCAAATCGGGTACATAGTCAAAGTTCACAAAAATGATAAAAGGTACAACTTAACAAAACAAAACCGAAATACAATGGAAACATAAGTAAACAGGGATAGAAGGAAGTCTCATCAACATCACTCTTGGGCCCCCATGCCAAGTCCAACAGTCAACTCTTAGCCCCTTAAAGTATTATAGGCATCGAAGATGGCATCTCCTACCTGCACAAACTCAATGGGACACTCTGTTTATGGGAATGAGTAGTACCCATGAAATGGGTGGTCAATATGCTAAGTATTGAGTAAGATAAAGCATATAATATAAGCAGGATCATACAAATAAACCATACAAGCATTGCAGATAGTAGAGGCCATGTTATAATTCGGTTAAACTTATTCATTAGATCTCTGGTCAATATACTCATTTCACACCGTGCTCTTTATAAGTCCATGCAAGTACGAGAATACCACTACTATGCCGGTGGATTTGTAATATCCAAAAAAATTTCTTAACCTAATCCTATATCATTAACCCTAATTTGACTCTAATCTCAAAAAATCTTATTATTAACCTTAATTAAGTTTCTTAATCATAAAACATTAGCCGAAAACCAAAACCTTGATTCAAATAAACTGAAATTGAAAACCGCTCAAATTTCCGCTAATCTAAATTATTTCGCTAATCTCAAAATTCTTAATCTAATTCTAATTCCCTAGCCTTTCTCTTCTTTCCTTTTATTTCTCCTTTTCTTTTCTTCTTTTCTTTCCCTTTCTTTCTCCTTTTCTTTTCTTTTCTTTCTTCTCCTACGCCGATTTTTATGGCGTATGGATTTTTTGTTCTTCTACACTTCCCTCCACTTGCCTCCCACATGTCCCTCTCACCATCCCTACCAGCCCTGCCACTCTTCCTCCTCCTACTCCTCCTACTCCTCCTCCTCTTCCTCCTCCTTCTTCTTCCCTTCTCCCTACTAGTCGCCCTATTTTTCTGTAGCCATTACGCTACCAAATTGCCACCTTTTTTCTTCCTTCTTATGCTTTCTTCTCCCTGCCATCACCTCCCGTGCATGTCTTCTTCTCTATCATCATCCCCTCGTGCCTCTACCTGACTCCATCCATCTCAACCATCACTATTCCCCCTATCTTTGTCTTTCTTCTTTCTTCTTCTTCTTAGCAGAAATTTTCATCATCATCGTCGTCGTCATCACTTCTTTGCCTTTTTATCCTCCTTAACATGTAGCAAACTTAATTTAAATTTCACCCAAAATAAGCACCCTAATAGTTATTATTCTATTAAGATAAAACATTTCACCCTATAGCATAGGTCTAATGAACACATTTTGTACATATTAGATTAATAACTTAAAAAACCTATCATGAGCACCCCATACCATAGGCCTAACGATTATTAAAAAACAAAAAAAAAACTAGTTGTTCAAATGACGACGACGACAACGGTCACATAAAAGTTGTATGTGTGTGTACATATATATATATATATATATATAAAGATATACCAATATAATTATTTTAAAAGAATTAGTTGTTCATATTAAAAGTCTTACTTAGAGAATGCAAAAACTAAAAAAAGCAGAACTCATTTTTTTAAGTGTAAGAAACTAACACATGCTATAATATAAAAATCACAAATAAAACTAAAATAACATAAAGTAGTCGAAGAGATAAAATTAAATGTGTGGGCAGACGTGAAAAATATAGCTTCCAAAAAAGCCCCATTGACATTTTGAAAAAAAAAACTATTTTTACTCTCTTGAATAAAGTGTAATAATTAATTGATTAATTTAATAATAAATAAATAAATAGATAAGTAAATTTGGCTGGAGTATTCATGAGCATTAAAGTATTCATATATTCATCTAAGGACATTAAACTATTGCAAGTAGATTAATAGAAAAACCTAGATAAAAATTAATAATCAAAATAAGTGGACTAACTAATAAAACCTGAATCCAAAAAAGAGTTGTGTAATCATTTTAGGAAAAAAGAGAGTAAGTTTACACATGGAGATATATGAATGACCAACCCCCAAGCCAAAACTTTATCCAGACAAATAAATACCCGACCATCCATGATTCCGGTGAACATTTCCGTCACAAAAGGAGTTCTTGACCATGTCTATAGGTAACTAAATGATTAAGGATGTGGGTGCATCCATACAATTTCAAACTCCGAATTTGAGTCAAAAGCTCTCCTGTCCTCCTTATCCTGAAATTTCATTCATTTCTATCAGTAGTAATGTTTGATTCCACCTATGGACCACTCCTATGCAAAGGAGCAATACAAAAAAGCCATAGCCTATTAAAAAAAAATTAACATAAATGGCATCAATCATCATGTTAAGATTTTAATAATTAATTTATATTAATTCATAAATTAATGATAAGATGTTAAAAAAATTTATAAAATAAATGACATGTATAATAAAGTAAGATAAATTAAAATAGCAAACTTAATATATATATATATATAGCACCCCAGTAGTTATTATTATATTAAGACCATAAAATTACAATTATTTATAATTGAATTCAATTATTATAATAATTATTCCTATCAAATATATAATTATTAAAATTAAGATTTCCATAATAATAATAATATTTACAAAACTATTGATTATTACGTTTTAATATAAATATTTTTTTAAATATGAAAATAATATTTACACTTTATCAATTAAATAAACCCGAAGTAAATTAAAGAGCTAGTGCTAATTAAATTTATATATTGTTTTCCTATTTAAAATTGAAAATTGACCTATTTTTGTCTTTTAAGTAACATAATACACATGTTCCATAACTAACACATATTAGTAACCAATTTTAGATAATAGTAAAATACATAACAAACCAAACACACAAAAACAATAAATAAAAGTGATGAATAGACTAAACCTAACATATACTTTTAAAGGTATAAAATAAAAAATTTCAATAATTGGATTAAATAACAGAAAAAATGAACAAAAATATTAGAGAAATGAAGAAAAGAAAAAATAACTACTAAATGACATCAATCATCATGTCAAGGTTCCAATAATTTAGTTATATTAATTCATAAATTTAAATTAGAGGTTGAAAATATTTATTAATTAATTAATACACATGATAAGAGTGAGAAAAATAAAAATAGCACCCTAATAGTTATATTAAGATTTTATAAATACAATTATAAATTCAATACAACTATAATTAGAATTTATAATATATTGAAGATAATATTACACATCACTAATAATAAAGTAGCATTAAATTAATAATAATAATAATAATAATAATAATAATAAATTATAATTTATTTTGAATAATATCACTGATAATTACCAAAGCATAATAATTATACATATCATAAATATAAAAATGATAATAATCAAAATAACTAGTAATAATTCATTTTTATGATAGTTTATTATAAATACAATACTAAATAAAAATATTCATTAATAATTAATAATAAAATCAATAATTAATAATTAATAATGATATTCATTTTTTTGAGAGCTGTAATTATTCTTGATAAAATAATGAAAATTTTTTAATTAATATGAATGAATAAATTATTCATTATTATAAAAGAATAAATAATCATTATTAATAAAAAAATGCTAATACCTCGTAATAGTTGATAATAAAATTTTATTATAAATAATTGATAATATGTTTTTATTAATATAATATACTTATTTGGATAATAATATTTTTAATAATTAATTAAAACCTATTCATTATTAATAATGAACGCATGTAATTATTTTTAATGAAAATATTTATTACAAGTGATTAATAACATTATCATCAGAAGATAAGCCTAATAAGAATAATAATTATAAATAAATATCAATAAAATAAATAATTAATAATAATATATATGTATTATTATTACTAATAATGATAAATACAAATAACTATGATGTTGATAGATAAAAAATGAAATAAATCTTGTTAAAAAAAACTTAGCCAAGGCCGATTTGCCAGAGGTTCAGGATTCCTTACATACTTAGCCTAAAGCCATTTGAGATTAGTTTTGAAAATAAAACGCTATTAGATTAGAGGTTGCTCCCACACTCCCAATCAACTAGTTAGATCCTAAATAAATTATGTTTACCATATTTTTTAATACTAATTTATCTAATGAAGTTGACATAGTTCTTTTTCAGCAAATGAATTACTATAATTAGCATCTCAAACACAAAAAGGCAAATTTATAAAAACCAGCTCATATAGGTTATTTTGTTTTCATAGAAGCAGATGTGAAATATCTAATAAAATACATTGAACTTTCTCGTCATATCATAGTATGTAAATTCTTAAAAGAAAAAAAAAAGAGCAGCTCAAACCAAAAAGAAATCAAAAATTTTCTACTGCCCTCCACACGTCATATCATACTTTATTCTAATTAGTAATGATATTAAATTATTTTAAATATGTACGCAAGTGTGTGTCGGTGTGTATTATTATTATTATTCATTGATCAATATTGATTTCTCAAAATTAATCAAAAACTATCATAGCAAATCTAGCCCCAACTGGCATCAATTCTATATCCTAAAAAAATATTGTCAATTCTTTAATTGCATGCCTTTCACAAGAAATTAAATGATTACAGGTTCCCAAATGTAGCATAAAATGAAAATAGGAAGCATTGTGTACCTCTTGGCATGCAACTATATAAGCTTCTAATCTAGACAGCTAGTAATCCTGGCTAGAAATAAGCAACGACTATAAAGCTCTCAGGTACCTTTCTCTTGCTGCAGATTGCATGACTGCCTCTTATCATTTTGTGTGAACTTCCACCAATGGCTTGAATGCCATGTCCATTATAACAAACATTAGATGGCTAGATCAATACGCTAATCAACAAATATACCAAAACTTGCCCCCAAAAACTGTCATTCTAAAGCAAAAAATCATAAAATAAATAAATAAATAAAAATGATCCTTGTAATTGTAAAATATTAGATCATAAACCAGATTCAATATTTAGATTATCAAGGTTTGGAAGTGCACTATTCAAAGGAGTTATCTTAGTTCCTCTACTGAGAAGAATATAGGATCATCGATGTTTTGTGAATGTAGATTTCCATGATATTTCAAAGCCAGCCAGCTCCCATTGGAAATAGTATTTATGAATCCTAGCATTTCAAATTTGAAAGGAGCTTGAACTTCCCAAGTAGATGCAAGAAAGCTAAAATTATAAACACCACCATAGTAGTTAAAGTAGTATATTTTAGGTGGAACCAGTACTGCACCCAGATATTTATTATTGTATCATTCAATTTTAATAATTTGAGCATATCAACGAAAATCTTTCTAATATGACATTAACATTACAGCCAAATATAGTAGTGGTTTAAAGTATAATTAAATAATTATTGTCCCAGCTATCGAAATCTAACATAATAATTATTAATAATATTAGGATAAGCCTAATTACAAAAATATACTAGTAATTAATAAAAAATATAAAATTATTGAGCATTAAAAAACACAATATATTAACATTATTACTTAATGTTAAATATGTTGAAACGCCTCTTCTAGAGAGAAAGAGACACGTGAGAGTAAGAATATAATTCCGTTAATTATTATTTTTTATAACCAAAAATAGTTTTTAGCATACATAATATTCTATAGGCATCAAGAGTAATTAGTTGATAATTATAAGTTACTAAACACACTAATGTGTTAAAAAATGGAAATCATTATTATCTTAAAATTGATAATAACCATAAATCTTAATGATTATATTAATGGTATGATTATGGTAAGTACTTTAATTATTGAATATGCATTCCCATATAAATTATTTAATTAAGTCCTTTCAAATCCTAATTACAAACCCTTTAGTATTCATTCTCCCATATAAAATATTCCACACAACTTAATTATATCATCTCCAAATCTCATTGTTATTATCATACCCAAAATGCACGATCTAATTCCCATACATATACTTTAATAATCTCATCCCGATATATTACTCACAGAATGTCCAAAACCCAAATTCCACATATTTTTCATAACACATCCCATGAAATTCACATGATTACCAATATTTATAGATAACCTCATAAGGTCAAACATTAACAACGTATTCAAAAAATATTTATAATCTCTAGATCTTATACATGGAATAATGGTATTATCATTATAAGATAGTTTGCCCCCAATTATCCATTAAATCATTTAACGACTCCAAACCACAATAATATTTCCAAGAATTTCTCATGCTATTATTATCATATTTTAATCCACCTAATACATAAAATACCAAAATTTCTTTATTATCCCTTAATGACCAAATTACCCTTAAGCACAAATAATAATCTGTATTTTATAAAATCTTGTACCTTCCACACATATTATTTTTCAAGACCACAATTTATCATCATACCTCATGATAGTTATTAAATCTATTTATTAAAACTCATTTAACCCATATTTCATATCATAAGATAACATAACATCCTTAAGCCTTTATTTCATACCAAAAGATATATTTTCACAAATATGACATTATTACAACAAAATCATAACATAGTGGTACCTCTCACCAATTATTATTTTCTTTCAATAACATAATATTCTTAAACCCATATTTCGTACCATAAGATATACCTCCACAAACTTGACATTGTCACAATAAAAACATAGCTTAATGGTACCTCTCACACATTCTTACTTTCTTTCAATAACATAATATCCTTAAGCCCATATTTCATACTATAAGATATATTTCTACAAATATGACATAATGGCACCTTTCACCCATTATTACACCCTTTCAACAAAATGCACAGGTTGCATGGCTGTGCAGCAAGAGATTTTAAGTGTTGCAAGCGGTGTACAGGCCGTACACTCTATAAAAGTGAGATGAATGAGGGAAAGAATAAGGAAAAAGGGGTGGTGGTCGGTGGCGATGGAAGGTTGGGGTAACCTTGGTGGTCAGTCCACCAACTTATGGGAGGCGAGTGGCGGCCGAGGTGGTGCACAGGCCAAAAACAGGGAAATGAGGAAGAAGAAGAAGAGAAGAGAGAGGGAAGAACGGAGAAGGAAGAGGGAGTGCTTGGGTAGTGTTTTAGACACAAAATTGTAGAATGGAGGAAAGCCAAAGATATGGGAAGAAGAGTGTTTAGTACACACACACGTGTGAGCGTGTGTGGTGTGAATCAGGGAAGAAGAAAAAGAACATGGGGCATGCAACAATGATGATGGTGAAGGGGCATTTGCAAGGTGATGATGATGATGGTTGCAGAGGATGGTGAGTAGGGTAGTAGCTATAGGGTGAGAGTGGTGATGGTTGAATGTATGTGTTGTGTAAGGATAAGGGGAATAGGAGGAAGAATAGTGGTAGGGTGTGCGCATGGGTGTGCAAGTCTGCAAAGGAGGAAGAAGGAGAAAAAGAAGGATAATGGGTGAGGGTGAAGAAAGGTGATGGGTGATGGTGCAAGTGTGATATGAACTCCATCAACAACTGTGATGAAACCCAATAGCAACGATGGTTTAGAACCCCAAGATTGTGAAGACAAGATTGTTTGACCCTTGACCCAACACCCAACAAGATGAAAACCAAGACTACGAAGGATTGAAACGCCACGCCTAGAAAACGTGAGAATCTCTCAACAATCAAGGTGATAAGTTTGGTTGTTTGAACACCACAATATTAACTTGATAAGTTCTACAAGTTCTTTTAAGAACGAAGAGGAACACAAAACCTCACAAATATAATAATTTCTGAAAACGTTATATATCCTTATTCATTTCGAAATACCTATATATATACTTGGAACAACCCTCCAAGAATAGGAAAAGTCCCAACTAAAGCTTTAAAACACCGTCCTAGAATAGGAAAAAGACATAGCTAAAGCTAGAATAGGAAAAATCATAACTAAAGCTTTAAAACAACACAAATAACAAACACAACAAGTTCCCACGTTTTTTAGGCCTCTTGGACTTCTAAAGGAAACCATAAATAGCTAAATGACTAATATTAATGTATTTAACACAACCATTTAAGACTATGTTTTAATCCTCTTGAAACTCATCAAATTCATGCCTTTTGATGGCTAGATCATGTTGGAAATGTTTTTGCATAAATATTAGTCTCTTCAATTTCTTTGATGATGTTTGACTAATTCTTGATAACTATTTGAGCCCATCTTAATCTGTTTAGAATCAGTCCAAATCTCTTGGATTAGCCCATTTAGTGCTTCCTTGAAACGTTTGGCTCTAAGTCTTGTAATTGGACCACTTGGAAGTGACAAAGGGTCTTGTGAAGGATTTGCATCATGCCCAAGTGTATGATTAACAATTCCAGCTCCTTAGTTTGCATCAAAGTGGGAGGTGCAAGATGCAACAATTTCAAATGTGTGTAGCCTAAAGTTAATGAAACGGGAGAAGAAAGAAATAAAACAAAAGGAGAAAGAAAAGGACAAAGTCATTTTGGATTAGCCATAAGTAATTAGAATTAGTGGAAATTTTATCGGGTTTTGATTTTGGTTTATGAATTATAGTTTATCTGAGTCAAGGTTTCGAATTCGGTTAAAGTTTTAGGATTAAGGGATTGAGTTAAAGGTAAAAATAATATTTTTTGATATTAGAATCAAATTAGGATGTAATGACGCAGATTAGGCAAAGAAAATTTTGGGAGTATTATAATAGGAATGGATTTCATCCTAAACTACTCTTTGGTTACTAGAGAAATATTCAAGAAAAAAAAATCTAAAGTCTATCACATTGAGTGCCTAGCACTAAACCCTTAGAAGTATGGTTATTATCATGTCAATAGGTGCTTACAACTATTCTGCTTTTAAAAAAATAAGTACTCCTTTGAGACCTTAAGCAGAAAAACGATGAGCCAAGTGTGATTTGACATATGTCGATCACATAGGAGAGTTATGAGCCAATATGGCCATGTATATTTTCATTGCAATTGCCTAGTCTTTAACCCCCAACACGGCCTAGCCGTGTTAACCAAAATGGGTGTGTTGGGTGTTAGATTTTGTTTTCTCAACACGATTTTAGAGGATTGGACAACTACATTCAACGAAGGATATATAAAGACCTATTTGAGGATGACTCGAGGGATATATTAGGGGTTAGCCTTCCTTCTCTTGGCTCTATAATTTCTCTTTGATTTTATCTCTCTTTTATGCAAAAACCCATTAAATTAAATCTTATGATTTTAATCTCTAACATCAATTCTAGAGGATTGAACCACCGCATTGAACTCCATATCTATAGGTTTATCTATTACATTCTTCTTTATCTCCTGTACTATTATGTTCTTGATATAATTATTATGCTTTATAACTTCAATTATAAATGAGTAGTTGATTGTTCTAAGATCTAATTAGGTTTGATTCTGTTGTTGATTTGATGAATTGATTGAATTACTGCTGGAATTATTTGAATTGTGCTATTCAATTGTTAGAATTTAATTGATTAGGGTTAGAACAATTGATTGCTATTTTAATCTAATTAGGTTGTTAATTAGAATTGAAAGATTATACTTAACATCATAACTTATCAACTAAATAGGAATTAATGACTCACAAAAGTAGATCGGTGATTCTCAGGAATTGATTGAATTAGATTGTTCTTAATGAGTTTAATTAGTTCTATAGCCATGAAAATAGGTTTTTAGATTTAATTGAGCATGGCTTTTAGCTGTTGAAATAGATTAATGGTTAATTTTGGCTAATTGTTCCTAACATATTGAATAAATCTAACACAAGATAGATTGATTTATTAAATTACATTAGAATTATCACTTAAATTCAATCTTAGGCTTGTTTCTTATTGATTGAATTCATAATTAGTAGTTTCCATCAATTTTTTATTTTATTTACCTAAAGGGTTTTGACCCATCCATTTCTAATTAATCGTTTAGATATTCAAAAGTGATAAAAATAGTAGTCAACACCAAAGTACCCGAGGATACAACCTTATTTTGCTACTATAATATTCGTATGCTTGTGTATTGAAGAGAACAACCAATTAACTAATTCATTGTTTTAGTAAAGGGTTTTGTTTAACCAAACTAATGGATTGGTTTAGAAAAAACGATCGACTCGTCTATAGAACAATTGACTTATGTAGTTAAATTGACTGCTTGATTCGTTAGGCTAAGTACTTATCGAAGCTTGATATCTGAGAAATTCCTTGCATCAAAATGGAACTTTGATAATCTAACTACAAGCTATTATTGAGTAATTCTTAAACCTTTTTTTTTTTAATCTTTTATTTGGCTTTCGTTGCTACCTCAAACATATTGAAGGGCTCGATTTTGATAGTTGAGGGAGTGGATGACCTCACTCCTACCTTCTTCTTCCTCTCTCCTCTACACACCTCAGATAGTATGCTTTAATTTCCAAACTATTCCTACTTGGTTGGGATATGCCCTTCCCATGCTGATCTTCCATTTTTCTTCTTGTGTTTGATATTTTATGGATAAGCTCGACCTACATTCTCTAAAAAGTCAGCATTTGAGCTTTGCAATAGGAGTAAACCTAGTTTTGATAATTCTGCTTGTTAAACTCAAATTTAATATGTAAAATTAGGATTTTTGATCTATTGCATAACCTCACTCATTTCTTAACTAATTTATTGGCTATAAATAACCCTAATCACCCCTTCTTCTCACCTTTCTTTCAACCTCTGAACAATATCAATCCTTAAGAGCTTATGTTAATGTTCTCTCCACTTCAAGCTTACTTTTAAATTCCTTTCACTCTTCTATCTTTTCCTTAGTTACCTCTTATTTCATTCTTATGCAAGAAGGAGATATAGATTTAGGAGAAAGTTGAGTTATTTATAGATAAATCATTCTCTATTTTTCTCTTGGGATTGGTAAGCCTTTTTCTTTTCTAATTTGAAGTTATTGATTTGTGAAATTTATTTAATGATTTCATATTTATATTTTGTTATTTTTAAAGGTTTTGAAAGTTGAAAATTTTCGGCTTGAGTTTTTCCTCTTTAATAGGAAACTTTGTTAAGCATCAAATAAGTTATTCTTACCTTTAAAATCTAGCCTAAATAAGCATGTGATGTGATGTACTCTACAAGAGATTAATTTTGTATACCTACATGCGATATGGGCTTTCTAATTAATGTGTGTTGAATTAATTAAGAAGAGAAAATAGGGTCAATTTGCTTGAAAGTGAAGCGTGATTCAGTTTATGTGCTTGTTAAATATTTATAGTTGTTTATGGCATATTATGGTTTGGATGTGGTTATATTTTAGAGTGTGAATCATGTGTAAAATGTCTTATATGTGTTGTGTGGGAGCAAATTGATGGAATGATCCAAAAAAAAGTCAACTAGTTGACTCAAACCAATCAACCATTTGGCCTGTGGTGACTTTAGTTTCTCTCTACTTAAACCCATCTATTGGTTTGTCAGAAGTGATCAATTATTCTTAGAACAATTAACTAGTCTAACCAAATTGATCGACTGGTTTAAGAAAACTCTAGAGTTTTGGTTGAGTGAAACCGGTCGATCAATTCAGACAGAGTATATTTTTTTGTTCTTTTGCTCTCTCTTTGCTTTGATACTTTGCATAATGCTATAACAAGATCCTTTAATGATGAGAACACCGATCTTAGTATGAATTAAATAACCTATTGGATGGATTAAAGGGATCAAAATTCATGATATTCTATTTAGTGCCCTTGGAATAATTTTATGAGTAAATTGTAATGAGTATGCTACTTTTGAACGAGATAATCCAGATTTTGGCATGAATGGAATACCTTATAGGGTTAATTTGCACTTGGCTAAGCACTAATGGAAATTCCACCATATGGTTGGAGGTAATAATGGTTAAGATGGAATAAATGAGTATATGGATGTGTTACTTGAATGTTGCATGTATGATAACATAACCTTGGAAAATAACACGTTAATCAATTAAATAGGAAGATAATCAAGCTATGCATGAGTCTAGAGTACCAAATCCTTGATTAGCTACTGGGTTTAGTCTTCTTCTAGATGTTTATTAGTGCCTCTAGGATTTTCTTTTATGCGGAATCTTTGTGCTTTACCTACTCTAGACACTAATGATTTGTTGGGAGGTATCAATACTAAAAGTTCTGGTCACCTAGGTAAGTTACTTGGCTTCAGCCGGACTTTGTGTCCTCTAGTTTGGATAGGCTTCCATGGTATGTGAGACCATGAGGTGGTACATAGAATAAGGATAAAGGTGTGGATAAAGAAAAATGAAAAAAAAAGGAAAAGATAAAGAGAAATAATGGCTTATAAATTAATGACCTAATGACTTATGCAAGCTTGATAAATATACCCAATGGAAAATTATGTGAATGGGTTGTAGAAGCCTTGATAAATTGTTTGAACAACCTACGTATTAAATTGTATGTTGCTATCTATTATGTTCACGTTATGTTGATAAGAATGATGAGTCCTAATTTGTATAAGTCGTGTCTAGCATGAGGTCTTAATATATTATATGACCATGATAGAACATGTATATCTAATTTTATGTCCTAAATATGATATATTTTTAGTTTAACCTCCATATTATACTAGGAAATTTTATGCTTGTCACTTTTGTTGAGAAGGTAACTTGGCTTACTCAGTACAAAGTGTACTGGTGTGCCTCTCATATTATACTAGGAAATTTTAAAACTTGGCTTACTCACTTTTGGTCACCTACTCATTCCGACGAGCAGAGGGCCATGTTTTGGGCTAGATATCAAGAATCTTTTTTTTTACAACAGACCAAGGTTTTGAGCTATGCCATACTGTTGCTTTCTTTGTAATCTTTTACTTTAGTTAATCTCCTTTCATGTATTCATATTCGGGGACTGTTAAGGTCCTTCTTTGTAAACATTTTATTTGCTATGTATATATCATGTTTCTTATGCACTCTACTTTTATTTTGATTAGTTTGGTTTCTTAGCATAGTATCTAATATGTGACAAGGTGTTGAGGCCTATCTTATGTTAGGTGTGGTGGTAGCATCCCATTTTTCTTAGGTATATTTAGTTTTTCCACTTTTGTAGTGTTTTAAAATGAGAATTTTCAGTATTAAAAATAGATATGTTACACCATTAGTAAGCAGTGATTAGGGGTCGATCCCATAAAAATAGTGATGTAATTCATATATTTTATTATCATATAAATTCCACCAGTTATCCAATAAAGAATACTGATAACTAATAATGAAAAGAATAAAAACTAGCAATTAACATAATAATTGAAGAACACTAATGGAATAATAGGAGTCAGAGGACATATTCAATATGGAGATATCAATCGATTATTGAATAAAATAATTACCTAAAGTTAACCTACAAAAGTTCACATGCATCCATCTTCTAGCATTCTCTTATACAAATAAACCAAGGTCCATTCATGATTTATAGTATAACCAATTAATAACGTAGGATACGATATCTAGATTTAATTAATAGCAGCATTAACGATTAAGGAACAACTAAACTAGAACTATAATTACAATTTGTTTGGATTATGTAATTATAAAGATTAATAAACATAGATTAAATAATTAACCTATTTGCTACTTGTGGATGTATATGTTAAAAATTATAGATTAGCATTTTCTTAGCACTCAAATTACTAGGTGATCAAGCTAGATAATAAAACACAAATCTTAAATCGATGATCATTAAAATTGGTTATTAATCTAACCAAAAAATACAATAACAATTAAGTTCAATTCACATCTCACAATTAATTATCCCATGACCTTCAATTATCCACCAACCCCTATACTAATCTAGCCTAGTATATTGATAAAACTATAACGCGTAGATTCTAAATACATAAAAATCATAACTTTAATAAACATAGAGAGATAAAAGAATAAAGGTTAAATTAAACTGCACAAACACAAGCTCAATTAATTAAATTAATAATGAGAATTGCATTAAACATGATAAAAAATATGAACTAACTAAACGAAACAAAGGAAAGAAAGAATTTAGGGGATTGCAGATGCACAAACATGGTGTGATCCTCAATTCTTCAAGTACAACAATTAACTAAATAAATCTAACAAAATAACCCTAATGGTTTAGAAATAATGAAATTAAAGTCAAAATTCTCTCATAGTGCTCTTCGATACTCTATTCGATCTAATATATGTTATATATATAAATAAAAGATTATAGGAATCAAATCTAAAATATGAAAAAATATGGTTTGTATTAGTTAATACATGATACCTAAATTTTGCTCTAGCATTATGCACTTGAGATGAATTAATGGAACACGTGGAAGGAGAACCAAGGCTCGTATTTCCATAAATACTGAGGGGGCACATATTTCCAATCTATTCATCATCTTCTCTTGATTTTTTTTCACATGACTTCTCTTTTAAGATCTTTCATGATTGTACATCCATATTTCAATGACTCCAAGCTTGCATTTCATATTGCGCTTCTTTTCCTTAATTTTCGACCTTAATTACCTTAATTTTATATTTTTCTGTAAAACTAGGCCAATAGAAAAAACTTGAGGAAAATGGTTAAATTGTTATAATATATATAGAAAGATAGGTCAGGATATGTCAAATAATTCCACAGAATATGCACATATTACTCCTCATGAGCAGGAGGCAACATTTGCAATTACAAATGCCTACGTACCCTTTCATGAAGATAAAAATTCATAGTGTTTGTCACAAACACAAACTTATTAAGTACTACTACTAATATTTTAAGGATTGGTGTTATGCCACACGGTACTTTAAAAATAAAATCATGATTATTTGTTTCATGTTCTTGACAATTCTTACCTAATCAAGTTAGAAATTAATACTCTAATAAGTTCCAAAGGTTTTTTTGGAGTCTTCCCCAAATAACCTATAGTATTATGATCATATTGTGTGGACTGACTTCTTAAAAGTATTTAGGCTAAAAAGCTCACAATAAAGGGCACTAAAGTGAATGAATTGAGCATGAATAAGTATCATCCCTTCTTTTGAAAACCAAAAGTACACGTTTCCCATCACTAATGTAGTGAATTATTGAGGTGATCCAACAAATAAAATTAAGAGAATCTTTAGATTATTTATATGAGAGGCAACCATCTACTTTTAAGATAATTTTTAGGTGAAGATTTGATCATCATCGAGTGAGTACACCTAGGGTCTCTTGGACAAATACACTTTAGGGGTTTATATCAATTGATCAAAAGCAAGTATCGGGATTTTGGGTGGAACCCACTTAGCGCGACAAGTATGAGTCATCTAACAAATATTTATTTGATGTAATGGTTACAAATTCCCATATGAATTTTGTATCTATTATAAAAAATAAAATAAAAATAAAAATAGATGTTGGGATTACATTCATCATTGCCCCTTTCAAATGCTTTTAAAAAATGGATAAAGACAAATAAAATATCATAATCACTCCTAGGATAGGGGTTTGCGAGGCAATCTAAATTCAAAAGATGAAGGAAATCTAAGAATCCATATATGTGGGAATGAGACTTGGCATGCAACATTTTTAGGAGCAATCAATGGCTTCCTGTAAACAATCAATGGCATATTCATCCAAATTTGTAGTTATGTTTTGTATCAATACATATGTTGCATATCAAAGAGTGGAAAATAGTAGCAACCCTACACTGAATTAGCCAAAAAAAATTCTTAGTATCCTTAAATTTTCTCACCACTAGATAATCAAACTGAACGTTCACACCATTTTTGGAACTAAATGTCAAATAAGGCACATAAGCAATTGATAAATGGGTTCCTGTATACAAGCAATTACATGGAGAAAGCTCTTAGAAATGATGAAAATCGAGACTACTCATTTAGCAAAAGCACCTCTAGCTCTCCTCATTCCACCTAGCCAATTACCAAGAAGGCTAAGTATGCTTATTGAAAGGCTCAACAAATTGAGATAATAGAATGAAAACTAATATCTTAAAATAAACAAAAGAAAATAGTTTTGTGATGAAAAAGTGGATACTTAATGTTGTTACTTTGTCTCGTCAATCTAAGCAAAGCACTATAAGCTCAAAACATCACATTTTTTTTATCATATTCTCCGACTACTAGTATGGTCATGATAATTATTCTTGATTCGACACCATAAAATAATAAAAATAAAAATAAAAAATAAAAATTATATCAATAATATTTATTATCATAATAATAATAATAATTTTTATAACAATTACATTAATAATTATAATATCATATTAATAATATTTAGGTGAATAATTTTAATCACAATAATTATATTAATAATTATTATTGTTATAATAATATTTATATTAATAATTATTATAATAATTATAATAATTATATTAATATTTACCATATTTTTAATTTAATAATACTGTTAATATTAATAATTATACTAATAATAATTAATTCAAATTATAAATAAAAATGATTATAATTAGCATTATAATAATTAGTATGATAATTATATTTATAATTATAATGATTACATTAATCATAATTATTATAATAATCATGTTAGTAATGATAATAGTATTATTCATAATAATAGTATTAATAAGAATATTAACAGTTATAATTGTAATAAATATATTAATAATTATCATCATAATAGTTATACCAATAGTTGTCATCATAATAATTATATCAACAGTTATTATCATAATATTTATGTCAATAGCTATTATCATAATAATCATATCAAAAATCATTATCATAATAATTATATCAATATTTATATTAGTATTTACCATACTATTTATCATACAATTATTAATATTAATAATGAACTTATTGGTTATTATTTGATATAATAAGCTGTAAAAATAAGCTCCAAAGAAATAAGGCCTTATTATACTGTCAAGAGGTATCGGAGTTTGTTAATGTGCATTATCTTGTGGTTTCTCGTGAATATGGAAATAGGTATATAACTGTTATACTTAATGTTAAATGTTGCCAGATGGTATTGCAATTTGCAAGCAATGTTGTATTCAGAATCCCTAAAGGAACTCAGTATAGAATTTTATAAGCAGTTTTCAAGCACCCAACCTAGAAGGAAACTAGGAAAGAATGTAGGTCCAACACCTTTGCATGGTGAAGATGAGGACACTTTCGTCCCCACATCCTTGACTAGTCGTTTCATTTTGGACTTGAGTGCCCTCACAAAGACTCCTTGCTTGACATGGGAACCAATATCTTACGAAAGCTGTAGCTATGCACCTAAAGGATGATGCTCAGCCATATGGAGGAGAGTTGTGGGCCCCTTGGTTTGATGGTGATTTCACCGTAGCTACGCTAGAGAAAGTGAGAAGGGTGAACAATGGTTTTGTGTCCTATTCTCATCGACTGGTTAGAATAAAATAGTCCATTACCATAACTCATAAAAGGAGACCATATTTACACAGGGATGACAACATTGATTCAAATCGAAACAATGTTGTCTTTCCCTAGAGGTAGAAATAGCCATCAAGATGAAACATAATGAAGTAATTGCAAAACCACCACTGTTGTCTAAGCTCTTTGTAACACACGCTGAGATGCCAACAACCATTGCTAATGAAAATGAAAAAATGAAATAAAGATATTATGAACTTAACTGGCCATGATAGTTTGGTGTGACTTTAAGAAGCATATGCAGATAAGGATATAGTTTATGTAGTTTGGCCACGACAGTTGTGTAAAGGTGGTGAATTATTGATTGCATAATGTCAACAGGTGAATGATATTAAGAAGAATATGCAAAAGCTATGATAGCTTAAATTCTCAATGTTGTTGCTAATTGCCATCTTCAATGTGATGTTCATCAAGACCTCAAACCAAATAATTCTCTTACTTCTAAATACAATAATGCTTCCCTTAAGGCCATTTATTTTGGTCTCAAAGCTAGATGAAAGGCTAAATGATTTTGTAGGAAATGCATATGCAGGGATTGCATTCCATCCTAACCGATGATAATTCCATCCAAAGAAAGAAATAAAGGGAATTTTTTTTTTCAGGTGAGAATCTTTTGGTCCCGAGGGTAATGTTAGGAATAATTGTCAGGTCCATCTAATGAACAACTCAGCTATTTAGAGCTAGCTCAGTTCTTCCTAGGAATTATTTTTAATTGTTCTTACAGTCTAAGTCTCATTGCGGATCGGTATCATCATTTCCTTCTTTCATTATTACTCAATTACACATCAGGGATTCCTTGTTTCACCATACTAGAGTTGTCTAAAGCATTATGCAACAAAGGGATATTGTTAAAGAGTACTCTTACAGTAGATATGTCACCTAAGGTTCTACAAGGAGTGAAAACTTGCTATCCCATATTTTTTAGCAATTGAAAGTGGGAAATATGTAACTATGTTGATATTATATTTTGATGGATGCATTAATATAATCTACATGATGCGTATGGCTATTATAGTCATACTTTACATTAATTAACCACCTTTCCCTCTCCCCTCCCCTTTTCCAAAATAAAATTAACATAATAATAGTAGCAACAAAAAAAAAGACTCAAAATAATAATAATAATAATAATAATAATAATAATAATAGAAAATAGTTGCCAGCTTAAATATTAATTTTGCGATAGGAAAGTGTATGTAAATGATCTACCCATAGGTATGGTTGCTAAAGGGATACAACATGTCAGAATCTTAGATCCCAAACAACTGTTTGATGAATGTATTCTTGGCTGGCAATAATAATTGGTTATCCAATATCTCTCGTATTCCATGTGACTTTGCAATGACACAATCGAAATATTAACTCTGACCTAAAGGCCCTTATGGTGGATGATCCATCTAATGTTTCAGTGAATGATGTATAAAATTGGAGAATGCAACACTATCTAGACTTCTACATTCATGTGAGGTAGACTTGTAATAGAATTGGGCAAAATTGAATATAAAAGATCAGTAAGCACTATGTAGCTTATATCATTTCAAACAAAGACTCTGTGTAAGAACTCACTAGTCTTCATATGAGACCAAGATAGTTACTCATAAAACATGAAAAAAACAATGGAGAGCTGCATATCATTATATCAACCAAACTAATAACATACATGTATGAAAATGTGATGAAATTATAAAAGAATAAAAGGGAAAGGATATCATAAACTAAATATTAGCCAAACTGAATCACCAAACACCTAAATATTTAAAGGTTACAGTCGGGCGACTAAAAAATTTGAGGAAAATTGGTTGAACTTGGGATCAAACTTCAGGTTACACCAAGGCCAAGAAGCACGTATCATCATTAATTAAAAACCCATCCAAAGATTATGATACTCAAATTTGATAAAAATGTACAATCTATTGTAGAAAATCTATCTCCAACAAATGATCATACAGAAATAAACCAAGCTTCTATCATGTAATTTTTTTCTTTTCATTTCATAGTCACCTTTTCAATTCTCAAATTTTCATCGGTGGATTCTAAATTTGAATTATTTTTCTTTACTATAAGACTATCCAATACACATTGAGAAACCAAGGAATTAAACTTAACATAATTGGCCATATCAGGACATACAAAACACATAATGAGATATCACAAAACATCTGCCGCTAAATATAAAATTTAATAGAAATTAATGAGCCATTTTGTAAAATGAGGAATAAATAATAGTCTATATATAATAACTTGCATCAATAATAGAGGAATAATCATGTAAAAGGCAATAGAGAAATTGAAAGAAGAAAATAATATTAGAACTAGCGTCTTTTCAAACAAATTATTTATTTATTTTATTTTTTGTATAGAAGGTAGAGGTAACACCTCCCAACTTCGATAAGGTTAAGATGTACAAGCCCTCATCTCTAATAACTTAATTGTATAACAATTCACCATCCAAAAATACTTGGGTAGTGAGAAAAAATGTAAATATATATTATTATTTTAACTGCCAAAGAGTCTGATACTTGGACATTTATGCTTTATTTGGTTCTTAGAAAATCACGAGGAAAGGAAAAAAATCAGATGGAAAATAGAAATAAGTTGTTTGGTTGCATAGAAAGTAATAAGGAAAGAAAATAAGAAAGAAAAAGTAAAAAAAAGTTATACTAGTATTTTTCTCCATTAAACCCAAGGAAAATATAAAACTAGTGAGGAAAATTTTAGATAGCTATACTCGACACTCATTTCAGAGAATTGATATTAGCCCAAATTAAAAAAAAAACATAATAATATTACTAATAATAATAACTGGATAATGAGTAGATGTAAAAAAATATTGCTACTATTTAATTGTAGCTATACAATAAAACCGTGGTTACGATCAGGGTGTCACGAATAATATTTTATATGTTTCGGTTGTCACAACCTAATTTTTTTAATTCTTTTACACAACAAATATAGTAAAATATCGACCAATGTCAGTAAATATCGGCTAATATGGGTAAAGTATTGGTTGATGTCTGAAATTGTGCCGATATCACAACAATAAATATGTGATTTTCTAAAACGGCTGCATTTTTGAAATTTTGCATCGCGACTGACCCAAAAACTACGAAATTGCTACTGATACGTAATTGTAGTATCGATATTTCAATGTATGATTATAGCCGCCACGAACCGATATATGGATATCGATGAATGTGATCGCCTATTCTCCAGAATTTCTTACCAAAAGTTAACTATGTGTTATTTGGTTACTGAGCCCATTGAAGCGTGATGCATCAAATTTCAATTTATTTTTATTTTTATTTTTGTTCAGTGTTGCAATTATAAACCGGATTGAGATGATTGTTTTTTGAGTGAACCTTCTGGTAATAGATCCCGTGCTTATTAAATAAATAATTTATCAGAGAAAGTAACTGAAAGTAAGTAGTAAATATCACTGCTAGTAATATGTTCTTTAATATATATATATTGTCCCTCAATTTTTATTGAAATAAATTACTAAAAATATTTATCTATTATTCCTTATTTTACACCCACATACCAAATTCTATACAATCGAAAGTTACATTGATCCAAACATACCGTAATGCTGTATCTCATTGTGAACTTATTTTGCTGATACAATGCATTTATTTATCTACAAACTTAGAACTATTTATATTTTATATTAAGATTATGATAAGACGCTTTCTAGCTACTCGGACATTCAAATATTTATGAAATTTTTTATGTATTAATATAATATTTTAAGTTTAATCAAATATATAAAAGTATTTAAATAATAATAATCAACTTTCCTCAAAATTTTCTTTCTATAAAACTAAACATCAAAAATACTTTCAAGAATTATATTTTCCACAAGTTTTTTACAACAACCAAACGAGTAAAAGAAATTTGATTTCTCTTATTTATTTTCTTCATTTTTCTTTCCTTTTCATGTTCAGTTCCTTCTTATTTTTAATAAACCAAACAAACCCTTGGAGAAAAGATTAAACAGAAGTTTGAATTAACACAATTATAAATATGGAATACGAAATGTGTATATATATATCTCTAGAGAGAGAGAGAGAGTGAGTGATTGCATAGACCCAATTTTTATGAAACAAAAGGAGCCACAAGAAAAGAAATTTACAAAAAAGTAGTGAGAAATTAAAATGAGATAAAAAGGATGATAATGCATCTATCTTAAGATCAACATATTTTTATTTAGAATCGTTGCATGAAGGCTTCTTTTGATACTATGATAAAAAATTTCCTCAAAACATAAAGCTATGGAAATAACAAAAAATATTAGGCCTCGTAGTAAGGCCTTCCGAGTATATTTTAAGTCTGTTTGGCATGCAATAAAAAAAAGATCAAACTGATTAGCTCAAATAAAAAATTAAAAATAAAATAACACAAATTCCTTTCCTAGTTCCATGAGGTAAAATAAGAAAGTTCAGATAAATTTCAATGTATATACTTCCTTAGAGGTATGTTCTTGTAAGTTACATTCCTTGTACCAAATGAGCCCTTAGTAGGGGTGTGCATTGTTGAATATTCACATCCAAATAGATATTTTTTCGGATATCCAATCCGATAGGATATTTGATATTCTATATCCGAATACTCCGGATGTCCGAAACATCGGATATTTGAAATATTGGATCGGATTTTGGATATATTCGATTATTGAAAAAAATATCTAATTATTAAATTTACATATATAATCTATAACTTTTTTTTTTGCAAAAACACTTGTTTAATTGTTCAACCTGCATACAAAAAGATATAATACATGATTAATCATATCCATAAAAATTAGTGATCAAGATTTGTGAACAATGACGCTCTAGAACTGTGGAACGACTTAAGGCTCAACAAATTTAGGAGTTTTTTTCCCTGATCTGGGTGCTTGCGTGTGTGTAGACCGTGACCTTATTGACTGTTTGTAGAGTATGGATGTTTATTTTAGACTTTAGTTTAGTAAATTATTTTTGGACTCATGTACTATAGTAAAAAAATGATCCAAATTTGAAGATTGAAAGAAAAAAATTAGATTATAAATTAAACGATGCCTAAATATAACTAACTTATTCTTAAAATCGGATATTTTTGGCGGATTGAATAATTAGGGCTGTGCAAAAAATCCATAATCCGAAAATCCAATTCGATATATAAAAAATCTGATCTGGGTTTTAAAAATCGGAGCGGATATCCGATCCGGTCAAAATTAAAAAAATTTAGAGCGGATATCCGATCTGATATTTTTCCGGATTATTCAATCCGATTAAAATATCCGGTATATAAGAAAAATATTTTTTAAAAATAAAATATATAAATATTTCTTGATTTAATAAATTATATATATAATTATTTAACCCAAAAATTATGGATTTATGGACTTTAGATTATTGTTGTATTTGTGTTATGGACTTTGGACTTTGATTATTGTTGATTTGATGTATTTGTTATGGACTTTGGATTTTTAGAATTTATTTTAATTTAATTTTAGCAGGTTAAAATATCCACATTTAGATATTTTAATGCGCATATTTGGATTATTGTTGATTTGTTGTATTTGTTATGGACTTTGGATTTTTAGAATTTATTTTAATTTAATTCTAGTAGGTTAAAATATCCACATTTGGATATTTCAATGCGCATATTTGGATTAGTGTTGATTTATTGTATTTGTTATGGACTTTGGATTTTTAGAATTTATTTTAATTTAATTCTAGCAGGTTAAAATATCAACATATGGATATTTCAATGCGGATGTTTGGATATCGGATATCCGAATTTAAATTATCAAATTTTCGGATATCCGGTCATAAACAAGTCTTTTTTGTTGAAAAATAAATATTTTTCGACTAATCGGATGTACCGGATATATTCGATATCCGTATCCAATTTTTTGGATATCCGACTATTCGGATATCCGCTATTAATGGATACGGATATAGGTTACTAAATATCCGATCGAATCAGATATCCGAAAAAAATCCAACCCGATACAGATATCCTATTTTGCACAGCCCTATGGATAATCCACTAAAAAATCGGATCGGATATTTGCTCCGGTCAAACTTATATTTGACCTGATCAGATATCTAAAATTTCGGATCGATTTTTTCGGATAGCGGATCGTTTTTTTGGATCCTGATTTTTCTGCACAGCCCTAGCCCTTAGTGCATATAATTTAATAGCACAAATACTCGTATGATTTATTGAAAAATATTGGTGTCCGATATAATAGGAAAAGTAAAATAGAATCGAAAATAACTTGACTTTTGAAATATAAAAATAGTGGCTGTGTAATACCTTTTTTTTCTTTCTTATTTCCCTCTTTATAGGCTCTATATGATATTTACTGGTGCATTCCAAAGGGTTAAAGCAATGGGAGGAGTAGTAAACTGTCTTATAAACATAAGATTTAACCCATGTTTAGCCTATGTGGAATTTATTTTTTCATACGTCCCAACCATCATTCCCTCAAACATAGTCCGCATCATTATCTACAATGATCTGTGGGTCGCTAGGTCTCTAACATCCAATGGTACCATTAATCATTGTCATGCGAATCTTCATTCACCCTTATGATCATCATTATACTTGCCCACATGACTGCACTTGGGGCGTAGCTTTGATATTATTTTTGGTGGATCGAGGGTCCATAACGCCAACCCAATTAGAACCTAATATGAACCCTGTGTTTAGCTAATGCAGGACTATATTTGCATATCCCAAAAAAAACAAAAAAAAAAGTCTGTATCAAGTGTTGGTGAATACGCTATTCAAATTTCAAACTCCTAGAGAAGTTTCAACTACCCTGTATTTGCACACTTGACACTATGTGTGATAAATATGTCCTTCAAGAATAAAAAAGTCAATGATATACTTGTAGTTTTCTGCATATGAACCAAACCAGCATCGGTAGTAAAAACGTAACCTACGTACAGATGTAGGCCAGTTAAGATCGTCATGAGACAAGGAAAAAAATATGCATATGAAATAAGACAACCAAATACACCAATATAGATCACCTGAAAAATATATGTTAAAACTACAACAATCCCCAAAAGGCCAACAAAATTAGCCAGTAGGATGTTGAGAATGAAAGGAAGAGAATCATCTATTGTATAAAGATCTAATGACAGCCTACAAAATCAATTCAACATGTAAAGGGGAAGTGGACACAACCAGAAAACCCTGAAGACTACCTAAGCCTCATTAACTGCTTTTCAGGAAGCATGCTTAAACCTACCTATTCAGTATTCTTCCACATGGAGTGAGATCATAAAAAATGGAGAGGCACATGGACCAGTGTACTCAAAAGCATATCATGTACCCGGATAGCAGCCTTTATACCACCAAATGCAAATGAGAAAGCCCTCGCCAATGTTAAAACATAAATTATTATGTTGAGAATGTTCAATAAACCCTGTAAATGATTAGAAAATCAAAATTAAAAAGTGCATCATTATTCAATACCCTAAATGCTGTCAAAATAAAAAGTTTTGATGGCACATAACATCGTATACATAACATAAAGATTGTTTATAGCTCTTATATTTGTGATTAGTGACTCTACCGTCAATTTTATTGGGTAGAGTTCACAGAATTTGAGGAGTGTAATAAATAAGTTTACTTATATCATGAGTTCTCCAAGCAAGTTAAAACCTAGTCAAAACTTCTCCTTGTTGATTGTCACAAAAATATCTCGATGGCCAACTTACAACATCTCATATAGAAACCCAAAACTAATTTCCTGAGCTATTCATCATGAAAGTGTCAACATCAAGATGTGAACGGTTCAGTAGTCAACATCCTTACTCTAGAGTACTTAGGTAATGAACATCCTAGTTGACGTTTGAACCGCTTCTAATCAAATTCAGGAAAGCAATACAGACTCCAAAGGTTCCTTTCATATGTATGGTTCTAGGCATTCATTTCCTGTTACAAACCAATGCTCTAAACTTTCTCCCCTTTGAATATCTCATTGTTTCTGAAACAGCTGGTAGATAGATTACCAAAAAAAAAGAACTAAAGCATTTGAAACAGATTCGAGAACCTGTGTCTAGAATATCATCTTGTATATTACCACATAAAACGACAAAGAATAGCCTCCCACATCGCTTCCACTTGTTGTGTTAGCTCAGAATGACAGCCATAGATTAGGTGATTTGCATTAAAAGTGCAGATATGAATATCAAAGTAGCAACAAACCAGCCTGAAAATGCAGCATAATTTCTGGAGAAGAAAAATGAATTACTGTCATAAACAAAAGCCAGAAATCAAAAAGCAAATTCAACCGCGACGGACGCTGGCCCAGGTAGAAGAAAAAGAGCATTCCTTAACATTTAAAAACATAAGAGAAATAGCTCACTGGTATACAGCCAGTTCAACTTTTCCTTCTTTCCTTTCTTCAGTATCAGTGATTTCCTCTACACCACTACAAATAGAAACAGAGTCTCTCTGTTCCTGAAGATTTTCCTCAACAATAGCTATTGCTCTGCAACTTTTGTGCTTTTGACTCTGAACAGATCGTGATGAATTATTTACTGCAAATAAGGTGAGTGCTGAATATTGAGAGAATGTCAAATCAAAAGGGCTCCCCACAAAATTTATGCACCCTTTATCCAGAAGAACTACTATATCTACAGAAGCTATTTCCTAATTAAAAGAAATTATACAGTAAGAAATCCGTCACTGTATGCTTTAAAATATCATAATAAGGAAAAAATGAAGTCTTCATATGTAGGAATACTTTTATACTCTTTCAAACATTGATGATCCCTAAAATCATGGTTTTGGGGGCATCCTATGCAAGAATCTTCTATACAAAAAACCTGGAAATGTAGGGCTATCAAATAGATCATGCTTCATTCTTGTAGATGCAAGAACTTTTTTGGCATAGGATGTACAATGGTATCTTACACTGTTTAATAGAAAAATAATGCTTAATGGATTTCAAAATCCAGCTACAGACAATAATATCATCACCATGGAGGGAAAAACATTAATAATTGTAAGTGTCCCCTCTAATTTTGGATCCAATTCCGTATGTATAACAACATACGTGAAATTCTAATCCAACAACACTTAACCTTTGGTTGGTGTTGGCATTCACAAAATAGCATCAATCTGTTGTAGAGAAAGATACCTATTATACCATAGCCACACTCCCCTCAGATACACCTACTGCATTTAAGCATAGTGAGAAAAATAGTATCACTTTCAGCTCTGTGCATACACAACATACTTATGGAGTTAATTGATATATAATCCAATGACTTGGATTTTTCTCGTCACTCCCAATCTTCTGATACTAAACAACAAGAAGGCTGCAAGGAACGACCTAAAATATTCTCTTTTACATGTACTTAAGTCCTTTCTATTGGACGCACCCAACATTTCATGAACAACCCTACAAGGATCGGCAATCCCAACATTATTCCCCTCTTAGGAAACTCATTCCAATTGACCAATAATTTCAAGTGGTGAATAATCAACCATCCAAAGAGATAATGACAGATTTCCGGTGGAATGATTGGAGCACTGGAGTCTTGAGTAGAGTGCCATGACATATCAAGTTGTGGGAAGTTTAGTAGGTGGGGATGTGAGGAAGCAAAGATGACAAGCTGGCGGATCAATATAGGGTGGAGCATATTCTTTAGCCCATAAGTTTTCCTTGAGATGATCTAAGAACATTAATTGTGGCTAACTAGAGTTCATTTCTTGTACGTAGCTGGCTTCCAATTACACTCAAGGCTTCCTTTTGACCATGAGATAAGTTAAGCTTGGATAGATGAAGTGATGGTAGCTTGCGGCATGCCATCCTAAGGTTCAGTTGTACCACAATTGCCTGGTCAAGACTCTCAATGCCGATCATTTAGGTGGCCACAGAGACTTCCATAGAGCTAGCAAGGGTGACATGGAAGTGATAGAGGGCTGCCATGGTATCTTATGATGTACTCGAGACTTGGAATAGAGCACGGTTGTGACTGCCACCGATTTAGGTGGTACATGTGAGATAAGCAAGGGTGTTACTCATCTAACCGGTGATAGCAACCCAGCTAAATCCTCAACACCAATTCCAAGGGTGAATATGAGGGGTGCTGAGGGAACAGAGGTGGAAGATGTGGTCTATAGTTGGAGTTGTGGACAACCATGGGCTGGTTAAGGGGTTCATTGGTGGATAGGGAGGACAACCAGAATGTCATGGGCGGTGCTGAAGTGTTTGGGAAAGGGAGGACAACCTAATCTGTCAGCCCATGTCAAGAATGGAAAATGGCGAGAAATTATTAGGTTGTCAACGGAGGTCATTGGAACATAAAACATCTTTCTACCATACTTCTTTCATGTATACTACATGCATCATTTTCAAACATAACAGAGTAGCCACTAGTCAACAATTGTCCAACACTTAGTAAGTTATGGGCTAAAGAGGGTACATATTGCACATCATGAAGAAGTTTGGTGTTACTGTGTGTGGATTTGACAGAAACGGTACCTTTCCCTTCAACTTTGACTACCTTGTCATCACCAAGTTGCACTTCTGATTTTTGCATCTCATCAAGTTCTTTGAACAGCATCTTGTCACCACATATATGGTTGGAACAACCACTATCAATGAACCAAACGTTATTGGTTACGTTCTCCAGACTAGAGTGAGCCATGAACAAGTTGGCCTCCTCTTGCGGTATCTCTGTGAACTTGGCATGTTTCTGCTAGGGATGGCAATGGGTCGGGTCTAGACCGGGTCCAGCCATACCCAGACCCGTACCCGTTTATATTACCTAGACTCAGACCCGACCCAGACCCGTCGAGTCTTAAAAGTTTAGACCCAGATCCAGACCCATCGGGTCCAGCGAGTAAATGAGTCCTAAACGGGTCCTAAATGGGCCCGGTTATTTTTTTAAAAAATAATTAATAATCTATGCTAATACAAATACATTTATGTTTTATATAACTTAATATGTATTTTTTTTGTTAAAAAAATCATCTAAGTTAAAAAATAAATATATTAAAATAGTTATATTAACTTTTCAAATGGTGTTTTAATGCTTTTAGTAGGGATGTAAATGGGGCTGGTTCAGAGCGGGTATACCCATATATGTATCCGATAACAAAATCCGTACCGAATCCATATCCGCTAACATATCCATATCCGTATCCATTACTCGACGGATTATCCGTTTACCCGTTAATGGAAATCTATCACCCGACAGATAAACCCATTTAGAGTTAAGGTAAATGATAATTCTAACTTTAATTTATACTATAATTATTTCAAAATTAAGGGTAAAAAGATAATTATATATCGGGTAAACGGGTACGAATATGGATACGGGTACAGGTATGGATATCCTATACCCGTATCCGTACTCGAACCCGATAGGTATTTTTTTTCTATCATCCATATCCGTATTCATATTCGTTTATCCATATCCGTTGGACAAAATCCATCGGGTTTTGGGTAAAATCCGCCCCGTTTATATCCTAACTTTTAGAATACAATATTATACATATTGTTTATAAAGTAAGCATACAAAAATAAAATTTAAAAAAATGAAGAAGGACTTATATAAGATTAAAACAATAATGACAAACATAATATTAGTATGTATTTATATACATACATACATATATACATATATATATATATATATACATACATACATACACACATATGTATATTAAACGGGTCCGGCGGATCGGGTTTGGATCTAGAACTGGACCCAGACCCAGACCCTTTAAGGTATATGTGGACCCAGACCCGATCCAGACCCGTCGGGTCCAAAAATCATAGACCCAGACCCGCTAAAAATGAGGCGGGTCTAGCGTGTCTGGGTCGGGTCGGGTCCGAGACCCATTGCCATCCCTAGTTTCTGCTCATCCTTTTGCTTAAGCTAGCAATCAGACTCCTTGTGGCCATATTTCTTGCAGTAATGACATTCACCATCAAATTTACTCTGCCCCTTCCACGTCCACGACCACAACCTCGACCTCGGTTTTGGGAACCACCTCTGCCATGACTCTTGCCACCCCAATTTTTGACTTGCTTTTGAATGAGGACTCCCCCTTCACTTGAAAGGCTTTCTCCTCCATCTTTACAGTAGACCTGTTTAGCCTCTCTTCATGAGCTACTAAAGAACTCATTAGTTCATCAAAGGTATAGGTAGACAGGTCATTAGCCTCCTCAATTTAAATTAGAATAGCAAACTTAATTTAAATTTCACCTAAAATAAGCACCCTAGTAGTTATTATTCTATTAAGATAAAACATGTCGCCCTATAGCATAGGTCTAATGAACACATTTTGTACATATTAAATTAATAACTAAAAAAACCTATCATGAGCACCCCATACCATCGGCCTAACGATTATTAAAAAACAAAAAAACTAGTCGTTCAAAAGACGACGACAATGGCCACATAAAAGTTGTATGTGTGTGTATATATATATAAAGATATACCAATATAATTATTTTAAAAGATTTAGTTGTTCATATTAAAAGTTCTTACTTAGAGAATGCAAAAACTAAAAAAAGCAGAATTCATTTTTTTTAAAGTGTAAGAAACTAACACATGCCATAATATAAAAATCACAAATAAAACTAAAATAACATAAAGTAGTCGAAGAGATAAAATGAAATGTGTGGGCAAACATGAAAAATATAGCTTCTAAAAAATCCCCATTCACATTTCAAAAAAAAATATTTACTCTCTTGAATAAAGTGTAATAATCAATTGATTAATTTAATATTAATAAATAAATAAACAGACAAGTAAATATTAATATTAATAATGTTTGTACAATAAAAATTTAATAAAATATTAAATAAACTTTTTAACAAAAATGGCATCAATTATTGTAGGTATCAGTAATTAATGTATATCAATTTCTAAATAAAGGATTAGAGAATAAAAATATTTATAAAATAAACCACACTATATAATAAATTGAGAGAAATTAAAATAGCATTCTTAATATTATTATATTAAACACTCCAATAGTTATTACTATATTAAGCCAATATAATTACGATTATATTTTTAATTGCAATCAATTATCATAATAAATATTCTATCATAAACGTAATTATTTTGATTACTAATATCATAATGATATTAAGTACAAAACTATTGATTATTATTAATCATAGTAATAAACATAATTTTTTTTTATAATTTTTCAATTAATTAAACTTCAAATAAATTAATACGCCAAAACTAATTAAATTTTTTCTAATTTATTACTATTTTTGTCCTTAAATTACCTCATCACATACATATCAGTTAACAACTTTAGTCGATAATAAAATGAATGACAAACCAAACACACAAAAATAATAAATAAAAAGGATAAACAAAATAAAGCTTACTTATATTGTCTACAATAAATATTAAAAAATCAGAGAAAGTCAAAATCAATGCAAAAATATAGAAGAGAAATTGAGATAAAGAAAAAGAAACCAGGTGATGATACTGGTTGGAGAAGTTTGTCGGAAGGTGTGTTCCCTTAACGTCATTAAATAACTTATAAAAAATGTGCAATAAAAAAATACTAAAACCAAAATTAATATAAATGACAAGTTTTAGGATTTCAATTATTAATTTATATTAATTCATAAATTAACGATTAGAGGTTAAAAAATTTACAAAATAACTGACACGTACAATCAAGTAAGAAAAATTAAAATAGCAAACTAAATGTACATCTCAACTAAAATAAGCACCCCAATAGTTATGATTATATTAAGAGTATATAATTACAACTATTTATAATTCAATTCAATTATTATAATAAGTATTCCTATCAAAAATATAATTATTAAGATTAAGTTTACCATAATGATAATAATAATTACAAAACAACAGATTATTACTTTTTGAATAAGCCTAAACTAAATTAGAAAGCCAATAGTAATTAAACTTGTCTATTTTCTTCCTACTCAAAACTTAAACTTGACCTATTTTAGTCCTTCAGCAACATATTACCCATGTTCGATAACTAACATATATCAGTTAACAACTTTAGTTAATAATAAAACACATAACAAACCAAACACACAAAAACAATAAATAAAAGTGAATAATAGACTAAACCTAACATATACTTTCAGAGATAAAATATAATTTTTCAATAATAATTAGATTAAATAATGGAAAAAATGAACAAAAATGGTAGAGAAATAGAGAAAACAAAAAATAAATACTAAATTACATCAATCATCACATTAAGGTTTCCATAACTTAGTTGTATCAATTCATATATTTAAACCAAAGGTCAAAAATATTTATTAAATATTTAATACACATGATAAAAGTGAAAAAAGTGAAAAAAATTAAAATAGCAAACATAATCTTGTCTAACCTACATACGAACACCCCAATAGTTATATTAAGACTTTATAAATACCCTACATACGAGCATAACATTAATTATATTAAGACTTTATAAATACAATTATATTCATAATTGTTTTTAGACAGGGCATAAATAATCACTCTTAATTAAACAATGACAAAATTTACATTAATATTTATAATAAATAAAGCATTTTAATAATAATATATGTCAACATTTTTAGTTAATAATGAAATAGATGACAATCCAAACATACAAAAATAATAAACAAAAGTGATAAAGTTGCCAAACCTAACTCATATTGTCTAACAAATAAAATAAGAATTTTAAAGAATTGGATAAAATGGTAAAAAAAAAGCACAAAAAGATCATAGAAATGGAGAAAATGGAAATAAATATGGGCGAGGATAAGGTTTTGACAAGTGTATTTGAAATTGAACTCCTTTGCTAGCATTAAATATTACATAATATATAAAATGTTTGCACAATAAAAATTTAATAAATATTAAATAAACTTTTTAACAAAAATGACATCAATTATTGTAGGTATCAATAATTATTGTATATCAATTTCTAAATAAAGGAATAGAGAATAAAAATATTTATAAAATAAATCACACTGTATAATAAATTGAGAGAAATCAAAATGGCATTCTTAATTTTTTTTGGGTCAAAACTTGCTATATATATATTCAACCAAAATATCATATGTACATTGATAGTCCTAGTTATGACAGACCCATACCTTAGGCTCTCACATATATGGCTTAGCTTAGCATATTTTATTTAGAATCTGTCCCTTCTTTTTTGTAGCATGATACATTACTCTGGTCTTGACATTAGCCTTAATCCATTCAGCTATGTGGGAACTTGGTTTACAATTTGAAGTGTGCATAAGAAGGTTTCTTTCTCTCCAAATGTGATAAATCAATGCTGCTAGGGCAGCAATGGGAATTGCATCGTCCATCTTCCACCCACGGCGAGATTGGATCCATTGTATCCATCCCGCATAAGGTTTTGGCCATAAGTTGCTACCGATCCACTCTTGAATGTCATCACATAGGTTTCTGCTGAATTACATTCAAAGAAAAGGTGCTCATTAGATTCAGCATGCTGTTTACATAAAACACATGTGGGGGATGCCCCTCCCACTCCAAAACTGAGGATTCTGTCTTTCGTGAGTAATTTCCTGTGCATCATTAACCACAAGAAGAAAGCATGACGAGGGTGGATCATTTTGTTCCACATAGCTTTATGGGCTTGAGATACTTCCCGCTCTCCAATCAATTTGAGGTAGGCCTGCTTAATGCTGTATGTAGGCTTCCCCATATTGACCAAGAGACAATGTGGATATTTTTGGTAGATTTTAATAAGTCTCTTCCAATACTAGCAAGCATCCAAAGGGGGAGTATTCTTCCAATTGCCTGCCCTTTAGGTATATGTGGTGGATCCATCTTACCCAGAGTCATTCTTGGTTATGAGTGATTGCCCAGGTGTACTTGGCTAAGGCAGCAATATTCCATAACTTGCAGTTCGTGAATCCAAGTCCTCCAAATTTCTTAGGGAGACAAATAGTGTTCCAAGCTACCAAGGGAATACAGGCTCTTTCAGCAGATTGCCCCCATAAGAAGTTCTGGTTGATCCTGTTGATTACAGCCTGAGGAATCATAAAGATTGAGGCCCAGTATACATGGATGGAGAATAAAACATAGTTAATCAATTGAGCACAACCAGCATAAGACAAGTTCCGGGAAGACCAAGCATGTATCTTTGTTGTCATTTTGTTCACTATGAATTGGCAGTCCAACTTTGACCATTTATGAGAGGAGATGGGCATACCAAGATATTTCATAGGAAATGAGCCTGCGCTAAAGCCTGTGATATCCATGATAGTACGCTTGACTTCATCACTAGTACCTGTAATAAAGATCTGTGATTTCGCTAGGTTGGGAGTAAGTCCCGTAACACGTGAGAAGTGGTTAAACATCCCCATGAGAGTCCTGACAGAATCAACATCAGCTTTGCAGAAGAGCATCAGGTCATCAACAAATGAAAGATTAACAATATTTAGCCTGCGACATAGGGGGTGGTGTTTGAAAGCCATAGTAGATGACATATGTTTGAGAATTCTTGTCAGATATTCCATTACCAGAACAAAGAGCAGAGGAGAGATCAGATCACCCTGTCTAATACCCTTTTCTCCCTTGAAGTAGCCATGGAGCCAGCCATTGAAGGAAAGGAGATATCTTGGTGTTGCCACGCATCCCATTATTCAGTTTTTAAATTCAAGTGGAAAGTTGAGGGCTGTGAGCATTTGAGCAATGAATCTCCGGCTTACAGTGTCATAGGCTTTTTGAAGGTCAATCTTCATCATACATCTCGGAGAAACCTGTTTCCTGTTATACAACCGAAGAAGGTCTTGGGTAATAAGAATGTTGTGTCCAATGTATCTACCTCCAACAAAGGCACCCTAGTTCTCATCTACAATCTTGGGGAGCACTGATTTGAGCCTCGAGCATATCATTTTTGAGATTACCTTATAAAGAGTATTACAGCATGCTATAGGTCTGTAATCCTTAGGGGAACAAGCATCTGTCCTTTTAGGGATCAAAGCAATGATAGTTTCATTTAGCTGAAAAGGGAGAGTACCATATTTGAAGAATTGTAAGATGGACTTACATATGTCATCTCCAATGATGTGCCATGCTGCTTTGTAGAAGCCACTATTGAACCCATCTGGCCCAGGACTCTTCGTTGTAGGAATACTCCAAAGTGCATTCTTCACATCCTTGGGAGTAAAAGGTCTAGTCAGTTGAATTTGATCGTCTAGAGTGAGGATGTGTCCCATATGGATCGCAGCATAGTCAATGTCACCATAGGAATCAGCAGGGGTACCAAGGGAGCTGTCGATAAAAGTCTGTGAAAATCTCAACTACTTGGTTCGGCTTTGAAACCCATCTACCATCCGATGCCATTGTAGTGTGGATTGTATTCTGAGCTCTTCTTTTCTTGATGACTGAGTGATAATACGTGGTGTTATCATCCCCCATAGTGAGCCAATCAACCTTACTCTTCTGCTTGAGGAGACTAGTTAGGTCGTGAAGGCATCTGCGATATTCATCTAGATACTGCTTCTCTTCCATTTGAAGCTTTGTGTCCTGAGGGGATCCATGGAGGAGTCTTTGACATTTTTCAAGCTGGTCTTTCGCCTTAGCAACTCGCAATTGGTTGTCTCCATAGCAGGTTATATTCAAGATCTGGAACTTTTTTTGTAGGTGTTTCTGTCTTTTCATGATCCCCCATAGAGAGGGAGAATTTGAGGAGGTCTCCATCCATCCATCCAGCACAATAGTCTGAAAACTAGGGCGATTCACCCACATATCAAAGAATTTAAACGGTTTTATGCCAACCCTAGGTGTGTCCTGGAAAGAAATGACAGCGGAGGAGTGGTCGGATGTCAGTTCAGGGAGGTACTGCACATAGGAGTTTTGAAAGGAGTCATTCCAGAGCTCATTTATGAGAGTCCAATCCAATTTAGAGAATACCTGGTTCTCTCCTTTGTTTATTACACCAGGTGAATGTATCTCTTCATTTCAGCCAGTTCTCAGCTCTTTATGCAATTTTCAAAATCACAAGTTTCTGCATATGTAACAGGGGCACCTCCAAACCTGTCATCTGCTGAAAGGACACAATTAAAGTCCCCAGACAGAAACCAGGGGGAGCTTAATTATGTAGCAATCTGATAAATGGAGGACCATAACTCATTGTTGTCTTGACCTCTATTGAATCCATAAACAAACATAGCTAGGAAACGTTTTTGGGATGTAAGGTGAGTAACATGGCAGTGAATAAACTGAGCAGACATAGTGATGCATTGAATGTCAAAAATGCTTGGTTTCCATACAACCCAAATTCTGCTTCGACGATCATTGTTCAAGTTGTGGACTAGCTTCCATTAAGGGAAAACTGTGTTTTTAATACCATCCACTTTATTACTCCTCACTTTAGTTTCAATAAGAGCCATCAAACTTATGCCATACATTTTACAGAAGTGAGAGACCTCACTCTGTTTCGAGGGTCCATTGAACCCTCTTATATTCCAGACACAGATATTATCCATATTCCTCTAGGTGAGGAATGATTGGGGCAGCATGTGCAGACTCATCCTCTGCCACTTTCCTTATGATAGGATCACTGTCATTTTGTAGGAGATCATATGGGTTTTTTATCTGTATACTCGTGTAGAATAGAGGTCTTGTTACCTCAACAGCTCCTCTTAGGTGATGTCCATTGTACTGGCTGATTCTCAGTTAGCCCTTGATTATCTGCAGCTTCTGAGCTTTCACCATTTCCTTCCTGCAGGTTCAGTTGTGGGTGTTGGGCTGGTGTAGTTGCCTCCCTGCCATGTGCATTATCCCTTAGATCCTCTTTATTAACTCTTTCAGGCACATCCTTATCACAGTATGGTGAATCAACCATATGCTGCCCAGTGTTGTTTTGCTCCTGCACAGATTTGGGGACCCATTTCTTGATGTGTTTTTTCCTGCATTCAGTCTCTTCATGTTCGAATTTAGCACAATAGTCACATTTAATAGGCCTCCATTCATAGTGTATATTTTGATTGAGCAGAACTCCCTTCTCATTTACAAAATGTATTGTTTCAGCTAGTTCTTTTGTGATGTCAACCTCCACAAAAGCCCTGGCATAGCTTACATTGGATTTTTCCTGGGTGATTTTGTCTACCATTATAGGTCTGCCTACCAAGCTGATTATTTTGCTTAGGGAATGAGCTCCCCAGTATTTCAAATTCAGATTAGGCAGTTGAATCCATATGGGAACCGAAGTCACCTCTATTTGATTGTCTTGACAATTTTCAGTCCACTGCCTCACAATAAGTGGTTTCTTATCAAAGTGATAATCCCATTCTTCAGTATTGTGTTTCGATATGCAGTAGAGGCAAATTTCACAACAGTTAGACCATTGGATAACTGAACCAGTTTAACAATATGTTGATTGCCCCAAATTCTTCTCAAAAATCCACTGAGAACACTGAACGGGGGTCGAGCCCCTAATACATAACATACCACAACATTCTGCTAGTATTCTAATTCAGCTTGGACATCTTCTTCTAATATGTGGCAGAGTTGCATACCTCTGTCTATATCAGGAGGGATGAAGTCCAGCGAACATCCATCGGTTCTCAACTTGGCTACATCAAATCGCGACAAGGGTTTTCTGCAGACATTCGTGTGGGATGGGGGTTAGCTTCATCCTCATTCAACATTTCTGGGGAAGAAATTTCTGACACCCTCTTAAGGCTCGTCACAATTGGGCTTTCTTTGTTCGCGTTCTCCTGTTGGGACGCATCTATTGGGCTTCTGTAGTAAAAATTTCCGGCCGGTGGTTGGGGCTAACTGGAGCCGGCGGCGCCCGTTTGGTCGGTGGTCTGCCGCGCTTCCTCATCTGGGAAACGAGAGAGAATCGAAACGAGAGAGCGAATTTGAGATGATTCTTTTTGATATACATATATTAGTTATAACAATACACATAAATTACATCATATTTCATGGCACATGGCATACAAGGCATTCTTAATATTATTATATTAAACACTCCAATAGTTATTACTATATTAAGCCAATATAATTACAATTATATTTGTAATTGCAATCAATTATCATAATAAATATTCTATCATAAACATAATTATTTTGATTAATAATATCATAATGATATTAAGTACAAAACTATTGATTATTATTAATCATTCAAAGTAATGTAGTAATAAATATGAATTTTTTTTATAATTTGTCAATTAATTAAACTTCAACTAAATTAGTACGCCAAAACTAATTAAATTTGTCTAATTTATTACTATTTTTGTCCTTAAATTACCTTATCACGTACATATTAGTTAACAACTTTAGTCGATAATAAAATGAATGACAAACCAAAATAATAAATGAAAAGGATAAACCAAAATAAAGCTTACTTATATTGTCTAAAATAAATATAAAAAAATCAGAGAAAGTCAAATCAATGCAAAAATATAGAAGAGAAATTGAGATAAAGAAAAAGAAACCAGGTGATGATACTGGTTGGAGAAGTTTGTCGGAAGGTGTGTTCCCTTAACGTCATTAAATAACTTATAAAAAAATGTGCAATAAAAAAATACTAAAACCAAAATTAATATAAATGACATGTGTTAGGATTTCAATAATTAATTTATATTAATTCATAAACTAATGATTAGAGGTTAAAAATTTTACAAATTAAATGACACATACAACCAAGTAAGAAAAATTAAAATAGCAAACTTAATGTACATCTGACCCAAAATAAGCACCCCAATAGTTATGATTATATTAAGACTATATAATTACAACTATTTATAATTCAATTCAATTATTATAATAAGTATTCCTATCAAAATATAATTATTAAGATTAAGATTACCAAAATAATAATAATAATTACAAAACAACTGATTATTACTTTTTGAATAAGCCTAAACTAAATTAGAAAGCCAATACTCATTAAATTTGTCTATTTTTTCCCAACTCAAAACTTAAACTTGACCTATTTTAGTCCTTCAGCAACATATTACCCATGTTCGATAACTAAACTACATCAATCATCACGTTAAGGTTTCCATAACTTAGTTTTATCAATTCATATATTTAAACCAAAGGTCAAAAATATTTATTAAATAATTAATACACACGATAAAAGTGAAAAAAAGTGAAAATTTTAAAATAGCAAAGATAATCTTATCTACCGTACATACGAACACCCCAATAGTTATATTAAGACTTTATAAGTATACTACATACGAGCATAACATTAATTATATTAAGACTATATAAATACAATTATATTCATAATTGTTTTTAGACAGGGCATAAATAATCACTCTTAATTAAACAATAACAAAAAATACATTAATATTTATAATAAATAAAGCATTTTAATAATAATATATGTTAACATTTTTAGTTAATAATGAAATGGATGACAATCAAAATAGACAAAAATAATAAGCAAAAGTGATAAAGTTGCCAAACCTAACTCATATTGTCTAACAAATAAAATAAGTTTTTTTAAGAATTGGATAAAATGGTAAAAAAGAAAAAAAAAGAAGCTCAAAAAGATCAAAGAAATGAAGAAAATGGAAATAAATATGGGTGAGGATAAGGTTTTGAGAAGTGTATTTGAAATTGAACTCCATTGCTACCATTAAATATTACATAACATATAAAACGTTTGTAGAATAAAAATTTAATAAAATATTAAATAAACTTTTTAACAAAAATGGCATCAATTACTATAGGTGTCAATAATTAATGTATATCAATTTCTACTCAAAACTTAAACTCGACCTATTTTAGTGATTCAGCAACATATTACCCATGTTCGATAACTAACATATATCAGTTAACAACTTTAGTTAATAATAAAACACATAACAAACAGAGCACACAAAAACAATAAATAAAAGTGAATAATAGACTAAACCTAACATACACTTTCGGAGATAAAATATAATTTTTCAATAATAATTGGATTAAATAACGGAAAAAATGAACAATAATGGTTGAGAAATAGAGAAAACAAAAAATAAAATACTAAATTACGTCAATCATCACGTTAAGGTTTCCATAACTTAATTGTATCCATTCATATATTTAAACCAGAGGTCAAAAATATTTATCAAATATTCAATACATGTGATAAAAGTGAAAAAAGTGAAAAAGGTCAAAAAATAAAAATAGCAAACAAAATCTTGTCTAACCTACATACGAATACCCTAATAGTTATATTAAGACTTTATAAATATCCTACATACGAGTATAACATTAATTATAATAAGACTATATAAATACAATTATATTCATAATTAATGTATATCAATTTCTACTCAAAACTTAAACTTGACCTATTTTAGTTCTTCAGCAACATATTACCCATGTTCGATAACTAACATATATCAGTTAACAACTTTAGTTAATAATAACACACATAACAAATAGAACACATAAAAACAATAAATAAAAGTGAATAATAGACTAAACATAACATACACTTTCAGAGATAAAATATACTTTTTCAATAATAATTAGATTAAATAACGGAAAAAATGAACAAAATGGTAAAGAAATAGGGAAAACAAAAAATAAATACTAAATTATATCAATCACCACGTGAAGGTTTCCATAACTTAGTTGTATCAATTCATATATTTAAACCAGAGGTCAAAAATATTTATTAAATAATTAATACGGATGATAAAAGTGAAAAAAGTGAAAAAGGTGAAAAAATTAAAATAGCAAACATAGTCTTATCTAACCTACATACGAACACCCCAATAGTTATATTAAGACTTTATAAATACCCTACATACGAGCTTAACATTAATTATATTAAGACTATATAAATACAATTATATTCATAATTGTTTTTAGATAGGGCATAAATAATCACTCTTAATTAAATAATAACAAAAATTACATTAATATTTATAATAAATAAATCATTTTAATAATAATATATGTTAACATTTTAAGTTAATAATGAAATTGATGACAATCCAAACACACAAAAATAATAAACAAAAGTAATTATTAAATATTACATAACATATAAAATGTTTGCACAATAAAATATTAAATAAACTTTTTAACAAAAAGCACCTCAATAGTTATATTAATATTTTATAAATACAATTATATTTATAATTACAATCAATACAACTATAATTAGAATTTATAATATATTGAAGATAATATTAAACATCACTAACTATATAAGTAGTATTAAATGAATAATAATAATAATAGAAATAATAGATTATAATTTATTTTGAATAATATCATTGATAATTAGTAAGGCATAATAATTTTACTATTCATAAATATACAAATGACAATAATTTAAATAATTAGTAATAATTTATTTTATGATAGTTTGTAATAAATACAATGCTAAATAAAATTATTGATTAATAATTAATAATAAAATAATTAGTTAATGATTAATAATTAATAATGATATTCATTTTTTTGAAGGCTTAAATAATTATTCTTGATAATATGAATGAATAAATTAGTCTATATTATAAAAGAATAAATACTCATTTTTAATAAGAAATGCTAATAACTCGTCATAGTCGATAATAAATTTTTATTATAAATCATTGATAATATGTTTTTATTAATACAATATACTTATTTGGATAATAATATTTTTAGACACTAATTAAAACCTATTCAATATTAATAATGAATGCATATAAATAAACATTATATTGATACATAAAAAATGAAATAAATCGTGCTAAAAAAACTAATGAAAAAAATAAACATATCATTTAATTGACCATCACCATATTAGATAATAATCAACATAAAAATAAGAATAACAATAATAATAAATTTATGATAATACCTTATTAGATAAAGCCATCAACTACATAAAAATGTTATGCTATAATTATGTATAAAATAATAATAATAATAATAATAATAATAATAATAGTAATAGTAATTAGATAATACAAAAATAATAAATAATAATAATAATAATAATAAACAACAAAATTCATTATTTTTAGATTGGGCATAAATAATCACTCTTAATTAAAAAATAACAAAAATTTACATTAATAATAATAAATAAAGCATTTTGATAAATGAATATATAATCGTTATCATTATATACCTATATTAGAATAAATACTTGTAACTCGCAACATTCCATAATACTTTTTTTATTAATTATTAATAATATATTGTGATTAATGTTAATAGAATAATAATAACAATAATAATGAATTATAATGTAAATGCTAATAATTAATTTTATTAAAAATACTTATCAAAAGTCCTTAAAACATATTATTATTATTATTAAGACAAGATAATTCTATTAAGAATAATAATAGTTATAAATAATTATAAACAAAATACATAAATAATTATAATATATATGAATTATTATTTCTAATGATGACAAAAGTAAATAAATATTGATATTAATAGATAAAAATTGTAATAAAAAGTAAAATTAATCTTTGTTGAACATAAATAAAATTTTTTAGTTATCATTTTATTCACCCCTATTTGCATCATACAAATTTAACTAATAGAGTGCAAAGACGCTAACCAGTGCAAATAAACAGTCGCTAGTAATACAAACTATATCATACAAATCTAACTCATTATATCACCTTGACCTTGCGGAACATCAGAGAGAGTTCCACAATACAAAAGGGCTAGGACGTCAACACAAAAATCAACGATGTATCATGTATGGCAAGCCAAAGAATTTTGCAAATTTTGAAGTGGAGGGTGATACCGATGCAATAGTTGTAAAGGTAATAGAGAAAATAGGAGCCACATAATCTTCTAAGTTTGTTTGATGGTTGGGTACCACAACTTATTTATTCTTTGGTCTCTTTTTTCACAAGAGTGTAAGGCTAGGATGTTACCCTCATTAATAGGGACTCCTAAGCTCATGGCTTTGTATATATCTCAGTGTAATAGTATTGACCACATATATATATAATAAAATAAAATAAAATAAAAAGTAAATTAATCAAATATTAAATTAGATATCATATTATATTACATAATATCTAATAAAAAAACTTCAGACGATGAAAACAAGACATAAGCCATAATTTAGAAGCCACCCATAAAGTAACATACAACATAAAATTATTTCAAGTGGTCAATAGGATAAAGCCAACTTATTTTGTTTAATAATGAAAAAAAAAGTTCTTTAATAGTAAAAAAATTAACAAACCAAAAACACTAAACAATCAGCAACAATATAAAAGCTAAACTATATTATATACCCTAAGTTTTACAAAATAACAAACAAATATACAATTAGAATAGAGAAATGGAGACAAACGACAAATGAAATGTGTAATTAGTTTATATTAATCTATAAATTAGGAGTACTTGAATTTTTTTTTATAAAAAATGACATTTTTTATAAAGTAATATATCTAACTCCATGTGCAACTAAAAGCAAGTAATATTGTAAGGATAATCATATACCTGTAGTGAAGTTGAGCATGAAAGTGGACAAATCAGGTCCCAAATAATTGATGTGAAAGACAAGTTCATCATGCAGATCATCTTTGCTCCTCCAAACACCCCAAGTCCCCAACCGACACCAGCATATACTCTTAACCAATGGCACGTGAAAATCCCATTCAGGACCATACTTACGACCACTAACATTAATGCTCTTAACCAACGGCATGAAAAAATCTCATTCAAGCTCCGGGTAAAGGAATGGAGCAATGAATCAACCACTAGCAGCATCAACATGAATTGGTGTGTCATATCCAGAGTTGCAGCAACAAATGGCATTCTCATCTACAAGTTCCACTGCTTTGTCTAGATCCACCACATACTTTCCTCACCTCCTCATCAAAATACCTCTCAAATTTCTCCTAACAAAACTATACATGGATGGATGCAAATATATAAAGCAATTCAATACAAGCCATTAAGAGGAAATTAAATAGCATCTTCATCCTATCTGATACAAGGATTTAGTGAATTTTCATCCACCTACCCCTTGATTTCCACGTCGATACCTCAAGCCTTCCCCCCTTTTCCCCCTCTCAAGGTCAAATATTTCTCCATTAACCAATTCTTGTTAAGGCCCCAAGGAATTCTAAGTACTAATTAGGTGGATTAAAAATAAAAGCCTTTTCCTTGGCACCTTACACCAAGAGTCGTTGAAAAGAATGCATACTAGATCACTCATATGTTGAGCTATACCAAAGGACGGTTAGTTTTTTGAAGGTTTTTTTTTCCAGGGTTAAGAAAGTCTAAACATACATTGTGGTAATGTAAATAGCCAAGGCCAACTTGCTAGAGGTTTAGGATTCCTTACATGAGAGGTTTTTCCCACATTCCTAATCAACTAGTTAGATCCTAAGTAAACTATTTTTACCTTTTTTTTAATACTAAATTTATCTAACGAAGGATGACATAGTTCTTTTTCAGCAAATAAATTACTCTAGTTAGCATCTCAAACACGAAAAAGCAAATAGCATCATTGTCTAGCTCATATAGGATATTTTGTTTTCGTAGAAGCAGATATGAAATATCTAATAGCATGCATTAAACTTTTTGGTCATATCATAGCATGCAAATTCTTAAATAATAATAATAATACTAAATAAATAAATAAAAAATAGAGCAACTCACACAAAGAGAAGTCAAAAATTTTCTACTTCCCTCATCCTCGATGCAAAACTAAAATTAAAGGGAAAAAAATAAATGTCATGTAATGTTACTGTCTGCCTCAAGATAATACCTAAAAATTTTAACCTCAACAAAACCCATAAACAATATATAGACAAAGCAGAACATCTAACTCCTAGTACAACAATGGGCGTACAAAGTAGGCTGATAACACAATCATGTAATAAAAAGGGCAGTAAGTATTATTTCCCTAAGTTTGAAACTTAAATAACAAATGCGACAACAGGAAGGGGGAAAAACTAAATAAGATAAGAACAGAAGAAAGTAAATTTGGGTTTTTTCTTGAAGAGATTTCAGTAGACAATAAAATATGGTGTCAAGGGCAAACAAGGAATTGTTTTCTTCTTCTAAGTTTGATTCATTTCATTTGATGTCACTCATTTTTTTCGAAAACTCTAATACTAACCTTACCTTTTTTTGCTACTATCAAGTATATAAAAAACAGAAATGAAGAAATAAGGTGTCGTAGGAAGCGATGAACTTTTAAATTGGAGTTTTAGTGATGATAATAATTTTTTAAAAAATATGTATGCGTGTGTGAGGGTGTCATATTATTATTCATCGATCAATATTGATTTCTCAAAATTAATCAAAAACTATCGTAGCAGATCTAGCCCCAACTAGCATCAATTCTATCTCCTAAAAAAATATTGCCAATTCTTTAATTGTATGCCTTTCACAAGAAATTACATGATTACAGGTTCCCAAATATGGCATAAAATGAGAATAGGAAGCATTGTGTACCTCTTGGCATGCAACTATATAAGCTTCCAATCTAGACAACCAGTAATCCTGGCATAAAATATGCAATGACTATAAAGCTCTTAGGTACCTTTCCCCTAGCGGCGGATTGCATAACTGCCTCTTATCATTTTGTGTGAACTTCTACCAATGGCTTGAATGCCATCTCCATTAGAACAACCATCAGATCCACCAGAACACCACTTGCTCTCTCGATCAATCTGCCTTTTGTAGTCCTGCATTCTTTCACTGAGAGAAGCCTGCTTATAGTAGGAACTTTCTCTTGTTTGCTGAACATAAGCCAAAATCTACAGGGATCCCATCACTATAAACGTTCATGCATGACTCCTAATGTAAATCAACAATATAGTTCACTGTACCTTTTATCCCAAATCATACAGGCAAATTCTAAGAAACAGTATATCTACCATCCAGGTATTTTCTTATTATGAATCATAATTGATAATTTAGCAGTTGCACCAAATTTAGATAAGAATTTGAGCTACTATTTAGATTTAGCACAAACTATCTTTTGTGATACTTCTTTTTCAATTATTTCAGCAAGATATGTACGTTCTCTAATGTGTCATTTTTTTCCTATGTAAGAACTTGGCAAACTACCAAATATTATCCCATCATTATCAATTTCCCGTAAACATCGATGTGGAACACCACCAGACAGCCTAGCACCACTACCTCCTATTAGGGAAACAAATCAAACAAATCCTCAAATGCCAGCACAATATTACCCAAAAGTCAGAAACCCATATAAAAAAGTTCATCTCACAAACCTTTTAGTTCCTCTATTTCATCTACTTCCTTCAATAGTAGCCCAACAAATTTTTGCATAAAAACAAAGAAAACATCCAGCATGATGCATAACAAAATCGAGGTCCAAAACAAACAACCATTATAGTTGAATCCATCTGAGGTTATGGCATGTGGCACACAAAATACTGGGAATTAAAGAACTATATTTATTAATATTAATTTATGAATGAAGAATGATAAAATTTTATTTAAATATGCCATATTCAAAAAACAAAACATACTAAAATTTCTCAAGGCTTAAATATATTAGATATCATATATAACCAATGAAATTCACAAAAATGGAAGAGAAATGTAGATGAAATAATAAACAGAAATTAAAATAAATAATCGATTATGATCAATGAAATAATAACCATGTACTTTATTTCAAAAGTATCGAGTACTCTAAAAGCTTATTTACTTTCTTATTATTAATATAACCATATGTTAATTTGAACTGCCAATGCTCTGAATTTTTTTTTCCTCTCTCAATTAGATAAGGCGAGGGGGGAACACTTTTGACCCATAGCCTTCCCTATTTTGGAGGCACTTCTTCCTCACCAGACTTGAAACAAATAATTGCCCAAATTTTAACACAAATTGCAGAAGCAAATAATAAACAATCTTACTTAAACAAATTTACCTCAAGAAACTTCTTCATCAATTCAAAAACAGACATTCGAAAAAGCTTTGCAAATATTTATGCTATAAATGTAATTCCTACTAATCAAATCACAAGACCCTGTTTTGAGACTTATTCAAGAGAACCAGGCTAGATCTAAGCACAACTACATAAAAATACACACCCCTGCTCCCTTTTGGCACCATTGGAATGGCAAATTAAGAGACCAAATAAGGAGAATACATCCATATTAAGCTAAGCATTGAATATCTAGGTTCATCATAAGGTTCATAATATTCTTTAATGCGTCAAGGTTCATCATAGTCTTTAATGCCTCAAGTACATTCTCACTTTCAATGCCGTTCAAAACAACTGTCAATCTGATAAGTTAAGTACAATTACGTTGCACCGAGAATCTGGATATGTAAGAGATATTCAAAACGACAAAGGGTCCAGTCATCTACTTTGAGGACATTTTCACTTTCAATGAATTTCAATACAACTATCAATCTGATAACTTAAGCGCAATCATGTAGCACCGAGATTTTAGATATGTAAAAGATAATCAAAACAACAATGGCTCTAGGGATCTACTTTTACAAATTATATTATTTCTTTTATCAGAGACAATCTTTTTTCCGTTATTATTTCTTCAGTCAGAGATATTCTCCCCCTCCCCCTCATTATTTCTTTTGTGAGAAATACTTTCCACCCCGCCTTCTCTTGCCCTTTACTTCTCGAGTAATGAGAGAGGCAAACAATAAAAACTAATTTACAGATGTAAAGGAAATAATGTTCAATAAAAAATAATATAAGAAGACATCACATCAAAGGATTTGAAGCACAGATACACAAAGAACTCACCCCTTCGGTAGGCTTTTTAAGCAAGGAATCTAAAACAAAAGTATTTTCCCAAGTGTTTAATTATTATGCCACCATAGTCATCGAATGACACGAAATCAAGAGTTCAATTATCACCTCCACAACAATTAGAAGATTCACTTAAGCACCTAGCTGGAAAAGACAATAGCATACCCTCCGATTAGATGAGAGTGACTCGTACTAACCTTTAGTCTCAACTCCACAGTAACAGCTGCATCCTATTGTAATATCCCAAAATCCTAATTTCCGAAATTATGGCCAAATAAGGAATTATTAGGAAAATTAATTATATAAATTTATTTATTAAAATTTAGAGATTTAATTAAGGTATATTAAGAGGAAAATAATAAAGAATTTAATTGGAAGAAAATTTGGGTGTTTCTCTAATTAGCATGAAGGTTAAGGGGATTTATCTAAAATAGTCTAAAATAAGCAAAAAGGAATTTATTTAATATTTCATAAATATTAAAATTAATAAAAAACCCAAAAATACCCCAATTTACCTATAAGTTATTTTATTTAATTTTCCCATCCTATTTATTACCTATTTTCCCCTCTTTTTTTTCCCTTTTTCTCCCTCCTCTTCCTTTTTTTCTTTCTTCTCCCCCGGCTGGGCCAGCCCACCGGCCCAAACCCCTCTCCTCTCCCCCGTCTCGCGCACGAGCCAGGCCCCTGGCCTCTCCTTCCTTCTTCCCGCCCGCGGCCCAGCGTCGCGCGACGCCAACCGTTGCGCGCCCCATACGCCGCGTTTTACCCTCATAACTGTCGAAACGCCGCGCCTCAATTAATGGCCTTATAGCCGTTGCCAAACGGGCAACGCGACGCGGCACCTTGTCCCCCATAACGTCGAAACGCCGCGTTTTACTTGCGGATTTAATCAACCACGCTGAACCGGCCGATTCCCTCCCTCTCCTTTCTTTTTCCCTGGACCGCCGGTCCACCCTGCCTGTCTTCTTCCTCCCCCGACCTGCACCGCAGCCTGCACGTCGACGCCGCAGCGCGATCCTCGCCGGCAGCCACCAACGCCGACCGTGCTTCCCTGCCTCTCTCCCGTCGTTTTCTTCCTCTTTTCGACCCCGACCGAGTCCCTCTCTCCCCTTCCCGCGTGCCCCTCTCTTTCCCTTTTCTTCTCCCCTTCCCCGACCTGGCCTGCCATGGCAGGACCTGCCGCCTGCCGGCCAGCCTGGCGCCTGCACTCCCCCTTGTCTTCTTCCCCTTGGCCTTGCCCGACCACCCTGCCTATAAATATCCCCATTGATCACCTGGATTCGGGATTTGGAACCCCGAAACCCTGGGTTTTCTCCCTCTCGCCGCCGCCCCATCAGACGCGTCGACCGCCGCCCTCCCCCAACGCCGCCGGTCGAGCGCCGCCCAGAATCCCACCTTGCACCACCTCCATCCAACCAAGCCTTCCTCAGCCCTCGATTTACCTTGCACGAGCCACCCCAAGCCGTGCAAAATCGCCACCCCGAACATCCACTTCCAGCCCGTCGCCGCCTTGCGCCGCCTTCTGCCGCCTCCTCCGCCGCTACCAGCCACTCTTCCACCCTCCAAAATTCCCAGCAGACCTCCCTCTACCCTCCCCTGCCTTCGATTTCCCTTGCCTCCCTCTCCTCCTTCCTCCCCCATCTCCCACCTCTCTCCACCACCCTCGGCCGCCGCCGTCGCCGCCGCGCGCCGCCGCCCCTTGCCACGCCACCACCCTCATTCCACTCCCCTTCACCTGCTGATTCTTCCCCCACCTCAAACTTCCTCTCTTCTCCTCCCATCTAACCACCACCTTGATATTTTCCCTTCTCTTCCTCCTCCACCGCCGCCGCCGTTGCCGCCACGCGCCGCCGCCGGACCACCACCGACCCTAGGTGGTTCTCCACCCATCCAAACCCTAACCCCCTTTTTATATAGCTGCTACTATTTTCTACTAATATTAATACTAATATACTTATTATTACTATTATTATTATTACTTTTATTATTATTATTACTTTTATTATTATTATTATTATTATTAGTATTATTATTATTACCATTATTATTGTCCTTATTATTATTAATGTTCTTGTTTCTTACTAATACTAACATCTCTTTTAAACCCTAAAGTATATTATACTTAACTTTGGTCTTATTTTTATAAGTATTAGTATTAACATTTTTATTATTATTATTCTATTATCCTTACTATGGTTATTATTAGTATTTCTTAGCCTTAATTGGTTGTACTATTGTGATTATTATTATTATTATTATTATTATTACTACTATTATTATACTTAACACATTTACCACTATTGTTAATAATAATACTACCTTGTCTTACCCATGTTACTTAACTCAACCTAGTAAATATCATTTGGTTGTTAACTAAGAAGAGTACTTGAACCTTATTACCATACCATTTAACATTAACCCTAACCCTATTACTCTGACACTATTATTAGCTATTATTATTATTACTACTATCACTACCTTATTGTTGTAATCAAAAGCATTTAAACCCTTTTATTATTCAAGAATATACAACTATTGTCATTATCACCCTTAGGAATAGTTACTTGTAATATTGTGACCTTATAATAATATTATTTTGAATATGACACCATTAATAGACTTAGCCTTAAAAATGCTAGGGTTTCTCTTACTATAAATATTAGTGTCATGAGTATTAGTTTTATTATTATTATTATTATTATCATTATTTTTCTATAGTTAACATGAACATTATTATTATAAGAATAGGGCTATCGGGGCTAATAATATAAGTGTAACAATAGGTATTAAAAATAAGCATATTTTGACTACTAATATTTAGTATACTAATTCTAAGGTAAAAACCCTAATTTTTGTATAAAATCCTTTTTAGTAATAAAAACCCTAACCTCAAACTATAATGAGGGTTGATAGTAATTATAAGGGAAACTAATACTTAGCATTTTTCCTTTTTATAGGTAACCCCGACCAAAGCCCTAAGGAGTTAGAGGAGCGTGCTCCAAGTCCGGTGCCTACCTAGGTAAGGACGAAGCTAATGGCCCTGTACTATGTGTGACATGGATGTGTTGAATGTTATGTATGTCATGCTATGCCATGTATTATGTGATTGTGTATAACTTGTCTTATGTGTAGCGCAGCTTGGAGATTGAGGTATGTGTGGATGTGTTTCCTATGACGTGAGCATGATATGTATATGCATGATGTTTATGATGTACTATGCTATGGCCCGCTAGGACGTGCATGTTAGGGTAAATGGTAATATGAGTTGGGGACCATCATGGGGGTCTTGAAGTTTGTATGGTGGGATTAGGGTTTGAATGGTGGCATCAATGCTCGCATGTTGGTACTAATGATTTCATAGTGGTATTAATGGCTTATGGCGGTATTCGGGTTCGTATGGTGGTATTGTGACTTTATGGAGGTATTAATGTTGGATGGGGGTATTTGTGATTTTATGGGGGTATTAATGTGGTACGATGTTATTTGTGATTTTATGGAGGTATTAATGTTGTATGATGTTAGTTGTGATTTTATGGAGGTGTTAGTGTTGTATGGTGGTATTAGGGTTTGTATGATGGTATTAATGATTGCATGGTGGCATTAATGGCCTATGGTGATATTAGGGTTCGCATGGTGGTGTTATGGGTTGTATAGTGGTGTTAATGTTATATGGTGGCATTGGGGTTTGCATGGTGGAGTTAGGGTTCTGCATGGGAGTAAATGATTGTATGAGAATTAGGGTTTGTGTGTAGGTAGGTGTTGGAGAGCCTACATGGAGTGTTGAAATTATGCATGGGAATGGATCTTACGTGAGGAAAGTTGATTGAGGAAGTGAGTAAAATAATGTCAAGGTTATGGACCCGTTGGAGGCTTGGGTGCAAATTTTTACGTGGGTCGGTGTAAGGTTGTCTAAGGGTTCCAACTAGAGTTTTGGGAGGAAATGAGCAATTTGAAGAGTACAAGGGTAAAAATGACCAAGGAGGGATGGAGTATGGGGTTGAGAGTGAGAGTTCACTTATATAAAGGATGAGTATGGGTCTTCTAAAGGAGAGAGATATTTGGGGTGAAAGAAGGGAGGTTACTTGAAGAGGAAGTAAAGTGCTAGGGTTGGTGTGGCCAACTAGGGTTTGGCGGTCACATGCGGAGTTGGGGAACAAAGAGATATATTTTGGGAATTTCTTAGTGGAAACGGGATGCGAGGCAAGAAACAAAGTAAAGTCAGGATGAGTAAGAAAGAGTTGGGCCATGTAGGCCCAAAATTTGGGTTTTCCAAGGAGGAGCCCTAGAGAGGTGAGGACCTGCGGGACCGATATTGTTGTGTTAGGATTAGCCCGCATTCTCGGGAGAGTATACCCTTACTACGCTCCCTTATGTATGAGAGTGAGAGGGGATGGATATCGGGCGTGAGGAAGGGATAACAGTCTCAAGATATGGGACGGGCCTCCTCGAGGGGAAGGAGTAGAGGGTAGTGATATGCATGTCAAGGGTGGAACCTTATTCAATAAGACATGAATAAGATATTAATTACTTAAAGAGTAAGATTGTTGAGCCGGGCCCAGACCGATCCACCGGCATAATAGTGGCCAGGTGCCGGGGTGCCCTGGAGACCGATCCACCGGCGTATAATAGTGGTTAGGTGCGTTCTGCCCTATACGTGACCGATCCACCGGCTATAATAGTGGGGGATCCCGAGCTCAACAAACCAAACAGTATGTTGTAATTAAATCACGGGGAAGATACTATATACTTACAGTGGAACACCATGAGAGTCGGGGCCAGACCGATCCACCGGCATAATAGTGGCCAGGAGCGTCGTGCCCTGGAGACCGATCCACCGGCATATAATAGTGGTTAGGTGCGTTCTGCCCTATAAGTGACCGATCCACCGGCTATAATAGTGGGGTTCCCGTACTCGCATGGATTAACAAAGATTATGGTGTGAAATGACTTATAAACAAATTATGGAAAGGTACGTTATAATCACAGTGAGACACCATGAGAATCGGGGCCAGACCGATCCACCGGCATAATAGTGGCCAGGAGCATTCTGCCCTGGAGACCGATCCACCGGCATAAAATAGTGGTTAGGTGCGTTCTGCCCTATAAGTGACCGATCCACCGGCTATAATAGTGGAGTTCCCGCATTCTCATGGGTTCATAGCGATTATGATGTGAATCGACTATAATTATTAGAGTTATGAAAAGAAGAAGTTGGGATGGACCATAACCGACCTGTATCATCCATAATATTATGTTTTACTTATGTGATTGTGTTGTGTGTGTCATGTTGTATGAGAATATGCTTGGCCTTAGCGCACCTGCGCCCTTACTCAGTATTGGACCCATACTGATACTACCTTGATTAAATGGGTCATGTGATGATCCACCAATGGTGGGGAGCAGACCTCCTATGCAGGTTTGATCGGTTACAATTGTGGGGTAGAAGGCTTGGCTTGAGTGATGTAGGCGGTCCGGATATGGGTCCCTTGGGATATGTTTTATTTGGCTATATTTTGTACTACGCTTATTGTTTTGAAACCGTACTCGAGGTTGTATTCCTAAACGATATTTTAACTGTTGTTGATTCGTGGTTTTCGTGAATGGTCTATGTTAACTATGGACCTATGTTTTGATGACTCTTACTTGATGATGGTTTGGTTTAGCCTTAGCACTTAGTATCGGAACGGTAGGAGCAAACCGGTCTGGTACTAAGTGTGGCGGTAATACCCCCAAGTTTATGGTTTTAATTCTTTCGCTTCCGCTAAAATCTTTGTCTTAAACGAAATTTTTCAGTAGTAAATTTGGGGGTGTTACACCTATAGACCTTCAATCATATCAATCAATACTTGACTTTGCTGCCAACACCAATCCCTGATGCCCTCGCTGAGGCAAACTTACACACGAGCTTCACCTGCCAATAAATTTATAACAAAATTGAGAGGCCATGAAGAAATATGCATGTCCCCAACACGTGACCAAAGGGGCCTAAAACATATCTATTGAAAAGTGTGATAAGTACGAGTATCAGTTATGGGCAGATTGACTTAGATGAAAATGACTGAAACCTTACCATGATCTATGCACTATCGTCAAGCTAATGGTTCCCTTTCAAAGCTCCATGACCACTGGCCTCAATAGCCAAATGTGCCTCCCCACATACAGACTTCTAACAAAGTTTCCAATTCAGGTAGGCAGCACATCACATCTGTACCAAAGATGAAACCAAGATCATCATATTATTCTTCAGAACTGCCTACACTGCATTCTTTTCCGTGGGGACATGGTTCAGAAACATACTTGATGCATACATCACGATACATACAAAAGAACCGCTATTTCATAAACACAGTAACATATTTAAAAAAAATGTATTACCATCTAGCACCAGGAAAACATATCTATTGAAAAGTGTGATAAGTGCGAGTATCAATTATGGGCAGCGTGACTTTCATGAAAACGACTGAAAGCTTACCATGAGATAAGCACTATAATCAAGCTAACGGTTCTCTTTCAAAGCTCCATGACCACTGGTCTCAATAGCCAAATGCGCCTCCCCACCTACAGACTTCTAACAAAGTTCCCACTTCAGGTAGACACCACAAAGCATTTGCACCAAAGATGAAACCGAGATCATCATATTATTCTTCAAAACTGCCCACATAGCATTCTTTTCCATGGGGATATGGCTGGAAAACATACTTGATGCATAAATCACAATACAAACAAAAGAATCAATATTTCACAAGCACAGTAAGATAATTAAAAAAAATGTATTACCATCTCGCTCTAGGAACTCGGGCTCAAGCATTGTAGCCTGAAGAAAAAGCTGAAACGCATCAACAAGGGAAAATAGAAACACTAATCCAAAGACGCAAGTAACATTCAATAAATAAGCTCTCAAATAAAATTCAATAAGTTAGCCCCCAAATAACTCTTTATTCCTCTCCCGTTACCTCACCCTAAAAAGAGCAAACATAAAAAACAGATAAAAAGGGCACTTTGTTCAGAAAGTATCAGCTGACCTCTTCATAGAGCAAAATTCCACAGAGTAGGTTCAAAATATCAACAGTTTGACTTAGTAGTGGATGTGACCATTAATTATCAAAGTAGTAGATGGTGACATAGTAGTAGATGGTGACCACTGGTTATCAAACTCATGCTCAGAGTTCTGTGATGACACACAACCCCATTACCGTACATGCTTTCTTGCTCAAGCACTCCACAACTTTTCTCCTGCCTCTTCCTTTCTTTGCTGGAGCAGCATCAGATTCCACCAGAATATGAGAAATCGATGAGGCCCCCATGGGAGATCAAAGTCAGAAGCTTAATTTCTAGCCTATTGATTGGAATTTTGAGTGAGTAGAGCTGGTGTTCATGAGCGTACCTATAGATCGTGAAGTAGAAAGGATACCCAAAACACAACTGCCGTTCCATTTTATCACTTTCCCACGCGCAGCTTCAATTCTAGCCTATTCATCGGGTCAGTCACGCTGAAAACAAAATTGGTCTTCACAAATACCAGTAGAGCAAGAAAATAGACAGAAAAAATTACTATATTGTAGAAATAATTTCCCTTATGGTCAACAGAAAGAGGAGCAGCACATAAACTCTAGAATCACCACTATTAGCAACCACCATTTCCTTAACAATGGACTGCATATTTATATATTTATCACAGATGCTCACCTTATAATTAAGAGAAAATAAGATCTCTAATTTAATAACACCAAATAAGAAAAGATAAACAAATCAAACAGAAAAAAATTAAAACAAATCTCGATGCTTGCCCAAAATTGATAATGTAACCTTAAAAAAATATGGGAATATAAATTTAAATATTGGGCAGCAGAAAATCATCAACCAAATTATCTATTTAAAAAATCAGATATGGAGTTTTACGGACTAAATTCATATGTTTTTTACCTAAGAACAAGCAACTAAAATTGAGATTTTTGGAAATAACCTCCCAATGCACTATTTCAGGCCTGTATCAGAACATTATCGAAACAGGTATAGCATATGCTACCTGCCAACCCCTTGCCTATACATACCTCTATAGATAGAGAACATAAAATTGTAGTGGAACAAGACCGACCAGCCTACCACCACTACCTCCTATTGGAAACAAATCAAACAAATCCCCAAATGCTTGCACAATATTACCCAAAAGTCAGAACCCCATGTAGAAAAGTTCATCTCACACACATTTAGTTCCTCTATTCCATCCACTTCCTTCAATAGTAGCCCAAAATTTTTTTGCAAAGAAACAAAGAAAAGATCCACCATGATGAACGAGAAAATCGAGATACAAAACCAACAACGACTGTAGTTCAATCCATCTGACGCTATGGCATGCTGCACACAAAATACTAGGAGTTAAATAATTATTTAATATTAATTTATAAATGAAGGATGATAAAATTCAATATAAATATGCAATATTTAGGCAACGTACAAAATTTCCCAATGACTAGAGGCTTACATATATTATATATCATATATAACCAATGAAACGCAAATATATAGAAGAGAAATGAAGATTAAATAATAAATAGAAATTAAAATAAATAATCGATTATGACCGATGAAATAATAAACAAGTACTTTATTTCAAAAGTATGCAGTACACTAAAAGCTGATTTCAAATGACGTGACTGATTGCTCTCTGAAGTAAATATTGTATTGCACTTAATTTTTTTATCATAACCTTGACATAATTAATATCAAATTAAGTAATAATAATAAATTACATAAATAAAAAGGTCAACATGAATCAAACAGATACAAGACACGGAGAAAAATAAGATAGGGGTGCGACGACAATTAAGAACAAGTTCACGGCCATTAACTAATTCATGTAACGTGAGTCATTTGAAGCAACAAAATCTAATAACAAAAATATATTAATTACTGATTTAAATAAAGCGATACCACATAAACTAATAAAAATAAGAGTCGCTAGGAACCAAACAATGATACAAGGAATAGTGAAAGAAATTGTATTACAGAGAAAGATTTAAATAAATGGGGTCGAAGATAACAAGTTGAAGAAGAAAATGCATGAGAAACAATGAATATACGGTTTGAATAATTATAGTTATTATTTAGAATAACTAATGATATGAGTTAAAATTATTTTATAAAAAATTCCTTACATGGTAAAGTACTGAATACTAAATTAGATATAATATATATTCACTTCTTCATCAATTCAAAAATAGTTATTCGAAAAAGCTTTGCAAATGTTTATGCAACAGATGTCCTTCTTACTGATCTAATCGCAAGACCCTGTTTTGAGACTTACTCAAGAAAACTAACCTAGATCTAAGCATAATTACATAGAAACACATACCCCTGCTCCCTTTTGGCACCCTCGGAAAGGCAAAATAAGAGACCAAATAAGGAGAAGACATCCATGTCTTAGCAAAGATCTGACGACTGTGTAGTTGAAAGAAAACAGATATTAAGCTAAGCATTAAATATCCAGGTTCATCATAAGGTAATAAGTTTTAAGATTAGATAGGAATTCAAGAAAATTAAAGATGATGGCAAAATTATCAAATAGGTAATGAAAATTAAGAAAGTATTGTAGAGGTTGACTGAAAAGTATTGGGATATGGAAGTATCCAAAAAATAGACGTGTTTGAGAGTGTCGGATAAATAGTGCCAGTTTGAGGAAGTATGGGATCAATGCTAAGATTGTTCCAGGGTCGGGTTTGAGAAAAGATAAATGATTCTCACACAAATCAACAGTCCACTCTCATGTGTTTGATATGGGTCGTCTTTCGCTCATATCATTCCTGTGAACATGATATACTATAAGCTTGAGATGATTCTCATTCTACGCCACTTGTACAACCCATGCATGTCTGCATAAATCAAAGAGGTCTTATTAGGTTGTAACGGGGCTAGGCTTTAAGGTAGGGAATGACTTTAGGATTGTGGTGGAAATAAAAATATTGGAACCTAGTGGAGTGATTTTCTTTGAATAAATATCAACACAATCTCCTCACACCAAAACATTTTCCATCACACCATAATATTTTCACAATCACAAATTTTTCCCCTTTCACCTCTTGATTTTGATTTTTCTTCTCCTTTTGGATTTTTTTTCCTTCTTCTCCTTTCACCCCTTGATATTCACTTTCTTTCTTTCTTTCTTTTTTTCCTTTAGGATTTTTTCTTTTTCTCCTCCTTTCATTTTCCTTTATTTTATTTTGCAACGACTTTCACACCTTTTCTTTCTCCTTTTTTTGGCACAACACCTGCCATAGTCGTCAATTTTTTTTCATGAAATTTCCTTCATCATCCACTTTATGATGATAAAATAAATAATTCTCCACTAGTCCTTTTGGTGTAGGGACCATGACAAGGATTAGGTTAATAAACGGGTGTAGGGAAAAAAATGGCTTACAAGGCTCAAACTGGTTGACAAAGAAAATAATGACATTGGCAGGTTACTTTTGGCTTGTGGTACTCATATAAAATAAAAGTTGCCACTATCATCTTCATGGCCATGCAAAGCGTCTATGTGGGCTCAAAGAGAATCAAATCGAGTTTTAGAATATAATATCCATAGATGATATCACACATGAAGAGAAATTTAAATTTACACGCTCAAAAACTCACAAGTTTTCTCATATCTAATCGATCTCGTATCAGTGTTTGTGAAGGACGGAAGGGGATTGTGTTCTCAAATATGATCTATTACCATTCCATTCGATAGCTTAGGATTTTCCAATGTTTAACAAAATATCCAAAATCATCAACACGCATTCGTTTAAATCAAGCAGGTTAACGAGATGCCCTTCCAAAATTGTCCTCTAGTCATCACCTACTCCAATTGACCATATAGGAGTTAAAGATGCATGAATTACACTATCTTAATCATGCCAAGTTCTAGTCTAATCTTTTGAAGTTTGTCTCTACTCAAGGGTCGTGTGAGATATCAGCTAGTTGGTTGGACCACAATTTTGCAAAAAATTAGTTTATGAAAATTAGGAGTTCATAACAATACATGCATAGAAGTTAAATGAAATTGTACCAAAAAATTATAAATAGAGCACATAAACAGCTTGCAAACCCAACAATAAAAAAATTTCTCTCCAAATAACAAAACAGAAAATTGTAAATAGGTTGAGAAATCAATACAATAAACAACAAATATACCAAAACTTGCACCAAAAAACTGCCATTCCAAAGAAAAACATCATAAAAATTAATAAAAATGATCCATGTCAAACTCCATAAAATTGTACAATATTAGATCATAAACCAGATTCTATATTTAGATTCTCAAGGTTTGGAAGTGCACTATTTAAAGGGGCTATCTTAAGTCCTCTACCACCCGCACTTTTTCAAGACGCTTGCAAGAACAAACAAGAGTGCCATCAATAGGAAAGGATAAGAAAAACATCCAGTTTTGCTACACTGACCTATGCCGCTCACAAATTTCTGGCTATCAGAATCAATACCTGTAACTTAATAGGTTCAATTCATTGCGTCCATCATATCACTCCCACATATCCAGCCAAAGACATTGTCCCTCAGTGTACCTCATTTGCATACAGGATCCTCAGCTGCAAAGCAATATATAGGATCATTGATGTTCTGAGAATGTAGATTACCATGACATTTCAGAGCCAGCCAGCCACCATCAGAAATAATATTTATGAAGTTGACATTTTAAAATTGAAACAAGCTTGAACTTCCCAAGTAGATGCAACAAAAGCTAAAACTATAATAGCCATCATAGTAGTTATAGTAGTATTTTTTTTAAGTGGAACTGATATTGCACCCAAATATTTATCATTGTATCATTCAATTTTAACATATCAACAACAATCTTTTTAATTTGACATAGTAACATTACACCCAATTATAGTAGTGGTCTAAAGTATAATATAAATCATTATTACCACAGTTGTTGAAATCTAACATATATAATTATTTATAATATTAAGATAAACCTAATTACAAATATATATATCAGTAATTAGTAAATAATGGAAAATTGTTCAACATTAAAAAAACACAATATATTAACATTAGTTCTTAATTTTAAATATCTTGAAGGCCACTTTGAGAGAGAAGGAGACAAGTAAAAGTAGGAATATAATTCCGTTAATTATTATTTTTATAAACAAAAATACTTTTTACATACATAATATTTTATAGACATCGATAGTAATTAGTTGATAATTAATTATAAGTTACTAAAACACACTAATATGCTAAAAAATTGCTATCATTATTATCTTAAAATTTATAATAACCATAATTTGATAGAGATTATTCCATCTTAATGATTATATTGACGGTATGATTATGGAAAGCATTTTAATTATTAAATGTGCACTCTGTTGGAACTAACTTGTTAAATAAAATGTCATTATCTGTTAAGAAAAATATTATACTTATTTTAAAATATATATTTAATGTGTAAAGTTGCATTATTATTGTTAAAAAAATATTAAAATATTGACTATAAATAAATTATATTACATAATTAACTAACCTATTATTTAACATTTAAAAATGGCTACAAATATCATATTCCAACATCATATATTCACCATCTAATGTTTATAATATTAAAAATGGAATGAGTTTTGTTTGAATATAACTGAAGTATATATAATATATAGGTCTAATAGATTGTTTAGAGTCACCATAGGAATTGATAAACAAATACCAAAAAATGGAAGCATTCTTACTTTTTAAAAAGAATGGACACATTGCCCGTAAGAAAAACATTAAGAAGAACTCGGGGAAAAAGAATTTGTACCAATCATAAAAATTCAAGGCCATTCCAACTAAGACCAGCAGGAATTGCTTGGTCATTAAGCCCAAGAGAAAAAAAAATACATGAGCAAACATCATAAGCTAACAATTTGGCCAACCCTTTTCATATAATAAATATGTAGAAATAATCCAACACATCTCTTTGCATGCAAGAATTTATTGTTGCAAATAAAAAATAAATAAATAAACAAAGAGTAATCTCAGTCGTTGACAGCCATAGTCTATAGTCTTTAATGCTTCAAGTACATTCTCACTTTCAATGTCATTCAAAACAACTATCAATCTGATAAGTTAAGTGCAATCACGTCGCACCGAAAATCTGCATACGTAAGAGATTCAAAATGGGTCCAAGGATCTATGTTGAGTACATTTTCACTTTCAATGTAATTCAATACCATTATTGTTTCATCATATTATTCTTCAGAACTGCCTACATGACATAATTTTCCGTGGGGATATGGTTCAAAAACATACTTGATGCATAAATCACAATACATACAAAAGAACCGCTGTATCATAAGCATAGTAACATATTTAAAAGAAGGATGATATAATTCTATATAAATATGCCATATTTAGGAAACATACAAAAATATCTCAATAACTAGAGGCTTACATATATTAGATATCATAAATAACCAATGAAGCCCACAAAAATAGACGAGAAATGTAGATGAAGTAGTAAATAGAAATTAAAATAAATAATCGACTAAGACCTATGAATTATGAAATAATAAACACGTACTTTAGTTCAAAAGTGTCCAGTACTCTAAAAGCTAATTTAATTATATATTATTAATTCATTTCAAATGACGAGACTCATTGCATTTCGAAGTAAATCCAGTACTGCTCTTAATTTCTTATCACAACTTTAACATAATTAATATCAAATAAAGTAATAATAATAAATTAATATCACATTAATAAAAAGGTCAACATGAATCAAACAGGAAAAATAAGATAGAGGTGCAAGGAAAATTAAGAGCTATTTCACGGTCATTAACTATTTTCATGCAATGAGACTCATTTAAGGAAAAAAATCTAATAATACCAATATATTAATTACCATTTTAAATAAAGAATTATCAAATAAACTAATAAAAAATAAAGCCGCTATGAATCAAACAATGATATAAGGAATAGTGAAAGAAATTGTATTGTAGAGAAACGAAGAAAATAAATGGGGTCAAGGACAGCAGGTTGAAGAAGATAATGCATGAGAAACAATGAGTAAACGGTTGGAATGATTATAGTTATTATTTAGAAGAACTAATGATATGATTTAAAATTATTTTATAAAAAATGCCTTAGATGGTAAAGTACTGAATACTAAATTAGAGAGAATATATTATTTTATATTTACTTGTTTGTGGCTCATGCCATGAATGACGGTATGAACGCTTCATCAAACAAAATAGGGAGTATGTCAATCCATATATATATATATATAAACAAGTCCTCAAACACGCACAAAATCTTGAAATTAAAAGTTCAATGGATGTTAATTTTAACTGCCAATGCTCTAATCATTTTTTCTTTTTCTCTCCCATTTGGATCAGGGGAAAAAACACTTTTGAACCATCAACCTCACTAATTTTGGAGACAGTTCTTCCTCACCAGACTTGAAACAAATAATTGCCCAAATTTTCACACAAATTGCAGAAGCAAATAATAACTAAAGGTTCATTATAGTCTTTAATGCCTCAAGTACATTCTCATTATCAATGTCGTTCAAAACAACTATCAATCTGATAAGTTAAGTACAATTACGTTGCACCAAGAATCTAGATATGTAAGAGATATTCAAAACAAAAAAGGGTCCAGGCATCTACTTTGATGACATTTTCACTTTCAATGAATTTCAATACAACTATCAATCTGATAACTTAAGCGCAATCATGCAGCACCGAGATTTTAGACATGTAAAAGATAATCAAAACAATAATGGCTCTAGGGATCTACTTTTACAATTTTTTTATTTCTTTTGTCAAAGACAATCTTTTTTCTGTTATTATTTCTTTAGTCAGAGATATCCATAATAGTAGTTAGAGCAGTATTTTTTAAGTGGAACTGATATTGCACCCAAATATTTATTATTGTATCGTTCAATTTTAATAATTTTAACATATCAACAACAAACTTTTAAATTTGACATATTAACATTACAGCCAATTATAGTAGTGGTTTAAAGTATAATATAAATAATTATTACCACAGCTGTCGAAATCTAACATATATATAAACCTAATTACAAGTATACATCAGTAATTAGTAAAAAATAGAAAACTGTTTAACATTAAAAAAACACAAATAATAATAAAATTATTACTTAATGTTAAATATGTTGCAACGCCACTGAGAGAGAGAGATAGAGAAATAAGAGTAAGAATATAATTCCATTAATTATTATTCTTCATAACCAATAATAGTTTTTACCATACACAATATTTTATAGGCATCGATACTAATTAGTTGATAATTATAAGCTACTAAACAAACTAATATTTCCCTTAATATTTCTCTAGTCAAAGATATTCTTTTTTTCCTCCTTAATATTTCTTCTGTGAGAAATATTATCCACCTCGCACCTTTTTCCTTTTACTTCTCGAGTAATGAAAGAGGATTTTTAAAGGAAATATAAAAACAGATATGAATAACGATCAATAAAAACAGATACACAAAGAACTCACCCCTTTAGGAGGCATTTTAAGCATGGAATATAAAATAAAATGTATTCTCCAAGTGTTTAATTATTGTGCCACTATATTCACCGAATGATATGAAATCAATGGTTTAATTATCAGCTCCACAACAATTAGTAGATTCACTTTAGCACCAAGCAGGAAAAAAAAATAGCATACCCTTCAATTAGATGAGTGAGACCCAGACTAACCTTTAGTCTCAACTCCACAGTAACAGCTGCATGCTGCAAACCTTCAATCATATGAGTCAATATTTGACTTTGATGCCAACACCAATCCCTGATGTCCCCGCTGAAGCAAACTTATTCAGCATCTTGACCTGCCAATAAGTTTATAACAAAAATGAGAGGCGATGATGAAATATACATGCCCCAATATGTGATAGAAGGGCCATAAAACATATCTATTGAAAAGTGAGATAAGTAAAAGTATTAGTTATGGGCAGAGTGACTCTGATGAAAATGACTGAAAGCTTACCATGAGATATGCACAATCTCCAAGCCAAGGGTTCTCTTTCAAAGCTCCATGACCACTGGACTCAATAGCTAAATGTGCCCCCCACCGACAGACATCTAACAAAGTTTCCAATTCAAGTCGGCAGCACATCACATCTGTACCAAAGATGAAATAGAGATCATCATTATTCTTCAGAACTGCCTACATTACATTCTTTTCCGTGGGGATGTGGTTCAAAAACATACTTGATTCATAAATCACAATAAATACAAAATAACCACTATTTCATAAGCACTGTGGCATATTAAAAAAATGGATCAACATCTAGATCCAAGAAAACATATATATTAAAAAGTATGATAAGTGCGTGTATAATTATGGGCAAAGTGACTCTGATGAAAATGACTGAAACCTTACCATGAGATATGCATTATCGTCAAGCCAATGGTTCTCTTTCAAAACTATGGCCACTGGTCTCAATAGCCAAATGTGCATCCTCACCTACAGAGTTCTAACAAAGTTTCCAATTCAGGTAGGCAGCACATCACATCTGTACCAAAGACAAAACCCATATCATCATATTATTCTTCAGAACTGCCTACATTGCATTCTTTTCTGTCGGGATATGGTTTGAAAACATACTTGATGCATAGATCACAATACATAAAAAAGAACCACTATTTCATAAGCACAATAAGATATTAAAAAAAATGTATTACCATATGGATCCAAGAATGCATAGGCTCAAGCACCGCAGCCTGAAGAAAAAGCTGAAATGTATCAACAAGGGAAAAAAGAAACAATAATCCAAACACAAAAGTAACATTCAATAAATTAGCTCTCAAATAAAATTCAATAAGCTAGCCCCCAAACAACACTTTAGTCCTCTTCCCTCACCTCACCCTAAAAGGAGCAAACATAAAAAATAGATAAAAAAGGTATTTTGTTCAAAAAGTATTAGCCGACCTCATCATAGAACAAAATTCCGCAGAGTAGGTTCCAAATATCAACAGTCTGATGTAGGAGTGGATGGTGACAACTAATTATCAAAGAAGTAGATGGTGACATAGTAGTAGATGGTGACCACTAGTTATCAAAATCATGCTCATAGTTCTGTGATGATACACATAATCCCATTACCATACATGCTTTCTTCCTCAAGCACTCCACAACTTTTCTCCTATCCCATCCTTTCTTTGCTGGAGCAGCATCGGATTCCACTGGAAGTTGGGAAGTCAATGAAGCCACCATGGGAAATCAAAGTCAGCATCATCATAGTTTCTAGCCGATTAATTGGAATTCTGGGTGAGTAGAGCTGGTCTTAATGAACGTACCTAGGGATCATGAAGTAGAAACAACACCCAAAACACAACTGTTATTCCATTTTATCACTTTCCCACCTGCATCTTCAATTCTAGTCTATTAATTGGGTCTATCATGCTAAAAACAAAATTGGTGTTCTCAAATGTCAGTATAGCAAGTAAATAGACTGAAGAAATTATTGTATAGTAGTATAGATAGAGGTGCAGCAACACATAACAGCTCTAGAATTACCACTATTTGCAACCACCATTTCCATAACAATGGACTGCATATTTATATATTTATCACAGATGCTCAACATATAATTAAAAAGCAAGTAAGATCTCTGATCTAATAACACCAAATAATAAAAGATAAATAAATCAAACAGAAAAAATAAAAACAAATCTCTGTGCTTGCCCAAAAGTGATAATCTAACCTAAAAAAAAATTAGGAATATAAATTTAAATATTGGGCGGCAGAAAATCATCAACCAAATTATCCATTCAAAAAATCAGATATGGAGTTTTACGGACTAAATTCATATGTTTTTTAACTACGAACAAGAATAACTAAAGTTGAGATGTTTGGAAATAAACTCAAAGCACCCCAATGCACTAATTCCGGCCTATTTCAGAACATTATCAAAACAGGTGTGGCATATGCTACCTGCCAACCCCTTGCCTATACATACCTCCACATATAGAGAACAAAAAATTGATTTGGAACAAAACCAACCAGCCTAGCACCACTAATTCCTATAGGGAAACAAATCAAAAAAATCCCCAAATGCCTGCACAATATTACCCAAAAGTCAGAACCCCATATAGAAAAGTTCATCTCACACTCATTTAGTTTGTCAGTATCATCCACTTCTGTCGATAGTAGCTCAAAATTTTTTTTGCAAAGAAACAAAGAAAAGATCCACCATGATGAATAAGAAAATCGAGATACAAAACCTACAACCATTGTCGTTCAATCCATCTGACGTTATGGCATGTAGCACACAAAATACTGGGATTTAAATAATTATTTTTATAAATATTAGTTATAAATGAAGGATGATAAAATTCTACATAAATATGCCACATTTAGGAAAAATACTACAATTTCTCAATGACTGGAGGCTTACATATATTAGATATCATACATAACCAATGAAACACACAAAAATAGAAGAGAAATGTAGATGAAATAATTAATAGATATTAAAATAAATAATCGACTATGACCGATGAAATAATAAACAAGTACTTTATTTCAAAAGTATCCAGTACTCTAAAAGCTTATTTGTTTTTATATTATTAATTCATTTCAAATGACGTGACTCATTGCTTTTTGAAGTAAATCCAGTACTGACCTTAATTTTTTTATCACAACTTTTAAGATAATTAATATCAAATTATGTAACAATAATAAATTACATATAAAAAGGTCAACATGAATCAAACAAATACAAGACACGGAGAAAAAGATGATAGGGGTATGAGGACAATTAAGACCTAGTTCACGGTCATTAACTAATATCATGTAATGTGACTCATTTGAAGTAACAAAATCTAATAATACCAATATATTAATTACCGTTTTAAATAAAGCATTGTCAAATGAATTAATAAAAAATAGAGTCGCTATGAATCAAACAATAATATAAGGAGTAGTGAAAGAAATTGTATTGGAGAGAAAAGAAGAAAATAAATGGGGTCAAGGACAATAAGTTGAAGAAGAAAATGCATGAGAAACAATGAGTATACGGTTCGAATGATTATAGTTATTATTTAGAATAACTAATTATATGATTTAAAATTATTTATAAAAAATGCCTTACATGGTAAAGTGCTGAATACTAAATTAGATACAATATATTATTTTATATTCACTAGTTGCGTAAAGAACAGGCGACCAGCAACCCATGATCGTATGGAGCTTCCATAATTTTCACACAAGACTTATGCTTGCACCAATTAATTAATATGAATCGACCATCTATGTGCCTGTAAGCATGCTTAGTTACCGTAGCTCCCCTTTTCTTTTCTTGTTTTTTTTGAGGGGTGTGAAGTAAAATATAAAAGGCGTATAAGTAACAACACCTAATTAAAAATCAGACATAACTACCATCGCACAAAAACCATCTATACTTCTCTCTCCAAAAATCACTGCTTTATTTACCAAAATACCACCAATTACACCATAAATATAGTACATCTGATAACATGATATACTAATTCGCAGAGGGAGAAACATATCCACAAAGATATGGGTAATAATGCAAAAGAAACGTAAAATCTGCACAAGTTTTGGTGTAGTGGACAACTTGGCTTTTCAACATCGTTAGGGAATGCTGCCCGGGGAGGGGCCAAGAAAGACAATTTCAACAGGTCTTAGCCTACCAATCACTAAGCGGGTACCCTCTACTGTTAATTTACATCATTTGATCAACCGCGAGTAAATAATAGGGGTACTATAAACTGTACCTCCATGTCAATTTCTCTGATGAAGCACAGCCAAGGATGATATATGTCACGGCGGTGTTCCGCCCAAGAAAATAGGATCTGCACAAGTGGATTCCCCTCCGTATTTGCGACAATATTGTTCCTCCAAAAGACAATGTGTTGGTACTTGTGATCTAAGAATACAGGAAAGTTCAGTAATTATCGATCAAAGCACAAGAACTCAAGTAAATTCAGTAACTATTACCATTACATCCTTGAAAATAAATAATTGACCCTCTTACCTATTTTCTTGCCTTCCACAGCGAAACCCAGAGCAGCGGGAAGTGACCCTAAAAAACTACAATTGAGCAAACCAAGACAACTTTATACTTCTCCATCATCATCATCATCTCTGACTCACCCACTCTTCCATTTCTATTTCTTTCTGTTCGACGACGACAGCGGTGCAACGGTGCCCCTGTAGTGACGGCTTCGATGTCTACAACGCAGCGAATGACGAGCAGCGAGATCTATCGCAGGAGAGGGTCTCGCCCGAGAGGGTGCGAGCGGGTGCGAGGGCGAGAGGGTGCGAGCGGGTGCAAGGGCGCGAGGGTAGAATGTGTTTGACTGAATCCCAAAATAAAATCATAGGCCGCCTTCGGTGGGTCGGGGCTCGATCTACCAATATCAACTACCAACCGGGTTAGGCCATTTCCTCCTAATAAAACGAAAGTGGTTTGTCTTTTGCTTTTAAAATTTTACTAAGCTTGACCATTCATTGATTTGTAAAACGAAACTGGCATGTATTGCAAAAAATATTTTTATATAAAAAATAGACAAAAATGATAAGTAAAATATAAACTTCTATAATTTTTAATTGAGATAAAAATTTAAAAAACTTTTCATTTAAGCAATAAAAATATATAATTTATTTAAAGTATAGTAATCCAATTTTATCAATTCTTATATCCACTTTTAAATGAAGTTTCAACAAGTTAATAATTTTACTTAAACTATGACATAAAAATTACTTAAAATACTAAATAAATTATTTTTATACTTTATTAACTATTATTCTCATGCACACACGAATACATTACCTTACTAAAATATAAAAATTTAATTAAATGGATAAATATGTAGTTAGAATAACTCATGCTATCCCAATGACAAGAACACATGTCAAACACCTCCTATTCTTGATGTAACAATTCCCTAGTTGTGTCAAGAGTCCATATGTTTCCCCATTGCTGCATCAAATTCTATCACGACTAGTTCGAGCCTTGTGTAAGTTGGTTTGCTTTGATTTTACTCCATTTTCTACCTTTGTTTATCGATTCCTAGTATAATTTTTGTTCTAAGGATTACTAATCCTCCTAATATTAGACCTTATATTTTCTATTATATTATTTATTTGTGCTAATTTAATTTGGGTTTCAACAATAGTCGTAATTTTCTTTTTTGTTGCCCACTTTTGATCTACGTGTGAGTTTGAAATTAAATACTTAGTTATATAGACATTTTATTGGACTCCATCTCTCAAGTTTGGATCAGTATGATTATACCAAAAGTCATATTATTGATACAACTAACCATGTTAGTAGGTTGTAAATGAGCGGAAAGAACTCACAAACCGATTTGTTTTAACTCATTAAAACTTCAATTCAACTCTTTTGTTTTAATTAAACAAGTCAAGTTTCGGCCTTATTTTTAGGCTCGTTTATTAAACAAGTCAAGCTTGAATAAAAAAAATCAATTTGACTTATTTATAGTTTAGGCTCGTAAGTTCGACTCCTTAAAATTTTGACTTGTTAAAAACTTGTTTTACCTCATTTGTTAAAAAGAAAAAAAAAAGAATACCAAAAACAAATGAAAGATTAGGAAAATAATGATAACCCATTCATCCAAAAGAATCACTAGTGTACAATAATGCCAAACTAAATTTAAAATGCAAACTAAACCCATCAATCGGTGACCGATGCCAGATGTATTACAAAATAAGTAAAAAATTATACTCAATATTGTAAATAAGGCTGATATAAGAGCACCTCGCGATCCGCTTGATTATGAGGAATTTGCATACCTAATAATAAAACCAATCATTTTAGATATTTTTGATGATATTTCTACCATTGTTAATGAAAATACTTTAAGATATTTTTATAGGTATATTACATATTTGCAATAGAAAAATACTTAAGATATTTTCGTGTACAAGGCATTCAAACATTTAAGGTATGTCATATATGAAGGACAAAATAACAAGTTTGCAAAAATGCCTCATAATTGTGTAGAACTTGTTGTAAAACCTAGGTTATTATCATTTGTAAATTAGAGTTTCATAGTTTGTTATTTCACGTATACGTATTAGTCGGTTCAATATTATATCTTTTGGGTGTTATAACTATTTATAATTAGTTATACAACTAAAAAAACCATGGTTAAGTCGATTACAAATAAATCTATTTAGTTACTAACAAACAAAGGCTCATACTTTTAGGGTTGTTAACAAAATATATATTCTTTAAGTAACACTTAGTTTAGTTGTTAGGTAGTTAGTAATTTGTTGTAACAACTTGCTATGAGTATTATATATACTCATAAACGTCCATTGCAATGAGTTGAATGATAACCAAGCTATTTTGGCTAAGTTTATCTCTGTTGTGAGATAGTATATTCTTCTTATAAATTGCGTGGATTATTTCCTATCTAGGAAACATTCAATAGTATAGAGATGGAGAAAAAGAAAATTAAATTAGGTAAGGGAAAGGTTTGGAAAAGTCCATTAAAATTTGTGTTGCCTTGATGATATTAAATATTGAATAACATATAAATCTTTTGCAAAATAAATAAATGAAATACTAAATTAAAATGTTAATAGAAATAGCATCAATCACAGTAGATTTGAAGAATTAATTTATTATATTAAATGACATGTATGATAAAGTGAGAGACGTTAAAATATTAAATATATTGTACATTTCACCCATAAACAAGCATCTCTATAGTTATTATTATTATTATTGTATAATTACAATTATATAAATAATTGTAATAAAGTATTATAATAAATATTACTATCATAAGTATAATTATAAAGACTAAGGTTACCATAATGACAATAATAATTGAAAAACTATCGAATATTATCAATTTTTAAATTCAATATATTAATGCATATCAAAATAATAATTATACTTTTGTCAATTCAATAAACCTCAACTAAATTAGAAAGTGAAAATTAATTAAATTTGTCTAAATTTTAAACTTGACATATTTTTGTCCACAAGTAATCTATTATGCATGTTATATAAGTAACATATAAGTTTACAACATTAGTTAATAATGAAATAAATAGCAAACGAAACACACAAAAACAATAAATACAAGTGATCTATAAGAATAAACCTATACTATATTGCCTAACAGGTAACATAAAGTTTTTAAATAATTTGATTAAATGAAAAAAAGAATACAAAATATAGAAGAGAAATTCAAAGAATGAAAAATAAATTGTATGGGGATTGGGGTCGGAGAAAAATGTTAGAAGCTGTGCCTGATGACATTAAATATGAAATTGCTTAAAAAATACATGTATAATAAAAATATAAGAAAATACTTAATAAAAAGGTGAATATTAGTAACATTAATCATTGTGGTAAGATTTTAATAATTAATTTGTAAATTAATTATGAGAGGTGGAAAAAAAGTATAAAATAAATGACACGTAGGAGAAAGTGAGAGAAGTTAAATAGAAAACTTTATGTACATAAATAGCAAACATATATATAAGCACCCCAATGGTTTAATATATTAAAATTATATGACAACAATTATATTTATAATTGAAATTAGTTGTTGTAATGAATATATTCCTATCATACATATAATTAATAAGATTAATATTATCATAATGATAACAATAATTACAAAAATATTGATTATTATTGATTTGTAACATTAATATATTTTTAAATATGAAAATAATAATTTTACTTTATCAATCAAATAAACTTCAACGAAATTAGAAAACCAATACTAATTAATACAATATATTTTGTTTCGTAACCAAATTTAAAACTTGACCCATTTTAGACATAAAGTAACATATTATATATGTAGTATAGCTAACAGATAGTTTAAAAACTTTGTAAATAATGAAATAAATGATATACCAAATACACAAAAACAATAACCAAAAGTTATCAAGAGATTAAACCTAACTTATATTTTCTAACATAAAATTAAATGTTTCAATAGATAGAAAAAAACCCAAAAAAATTGCAAAAGAAGTGGTAGATAAATACAGTAAAAAATAAATAAAGTGAGTGACGATAAAGACCAGAGAAGTCTACTGAGAGTTGTGCTCCTTTGAATCCATTAAATTGTAAATAACTGATAAGATATAAATATAATAAAAACTAATAAAATTCTAAACAAAAAGGTTGGAGTTGTGCTCCCATAATCTTATTATATACTCCTTTCATATCAAAAAGAACATCATTCTGTAAATATATACATGTATATACATATATACTCTTTTTAAGGAAGTCATAAAATTGTTTTTAAAATTATACTTATATCCTTTATTGAAAAAATAACAAAGCATTTAATACATGTATACTTAAAAAAAGTGAGGTTAAAATGAAAAGTAGGCTTTGATTTTTCTAAAATGACTTTATTTTTATATAAAAAAATTTAACGATAAAATGACTTTCTTTTTTATTTGTACGGAGTAGTGAATAACTTATGATGCAGGAGCATCTCATGATGATATTTCACTAATTAATTTTTCTAAGTTAGGGGATCACAAAATACTAGAAGAAGAAGAAGAAGAAAAAGAAGAAGAAGAAGAAGAAGGGGAATGACTCGAGGGATGGCAAGGCTGGCAGGTGATGGTGTGAGATAGGCAAGTGGATGGTGGTGCATGTGCGGGAGAAGCAAAACTTCTCACGCCAAAAATATTTTGGCGTAGAGAAGAAGAGAAAAGAAAAGAAAAGAAAAAGGAAGAGAAGAGAAGAAAGGAATAAAAGAAAAGGACAAAGAAAAAGAAAAGAGATAAAGGTTAGGGAAATGGGATTAGATTAAGAATTGTAGGATTAGCTATATAATTTAGATTAGTGGAAAATTTAGTGGGTTTCAGTTTCGGTTTATGAATATTCATTTTATTTGAATCAAGGTTTCAATTTTCGATTTTGGTTGAAGTTTTGGAATTAAGAAATTTAGTTAAGGTTAACAATAATATTTCTTGAGATTAGAGTCAAATTAGGACTAAAGATACTAGATTAGGTTAGGAAATTTTTTTCGATATTACATGTACACCGAGGACCAAGTCAATTTGGTGCCCAATTCCCCTTAAGGGGTAGCTTACTAGGTAGATTGTTTAGGAAGACATCCCCAATATCCCCTAGCAAAGTTTTGACCCATGGGTTACTTCATCCACTTCCTTCATTATCTTCAAGCAACAACAAAAAAATACATGACCCTTTTCCTAAGCTAGCGTCTTGTCTATCCCTTTGCTATCTAGAAACAAGGCCTTCTTATTTTTAGTTTCATCCCTAACAAGTGAGAAACGATGAATAAGGGGTGTGAGTATTATGTTTTTTGAAAAATTTCAAATAATAAGTGCTCCTTCTACCATCATATTAGGCATGCCTATCATATTGTCATGGTCTTTCTAGCAATAGATAACAAGCATCCATAGGAACCAAATCACATACCACATTATCTTAGTAGGTTTTTGCAATGGGAAAAGGAACTACAAATTGCTTGGTTACTTTAACCATGCTTCCATTATTAAGCTAGTGTAGCTTATATAGTTTGGCATGTTGAGTGGTAGGTAAGTTAAGTTTTATCACAAGTGTGCAAGAGGCTAAATTAGCACGACTACCTTCATCAATAATAACGGAACATACCATACCAAGGATTATGCACTTTGTTTGAAATATGTTCTCCTGCTGTGTCTCCTCCTTCACGAACTTCTTGGTGTACAATACCCTTCTCACCATTAGAGCTTCTCCTACATCTGTGGGTTCCTCTTCTTACTCTTCGGCTTCCTTGTGGACTAATTTGTTCTATTCCATTTACTCCTCAAGGGGTGCCTCCTCCAAGTCCAAAAGAGTCATAACTTTTTTGTGGGGACACTCGTTTTGACAGTGCTCATAGGCCTTGACACTTAAAGAACCTTACAGCCTTTGGTTTGTGAGGTTCAAACCTAAAATCTTTCCCTCTATCCTTTACTTCAACATTTTGAAAAGGAGGGGATAGCTTAGATGATGAGGGGGCTTCTTTGGAAGTGTTGGTCATGAACCTTCCTTGAGGAAACTTCGATCCTCTATTCTCCTTCTTATGCTTCTCCACCTTAGTGGCTAGATGAAAAAGCTCATCTAAAGTGTAGTACTTGTATAACCCACCTTACGTGCAATTATCCCTCTAGGGAAACATGACATTGTGTGCTCCTCTACCTCATCTAACTCTAACATCATCTTCAACTGCTCAAACTCCTTGATGAATTCTTCAACACTCATTAATCCTTGTCTCAAAGAAGACATATTGTTGTAGAGGTATTTAGTATAGGATGAGGGTTAAAACCTTTCCCTCAAAAGCTTCTTCATCTTTGACCAAGATTTTACCTTAGACTTCCCCTTCTTTCTAATTTGGTGATCAAAGCTTTCCCACCATAAGGAGGCCTGCCCCTTGAGCCTAAGGATTTCAATCCTAAAGCTATTATCATCATTATAGCCTTTTGCTTCAAACATTCTAGAGCACCCTAACTCCCACTCTAGGAAATCTTCTAGACTAAGTGATTCATCAAACTCTAGCACTTCGATTTTGATGTCATAAAAATGATCTCTCCTTTCATGTCCCCTTCTATTATGTAGGGAATCACTAGATGAGGGGTTTGAATCACTAGCACCATCACTTGTTCCAAATTCAATAATATGTTGGTGAAAATAGGGTATTCTTCTTGGTTGGGAGGAAACATATGGGTATGGAGTGTTAGGTTATTACATGAGATTCTCTAAAATGAAATAATTCTTCTAATGTTATTTTACAAGCTTTCAATGGCATGATTTCTTCTCAAGTTTTAAGCCTCTTCAAAGCTCAAGCCTCTTAGGGTTTGCTCATCACCCATAGTTTCTTGATTTTGAAGAAGAAAATAATAGATGAAGAGGATGCGTTTAGTTAGAAAAGGTTAAGTTGGGTTTGAAAATTATGGTGGGAGGCTAGAAAATTTTTTGTGACATGTTTGGGCTTAGATGGGGTATAGAAGGAAAATAGGAGATAAAAATTATCCAAAATTCTCAACCTTAAGCTCCGATACCAATTTGATGCATATGCTAAACAAGTTGGCACATACTTAACGAAAGATGGTAGCTTATGGGATAATTGACCACCTAAAGTTAAAAAGACAGTGAGGATTAGAAGTAAGATAGTATTTGATCTAAGTTTGAACTAAAGATCAAACCCTCACAACTACCACTCAAGGTTTCAATACTTAAGATAAAAATTGTGAGATTCTATGCTCAAAATAAAGTTTTCACTCAACTTGGAAAAGATGGAACGGGGGACCTTCAAAGATTATATTTTTAATTCAAGGAGATAGTGTGTTGTATTGTGTTGAGAATACCCATATTTATAGTGGCAGCCATTATTACCAAAAAAAACCATTATACCCTTACCTACCTAGTTACATTCCAACCATTCTTTGCTATCTAGTTATCTAATATAAGCTAACAACTAGTTGGATGAGAACTAAAATGAAGTTAGTCCATATGTGGTACTTTTACAGCCATACCACAATATGGAGCCCATTATATGCTAAATTGTATGTAATAAATCAAATTATAAATTACTCAATCATCTCCCATGCCTAGTTAATTAAAATAATCTAATTTGTTGACTTAGATGACTTTCCTCACCTCCTTCACCATCCACTTGTCTTCCTTTTTATTTTTCTCTTTTTTGTTATTTTATTTTTCAAAATCAACCTTAAGCTTGGGCTAATTTGGCTTCTTATGTGGCATAATACTTGAAAATAATAATAAAATATCTAGTTGACCTGGGGCTTGATGTACCATCACAGTTGGTTGGGCTTGTGCTAGACATGCTACTACAATTGGTTGTGCTTGGGCTAGACGTGCCACCATGCATTCATGGGTTTGTACGTCCACTTATTTTCTCATATTTAGCTAATTAATTTCATTAGAGTTAAGAGAGTTTTTTGATCCCCCTAACTTATAAAAATTAATTCTGAAATATTATTATGAGATGCTTCTAGATTAAGTTGTAGTTTTTTTGTATTACCAAATGTTGATTTTATTAGATTGGGGAAGTGATATATATTCTAAACTTTATGAATAATTTAATTGTAAGATTATGATTGGGATTTTTGTAAGTAATCTTGGGATAGCCATTAAGATAAGGTTTGTTGTGGATGTACCCCCTCTTATTATATGATCATGCTATCACTATAATGTATAAACAAGTCCTTTTTCTACACTATAGATGACCTATAGGTTGTAATAAATGTATTGATGCTCATGGTTAGAGTTTTTCTTAGTGGATTTAGGAAGTTTCCTTAGCTTTGATGCCTTACATTATTGTCATAGCCATAGAGCTTTAGCTTTAGCGGCATTCCCTCTTGGATAAAATTTTTATTTTCATGGATTATATGTGATATTCCATTTTTAGAAACCCTGATTATAAATCAATAATTATGTATAATTTAGTTATAATAATTATTATAGGAAATTTGGTATTAAATATTTTATTGATATGTGTATTATTATTATTATTATTATTATTATTATTATTATTATTAAATATTAGGGAAAATTCAATAAAGTTAAAATTTGATTGAATGTGTGTTATAAAATTCAGTCTTATTTTATACCCTAACCATCATCAAGCAACTTTAATGCCGATAATTGGATGTTTTGACCCCGGTTCACATTTCCTAAATAACACCCCCATGATATGCTAGTTTTTTTAACGTTACCCTACTTCCTCTACCCCATCATAATTATCCTCCTACATGTCTCTCTCCCCCTATGTTTCTTTCTCTCATTTCTTGCTCAATTATACCCTTTATGCCATCGTCCATTTAAGTCATCTCTCCTCCTACTTTTGTGTCATGTTTTACCTAGCAAACAAAGCCTACACTTCCCAGCCTTCCTCCCAGGCTCCCTTAAACAAGAAAGACCTCATCGATCTCTATCACAACTCTCGTTCTCCGCTTTCATTTTCAACATTTTAATCTACAACGCACACCATCACCACTTCCTCTCCACTAGATTCAACCACTTCCACAGGTCCCTCACCTTCACCATTGGTAATCCTTGCCAAAATCACTCCTGAACCTATACACAAAGGCATTGAAACTCCTATTGCACCTTTGACCAAGAGAACTGATCACCCCTTCACCTTTGGTCATTTGTACCTAACACCTTCACCTTGGTACACCCAAGATCACCAAACCCCCCTCTATTGGCCGATGCAATTTCTAGATAAACTATTCGTAGCATCAACCAAAGGTGTCATTGCTCACTTCCCTCTTTTAGCAACTTCTACCATTCCTCCTCCCTATTTTTCATAAGATGTGGTGTGATCCTTACTGCCTTGTTCACTAATTAATTATTCTAAGTTAGGGAATCACAAAACACTATTAACTTGGGTGAAATTAATTAACTAAATATAAGAAAATAAGTGGGCGTACTAGCCCATGAATGTATAGTGGCATGTTCAACCATAACACAACCAATTATGGTAGCATTTCTAGCCCAAGCCCAACCAACTATGGTCTCACATCAAGCCTTAAGCCAACCTGCTATTTTATTGTTATTTCCAAGTATGATGCCACCTAAAAAGCCAAATCAACCTAAGCCCAAGGCTAATTTAAAAAAATGACATAAAAAAAGGGAAAAAGAAAAAGGAAGACAAGTGGATGATGGAGTAGGTGGGGAAAATCAGTTAACTCAACAAATTAGATTATTTTAATTAATTAAGTATGCGAGATGATTGATTAGGTATGGAGGATGATTGAATGCTTCGTACTTTGATTTATTACCTACCATTTTAGCAAATAAGGGGCTCCATGTTGTGGTATGGCTATCAAAATACCACACATGGGCTGGCCTCATTTTAGTTATCATCTAACTAGTTATTAGATTGTATTATATAACTAGATAGCAAAGAATGGTTGGAATGTAACTAGGAAGGTAATGAAAGGGTATAATAGACTTTTTCTAACTATGGCTGCCACTATAAATATGGGTAGCCTCAACATAATGTAATACACTATCCCCTTGAATTAAAAATCTAATTTTTGAAGGTCCCCCATTCTCTCTTTTCAAGGTTGAGTGAAAACTTTATTTTGAGTATAAAATCTCACAATTTTTATCTCAAGTGTTGGAACTTTGAGTGGTAGTTGTGAGTATTTGATCATTGGCTCAACCTTAAATCAAATACTATCTTACGTTTCATCCTCGTTCTCTTATGTTAAGCATGTGCCAACTTATTTAGCATGTGCAACACAACTTAAGCATGCCACGAAGGGCTATCGCTCTCTTATCAATGATTATACATATATCATGCTCTTTACAATTCACTACACAAAATATGAGCTAAAATCAACACATATTCTTAGTGAATTATTACAATTACATTTAAAACTGGAAAACATCTGTATATTATTACAAAATTAAAAAGAACTAGGCAAGCACATAATTTTCTATCTATAAGGTTTTTAATCAAGTTTAATTAATATCCATAGCTTAAGAAAATTAAGAAAGTAAAAAATAATGTTAAATAGATTTAAGGATCATATAGAGGAATATACTAGAAAACATGAAAGTTTATCAAAATAGCTTAAAAAATTAGGGTTACCAACCTAAAATGTTAGACTAATGAATTTTAAATAAATGATCCAAAATGGTAAGTTATAAGTACAATTCCAAAAACTAATAATCAACATGTAAAAGAATCAAGCACCACTCAATTTCAGAAACTATTAAAAAAAACTTATGGTTCTAAAGCTTGAATCACAAATTCAAACAACTAAAATGAATTAATGTAAATTGATGGTGTTATAAAGCAATTCAATCTATTTTAACATATAATATAATGTAATTAATTAAAAATAAATAAAGGAAATATCCAATTTAAGAAAGTTATTTATTTCGAGTTGGGAATGCAAATTCATTCAAATATTTCTAAATAATTAAATTATTTAGTTGAAAATCAAATTAAACATATTCTAACATAAATTTTGTAATCAATTTAACAAATAACCCAAGGATCAAATTAATTCCAAATCTACAAGTATTTTTGACCAAAAACTCCAACTTTAATTGATTTTGCATAATTTTATAAAATTTAAAATTCCAACATGGAATTAAATACATTTTATAGTCATCTATATATTCAATTGATTGAAAATGTTTGAATCAGATAAACTCAAAAAATGTAGACATGAAAATGTTAAAAAAAATTCTAAATTCCACAATTCCACCACTCACAAAGTAACTAACTCATCACAATTATTCATGTAGTCCATAAGTAGATAATTCATAAATCAATTTAGCATGCCTAGAGATAGTTCATTCAAGATTAATTAAAAAATAAGTTAGAGTTTAAAGGAATTTATACATAAAGAAACACTACATTTTAGAGCGTGTTAGGACAATTAAAACATTAGCAGGATTTGAGGAGCTCTCAATAGCAACTTGATAGCTTTCATGGTATTCAGGTAAAAGGAGCCAAATTGTCACTAGTTTGCTCACATTTGCATGTCACTGTATATTGCTACTATGCTAGTGTTGTTGTTGGCATCCATTAGGCTAAGGTAGTGGTGTAGTGGAGCCATAATGGACAAAGATGGAGGGAGATGGTGTTAGAGTAGGGTCAAGTGACTTGGTCCACTTTCCTATGTGGGTCGGACTATTTATTTGTTGCTTATATCTGATATTGTGTATCTGGTTGGTGGTAAATGCTGACAATAACGAAGGAAAATAGTAGTGGAGTTATGGGGTTGTCAATTATAGGTTTCATGGTGTTGTGGAATATGTGGAGGCACCCAAGATCAAAGACAAAGACGTAGGAGGTGGCAATAAAAAGGGGTCAAAGTTGAAGGTTATTATCTTTTTTAATTAGAGTAGTAGAGAAAAAAAAGAGAAGGAAATGTAGGGTGTTGGTGAGCATCAATTGGTTTATGGGTTTAGGTTTTTTCAAACAAAATATCTAAATATATGGTATTTAAAATAGATTTTAAATTTAGATAAATCAACTTAGCTTTTTTTTCTTAAAAATTAATCAAAATAAAAGTTAGGGTTTGGCATAATTTATATCAAGCAAAACAGAATAATGTAGAGTGGCAGAGGACTGATGGAAATTTGGCGAAAGGTGATGAGCTCTCGTTTATAATCAAATAGACTTCATGATAGTTGGGTCAAACATGCCAAATTTCTACTAATTCTCTAAGTTTTGTATTTCTCTCTATAATTGTGCATCGTTTCTATTCTCGATTTTTTGCTCATGTGAAATGGTTTTGTGTAGGTGTAGAGATGGATGAAGGTGAGGGATATGTCATTTGATTGAATTCAGTCAACTTTGTCTCCTCCTACTCTTATGTTGGTTTGCAACTATAGTGCTCATCCTTGATGCTACTGCCCAGCTACTAGTGGAGGCTAATAACATTAAAGGGAGATATAAGTAGAGTTGTGGTATGCTTGATTTCTAGAGGCATGGTGGTGTGGCACTGGTGGTAGAGTATAAGATCAAAGGCATAGAAAGACAGCACTGGTGCTGATAAGTGTTTTTAATTCATGGGTTTTGATTATTCTTTTTTATAAACAAAATATATAAATAAAAGGTTATTAAAATTGCTTTTCAAATAAGGTAATTTTTTTATAAGAGTATTTCCATTAACATTTACCTTAATCGAAAAACTATTTTAATTACCTTATATTTAGATAATTTATTTGAAAAATAAAAATTATAAAACTTGTCGACCAAACAACACCCACTAACACCTAACATTTCTTCTTCTTCTTTTCTCTAGTTTTTGTTTTCTTAACCTTGGTACCTCTTGCTACCTCTTTATCTTCGATCTCTAATGCCACAACAAATGCCACATCTCCAACAATCAACAATTCTACAAACATACCTTCATCTCCCTTCTTTGTTGTCATCCACCACTAGCCATTAAATGGGAGCAATAGGGATAAGCAACACAACTACCAAATAATGTAAGAATGGGACAGGATTAAGTTGCTCTTTCAAAGTACACCTCAAGCTACCATACACCCACAATAACATACCCACCACAACAAAAAAGTAACGTAGAACATCATGATAATGAGTAGAGTAGAGACAATTCACCACCTTAAACCCTACCATTATGTACTCCTTCCAAGCACTAGAGCTCAATTATGCCAAAGCTCCACAATTTCGCAATTTCTCTACATTATGGTGTTTCCTTTGATATAAATTTCCCTAAACCCTAAATTTTCTTTTGATTAATTTTGAATGAATTATCTCTACTTAAGCTATGTTTATTTATGGATTATGTATATGTGAGCTACATGAGTAATTTTAATGGGTGGAGTTAAGGAATCTTGATTTCGTTTAACATGGTTATGGATTTGTTTGATTAAGTTATTTCTAATGAATATATTATACCATATCCTTTAAAATGTATTTAATTATATTTTGGAACTGAAAATTTGAGAAATTTTTATGGAATCAATCAAATTTAGTTTTTTAGGTGAAAACTCTTGAAGGTTTGGAATTTGTTCGATCATTGAGTTATTATGTTATAAATATTATAAAATTTATATTAGAATATTTTTAATTTCATTTACAAACAATAAATTTAAATATTTTAACAAGATTTGACCATATTTTCATTTTATACTTTAATACCATAATTTTTTAATTAGATAATTATTTATAATTTTTAATTAATGAATTATACACTCTATTATATAATCCACACTTATGTCAATTACGGCGGTAATACCCATTCATTTTAGATTTAAGTTTCCACTTAAACAAAAATCTGTAGCTGTAAATTTTTATGTGTTACAACCAATGAGCTCAAATCCTTGGGAAAAAGTTTCACTATAGAGGAGAAGGTGAGAAGGATTTTGAGGAACTCAAAAGATGTTGCTTGAATGAAAAGCACTTAAAAAATGAAGAAGAGGAAGGTGATGACAATGATGGGATGGCCATCCAAGTTTGAAGATTTAAGATATAGTTCAATGGAAAACAAGATAACATGAATGAAGAAACATCTTCACACAAGACATGACTTCTAATTTTCATTAAAAAAATCTACAAAAATTATGTTAAGTAGGAGTACCAATGTAATCCCCAAAAAATTTAGAAAATCTATAATTCAATAAATAGCTTTTATTTAAAATAAATTAGCTTTTAAAAATTATATAGTTTAATTATTATATGGATTTTGATTATATAAAAGTAGATAGGAATATTTAATAAATTAAAATAAATATTTTATTAATTTATCGTACTCATTTTATTTAAATAATTTTTTCAAACCAATATTTTACTAAAATTATCCTTTTTAAGCTCATATATTTAATTATATTAAATTAAATTATTAAATAAATTTATTATTAAAAATATTAAATTATTTTAATTTCTCCCATTTCTTTTATTATTTTCCTTTTTTTCCTTCCCTTCTCCTTTTTCTCCTTTTTCCTCCTTTTTTTTCTTTCTTTTTTTTTCTCTTCCTTTGGGCCGCCGCAGCCGGCCTATTCTCTCCACCCTGCGCACCTGGGCCTTGGGCCTATTCCTTCCCTCCCCACCTTCTCCTTCTTCCACACACGACACAACCCAGCCCATCCCTCCTTTCTTTTTTTTTTCCAGACTGGACCGGCCAACCTATCCCTCTTTCCTGTACCGGTCCACCCGCTCGCACCCCTTCCCCTTCCCCTTCCTCCTTTCTTCTTCCATGCCCGACCACCATTCTTTGCCATGATCGAGCACGCCGGCCGCACCTGCAGGGGCCGTGCCCGACCACCACCTACCTCCCTGCTACTCCCCCTCTCTCCCCCGTCATTTTCTTTCCTAATTTGAACCAAACTAACCCCTACATCCCTAGCCCGCATGCCCTCTTCCTTTCCTTCTTCTTCCCTCCCTTCCCCCTGCCACCCTACTGTAGCCCCGATCGGCCACTTACTCCCCCTGCCTCTCCCTCTTCTTTTTTTTTTACCCTCACCAACCCTTTTCGAGCCCTTTTCTCCTTCCCCGAGCTCCTTCTCTCATTTTCTCCTCCTCCCATTTTTCCCTTGGTTTTTGCACGCTGCAGCCAACCGCCGCTCCAACCACCGTACCAAGCCCCTGCACCGCCCATTGCCACCCTATACCTCAGCCCTACACCACCACGAGACCACCCAAGCCACCCTCGAGCCCCTACCATTCCTCTCTTCTCCACCTCTTCTTTTTCTCCCCACTTTTCTCCCTTATCGGCAAGCCACCTCCAACCGCCCCGTTCTCCGCCGTCTCGCCACCTATGCCACCACCCAAACCACCAATCCACACCCCGCAACCTCCTCTACCACCCCATACCTTACTTTCCCTAAAATAGCCCCTGTACCCCTCCATTTCCCCTCTCTTTTCCTTCCTTCTCATCCATGCCCAGCCCGACAGCCATCTTTGCCACCCTGTCGCCGCTGCCTCCGCCGCCCTCTACTGCTGTGAAACCATCCCCAGCCTCCACCCACACCCCCTCTTCACTCTTGCACCCTTCCCTTACCTCCAATCCTCCCCCATCTACCTCCTTTTCTAGCCTAAAGACCCTAAACCGAGCCATCTCCCCCTCCCTTCTACCTCATTACCTTCGAACCCTTTTCTCCCCCTTATTCTGCTTGTGGCTCACACTATTCATGCAGCGTGAGCTCCTACTTGATTTGGAATTTATTTATCTAAATTTTGAGGTATATTAATAGTTAATTAAAGTGTATTAGTATTAAATAAATTTTTATTAAGTTTTATCCTTTTAATTTCTTACTTCTAACATAATAATTATTGATATTATTTTTAGGTGTTGAGTTACTAATTAAGCCTTGAATCCTTAACCGGGATACCAGTAAGGTTTGATCTTTGCGGGATTAAGGTAATCGTTAAACCCCACTTAAACGCATGGAAAAACATATGCTAGCACATTAGGGATTTTAGTATGATTTTATGCATGTTATGTGTTGCTTAGTATGATATATAAGGTTGCTTATATTGATTGATAAAAAGAAAAATATGCTAGCTTTTGTGCCATGTGTAGAGATGATACTTAAGGAAGGAGTTTGATTATTGATGGAAATGTTAAATGCTTGTCTATGATGTGTTATGTCATTAATGCATGAATAATATTATTGTGAGCCTAAGGGTATTTTAATATGCCTATGTAAGTATGTGATCTAATATATGTAGTTGCTAATGAGTATTATATTGAATAATGACAAGTTGGTGGTGTTAGATGATAAGAATAAAGTACTAATATTAGTATTTTATGTAGTGGTGGTAAATTCATAAGAGTGGTGTAATAAAGGGGTAAAATGGAAATTTTATAAGTAAAAGGGTATTTTGGTACCTTCGAAAGAAAAGGGTAAAATGATAATTTTGTAAGTCAAAGGGTATTTTGGTAATTTCAAAAGAAAAGGGTGAAATGATAATTTTATAAGTAAAAGGATAAAATTGTAAGTTTTAAGAAAAAAGGGGTATTATGGTAATTTTGGAGGCAAAAAGGCAATATGGTAATTTTATGATTAAATGGCAAAATGATAATTTTATAAGTAAAGGGGTATTATGGTAATTTTGGAGGAAAGAGTAAAGTGGTAATTTTGGAGTCAAGGGCTAGTAATTTTATAAGTAAGTGGTGAGAATGGTAATTTTGGAAGTAAGGGGTACTATGGTAATTTTGGAAGAGAAGGGTAAGAAGGGTAATTTTGGAAGTAATGGGTAAAATAGCAATTTTGGATGTACAAGTGTATTATGGTAATTTGCAAGCAAAAAGGTAATATGGTAAAATTGGATGAAAGGGGGTAAAATGGTAATTTTTATAAATAAAAGGATATTATGGTAATTTGGAAGTAAGGGGTAGAAGGATAATTTTGTAAATAAAAGGTTGTTTATGGTAAACTTGGGAGTAAGGGGTAATTTGGTAATTATAAAAACGACGAAGGGTAATTTGGTAATTAAGTTATGATTATAGAAGGGCAAAATAATATTTATACAAATGGAGAAGGGTAAATTGGTAATTATAATTATGGAGAAGGGTAGAATGGTAATTATGACAATGGAAAAGGATAATTTGGTAATTTAACCAACTAAGGGGCAATTCGGTAATTATGATGATGGAGAAGGGCAATTTGATAATTTAATCAACTAAAGGGTGAGTTAGTAATTATTTAACCTACTAAAGGGGCAAATTGGTAATCATGACAGCGAAGATGGGTAATTTGGTAATTTATCCACTAAAGGGTAAGTTGCTGATTGTAATAAAAGAAAAGGGTAAATTGGTAATCTAACAAACCAAATGGGAGACATGTTAAGTGTAGCAATCATGAGGGGTGAATGGTGATCTAAAAAGTGTAGGAGATAACTTGGTAACCTAAATCGGATAAGGGTTAATTTGGTAATTATGCAACCTAAAGGGTAATAGGGTGATTTGTCAAGTAAGGAAGGGATGACTTAGCAATTATATAAGTAAGGGGTTAAATAAGTAATTTGTACCTAATATATCGTTGTGATTGTGGAATTCCATGATATGATTCAAATAATTCTAATTAGCAAGGTAAGAGTATTTGATAATTAGTAAGTATCACAAGAACAAATCCTAATTCAGAATTAGATGAGATTATGATGGCCTTAATGTTTTCTCTGTGATATCTTGGATAACGGTCAGAATAAGAAATGACTAACGATATCAGAATAATTGAAAGTGGATAAGTATCTGATTATTGTGCTTTTTGAGATCACCTTAATTAAGACACTAATACTTAAAGTGAAAGACCTCGAGATCGGGAATTGTGACTCTTTAGGGGTCGCTACCCTAAAGACGTGGCTTAGTCCACGATTATTCTGGTACTTGCTGGTGTGCCTTTGTGCTCCAGTTAGGCCCTATATCTTACTCTATCCAGCTCTACGGACCTAGTTAGGGGGTATGCATACTTATGGATTAGGTATCCTTGTTGGTAGGGTACTGAGTAGCTTTATGCACCAGTACGACCAGGGTACCTTTGCGTCCCTGGGTTCGTGGTTGAAGGGTACTGAGTAGCTTGTATGCACCGGTACGACTGGTGTACCTTTGTGTCTCGGGTTCTTGATCTCCCGTCCAAGGCAAATAAATGGTATTGTTGTGCTGATTAAAGAAAGGAAAAATACTATTCATGAAAGTGAAAGATTAATGAGTCAGGCCTAGTTGACTTATGATAATGAGTACCGATCCATCGGTTATAATAGTGGCCCAGGAGCATGTTGCCCTAGCAAGTGATTATGAGTATCGATCCACCAGATATAATAGTGGCCCAGGAGCGTGTTGCCCTGGCAAGTGATTATGAGTACCGATCCACCGGATATAATAGTGGCCCAGGAGCGTGTTGCCCTGGATGATGATGATATGTATTCTAATCCACTGGCTAAAACAGTGGGGGTCCCGAGCTCAATAAAAAAAGCATTGGATGTGAATAAATTATGGAAAGATATTAATTACTTATAGTGGAACACCTTGTGAGTCGGGGCCAGACCGATCCACCGGCGAATAATAGTGGCCAGGAGCGTTCTGCCCTGGAGACAGATCCACCGGCAATAATAGTGGTCAGGAGTGTTATGCCCTGTATGTATTCAGGTCGACCGGCTATAATAGTGGAGTTCCTGCACTCACTTGGATATAACCAGAGAGATGATTGAATAATGATGGACTGATGGCTTAAGGCCAAAAGTATCAATCGTACCTTATAACTTGTTGATATGAGGCAGCCTTGTTATATATATGATTGTTATGTATGCACCTCTCATTACATATGTCTATCGCTTGCATTATGTGTTGCATTGCGGGCTTGTTTTTAATTGTGGTATTAAAGGGTTACTTAGTACTATAGTACTGAAGGGTTCGCTTCATGGGGCCCTTGCCTATTTAATGGGCAATGCCCCTTGCAGGTCTTTTCAGGTGCTACTCAAGTGGGCAACAGAAAAGAGAGTAAGGAATTATCCGGAACCGTTTAGGGGTTTTCTCCTTCTCTTTTAAATTCTTGGTTTTAATGTTAATGTTGTTAATGTAACCACCACTGGTGGATTCTATTCTTGTAAATGATATGATATGCTACTTTGATTTAAAATGGATTGTAAATTGTGTTTTATGCTTTTAGCCTTAGCACTTAGTACTGGAACGGTAGGAGTGAACCGGTCTAGTACTAAGTGTGGCGGTAATATCCCCAAGATTCATGATTTTATAATTTGTTTCCGCTAACTCTTCCCAATAAAATGAAAATTTTCAGTTGTGAATTTTGGGGGTGTTACAACCAAGTCATAAGATTCCTGACTGCCCATTATTGGAACATATATAAAATATCAAAAAATAAACTAAAAATTACATGAAGGAATCTAGGGACAATTGAAATCTGACAAAGAGGAGACATCTAAGATAATCTATATGTTATAGCCTTACGAGATGAATCAATGATACTATACCAATAAGCCCTTGTGCCACTACAACATCATAAACAAATATTTTAAAAAGGGAAAATTATGCTTGATGGCTAAAGATGTAGAAAATGAAGATGACTCTCAAGTAAATCTTGCTAACCTTAAGATTAACATACCTAAATTTATATAAGATAAAGTAATAGGCTTACTTTTCTATTATACTAAAGAATATATGGATTTGGGTGATGCATTTATAACTTTAAAACATAATTATAAAATTGCAAAGAAATCTATTATTACATGATGATGGAAGAAATTCATCTACTAAAGAACAAAAATAGCTTGCTAAACTTTTTCCTCTAAGAGATCGAATTGGAGAATGAGATCTTAAAAGAAGAATTAGTTGGGATAACTATTGTTACCAACCTAGATCCCCATATAGATCTTCATAAAGAATGTGAGAAAATATTGAGCATATGATAGAAGAACTAAAGAAGTTGGAAACCATCAAGTAGAAAGGTAAGTAATTCCTTGAGTTGAGTTTAGATTAAAGGGTAATAAAGAGAAATATTAACATTGCTGAAAAGGAAATAGATGTACTAGCTAATAAAATAAAAGGCTCACAACTAAGAAAAAGACTACATGCTATAGAAAATCCAAATGCAAAGTTCACTTGGAATAGAATTCAAAGGATGATAAATAACAAGTCTAACAATAAAAATAAAAAAGAAGAAGAAGAAGAAGAAGAAGAAGAACAAGAACAAGAAGAAGAACAAGAACAAGAACAAGAACAAGAAGAAGAAATGACTTGGATACATTGTTCAAAGAAAAAATGTTAGCAACATACCTAGTTATAGTATTAGAAACAATATAGAAAATAATACTAAGAATTGGGACGAGAAATAGATAAATCATTTTAAGAGATGTGTATATATTAGTTACTTTAATATTACAATATGCATGTATGGAAAAAATGATCATAAAACATCCAGTTACCCTAGGAAGAATGTTATAAATTGATGTAGGAGCATCTAATAATAACATTTCACTAATTATTTTTTTAATTTAAGGGATCATAAAACATGTTTAACTTGCATGTAATTAATTAGCTAAAATATAAGAAAATAAGTGGACGTACCAACCCATGCATGCACGGTAGCACGTTCAGCCCAAGCATAACCAATTATGGTAGCATGTCTAACCTAAGCCCAACTAACTATGGTGGCACATCAAACCCAAAGCCAACTGGCTATTTTATTATTATTATTATTTATAAATATTATGCCACCTAAGAAGCCAAATCAACCTAAGCCTAAGGCTGATTTCAAAAAATCAACTAAAAAAAGAGAAAAAGAAAAAGAAGACAAGGAGATGTTAGAGTAGGTGAGGAAAGTCAGCCAAGTTAACAAATTAGATAATTTTAATTGGCTAAGCATGGGAGTTGCTTGATTAGGTATAGATTAATTTAATGCTTTGTACTTTGAGTTATTACCTACCATTTTTGCATATAAGTGGCTCCATGCTGTGGTATAGCTATTAGAATATAACATATGGGTTGACCTCATTTTAATTCTCATCCAACTAGTTGTTATATTATATTAGATAACTAGATAGTAAATAATGGTTGGACTATAACACCCCCAAAATTTTGCACATTTTTTTAGAAACAAAACTTATAAATTAAAACCATAAAATTCGGGGATGCTACCACCACACTTAATACTGGATTGGTTTACTTCTACCGTTCAAGTATCAAGTGCTAAGGATAAGAAAAACTACACATAACATTATTAAATAATCTAACTTCATGAATACGGAAATCAGAGTATGCATAAGTCTTTACATAATTTAAAATACGCTATTTTCAGAGAATTAAAATAAGAATAATAATAAAATTATTTCTATAGACTCAAACATAATTAAAAGATAACATGAATAATAATTTCAAATGGAAAACGACCACGCCACTCCAAGACCCGATCCAGCCTATAATCACTCAGCCCCACCTCATGACCCATAGACATTAATGGCATGGAAATGAACATCGCCTACCTGCAACATATTAGATGGGCCTTATGCTCATGGGAATGAGCATAAATTATAAAAGGGGTGATCAGTACGCTATGTACTGAGTAAGGTAACCGAACTCTAAGGCCAACACATAAGCACATAAAATCATGCAAGATAATAATCAACTTATAATTTCAAACCCACACATATGATACATAAAAGCTTACAGAGTATTACACAACTTATAATCAACAAACCCACACATAAGGCCCAAAAAGGTCTAGATCAATTATTTAATCATTCTTTTATTAGAAGTCGATTCACACCATGATAACATAACCTTGGAAAATAACATGTTAATCAATTAAATAGGAAGATAATCAAGCTATGCATGAGTCTAGAGTAGCAAATCCTTGATTAGCTACTGGGTTTAGTCTTCTTCTAGATGTTTATTAGTGCTTCTAGGATTTTCCTTTATGCAGAATCTTTGTGCTTTACCTACTCTAGACACTAATGATGTGCTGGGGGTATCAATACTAAAAGTTCTGGTCACCTAGGTAAGTTACTTGGCTTCAGCTGGACTTTGTGTCCTCTAGTTTGGATAGGCTTCCATGGTATGTGAGACCATGAGGTGGTACATAGAATAAGGATGAAGGTGTGGATAAAGAAAAATGAAAAAAAAGGAAAAGAGAAAGAGAAATAATGGCTTATAAATTAATGACCTAATGACTTATACAAGCTTGATAAATATGGAAAATTATGTGAATGGGTTATAGAAGCCTTGATTAATTGTTTGAACAACCTACGTATTAAATTGTATGTTGCTATCTATTATGTTCACGTTATGTTGATAAGAATGACGAGTCCTAATTTGTATAAGTCGTGTCTAGCATGAGGTCTTAATATATTATATGACCATGATAGAACATGTATATCTAATTTTATGGCATAAATATGATATATGTTTAGTTTAACCTCCATAGTATACTAGGAAATTTTATGCTTGTCACTTTTGTTGAGAAGGTAACTTGGCTTACTCAGTACAAAGTGTACTGGTGTGCTCCTTTCTTTGGTCACCTACTCATTCCGACGAGCAGAGGACCATGTTTAGGTTCTTTTTGGATCTCTAGTACTAGGTCTACCTCATTTTGGGCTTGATATCAATAATCTTTTTTTTTTACAACGGACCAAGGTTTTGAGCTACGCCATACTGTTGCTTTCTTTGTAATCTTTTACTTTAGTTAATCTCCTTTCATGTATTCATATTTGGGGACTGTTAAGGTCCTTCTTTGTAAACATTTTCTTTGCTATGTATATATCATGTTTTTTACGTACTCTACTTTTATTTTGATTGGTTTGGTTTCTTAGCATAGTATCTAATATGTGACAAGGCGTTGACACCTATCTTATGTTAGGTGTGGTGGTAGCATCTCATTTTTCTTAGGTATATTTAGTTTTTCCACTTTTGTAGTGTTTTAAAATGAGAATTTTCAGTATTAAAAAATAGATATGTTACACAATTAGTAAGCAGTGAATAGGGGTCGATCCCATAAAAATAGTGATGTAATTCATATATTTTTATTATCATATAAATTCCACCAGTTATCCAATAAAGAAGACTAATAACTAATAATGAAAAGAATAAAAACTAGCAATTAACATAATAACTGAAGAACAATAATGGAATAATAGGAGTCAGAGGACATATTCAATATGGAGATATCAATCGATTATTGAATAAAATAATTACCTAAAGTTAACCTACAAAAGTTCACATGCCTTATACAAATAAACCAAGGTCCATTCATGATTTATTGTATAACCAATTAATAACGTAGGATACGATATCTAGATTTAATTAATAGCAGCATTAACGATTAGGGAACAACTAAACCAGAAATATAATTACAATATGCTTGGATTATGTAATTATAAAGATTAATAAACATAGATTAAATAATTAACCTATTTGCTACTTGTGGATGTATATGTTAAAAATTACCGATTAGCATTTGCTTAGCACTCACATTACTAGGTGATCAAGCTAGATAATAAAACACAAATCTTAAATCGATGATCATTAAAATTGGTTATTAATCTAACCAAAAATACAATAACAATTAAGTTCAATTCACATCTCACAATTAATTATCCCATGACCTTCAATTATCCACCATCCCGATACTAATCTAGCCTAGTATATTGATAAAACTAGAACGCGTAGATACTAAATACATAAAAATCATAACTTTAATAAACATAGAGAAATAAAATAATAAAGGTTAAATTAAACTGCACAAACACAAGCTCAATTAATTAAATTAATAATGAGAATTGCATTAAACATGATAAAAAAAATATGAACTAACTAAACGAAACAAAGGAAAGAAAGAATTTAGGGGATTGCAGATGCACGAACATGGTGTGATCCTCAATTCTTCAAGTACAACAATTAACTAAATAAATCTAACAAAATAACCCTAATGGTTTAGAAATAATGAAATTAAAGTCAAAATTCTCTCTGTAGTGCTCTTTGATACTCTATTCGATCTAATATATGTTATATATATATAGATAAAAGGTTATACGAATCAAATCAAAAATATGACAAAATACATGATACCTAAATTTTGCTCTAGCATTATGCACGTGAGATGAATTAATGGAACACGTGGAAGGAGAACCAAGGCTCGTATTTCCATAAATACTGAGGGGGCACATATTTCCTATCTATTCATCATCTTCTCTTGATTTTTTTCACATGACTTCTCTTTTAAGATCTTTCATGATTGTACATCCATATTTCAATGACTCCAAGCTTGCATTTCATATTGCGCTTCTTTTCCTTAATTTTCGACCCTAATTACCTTAATCTTATATTTTTCTGTAAAACTAGGCCAAAAGAAAAAAAAACTTGAGGAAAATGGTTCAATTGTTATAATATATATAGAATGATAGGTCAGGATATGTCAAATAATTCCACAGAATATGCACATATTACTCCTCGTGAGTAGGAGGCAACATTTGCAATTACAAATGCCTACGTACCCTTTTATGAAGATAAAAATTCAGTGTTTGTCACAAACACAAACTTATTAAGTACTACTACTAATATTTTAAGGATTGGTGTTATGCCACATGGTACTTTAAAAATAGAATCATGATTATTTGTTTCATGTTCTTGACAATTCTTACCTAATCAAGTTAGAAATTAATACTCTAGTAAGTTCCAAAGGTTTTTTTTGGATTCTTCCCCAAAAAACCTATAGTTTTATGATCATATTGTGTGGACTGACTTCTTAAAAGTGTTTAGGCTAAAAAGCTCACAATAAAGTGTAACACCCCCAAAATTCACTACTGAAAAATTTCGTTTTATTAAAGGATAATTGCGGAAGCAGATTAATAAAACGTGAACTTTGGGAGTATTACCGCCACACTTAGTACCAGACCGGTTCACTCATACCGTTCCAGTACTAAGTGCTAAGGCTAAAGGAGTAAAATACAAATTTACGGGAACTTAAGCATTTGAAGATCAGAGTAGCACAGTAAATACTTTACAAGAGAAACATTCAACCACGGTGATTACAAAATGACAAATACGTTGAATTTAAAGGAGATAAATTAAAACCCTAAAAATTTCCGAACAGTACCTTACGCTCTCCTCAAGGGCCCACTGGAATAGCACCTGAACACAACCTGCAAGGGGTACTGCCCATTGAATAGGCAGGGGCCCCAGGAAGGGAACCCTTTAGTACTACGGTACTGAGTAACCCTTTAAAAACACACTTAAAATACAGGCACGCCATATTACACATGATACTACCACATTCAGATATAACCATAGGTATAAACATGGTATTCAGATCCAATTATTTGTACATCCAATAACTCAATCATACATTAATAACGTATACGTAAAATTCACTTTCATATATTCAATAATCAATCAACTAGTATCAATTAGGCCATGATCAGTAATCTAGATATTTTTCGGGCCTTGAGGCCATTAATCAATCGTCTTAATGACTAGTATTTTTCCATAACTCATTCGCATCCAAAATAAACTTTATTGAGCTCGGGACCCCCACTATTCTGGCCGGTGGGTCGGAATACATATAACTCATCATCCAGGGCGCAACGCTCCTGGCCACTATTATAACCGGTGGACCGGGATTTATAATGAATCATCACCCAGGGCACAACGCTCTGGCCACTATTATAACCGGTGGACCGGTACTCAATATCATATAAATCAACTGGTCCCGGCTCGTTAATCCTTCACTTTAACAATTAGTATTTTCCCCTTTTTATTCAGCACAACAATTCCATTTTATTTGCCTCGATAGGGAGATCAAGAACCCGGGACACAAAGGTACACCGGTCGCACTGGTGCATAAAAGCAACTCGGTACCCTTCAACTAGTAACCCAGGGACGCAAAGGTACCCTGGTCGTACTGGTGCATAAAGCTAACTCAGTACCCTACCGACAAGGACACCTAATCCTTAAGTATAAAATTACTATCTTACCTCCTTTAATTTCCAAAGTACCATTCCGCCCTTAGATTGTAAAATTATCATTTCGTCCTTTAATCATAAAACTACTATTTTGCCCTTTAATTATAAAATTACAATTTTACCCTTTTATTATAACATTACCAAATTGTCCTTTTATTACAATTTACCAAATTGCCATTCTTTTTAACATGATCACCAAATTGCCCCTTTTATTTACAAAAATTACTCTTTCATCCTTTATTCACAAAATTACAATTTTACCCCCTACTTCCAAAATTACTATTTTCTCCTTTTATTAACAAATTCACCATTTTACTCTTTACACACCCTTATTATTAAATTATTATTAATACTACATGAAGTATTAACCTTAAAGTCTCACCCATGACTCTTATAATTAATGTAATGCTTATTAGCACATATCCATGTATTAGGCCATACTCATATACAATATACATTTTTAAAATCTCCCCCTAATGCTAACAAAATGTTACACATGTAATAAGGATCACCATAGCATATAACAACATGGATAATAATTTATATTTTCCCTAACCACCAAATTATTACCCTAAATATTATCCCCATACACATCATCAATCTATCATGCTTCCTTTTCATCAACAACCACATTAACCACATATAATATGCCAAGCAACACATATCAAGCATGATACACACTAATAATGCCTAATGTGATAATATGCATTAATCCATGCATTTAAGCGGGATTTAACGGTTACCTTAATCTCGCAAAATTATCAAACCTTACCAAGCACAATTAGCAATTCAACACCTAAAATAACATCCATCATATACATGTTAGAATATAGAAATAAAAAGGGTAAGATTTTATAAAAGAAATTTATTTAATAAAACACTTTAAATAATTATCATTATACCTCAAAATTTTCCAAACAATTTCCAACATAAGGGGTAAAGCTCACGCTGCATGAGCAGCGTGAGTGTCATGCATAAATGGGCAGGGAAATGGCTCGAAGAGGGGTGGAGGAAGAGAAATCAACCATGTTCGGGTTGAGGTCTTTGGGCTAGAAAAGAGGGTGGTTGGGGGAGGTTTGGTGGCAAGGTAAGGATGCAGGAGTGAAGAGGGGGTGTTAGTGGTGGCCAAGGATGGTTTCGCGGCGGCTGAAGGCGGCGGATACGGCGGCGGCAAGGCGGCGAAGATGGCTGGTGATAAGGGGGAAAATGGGGAGAAAAGAAGGAAGGGGTGGAGAAGGGAGGAAGTGTAGGGCTCAAGGGGGCGGTGTGGGGATGCAGGGCAGTAGGGGGTGGTGGCAGGAGTCGGCGCAGGGGTTGGGGGCGGCGGTCGGAGCGGCGGACGGCGGCGGCGCAGGGAGAAAACAGAAAAACAAAGGAAAGAAGGGAGGAGAGAGGAGGGAGCTCGGGGGAAGAAGAGGGCTCGACAATGGGACAATAAAATGGCCAAATGGGAGAAGAAAAGAAGAGGAAAGGGCAAGGGGCAGATGGCAGGGCATAGGGCGGCAGGGAGGCGGTAGGGTGGCAGGGAGAGGGTGGCGACGGGAAAGGGGAGTTGCAGAAATGGATAGGGTGCAGGGGTAGTTCGGCTCGAAGGAGGGGAGAAGAGGACAGGGTAGAGGGAGGGAGTAGCAGGGGCAGGTGCAGTGGCAGGCGGCGACAATCGCAGGTGGTAGGCGGCTGTAGGCGGCGGCGTGCTCGACCATGGCAGAAATGTTGGTCGGGCGTGGGAGAAGAAGGCAGGGAGGAAGAAGCTGGGCGAGCGGTTGGACCGGCGCAGGAAAGAAGAGAGCCGGCCGGTCGAGGGAGGAAGTAAAGGAAGGAGGGCGGGCTGGTGTGCCGTGCGAGGAAGAGAGGGAAGGAGGATCGGGCCTGTGGCCCAGCGCGCAAGGAGGGGGGGAAGCAGGCCAGCAGCCTGGCGGCCCAAAGCCAGGAATAAGGGAGGAAAAAAAAGAAATAGGGGAAAGGAGAAAGAAAAGAAAAAGTAGGAAAAGGAAAGTGGGAAAAATGGAAAATTTTAAAATAATTAAACTTATAAAATAATAGGATGTAATATTTTTGATAATAAGTTTATTTAATAATTTAATTTAATATAATTAAATATATAGCTTAAAAAGGGATAATTATAGTAAAACATTAATTTGGAAATTTATTTAAATAAAACAATATGATAAATAGCAAAATATTTATTTTTAATTTATTAAATACTCTTATCCAAATTTTCATACTCTAAAATCCATAAAATAATTAAAATAAATAATTTTAAAAGCTAATTTTATTTCAAATAAAGTCATTTATTAAAATATAGGTTTTCGAAATTTTTGGGGTATTACATAAAGGGCACTAAAGTGAATGAATTGAGCATGAATAAGTATCATCCCTTCTTTTGAAAACCAAAAGTACACGTTTCCCATCACTAATGTAGTGAATTATTGAGGTAATCCAACAAATAAAATTAAGAGAATCTTTAGATTATTTATATCAGAGGCAACCATCTACTTTTAAGATAATTTTTAGGTGAATGATCATCATCGAGTGGGTAAACCTAGGGTCTCTTGGACAAATACACTTTAGGGGTTTATATCAATTGATCAAAAGCAAGTATCAGGATTTTGGGTGGAACCCACTTAGCGTGACAAGTATGAGTCATCTAACAAATATTTATTTGATGTAATGATTACAAATTCCCATATGAATTTTGTATCTATTATAAAAAAAATAAAATAAAAATAAAAATAGATGTTGGGATTACATTCATCATTGCCCCTTTCAAATGCTTTTAAAAAATGGATAAAGACAAATAAAATATCATAATCACTCCTAGGATAGGGGTTTGCGAGGCAATATAAATTCAAAAGATGAAGGAAATCTAAGAATCCATATATGTGGGAATGAGACTTGGCATGCAACATTTTTAGGAGCAATCAATGGCTTCTTGTATACAATCAATGGCATATTCATCCAAATTTGTAGTTATGTTTTGTATCAATACATATGTTGCATATCAAAGAGTGGAAAATAGTAGCAACCCTACACTGAATTAGCCGAAAAAATTCTTAGTATCCTTAAATTTGCTCACCACCAGATAATCAAACTGAACGTTCACACCATTTTTGGAACTGCATATCAAATAAGGCACATAAGCAATTGATAAATGGCTTCCTGAATACAAACAATTACATGGAGAAAGCTCTTAGAAATGATGAAAATCGAGACTACTCATTTGGCAAAAGCACCTCTAGCTCTCCTCATTCCACCTAGCCAATTACCAAGAAGGCTAAGTATGCTTATCGAAAGGCTCAACAAATTGAGATAATAGAATGAAAACTAATATCTTAAAATAAACAAAAGAAAATAGTTTTGTGATGGAAAAGTGGATACTTAATGTTGTTACTTTGTCCCGTCAATCTGAGCAAAGCACTATAAGCTCAAAACATCACATTTTTTTATCATATTCTCTGACTACTAGTATGGTCATGATAATTATTCTTGATTCGACACCATAAAATAATAAAAAGAAAAATAAAAAATAAAAAATTATATCAATAATATTTATTATCATAATAATAATAATAATTTTTATAACAATTACATTAATAATTATAATATCATATTAATAATAGTTAGGTGAATAATTGTAATCACAATAATTATATTAATAATTATTATTGTTATAAGAATATTTATATTAATAATTATTATAGTAGTTATAATAATTATATTCATATTTACCATATTTTTAATTTAATAATACTGTTAATATTAATAATTATACTACTACTACTAATAATTAATTCAAATTATAAATAAAAATGATTATAATAATTATTATGATAATTATATTCATAATTATAATGATTACATTAATCATAATTATTATAATAATCATGTTAGTAATGATAATAGTATTATTCATAATAATAGTATTAATAAAAATATTAATAGTTATAATTGTAATAAATATATTAATAATTATCATCATAATAATTATATCAATAGTTATCATCATAATAATTATATCAACAGTTATTATCATAATATTTATGTCAATAGCTATTATCATAATAATTATATCAAAAATAATTATCATAATAATTATATCAATATTTATATTAGTATTTACTATACTATTTATCATACAATTATTAATATTAATAATGAACTTATTGGTTATTATTTGATATAATAAGCTGTAAAAATAAGCTCTAAATAAATAAGGCCTTATTATAATGTCAAGAGGTACCGGAGTTTGTTAATGAGCATTATCTTATGGTTTCTCGTGAATATGGAAATAGGTATATAACTGTTATACTTAATGTTAAATGTTGCCAGATGGTATTGCAATTTGCAAGCAATGTTGTATTCAGAATCCCTATAGGAACTCCGTATAGAATTTTATAGGCAATTTTCAAGCACCCAACCTAGAAGGAAACTAGGAAAGAATGTAGGTCCAACACCTTTGCATGGTGAAGATGAGGACACTTCCATCCCTACATCCTTGACTAGTGGTTTCATTTTGGACTTGACCGCCCTCACAAAGACTCCTTGTTTGACATAGGAACCAATATCTTACGAAAGCTATAGCTATGCACCTAAAGGATGATGCCCAGCCATATGGAGGAGAGTTGTGGGCCCCTTGGTTTGATGGTGATTTCACTGTAGCTAAGCTAGAGAAAGTGAGAAGGGTGAACAATGGTTTTGTGTCCTATTCTCATTGACTGGTTAGAATAGAACAGTCCATTACCATAACTCATAAAAGGAGACCATATTTACACAAGGATGACAACATTGATTCAAATCGAAACAAAGTTGTCTTTCCCTAGAGGTAGAAATAGCCATCAAGATGAAACATAATGAAGTAATTGCAAAACCACCACTGTTGTCTAAGTTCTTTGTAACACACGCTGAGATGCCAACAACCATTGCTAATGAAAATGTAAAAAATAAAATAAAGATATTATGAACTTAACTGGCCATAATAGTTTGGTGTGACTTTAAGAAGCATATGCAGATAAGGATATAGTTTATGTAGTTTGGCCACGACAGTTGTGTAATGGTGGTGAATTATTGATTGCATAATGTCAACAGGTGAATGATATTCAGAAGAATATGCAAAAGCTGTGATAGCTTAAATTCTCAATGTTGTTGCTAATTGCCATCTTCAATGTGATGTTCATAAAGACCTCAAACCAAATAATTCTCTTACTTCTAAATACGATAATGCTTCTTAAGGCCATTTATTTTGGTCTCAAAGCTAGATGAAAGGCTAAATGATTTTGTAGGAAATGCGTATGCAGGGATTGCATTCCATCCTAACCGATGATAATTCCATCCAAAGAAAGAAATAAAGGGAATTTTTTTTGAGGTGAGAATCTTTTGGTCCTAAAGGTAATGTTAGGAATAATTGTCAGGTCCATCTAATGAACAACTCAGCTATTTAGAGCTAGATAAGTTCTTCCCAGGAATTATTTTTAGTTGTTCTTACAATCTAAGTCTCATTGCGGATCGGTATCATCATTTCCTTCTTTCATTATTACTCAATTACACATTAGGGATTCCTTGTTTCACCATACTAGAGTTGTCTAAAGCATTATGCAACAAAGGGATATTGTTAAAGAGTACTCTTACAGTAGATATGTCACCTACGGTTCTACAAGGAGTGAAAACTTGCTATCCCATATTTTTTTATCAATTGAAAGTGGGAAATATGTAACTATGTTGATATTATATTTTGATGGATGCATTAATGAAAGTGGGAAATACTTTACATTAATTAACCACCTTTCCTCTCCCCTCCCCTTTTCCAAAATAAAATTAACATAATAATAGTAGCAACAAAAAAATGACTCAAAATAATAATAATAATAATAATAATAATAATAATAATAATAGAAAATAGTTGCCAGCTTAAATATTAATTTTGCGATAGGAAGTGTATGAAATTGATCTACCCATAGGTATGGTTGCTAAAGGGATACAACATGTCAGAATCTTAGATCCCAAACAATTGTTTGATGAATGCATTCTTGGCTGGCAATAATAATTGGTTATCCAATATCTCTCGTATTCCATGTGACTTTGCAATGACACAATCGAAATATTAACTCTGACCTAAAGGCCCTTATGGTGGATGATCCATGCAATGTTTCAGTGAATGATGTATAAAATTAGAGAATGCAACACTATCTAGACTTCTACATTCATGTGAGGTAGACTTGTAATAGAATTGGGAAAAATTGAATATAAAAGATCAGTAAGCACTATGTAGCTTATATCATTTCAAACAAAGACTCTGTGTAAGAACTCACTAGTCTTCATATGAGACTAAGATAGTTACTCATAAAACATGAAAAAAAACAATGGAGAGCTGCATATCATTATATCAACCAAACTAATAACATACATGTATGCAAATGTGATGAAATTATAAAAGAATAAAAGGGAAAGGATGTCATAAACTAAATATCAGCCAAACTGAATCACCAAACACCTAAATATTTAAAGGTTACAGTCGGGCGACTAAAAAATTTGAGGAAAATTGGTTGAACTTGGGATCAAACTTCAGTTTTCATCATGTATTAACAAGAGGAAGCTGCATATTGCATTTTACACCAAGGCCAAGAAGCATGTATCGTCATTAATTAAAAACCCATCCAAAGATTATGATACTCAAATTTGATAAAAATGTACAATCTATTGTAGAAAATCTATCTCCAAAAAATGATCATAGAGAAATAGACCAAGCTTCTATCATGTATTTATTTTTTCATTTCATAGTCACCTTTTCAATTCTCAAATTTACATCGGTGGATTCTAAATTTGAATTATTTTTCTTTACTATAAGACTGTCCAATACACATTGAGAAACTAAGGAATTAAACTTAACATAATTGGCCATATCACGACATACAAAACCCATAATGAGATATCGCAAAACATCTGCCGCTAAATATAAAATTTAATATAAATAAGCCATTTTGTAAAGTGAGGAATAAACAATAGTCTATATACAATAACTTCCATCAATAATAGAGGAATAATCATGTAAAAGGTAATAGAGAAATTGAAAGAAGAAACTAATATTAGAACTAGCATCTTTTAAAACAAATTATTTCTTTATTTTATTTTTTGTATAGAAGGTAGAGGTAACACCTCCCAACTTCGATAAGGTTAAGATGTACAAGCCCTCATCTCTAATAACTTAGTTGTATAACAATTCACCATCCAAAAATACTTGGGTAGTGAGAAAAAATGTAAATATATATTATTATTTTAACTGCCAAAGAGTCTAATACTTGGACATTTATGTCTTATTTGGTTCTTAGAAAATCACGAGGAAAGGAAAAAAAATCAGATGGAAAATAGAAATAAGTTGTTTGGTTGCGTAGAAAGTAATAAGGAAAGAACATAAGAAAGAAAAAGTAAAAAAAAAGTTATACTGGTATATTTTTCTCCATTAAACCCAGGGAAAATATAAAACTAGTGAGGAAAATTTTAGATAGCTATACTCGACACTCATTTCGGAGAATTGATGTTAGCCAAATTAAAAAAAAAACATAATAATATTACTAATAATAATAACTGGATAATGAGTAGATGTAAAAAAATATTGCTACTATTTAATTGTAGCTATACAATAAAACTGTGGTTACGGTCAGGGTGTCGTGAATAATATTTTATATGTTTCGGTTGTCACAACCTAATTTTTTTAATTCTTTTACACAACAAATATCTTAAAATATTGATAAATATCGACCAATGCCAGTAAATATCGGCTAATATGGGTAAAATATTGGTTGATGTCTGAAATTGTGCCGATATCACAGCAATAAATATGTGATTTTCTAAAATGGCTGTATTTTTGAAATTTTGCATCGCGACTGGCCCAAAAACTACGAAATTGCTGCTGATACATAATTGTAGTATCGATATTTCAATGTATGATTATAGTCGCCACGAACTGATATATGATATCGATGAATGTGATCGCCTATTCTCCAGAATTTCTTTCTGAAAGTTAACTATGTGCTATTTTGTTACCGAGCCCATCGAAGCCTAATGCATCAAATTTCAATTTTTTTTTATGTTTTTTTATTTTTTTATTTTTGTTTGGTGTTGCAATTATGAACCGGATTGAAGTGATTGTTTTTGGAGTAAACCTTATGGTATGACAATAGATCCCGTGCTTATTAAATAAATAATTTATCGGAGAAAGTAACTGAAAGTAAGTAGTAAATATTACTGCTAGTAATATTTTCTTTATATATATATATATATATATATATATATATATATATATATATATATTGTCCCACAATTTTTATTGAAATAAATTACTAAAAATATTTATCTATTGTTCCTTATTTTACACCCACATACCAAATTCTATACAATCGAAAGTTACATTGATCCAAACATACCGTAATGTTGTATTTCATTGTGAACTTATTTTGAAGAGCGTTCTATTTAGCTGATACAATGCATTTATTTATCTACAAACTTAGAACTATTTATATTTTATATTAAGATTATGATAAGATGCTTTCTAGCTACTCGGACATTCAAATATTTATGAAATTTTTTATGTATTAATATAATATTTTAAGTTTAATCAAATATATAAAAGTATTTAAATAATAATAATCAACTTTCCTCGAAACTTTCTTTCTGCAAAACTAAACATCAAAATTTTTTTTTAAGAATTATATTTTCCACAAGTTTTTTTCAACAACCAAACGAATAAAAGAAATTTGATTTCTCTTATTTATTTTCTTCATTTTTATTTCCTTTTCATTTTCTGTTCCTTCTTATTTTTAATAAACCAAACAAAACCTTAGAGAAAAGATTAAACAGAAGCTTGAATTAACACAATTATAAATATGGAATACGAAATGTGTGTGTGTGTGTGTGTGTGTGTGTGTGTGTGTGTGTATATATATCGAGAGAGAGAGAGAGTGAGTGATTGCATAGACCCAATTTTTATGAAACAAAAGGAGCCACAAGAAAAGAAATTTACAAAAAAGTAGTGAGAAATTAAAATGAGATAAAAAGGATGATAATGCATCTATCTTAAGATCAACATATTTTTATTTAGAATCATTCCATGAAGGCTTCTTTTGATACTATGATAAAAATTTCCTCAAAACATAAAGCTATGGAAATAACAAAAAATATTAGGCCTCGTAGTAAGGCCTTCCGAGTATATTTTAAGTTTGTTTGGCATGCAATAAAAAAAAAGATCAAACTGATTAGCTCAAATAAAAAATTGAAAATAAAATAACACAAATTCCTTTCCTAGTTCCATGAGGTAAAATAAGAAAGTTCAGATAAATTTCAATGTACATACTTCCTTAGAGGTATGTTCTTGTAAGTTATATTCCTTGTACCAAATGAGCCCTTAGTAGGGGTGTGTATTGTTGAATATCCGCATCCAAACGGATATTTTTTCGGATATCCAATCCGACAGGATATTTGATATTCTATATCCTAATCTACATTCGAATACTCTGGATGTCCGAAACATCGGATATTTGAAATATTGGATCGGATTTCGGATATATTCGATTATTGAAAAAAAATATCTAATTATTAAATTATCATATATAATCTATAATTTTTTTTTTGCAAAAACATTTGTTTAATTGTTCAACCTACATACAAAAAGATATAATACATGATTAATCATCTCCATAAAAATTAGCGATCAAGATTTGTGAACAATGACGCTCTAGAACTGTTGGAACGACTTAAGGCTCAACAAATTTAGGATTTTTTTTCATGATCTGGGTGCTTATGTGTGTGTAGACGGTGACCTTATTGACTGTTTGTAGAGTATGGATGTTTATTTTAGACTTTAGTTTAGTAAATTATTTATGGACTCATGTTCTATAGTAAAAAAATGATCCAAACTTGAAGATTGAAAGAAAAAAATTAGATTATAAATTAAACGATGCCTAAATATAACTAACTTATTCTTAAAATCAGATATTTTTGGCGGATTGGATAATTAGGGCTGTGAAAAAATTCGTAATCCGAAAATTCGATCCGAGTTTTAGGATATCTGATCCGGGTTTTAAAAATCGGAGCGGATATCCGATCCAGTCAAAATTAAAAATTTTTGGGGCGAATATCCGATCTGATATTTTTCCGGATTATTCGATCCGATTAAAATATCCAGTATATAAGAAAAATATTTTTTTAAAATAAAATATATAAATATTTTTTTATTAAATAAATTATATATATAATTATTTAACCTAAAAATTATGGATTTATGGACTTTAGATTATTGTTGTATTTGTGTTTATTAGGAATATACCTCCCGGCCTTATCTTCAAATATAATAACCTACAGTAAATAAGTGAAAAGTCAGTTAGTAAAAGTATGATTGACGTAAAGAGGTAGTAATAAGGAGAAACTTTAGCAGAAAATATCTCTCCAACAGAAAATATCTCTCTGTATCTTTTCTACTTTCCTCTCTGCTGTAATTATAAATATGCCAAGGTCTATCAATAATAAATTTGATCTTTTTTTCTCATATTTCTCTGTTCTTATTATGGTACCCCTTCATCCATTGTTGACCTACAATGGTACATGGACTCTGGTGCAACAAACCATGTGACCTCTGATCTCAGCAATATTTCTCTTCAATCTCCATATCATGGTAAAGACCAACTTGCAGTTGGTAATGGTATGCTTCTTCCCATCTCCCATATTGGTCATCATTCTCTCCCCACTTCCTCCTCTTCCCTTTGCTTAAATCGTGTTCTTCATGTTCCATCTATTACAAAAAATTTACTTAGTGTTTCTCAGCTAACCAAAGACAATAATGTTTTTATGGAGTTTCATCCAACTAAGTGTTTTGTTAAGAACTTGCGGGGCAAGATCCTACTCCAAGGGACTGTTGATGATGGTTTGTATCGTCTCACTTCGGCAGTTCAATTTCCTCAAACTCTTAATCTCCTCCTCGTGTGTTTCTTGGTGAAAGAACCTCTCTTCAAGGCTGGCCTCAACGACTTGCTCATCCTCATGAGTCTATCCTTCGGTCTCTAGTATCCAGATTCAAACTTCCTTTATCAAATAAATTATTTCCCCATGTCTGCGAACTTCCTTTATCAAATTAAATTATTTCCCCATGTCAAGAGTCATTGCCTCCCTCTTCCTAGTAGTCAATCATCTAGCTCTTCTCCTTTCGATCTCGTTTATTCCAATGTATGGGGTCCTTCCCCCGTTCTCTCATTTTATGGATATCGATATTCCGTTATTTTTGTTGATGACTCTACCAAGTTTACATGGATTTATTTCATGTCCCACAAGTCTGAAGTCTTTACTATTTTCAAATCCTTTTCTTACTATGTTGCGGGTCCAATTCAATTGCCATATTAAAGCCCTTTAAACTGATTGGGGGGGGGGGTGAATATCGCAATGTATCTTCTTTTCTTCACACACTCGGCATTTCCCATCGTATCTCCTGCCCCCATACTGAAGCCCAAAATGGCGCTGCTGAGCGTCAACATCGTATTATTATTGAGAAAGGCCTCACCTTACATGCTCAATCCTCTCAGCTTCTGGGAATTTTCTTTCCATACTGCTGTTTATGCTTCCAACAGAACCATCACTCCTCTACTCCAAAATAAATCTCCCTATGAATGTCTATATACACATTCCTCAAGTCATTGGGTGTCTCTGCTTCCCTTTTCTTCGTCCGTATAATTCACATAAACTGCAGTTCCGCTCCTTACCATGCATTTTTCTGGGTTACAACTCCAAACACAAAGGTTACTTATGTCATCATCTTGCTACCTCCAGAACATATATCACACGCCATGTTGTCTTCAATGAACATGTATTTCCTTATTCATTACACTCTCAACAGATTCGCACTCCTTCCCCTTCTCGTCCTAACTGTTCCTCTTCACAATCTGCTTCCTTCACCTTACCCACCTCTTCCTCTAATTTTCACAATCCACCTCCAAACACAGCTAACGACATGGTCATGTCTGACTCTTCTCCTTTCCAGCCTACTATTCCCTCTCCTCTATCATCCCACCCCTCTTCTCCATCCTCGCTTCCTTCCTTTCCTCTAGTGAACTGCCGAGTTGCTGACCCTACTGTCCAGCAGTCCCCTTCCTATCTTCGCCCCTCTAGCACATCCACTCACCCAATGGTCACCCGTGCCCGTACGCACTCCCTCAAACCCAAAGCCCTTATCACAAGTCCTCACCCATTATCAGCTACACTGAACCGCACACCTTCTTGCAGGCCTCCAAATGTAGTGCATGGCAGCAGGCTATGGAAGCTGAGTATATTGATCTCATGCACAACCACACATGGACCTTAGTTCCCAAACCTCTTAACACCAATGTCGTTGGTTGCAAATGGGTATATCGAGTTAAACAAAAAGTAGATGGCTCACTTGATTGTTTCAAAGCTCACCTTGTGGCTAAAGGCTTTCATCAACAAGAGGGTGTTGATTACTTTGACACCTTTAGTCCGGTTGTCAAACCCACAACTATTTGTGTGGTTTTATCACTGGCCATTACCCATAATTGGTGTCTTCATCAGGTTGATATCAACCATGTCTTCCTAAATGGTACCTTAACTGAAGTTATTTATATGGAACAACCCAAAGTCTTTATTGATCCCTCAAAACCAACTGATGTTTGCCGTCTACACAAAGCTTTATATGGTCTCAAGCAAGCTCCGCGTGCTTGGTTCACGAAACTCAAATCATTTTTATATTCCACTGGATTCTCATCTTGCCGTTCTGATTCCTCTCTGTTTATTATGAAGAAATCATCACTGGTCTGCTATGTTTTGGTCTATGTTGATGATCTTATTATTAGCGGGAGTGATCAACCTTTCATTCAATAGTTTATTCAATTCCTTAACAGTACCTTCTCCCTTAAGGATCTTGGTCCGTTACACTACTTCCTTGGCATTGAAGTGTCCCGTGGCCCTTCACACCTGCATCTCACTCAGTCCAAATATGTCTGTGACCTTCATGCTCGCTCATAGATGCTGGACTGCAAACCCATAGCCTCACCAGCTGAGCCACACTCTCGTCTCTCTCTCAAAGGTGATCCATTTGAGAATCCTCACCTCTATCGTAGTATAGTTGGTGCCCTTCAATATGCTACCATAACTCACCCAGAGATATCCTATGTTGTCAACAGAGTTTGTCAGTTCATGCACAAACCTACTGATTTACATTGGCGTGCGGTGAAGCGTATACTAAGGTACCTAAAGGGAACTCTCCCACTTGGTCTTCTTCTCACTCCCAATGTTGATAATAAACTATGTGTTTATTCGGATGCTGGATGGGCTTCTGATTCGGATGATTGCCGCTCCCAAGATGGGTTTGCTATCTTTTATGGTGGCAATTTAATCAGTTGGCCTTCACGTAAGCAAAGGGTTGTTGCTCGATCAAGCACTCAAGCTGAATACTGTGCTTTGGCTTTTGCCTCTGCTGAATCATTATGGTTACAGCAGTTGCTTTGTGAAATGTTTGCTCCCATCACTCACCCGCCCATCATTCACTGTGAAAATTTAAGTGCCACATACCTTGCTGCCAATCCGGTACTTCATCACATATCAAAATATATTCAGATTGATTACCACCTTGTCAGAGAACGTGTGGTCGCTGGAGAAATACGTGTTCAACATATTCCTTCTCTTCACCAATGGGCAGATATTTTCACTAAGGCTATGGGCACAGCTCGGTTTGGCATTCTTTGATCCAAGCTTCATGTCCATGCTTGCCCATGAGCTTGCGGGGGGCTATTAGGAATATACCTCCCGTCCTTATCTTCAAATATTATTTACTTGCGGTAAATAAGTGAAAAGTCAGTTAGTAAAAGTATGATTGACGTAAAGAGCTAGTAATAAGGAGAAACTTTAGCAGAAAATATCTGTCCAACAGAAAATATCTCTCTGTATCTTTTCTACTTTCCTCTCTGTTGTAATTATAAATATGCCAAGGTCTATCAATAATAAATTTGATCTTTTCTTCTCATATTTCTCTGTTCTTATTAGTGTTATGGACTTTGGACTTTGGATTATTGTTGATTTGATGTATTTGTTATGGACTTTGGATTTTTAGAATTTATTTTAATTTAATTCTAGCAGGTTAAAATATCCACATTTGGATATTTCAATGTGCATATTTGGATTATTGTTGATTTATTGTATTTGTTATGGAATTTGGATTTTTAGAATTTATTTTAATTTAATTCTAGCAGGTTAAAATATCAACATATGGATATTTCAATGCGGATGTTTGGATATCGGATATCGGATATCCGAATTTCAATTATCAAATTTTCGGATATCTGGTCATAAACAAGTCTTTTTTGTTGAAAAATAAATATTTTTTGGATAATCGTATGTACCAGATATATCCGATATCCATATCCAATTTTTCGGATATCTGAATAATCGGATATCCGCTATTAATGGATACGGATACGGATATAGGTTACTAAATATCCGATCAGATCAGATATCCGAAAAAAAATCCAACCGGATACGGATATCCGATTTCGCACAGCCCTATGGATAATCCACTAAAAAATTGGATCGGATATTTGCTCTGGTCAAACTTATATTTGACCAGATCAGATATCTAAAATTTTGGATCGATTTTTTCGGATAGCGGATCATTTTTTTGGATCCTGATTTTTCTGCACAGCCCTAGCCCTTAGTGCATGTACTTTGTTTCTTTTGAATTACATGTAATTTAATAGCACAAATACTCGTATGATTTATTGAAAAATATTAGTGTCCGATATAATATGAAAAGTAAAATAGAATCGAAAATAACTTGACTTTTGAAATATAAAAATAGTGGCTGTGTAATACTTTTTTTTTCTTTCTTTTTTCCCTCTCTATAGGCTCTATATGATATTTACTGGTGCATTCCAAAGGGTTAAAGCAATGGGAGGAGTAGTAAACTGTCTTATAAACATAAGATTTAACCCATGTTTAGCCTATGTGGAATTTATTTTTTCATACATCCCAACCATCATTCCCTCAAACTAGTCTGTATCATTATCTGCAATGATCTGTGGGTCACTAGGTCTCCTACATCCAACGGTAATCATTTTCATGGGAATCTTCGTTCACCCTCACGATCATCATTATACTCGCCCATATGACTGCACTTGGGGCGTAGCTTCGATATTATTTTTGGTGGATCGAGGGTCCATAACGCCAACCCAATTAGAACCTAAGATGAACCCTGTGTTTAGCTAATGCAGGACTATATTTGCATATCCCAAAAAAAAACAAAAAAAAAGTATGTATCAAGTGTTGGTGAATACGCTGTTCAAATTTCAAACTCCTAGAGAAGTTTCAACTACCCTGTATTTGCACACTTGACACTCTATGTGTGATAAATAAGTCCTTCAAGAATAAAAAAGTCAATGATATACTTGTAGTTTTTTGCATATGAACCAAACCAGCATCGGTAGTAAAAACGTAACCTACGTATAGATGTAGGCCAGTTAAGATCGTCATGAGACAAGGAAAAAAAATATGCATATGAAATAAGACAACCAAATACACCAATATAGATCACCTGAAAATATATGTTAAAACTACAGCAATCCCCAAAAGGCCAACAAAATTAGCCAGTAGGATGTTGAGAATGAAAGGAAGAGAATCATCTATTGTATAAAGATCTAATGACAGCCTACAAAATCAATTCAACATGTAAAGTGGAAGCGGACACAACCAGAAAACCCTGAAGACTACCTAAGCCTCATTAACTGCTTTTCAGGAAGCATGCTTAAACCTACCTGTTCAGTATTCTTCCACATGGAGTGCGATCATAAAAAATGGAGAGGCACATGGACCAGTGTACTCAAAAGCATATCATGTACCCGGATAGCAGCCTTTATACCACCAAATGCAAATGAGAAAGCCCTCGCCAATGTTAAAACATAAATTATTATGCAGAAAATGCTCAATACACCCTGCAAATGATTAGAAAATCAAAATAAAAAGTGCATCATTATTCAATACCCTAAATGCTATCAAAATAAAAAATTTTGATGGCGCATAAAATCGGATACATAACATAAAGATTGTTTATAGCTCTTATATTTGTGATTAGTGACTCTACCGTCAATTTTATTGGGTAGAGTTCACATAATTTGAGGAGTGTAATAAATAAGTTTACTCATATCATGAGTTCTCCAAGCAAGTTAAAACCTAGTCAAAACTGCTCCTTGTTGATTGTCACAAAATATCTCGATGGCCAACTTACAGTTGGGTAATGAGGTCTTTCATAATGTTTTATCTCTATCTCAAGCAGAAACCCAGAGCTAATTTCCTGAGCTATTCATCATGAAAGCGTCAACATCAAGATGTGAACGGTTCAGTAGTCAACATCCTTACTCTAGAGTACTTAGGTAATGAACATCCTAGTTGATGTTTGAACCACTTCTAATCAAATTCAGGAAAGCAATACAGACTCCAAAGGTTCCTTTCATATGTATGGTTCTAGGCATTCATTTCCTGTTACAAACCAATGCTCTCAACTTTCTCCCCTTTTGAATATCTCATTGTTTCTGAAACTGCTGGTAGATAGATTACCTAAGAAAAGAACTAAAGCATTTGAAACAGATTCGAGAACCTGTGTCTAGAATATCATCTTGTATATTACCACATAAAACGACAAAGAATAGCCTCCCACATCACTTCCGCTTGTTGTGTCAGCCCAAAATGACAGCCATAGATCAGGTGATTTGCATTAAAAGTGCATATATGAATATCAAAGTAGCAACAAACCAGCTTGAAAATGCAGCATAATTTCTGGAGAAGAAAAATGAATTACTATCATAAACAGAAGCCAGAAATCAAAAAGCAAATTCAACAGCGACGGACGCTGGATAAACATTTAAAAACATAAGAGAAATAGCTCACTGGTATACAGCCAGTTCAACTTTTCCTTCTTTCCTTTCTTCAGTATCAATGATTTCCTCTACACCACTACAAATAGAAACAAAGTCTCTCTGTTCCTGAAGATTTTCCTCAACAATAGCTATTGCTTGGCAACTTTTGTGCTTTTGACTCTGAACAGATTGTGATGAATTATTTACTACAAATAAGGTGTGTGCTGAATATTGAGAGAATGTCAAATCAAAAGGGCTCCCCACAAACTTTATGTACCCTTTATCCAGAAGAACTATTATATCTGCAGAAGCTATCGCTTAATGAAAAGAAATTATACAGTAAGAAATCCGTCACTGTATGCTTTAAAATATCATAATAAGGAAAAAAATGAAGTCTTCATATGTAGGAATACTTTTATACTCTTTCAAACATTGATGATCCCTAAAATCATGATTTTGGGGGCATCCTATGCAAGAATCTTCTATACAAAAAACCTAGAAATGTAGGGCTATCAAATAGATCATGCTTCATTCTTGTAGATGCAAGAACTTTTTTGGCATAGGATGTACAATGGTCTCTTACACTATTTAGTAGAAAAATAATGCTTAATGGATTTCAAAATCCAGCTACAGACAATAATATCATCACCATGGAGGGAAAAGCATTAATAATTTTAATTGTCCCCTCTAATTTTGGATCCAATTCTGTATGTATAACAACATACATGAAATTCTAATCCAACAACACTTAACCTTTGGTTGGTGCTGGCATTCACAAAATAGCATCAATCTGTTGTAGAGAAAGATACCTATTATACCACAGCCACACTCCCCCTCAGATACACCTGCTGCATTTAGGCATAGTGAGAAAAATAGTATCACTTTCAGCTTTGTACATACATGACATACTTATGGAGTTAATTGATATATAATCCAATGACTTGGATTTTTCTCGTCACTCCCAATCTTCTGATACTAAACAACAAGAAGGCTGCAAGGAACAGCCTAAATTATTCTTTTTTACATGTAATTAAGTCCTTTCTATTGGATGCACCCAACATTTCATGAACAACCCTACAAGGATCGGCAATCCCAACATTATTCCCCTCTTAGGAAACTCATCCCAATTGACTAATACTTTCAAGTGGCGAACAATCAACCATCCAAAGAGGTAATGACAGATTTCTGGTGGAAAGATTGGAGCACTAGAGTCTTGAGTAGGGTGCCATGACATATCAAGTTGTGGGAAGTTTAGTAGGTGGGGATGTGAGGAAGCAAAGATGACAAGCTGGCGGATCAATATAGGGTGGAGCATATTCTTTAGCCCATAATTTTTCCTTGAGATGATCCAAGAACATTAATTGTGGCTAACTAGAGTTCATTTCTTGTACGTAGCTGGCTTCCAATTAGACTCAAGGCTTCCTTTTGACCATGAGATAAGTTAAGCTTGGATAGATGAAGTGATGGTAGCTTGCGGCATGTCATCCTAAGGTTCAATTGTACCACAATTGCGTGGTCAAGACTCTCAATGCCGATCATTTAGGTGGCCATAAAGACTTCCATAGAGCTAGCAAGGGTGACATGGAAGTGATAGAGGGCTGCCATGGTATCTTTTGATGTACTCGAGACTTGGAATATAGCACGGTTGTGACTGCCACCGATTTAGGTGGTACATGTGAGATAAGCAAGGGTGTTACTCATCTAATCGGTGATAGCAGCCCAGCTAAATCCTCAACACCAATTCCAAGGGTGAATATGAGGGGTGCTGAGGGAACGGAGGTGGAAGATGTGGTCTATAGTTGGAGTTGTGGACAACCATGGGCTGGTTAAGGGGTTCATTGGTGGATAGGGAGGACAACCAGAATGTCTTGGGCGGTGCTGAAGTGTTTGGGCCAAGGGAGGACAACCTAATCTGTCAGCCCATGTCAAGAATGGAAAATGGTGAGAAATTATTAGGTTGTCCAGAGTATATTGAACTGATCAGGTTTGTCAGCCCAAAGAAGAGAAGAAAGAACATGAATCAGTCAATCATCAACTTCAAACTGCCCACTAATAGTATAAATTCAAAGAGCATAAAGGGAAATTTCTGCTAACTCGTAAATATGCAAAAGCAGTTTACACTGAACACATAAACAGACTAGAGAGAAGAAAGAATGCATTTTTGATACAATAATCATTCCAATTTCCTGATAACTTGTCCTTTTTAATGGAATTGGTCATCTATCAAAGAAAAAATGTGAGATTGGCATTCTAAATTTAACATTGTGCCATTCATGAAGAGTTTTTATGGAAATGAGTCACTCTCGGGGTGAATATGCCACAAGAAAGTATTACCTCCACATGTCATGGAAACTGTTGCACAAATCGACAATCCTGTCTGCATCAACGGACATAAAGGTCTGAATTTCACCTTCAGAGAACTCTGATCTTTCTGCCACATTAAAATGCAGACACTGCATAGGGAAACACCCTCAATGACATTGTTCGGGGCTAGTGATAATTGCATAACTAAATAAATAGAAAGATGTCAACAACAATTAAGATCAAGAGTAATCACAAGAGCTTCAAAGTATCATGCAGTGAGAATCCACATAAAATAAAATATGATCAATAAATTTAAGAGGAAAACTTTATCCGCCAGGATATCTATGTTGGGAATAGAAGTAGAGAGCAATAACTCCTTTGCATTACGTTAAAAAAAGGTTACAGCAAAGGCTCATTATATAGCCTGACAATTAACAAATAATTCCTAAAACTTAGCAACTAACTCCACTACTTTAGGAACATGCCCATTACTCCTAAAACAAAGCTGAACTGAAAAGCAAATGCTTTCTAAATTAACAGACTAATGGAAAATAGATTCATGAACTCAAAAACTAACTGCTCTCTAGACTACACTAGAAAAATAGGAACCACTTCAGCCACTATTTTTTGAAGCACTAACAACACCCCCTTGCTTGAAAAATGCATAATCCGAGTCTCTGTCGAAAGTAATTGTGCTCGACCTGAGAAAGGGCCTTGGTGAAGATATCAGCCACTTGGTCATCAGTAGAACAGAACTCCAACGCTATCTCACCTTTTTCTGTCAAGTTGCGAATGAAATGAAAGCGTGTCAATGTGCTTTGTCCTACTATGGAACGCTGGGTTCTTCGTCATTGCGATGGTAGCTTTTTTGTCACAAAATATTGCTGTGGCACCAAGCTGCTTTTGGTGTATATCAACCATCAACCTTCTCAGCCATACACCTTGACAAGCTGCAAAAGTTACAACAACATACTCTGCTTCTGATGAAGACAGAGCTACCACATCCTGCTTCTTTGTGCTCCAAGAAATATCTCCAGACCCCAAGTTAAATATTTGACCAGAAGTACTTTTTCTGTCATCAACACAAGCAGCCCAATCACTGTCACTATACCCATACAACCTGAAATTAGCATCCTTTGAGTACCAAATCCCAAAATCAGAAGTCCCAGCAACATAGCGCAACACCCTCTTTGCTGCACCCAGATGTTGTGTTGTAGGACTATGCATATATCTTGACAGCACACTCACTAAATACATGATATCTAGACGAGTATGTGTCAAGTAGTTTAATCCACTAATCAGACTTCTGTAGAAATTTGGATCAGCAACCTCTGTACCATCATTGAGCTGCAACTTTTCATTGGTGTTCATGGGTGTAGGTACTGCCTTGCAATTGTGCATCCCAAACCTGAATAGAAGATCCTTTGCATCCTTCCTCTGCGAAAGAAATACCCCATCTTCTACTTACTTCACTTCAAGGCCAAGAAGGCATACTTTACATCAAACTGATAAACTGGGAGATTTAATTTTACAGCAAGGGATAAAAGAGTTCTCACCGTTTCAAAATGAGCAACTAGCAAGAATGTTTCATGAAAATCTATGCCTTGATGTTGTGCGTACCCCTTAGCAACAAGCCTCGCTTTGTATCTTTGTATGCTACCATCTGCATTGTATTTGATCTTGAACACCCATTTGAGACCAATAGGAGTCTTCCCTTATGGTAAATCAACCAATTCCCATGTTTGATTATGTTCGACTGCACTCATCTCTTCCACCATTGCTGCTTTCAATTCAGGGGAAGAATATATGACACTTGAACTGATAAACCAATATCAGTCTCAAGGGAAGTTAGTACTTTCATCAGCCGTAGAAGGCTGAATATGATCAAAAGCTTGATTGAACTCCAGCGAGTGTAATACCTGAAGCGAGCCATAAAGCTGCTTCGAGGGGATAGGGGAGGTTGAGGTTCCCAAGCAGTAAAGACCATACATGAATTTTATGCTCACAGAAAGTCTTTAGTTCGCAGGTCTTTTTTATTTCCCACTTGCTCTGTGGGAATTTCAACCCCTGTTTGTTGTACTAGCCCCTGACCTGTGAGTGAGCCTACACTCTCTCTATTACAGTGAGTTCCACTTCTTATATGCCATCGAATCTCTCAATCACTACTTGTTACAGAAGATGAATGCGAACATACTAAAATAGGTGTTCTTTCCGGAGACAACTGGGAGGTAACTGGAGAGCTTGCTGGAGTTGTGACCTGCTAGTTTACACAAGGAACATCTGCCTCTGCTGATTCTTGACCTGTAAACTCATCGTACCACTGAAAATTGGGATTAGTTTCTTCAGAATTAAAATCCCAGCTTGCATCTTCATTGAACACAACATCCCTACTAACCAAAACTTTGCCACTCACAGGATTATATAACTTGTATGCTTTGGATTGAGTACTATACCCGACAAAAATACATTTTCAGATTTTTCATCAAGCTTACTACGTGACTGTGAGTTTACCAAAGCATAAGCTATACATCCAAAAATTCGTAAGTGGCCTTTCCATGCTTCATATGGAGTCTAGTTTAGAACTACTCTTGTGGGAGAAATATTCAGCAGATAAACCACAGTTGTAATAGCTTCTGCCTAAAGTTGCTTCGGTAGACCTCTGGCCCTTAGCATGCTTCTGCCCAGCTCAACAATAGTACGATTCTTTCGCTTAGCAACACCATTTTGTTCTAGTGTGCGAGGTGTTGTCAGCTCCCTATGGATGCCATTCTCTTCACAGAAAGTATTGTATTCTTTTGAAACAAAATCACCAGCTCGATCAATTCGAAGAGTCTTAATTGAACACCCACTTTGCTTCTCCACCAAAGCCTTAAATTTCTTGAAGTATTCAAATGCTTCTGATTTATATCTCAAGAAATATACCCAGCTCATACGACTATAATCATCAATAAACAGCAAGAAATATCTACTTTCACCCAAAGACTCAACTGACATAGGACCACATAAGTCAGCATGCACAAGTTCAAGACATTTTGATGCCCTCCAAGAGTTTCCCACATGAAATGATGGTCTACTCTATTTACCATACACACACCCTTCACAAAAACCAAGATTATCAATTTTAGGCAACCCTAAAACCATGTCTTTTTTTTTCCCTAACAGTTGTAATCCTTTAACATTCAAGTGACCATATCTCAAATGCCATAATTTTGCTTCTGCATTCTCCTTGGCCACTAAGGCACAATTTTCACCACCAAATGATACATCTAATGGAAACATTTTGTTTGAGGTCATTGGAACATGAAACATCTTTCTACCAGACTTCTTTCATGTATACTACATGCATCATTTTCAAACATAACAGAGTAGCCACTAGTCAACAATTTTCCAACACTTAGTAAGTTATGGGCTAAAGAGGGTACATATTGCACATCATGAAGAAGTTTGGTGTTACCGTGTGTGGATTTGACAGAAACGGTACCCCTCCCTTCAACTTTGACTACCTTGTCATCACCAAGTCGCACTTCTAATTTTTACATCTCATCAAGTTCTTTGAACAGCATCTTGTCACCACACATATGGTTGGAACAACCACTATCAATGAACCAAACGTTATCGGTTACGTTCTCCAGACTAGAGTGAGCCATGAACAAGTTGGCCTCCTCTTGCGGTATCTCTGTGAACTTGGCATGTTTCTGCTCATCCTTTTGCTTAAGCTAGCAATCAGACTCCTTGTGGCCATATTTCTTGCATTAATGACATTCACCATCAAATTTACTCTGCCCCCTTCCACCTCCACGACCACGACCTTGGTTGTGGGAACCACCTCTGCCATGACTCTTTCCACCCCAATTTTTTGACTTGCTTTTGAATGACGACTCCCCCTTCACTTGAAAGGCTTTTTCCTCCATCTTTACAGTAGACTTGTTTATACTCTCTTCATGAGCTACTAAAGAACTCATTAGTTCATCAAAGGTATAGGTAGACAAGTCATTAGCCTCCTCAATTTAAATTAGAATAACAAACTTAATTTAAATTTCACCCAAAATAAGCACCCTAGTAGTTATTATTCTATTAAGATAAAACATGTCGCCCTATAGCATAGGTCTAATGAACACATTTTGTACATATTAGATTAATAACTGAAAAAACCTATCATGAGCACCCCATACCATCGGCCTAACGATTATTAAAAAACAAAAAAACTAGTCGTTCAAAAGATGACGACAATGGACACATAAAAGTTGTATGTGTGTGTACATATATATATAAAGATATACCAATATAATTATTTTAAAAGAATTAGTTATTCATATTAAAATTTCTTACTTAGAGAATTCAAAAACTGAAAAAAGCAGAATTCATTTTTTTTTAAAGTGTAAGAAACTAACACATGCCATAATATAAAAATCACAAATAAAACTAAAATAACATAAAGTAGTCGAAGAGATAAAATGAAATGTGTGGGCAAACATGAAAAATATAGCTTCTAAAAAATCCCCATTGACATTTCAAAAAAAAAAATTACTCTCTTGAATAAAGTGTAATAATCAATTGATTAAATTAATATTAATAAATAAATAAATAGATAAGTAAATATTAATATTAATAATGTTTGCACAATAAAAAATTAATAAAATATTAAATAAACTTTTTAACAAAAATGGCATCAATTATTGTAGGTATCAGTAATTAATGTATATCAATTTCTAAATAAAGGATTAGAGAATAAAAATATTTATAAAATAAATCACACTATATAATAAATTGAGAGAAATTAAAATAGCATTCTTAATATTATTATATTAAACACTCCAATAGTTATTACTATATTAAGCCAATATAATTACAATTATATTTGTAATTGCAATCAATTATCATAATAAATATTATATCATAAACATAATTATTTTGATTAATAATATCATAATGATATTAAGTACAAAACTATTTATTATTATTAATCATTCAAAGTAATGTAGTAATAAATATTAAAAAAAATTATAATTTGTCAATTAATTAAACTTCAACTAAATTAGTACGCCAAAACTAATTAAATTTGTCTAATTTATTACTATTTTTGTCCTTAAATTACCTTATCACGTACATATCAGTTAACAACTTTAGTCGATAATAAAATGAATGACAAACCAAACACACAAAAATAATAAATAAAAGGGATAAACAAAATAGAGCTTACTTATATTGTCTACAATAAATATAAAAAAATCAGAGAAAGTCAAAATCAATGCAAAAATATAGAAGAGAAATTGAGATAAAGAAAAAGAAATCAGATGATGATATTGGTTGGAGAAGTTTGTCGGAAGGTGTGTTCCCTTAACGTCATTAAATAACTTATAAAAAATGTGCAATAAAAAAAATTACTAAAACCAAAATTAATATAAATGACAAGTTTTAGGATTTCAATTATTAATTTATACTAATTCATAAATTAATGATTAGAGGTTAAAAAATTTGCAAAATAAATAACACGTACAATCAAGTAAGAAAAATTAAAATAGCAAACTTAATGTACATCTCAACCAAAATAAGCACCCCAATAGTTATGATTATATTAAGACTATATAATTACAACTATTTATAATTCAATTCAATTATTATAATAAGTATTCCTATCAAAAATATAATTATTAAGATTAAGTTTACCATAATGATAATAATAATTACAAAACAACAGATTATTACTTTTTGAATAAGCCTAAACTAAATTAGAAAGCCAATAGTCATTAAACTTGTCTATTTTTTTCCTACTCAAAACTTAAACTTGACCTATTTTAGTCCTTCAGCAACATATTACCCATGTTCGATAACTAACATATATCAGTTAACAACTTTAGTTATAATAAAACACATAACAAACCAAACACACAAAAAAAATAAATAAAAGTGAATAATAGACTAAACCTAACATACACTTTTAGAGATAAAATATAATTTTTCAATAATAATTAGATTAAATAACAGAAAAAATGAACAAAAATGGCAGAGAAATAGAGAAAAAAAAATACTAAATTACATCAATAATCACGTTAAGGTTTCCATAACTTAGTTTTATCAATTCATATATTTAAATTAGAGGTCAAAAATATTTATTAAATATTTAATATACATGATAAAAGTAAAAAAAGTGAAAAAAAAATTAAAGTAGCAAACATAATCTTGTCTAACCTACATACGAACATCCCAATAGTTGTATTAAAACTTTATAAATACCCTACATACGAGCATAACATTAATTATATTAAGACTTTATAAATACAAATATATTCATAATTGTTTTTAGACAGGGCATAAATAATCACTCTTAATTATACAATGACAAAAATACATTAATATTTATAATAAATAAAGCATTTTAATAATAATATATGTCAACATTTTTAGTTAATAATGAAATAGATGACAATCCAAACATACAAAAATAATAAACAAAAGTTATAAAGTTGCCAAACCTAACTGATATTGTCTAACAAATAAAATAAGTTTTTTTTAAGAATTGGGTAAAATGGTAAAAAAAAAAAGAAAAAAAAGCACATAAAGATCACAGAATTGGAGAAAATGGAATTAAATATGGGTGAGGATAAGGTTTTGACAAGTGTATTTGAAATTGAACTCCTTTGCTAGCATTAAATATTACATAACATATAAAATGTTTGCACAATAAAAATTTAATAAAATATTAAATAAATTTTTTAACAAAAATGGCATCAATTATTTTAGGTATCAATAATTATTGTATATCAATTTCTAAATAAAGGATTAGAGAATAAAAATATTTATAAAATAAATCACACTGTATAATAAATTGAGAGAAATCAAAATGGCATTCTTAATTTTTTTTGGGTCAAAACTTGCTATATATATATTCAACCAAAATATCATTTGTACATTGATAGTCCTAGGTATGACAGACCCATACCTTGGCTCTCACATGTATGTCTTAGCTTAGCATATTTTATTTAGAATCCGCCCCTTCTTTTTTGTAGCATGATACATTACTCTGATCTTGACATTAGCCTTAATCCATTCAGCTATTTGGGAACTTGGGTTACAATTTAAAGTGTGTATAACAAGGTTTCTTTCTCTCCAAATGTGATAAATCAATGTTGCTAGGGCATCAATGGCAATTGGATCCATTGTATCCATCCCGCATAAGGCTTTGGCCATAAGTTTCTACCGATCCACTCTTGAATGTCATCACAGAGGTTTCTGCTGAAATTACATTCAAAGAAAAGGTGCTCATTAGATACAGCATGCTATTCACATAAAACATATGTGGGGGATGCCCCTCCCACTCCAAAACTGAGGATTCTATCTTTCGTGAGCAATTTCCTATGCAGCACTAACCACAAGAAGAAAGCATGACGAGGGTGGATCATTTTGTTCCACATAGCTTTATGGACTTGAGATACTTCGCGCTCTCCAATCAATTTCAGGTAGGCCTGCTTAATGCTGTATGTAGGCCTCCCCATATTGATCGAGAGACAATGTGGATATTTTTCGTAGATTTTAATAAGTCTCTTCCAATACCAAAAAAATGAACAAAAATGGTAGAGAAATAGAGAAAACAAAAAATAAATACAAAATTACATCAATCATCACGTTACGGTTTCCGTAACTTAGTTTTGTCAATTCATATATTTAAACCAGAGGTCAAAAATATTTATTAAATAATTAATACACATGATAAAAGTGAAAAAAGTGAAAAAATTAAAATAGCAAAGATAATCTTATCTAACCTACATACGAACACCCCAATAGTTATATTAAGACTTTATAAATACCCTACATACGAGCATAACATTAATTATATTAAGACTATATAAATAGAATTATATTCATAATTGTTTTTAGACAGGGCATAAATAATCACTCTTAATTAAACAATAACAAAAATTACATTAATATTTATAATAAATCAAGCATTTTAATAATAATATATGTTAACATTTTGAGTTAATAATGAAATAGATGACAATCCAAACATACAAAAATAATAAACAAAAGTGATAAAGTTACCAAACCAAACTCATATTGTCTAACGAATAAAATAAGTTTTTTCAAGAATTGGATAAAATGGTAAAAAAGAAAAAAAAAAGCTCAGAAAGATCATAGAATGGAGAAAATGGAAATAAATATGGGAGAGGATAAGGTTTTGAGAAGTGTATTCGAAATTGAACTCCTTTGCTAGCATTAAATATTACATAAACATAAAATGTTTGTACAATAAAAATTTAATAAAATATTAAATAAACTTTTTAACAAAAATGGCATCAATTACTGTAGGTATCAATAATTAGTGTATACCAATTTCTACTCAAAACTTAAACTTGACCTATTTCAGTCCTTCAGCAACATATTACCCATGTTCGATAACTAACATATATCAATTAACAACTTTAGTTAATAATAAAACACATAACAAACCAAACACACAAAAACAATAAATAAAAGTGAATAATAGACTAAACCTAACATACACTTTCAAAGATAAAATATAATTTTTCAATAATATTTAGATTAAATAACGGAAAAAATGAACAAAAATGGTAGAGAAATAGAGAAAACAAAAAATAAATACTAAATTACATCAATCATCACGTTAAGGTTTCCATAACTTAGTTGTATCAATTCATATATTTAAACTAGAGGTCAATAATATTTATTAAATAATTAATACAGATGATAAAAGTGAAAAAAGTGAAAAAGGTAAAAAAATTAAAATAGCAAACATAATCTTATCTAACCTACATACGAACACCCCAATAGTTATATTAAGACTTTACAAATACCCTAGATCCGAGCATAACATTAATTATAATAACACTATATAAATACAATTATATTCATAATTGTTTTAGGATAGGGCATAAATAATCACTCTTAATTAAACAATAACAAAAATTACATTAATATTTATAATAAATAAAGCATTTTAATAATAATATATGTCAACATTTTTAGTTAATAATGAAATAGATGACAATCCAAACATATAAAAATAATAAACAAAAGTGATAAAGTTGCCAAACCAAACTCTTATTGTCTAACGAATAAAATAAGTTTATTCAAGAATTGGATAAAATGGTAAAAAAGAAAAAAAAAGCTCAGAAAGATCATAGAAATGGAGAAAATGGAAATAAATATAAATATGGGAGAGAATAAGGTTTTGCGAAGTGTATTCGAAATTGAACTCCTTTGCTAGCATTAAATATTACATAACATATAAAATGTTTGTACAATAAAAATTTAATAAAATATTAAATAAACTTTTTAACCAAAAATGGCATCAATTACTGTAGGTGTCAATAATTAATGTATATCAATTTCTACTCAAAACTTAAACTTGACGTACTTTAGTCCTTTAGCAACATATTACCCATGTTCAATAACTAACATATATCAGTTAACAACTTTAGTTAATAATAAAACACATAACAAACCGAACACACAAAAACAATAGATAAAAGTGAATAATAGACTAAACCTAACATACACTTTCAGAGATAAAATATATACTTTTTCAATAATAATTAGATTAAATAACGGAAAAAATGAACAAAAATGGTAGAGAAATAGAGAAAACAAAAAATAAATACTAAATTACATCAATCAATACGTTAAGGTTTCCATAACTTAGTTGTATCCATTCATATATTTAAACCAAAGGTGAAAAATATTTATTAAATATTTAATACACGTGATAAAAGTGAAAAAAGTTAAAAAGGTCAAAAAATAAAAATAGCAAACAAAATCTTGTCTAACCTACATACGAATACCCCAATAGTTATATTTAGACTTTATAAATACCCTACATACGAGCATAACATTAATTATAATATGAATATATAAATCCAATTATATTCATAATTGTTTTTAGACAGGGCATAAATAATCACTCTTAATTAAAAAATAACAAAAATTACATTAACATTTATAATAAATAAAGCATTTTAATAATAACATATGTTAACATTTTTAGTTAATAATGAAACGGATGACAATCCAAACACACAAAAATAATAAACAAAAGTGATAAGGTTGCCAAACCTAACTCATATTGTCTAAAAAATAAAATAATTTTTTTTAAGAATTGGATAAAATGGTAAAAAAGAACAAAAAAAGCTCAAAAAGATCATAGAAATGAAGAAAATGGAAACAAATATGGGTGAGGATAAGGTTTTGAGAAGTTTATTTGAAATTGAACTCCTTTGCTAGCATGAAATATTACATAACATATAAAACGTTTGTACAATAAAAATTTAATAAAATATTAAATAAACTTTTTAACAAAAATGGCATCAATTACTTTAGGTATCGATAATTTATGTATATCAATTCCTACTAAAAACTTAAACTTGACCTGTTTTAGTCCTTCAGCAACATATTACCCATGTTCAATAACAAACTTATATCATTTAACAACTTTAGTTAATAATAAAACACATAACAAAAAGAACACACAAAAACAATAAATAAATGTGAATAATAGACTAAACCTAACATACACTTTCAGAGATAAAATATACTTTTTGAATAATAATTAGATTAAATAATGGAAAAAATGAACAAAAATTGTAGAGAAATATAGAAAAAAAATTAAATACTAAATTACATCAACCATCAGGTTAAGGTTTCCATAACTTAGTTGTATCAATTCATATATTTAAACCAGAGGTCAAAAATATTTATTAAATAATTAATACAGATGAAAAAAGTGAAAAAGTGAAAGAGGTGAAAAAATTAAAATAGCGAACATAATCTTATCTAACCTACATACGAACACCCCAATAGTTATATTAAGACTTTATAAATACCCTACATACGAGCATAACATTAATTATACTAAGACTATATTAATACATTTATATTCATATTTGTTTTTAGATAGGGCATAAATAATCACTCTTAATTACATTAATATTTATAATAAATAAAGCATTTTAATGAAATTGATGACAATATTTATATGTTAACATTTTAAGTTAATAATGAAATTGATGACAATCCAAACACACAAAAATAATAAACAAAAGTGATAAAGTTGCCAAACTTAACTTATATTGTCTAACGAATAAAATAAGTTTTTTCAAGAAGTGGATAAAATGGTAAAAAATAAAAAAAAAGTTTAAAAAGATCATAGAAATGGAGAAAATGGAAATAAATATGGGTGAGGATAAGGTTTTGACAAGTGTATTTGAAATTGAACTCCTTGCTAGCATTAAGTATTACATAACACATAAAACATTTGTACAATAAACATTTGTTAGGAGCAGACTGTTCCTCTCTCCCAAAACTCCTAGTGGATTCGAAGGAGGGATTCCGGGCATGGCAGGACGAGGCAGACCTTGAAAGCATCAGCAAAGTGCACCAATGAATTCCCCACATCGAGATGGATCTATAGATAGGTTAATTGAGGACAATGGTTTATCGACTGAAAACCTAGAGAATAATGTGAAATCGCCATCGCCGATCCAATTTGGAGATTTTTACCCCCGACATTTGGATTTGAAGGTAATGATTTGCATTCAAAATCTTCCCTGAAATTGAGGCCTGGACCTATAGAATTCATTGCACAAATTCATGAGACACAATTTCAAAGGCCCCCTGTCGAGACTGATGAACAACAAATGGATTTGAAGAACTCTTGGGCAATGAAACTTAAGGCTGACAATAATTCGGGTGTGTTGTTGAAATTTTGATAGAAGATATTGAAGAGGAAATCGAATACTGGAAGAACACATTGGTAGGGTGTGTTTTAGGTGGAAAGACAACTGTTAAGCAAATCCAGTCATATGCGGACAACCATTGGAATCATGTAATAAAACCACAGGTTCTGCATTACAAAAGAAGTTGGTACTACTTTTGGTTTGACAATGTAGAGGATAGAGATAAAATTCTGAGAGGAGGACCATGGACTTTAGGATCAAAAAGCCTTATCCTAAAAAAATGGGTGCCTGGGTTTAACTGTGAAATTGAGGATAACAGCAATGTCCCAGTCTGGGTTCTGCTACCAGAATTAGAACCTTGTTTTTGGTCGAATAAGGCTTGGAGCAAAATCACCAGCAAACTGGGGTACCCCTTTGATAGCATGCAAGATCACTACCACAAAGGAGAAAATAGCTTTTTCTAGAGTGCAGGTGGAGATTGATGTATCAAAACCCCTTACAAAGGAAATCAAAGTTAAGACTCCTTTCTCAAGTACCAAAACTCAGAAAGTCATATATGAATTAGCACAAGAGATTTCTGTGCCTTCAAAGGATAGTGAACAGGATAAAAAAGAGGAAGATAGCACAGAAAGTTTTCCAAAACAGAAATTATCAAGACAACTCAGGGATCTTAGAAATAAGCCAAATTTTAAGATGCACCCCAAATGTAAAGCCATCAACCTCACACACTTATCATTTGCAGATGACCTGCTTATTTTTTCAAGGGGTGACCTTCCCTCTATTCAAGTTATAATGCAGACCATTGAGGATTTTTCTAAGGTGTCAGGGCTTCATGCTAATCCACAAAAGACACATATTTACTTTGGTGGGCTGGACAGAGAACAGAAAGACTTCATTCTATCTCAAATTGGGTTATGTGAGGGGGAGTTACCTTTCAGGTATTAGGCCTACCTCTGTGCAGTAAAGGTTTGTCTAACTCCTCTTGTTCTCCTCTTATAGATACTATCAGAAGAAAGTTACATAATTGGGGTTCCCACTACCTCACCTATGCAGGGAGATTGGAATTAATAAATTCTGTGCTTTTTGGTATATATAATTTCTGGTGTAGTGTCTTTGCTCTCCCTAAGGGTGTCCTCAACCAAATTGATAAGTTGTGTAGAGATTTCTTTTGGAACAATTACACCCCTATAGTTGGAAAAAAATTGCAGACCTAAAGATGAGGGGGGGTATGGGGATTAAAGAAATTCTCTCCTGGAACAAAGCCCTCATGACAAAGTGGCTGGCTGCACTAGTCAATACTAAACATAATGTTTGGGTGGAATGGGCAATAGCTTATAACTTAAAAGGTGAAGACCCTTGGGTAGTGGGGATACAACAGAATCTTTCCACTGGATGGAAGAAGATTTTACAGATTAGAGATACTCTGATTCACAAAGCTGGAAGTATTGATGCTGCAAAAAACTTGATTCATCAATGGGGGCAGGGGGAGAAATTTAGTGTTACAGATGCATACCAGTTTTATAAAGAGCTAGCACCTACAGTCTACTAGAGAAGAATTGTTTGGGACAAATGCTGTGTCCCAAAACACTCTGTCATAACCACCCTAATTACACAGAATAATATTCTTACTCAGGATAATCTGTGTAAGAGGGTTTTCAGCTTGCAAATAGATGTCCTTTGTGTTTAGCAGAAGTAGAAACCAGGAATCATCTATGGTTTGCTTGTACTTATTAAAAAGAGGTTATAAACAGTATTTATGCATGGATGGGGATACATAGAAGAGTAATGAACCTGCCTCATGAATTTAGATGGTTCAAAAGACATAATAGAGGGCAGAAGTGGATATAATGCCGGAGGAGAAATGGATTGGTAGCAACAATCTACTATATTTGTAGGAAAGAAATGACATAATTTTTCAAGAGAAGAGAAGAACGCCTAGACAGCTTTAAAGTTTGATCCGGCTTGAGGTGATCTCTAAGGTTCTAGGCAAATTTAGCTCAAATCCTGAGTATCAAAGCATTGTACAACATATCCAAACCTAGATTTGGTTTTTGTCCCCTATTTAGTTTTCTTTGCTTGTTTTGAGGCTGAAGTTGTAAATCCTTTCCGTTGAATAAAAAAAGTAGTCTAATTTCTTAAAAAAAAAGGATGAATTACTGTAGGTATCAATAATTAATGTATATCAATTTCTACTCAAAACTTAAACTTGACCTATTTTAGTCCTTCAGCAACATATTACCCATGTTCGACAACTAACATATATTAGTTAACAACTTTAGTTAATAATAAAACACATAACAAACAGAACACACAAAAACAATAAATAAAAGTGAATAATAGACTAAACCTAACATACACTTTCAGAGATAAAATATACTTTTTCAATAATAATTCGATTAAATAACGGAAAAAATGAACAAAAATGGTAGAGAAATAGAGAAAACAAAAAATAAATACTAAATTACATCAATCATCACGTTAAGGTTTCCATAACTTAGTTGTATCAATTCACATATTTAAACCAGAGGTCAAAAATATTTATTAAATAATTAATACAGCTGATAAAAGTGAAAAAGGTGAAAAAATTAAAATAGCAAACATAATCTTATCTAACCTACATATGAACACCCCAATAGTTATATGAAGACTTTATAAATACTCTACATACGAGCATAACATTAATTATATTTAGACTATATAAATACAATTATATTCATAATTGTTTTTAGATTGGGCATAAATAATCACTCTTAATTAAACAATAAAAAAAATTACATTAATATTTATAATAAATAAAGCATTTTAATAATAATATATGTTAACATTTTAAGTTAATAATCAAATTGATGACAATCCAAACACACAAAAATAATAAACAAAAGGGATAAAGTTGCCAAACCTAACTCATATTGTCTAACAAATAAAATAATGTTTTTCAAGAATTGTATAAAATGGTAAAAAAGAAAAAAAAAGCTCAAAAAGATCATAGACATGGAGAAAATGGAAATAAATATGGGTGAGGATAAGGTTTTGAGAAGTGTACTCGAAATTGAACTCCTTTGCTAGCATTAAATATTACATAACACATAAAAAGTTTGTACAGTTAAAATTTAATAAAATATTAAATAAACTTTTTAACAAAAATGGCATCAATTACTGTAGGTATCAATAATTAATGTATATCAATTTCTACTCAAAACTTAAACTTGAAATATTTTAGTCCTTCATCAACATATTACACATGTTCGATAACTAACATATATTAGTTAACAACTTTAGTTAATAATAAAACACGTAACAAATAGAACACACAAAAACAATAAATAAAAGTGAATAATAGACTAAACCTAACATACACTTTCAGAGATAAAATATACTTTTGAATAATAATTAGATTAAATAACGGAAAAAATGAACAAAAATGGTAGAGAAATAGAGAAAAAATTAAATACTAAATTACATCAATCATCACGTTAAGGTTTCCATAACTTAGTTGTATCCATTCATATATTTAAACCAGAGGTCAAAAATATTTATTAAATATTTAATACACGTGATAAAAGTGAAAATATTGAAAAAAGTGAACAAGGTCAAAAATAAAAATAGCAAAAATCTTGTCTAACCTACATACAAACACCCCAATAGTTATATTAAGACTTTATAAGTACCATACATACGAGCATAACATTAATTATAATAACACTATATAAATACAATTATATTGATAATTGTTTTTAGATAAGGCATAAATAATCACTCTTAATTAAACAATAACAAAAATTACATTAATATTTATAATAAATAAAGCATTTTAATAATATTATATGTTAACATTTTTAGTTAATAATGAAATAAATGACAATCCAAACACACAAAAATAATAAAAAAAAGTGATAAAGTTGCCAAACCTAACTCATATTGTCTAACAAATAAAATAAGTTTTTTTAAGAATTGGATAAAATGGTAAAAAAAAAGAACAAAAAAAAGCTAAAAAAGATCATAGAAATGAAGAAAATGGAAATAAATATGGGTGAGGATAAGGTTTTGAGAAGTATATTTGATATTGAAATCCTTTGCTAGCATTAAATATTACATAACATATAAAACATTTGTACAATAAAAATTTAATAAAATATTAAATAAACTTTTTAACAGAAATGGCGTCAATTACTGTAGGTATCAATAATTAATGTATATCAATTCCTACTCAAAACTTAAACTTGACCTATTTTAGTCCTTCAGCAACATATTACCCTTGTTTGATAACTAACATATATCAGTTAACAACTTTAGTTAATAATAAAACACATAACAAACAAAACACACAAATACAATAAATAAAAGTGAAAAATAAACTAAACCTACCATACACTTTCAAAGATAAAATATACTTTTTTCAATAATAATTCGATTAAATAATGGAAAAAATGAACAAAAATGGTAGAGAAATAGAGAAAACAAAAAATAAATACAAAATTACATCAATCATCAAGTTAAGGTTTCCATAACTTAGTTGTATCCATTCATATACTTAAACCAGGGGTCAAAAATATTTATTAAATATTTAATACACATGATAAAAGTGAAAAAAGTGAAAAAGGTGAAAAAATTAAAATAGCAAACAATATCTTGTCTAACCTACATACGAACACCCCAATAGTTATATTAAGACTTTATAAAAGCCCTACATACGAGCGTATCTTAATTATATTAAGACTATATAAATACAATTATATTTATAATTGTTTTTAGACAGGGCATAAATAATCACTCTTAATTAAACAATAAAAAAAATTACATCAATATTTATAATAAATAACGCATTTTAATAATAATATATGTTGACATGTTTCGTTAATAATGAAATTGATGACAATCCAGGCACACAAAAATAAAAAACAAAAGTGATAAAGTTGCCAAACCTACCTTATATTGTTTAACAAATAAATTAAGTATTTTTAAGAATTGGATAAAATGGTAAAAATGAAAAAAAAAGCTCACAAAGATCATAGAAATGGAGAAAATGGAAATAAATATGGGTGAGGATAAGGTTCTGAGAAGTGTATTTGAAATTGAACTCCTTTGCTAGCATTAAATATTACATAACGTATAAAAGGTTTATATAATAAAATTTTAATAAAATATTAAAGAAACTTTTTAGCAAAAGTGGCATCAATTACTGTAGGTATCAATAATTAATGTACATCAATTTATACTCAAAACTTAAACTTGACCTATTTTAGTCCTTCAGCAATATATTACCCATGTTCAATAACTAACATATATCATTTAACAACTTTAGTTAATAATAAAACACATAACAAACCAAACACACAAAAAGTATAAACCTAACATACACTTTAAGAGATAAAATATACTTTTTCAATAATAATTAGATTAAATAACGGAAAAAATGAAAAAAAAAATGGTATAGAAATAGAGAAAACAAAAAATAAATACTAAATTACATCAATCATCATGTCATAACCTAATAGATGCAAAAACAAAAATGATAACTCAGACAATTAGACTAATTACACAAACTATTAGTCTAATTCAATGAATTAAACATACCTATCACATTAGTTCATAGTTGAACCATGATGTTTTTCAAAAATACCTAGTCAATATTACTTAAGAATAAACCTCGATCATTGATTTATAAAGCTCAACTTTGTCACTCTTCACTTCACTATTGTTCATTAGTGTATCTTCATCTTAATTACGATTGCATACGATCTTCAACAACGATGCCAATCTTCAACTACTACATACCATCGTTGGATCCACCCAAAAGCAACTTGGATTTTGAGAGGAGGAAGAAGGAGGAGGTTGGCACCTTTTTATTTAGAATTTTATTACTTTTTTTTATTATAAGTTATTTACTATTTAATGTCTTCAAAGGAGCACAACTCCCAAAAAAAATTCTCTAGCCTTTATCATGACCCACTTTAGTTTTCTTTTACTATATTTATCTACTAATTCTTTTGCATTTTTTGGTTACTTTTTTTAGGAAAAAATAGTCTGTGGTCCATTTGCCACAAATTATTTGATTTATACACAAATACAGCCCATTACTTCACGTTTTATGTCCACTTTCATTATTCTGTATTTGTACTTTATCCCAAGCTAAGGCTCATATCCCAACTAGATATCACACCTATTGTACTAGCATCAAACGTGATTAGTCTTCTCCTGACCCCAATCACATTAACACTGTATTGTTCAATGTTGCTCTTCCACCATTAATCAATACTTGCTCCTCCGCCATTGAACTTCCATCCCCATCTTCTTCTATGATCCTATGCTCTCTTTTTTGGCCTATAGATTTAGTTGAGGTTTATTAGATTGACATATTATAATATGGTTTTTTCATATTTATTACTATATTACTTTGAATAATTAATAATAATCAATAGTTTTATACTTATTATCATGATGCCATTCTTAATCTAAATAATTATATTTATAATAGAAATATTTATTATAATAATTGATTGCAATTATAAGTATAATTGTGATTATACTAGCTTAATATAATAATAAATATTGGGGTGCTTAATATTATAATATTAAGATTGTGGTTTTAATTTCTATCACTTTATTGTAATTTCTCTCACTTTATTGCAATTTCTCTCACTTTATAGTTCATAGTTTAACATTATAATTGTGATTATACTAGCTTAATATAAATAATTTCAATATCTAATTCTTACTTTAGAAATTGATATAAATTAATTATTGAAACCTACCATAATTGATACCATTTATATGAAAAAAAGTATTTAGTATTTTATTAATTTTTGATTATGCAAACATTTTATATGTTATTGAATATATAATGCCATCAAGGGAGATTAATTTCCATTAGACTTCTCCAAATTTTATCCTCACCCAAATTATTTTCTTTTTCTCTATTTCTAAACTCTTTTTGAACATATTTTTTTTTACCATTTTATCTAATTATTGAAAAATATTATTTTATTTGTTAGATAATATGGGTAAGGTTTAGTCGCTTAATCACTTTTGTTTACTGTTTTTGAATGTTTGAATTGTTATTTATTTTATTATTAACTAAAGTTGTTAACTTATATATTAGTCATGGAACATGCATAATTTAAATTTTAATTAGAAAACAATATATACAAGTTTCATTAGTTGTGACATTCTAATTTAGTTGAGGTTTATTTAATTGGCAAAGTTTAATTTTATTTTCATCTTAATAAATATAATAATAATAATAATACATAAATGATAAATAGTTATTATTATATTAAGATAAAACATCTCACCCCATAGTATAGGTATAATGAACACATTTTGCGCATGTTAGATTAACAACTAAAACAAGCTATCATGGGCACCCTATACTATATGTTTAACGATTATTTAAATAAAAAACTAGTTGTTCATATGACAACGATAATAATGGCCACATAAAAGTTGTATGTATATATAAAGATATACCAATATAATTATTTCAAAAAAATAAGTTGTTCATATCGAAAATGCTTACTTAGAGAATGTAAAATCTTAAAAAAGTAGCATTCTTTTTTTTTGAAAAAAAAAGTTTAAAAAATTAACACAAGCCATAATTTAAAAATCATAAATAAAACTGAAATAACATAAAGTGGTCAAAGGGCTAAAATTAAATATGTGGGCAGACATGTGAAATATAGTTTCTAGAAAAGCCCCATTAACTTTTCCAAAAAAAAACCACATTGTTACTATTTTAAATAAAGTGTAATGTTCAATTGATTTATTTAATAATAATAATAATAAAGTAAAATTGGCCAACATATTCATGAGCACTAGAGTCTTGATAAATTCATCTAAGGACATTAAACTATTATAAGTAAATTAATAGAAAATTTTTGTTTTGAGTGAAAAATCTCATAACTTTTTATCATACTCCTCATCTCTTTTCTCTATTTTAACTTTCGGTGGTCAATTATCCCATAAGCCACCATCTTCCATTGAGCATGTGCTAACTTGTTTAGCATATGCATCAAATTGGTATTAGAGCTTAAGGTTGAGAATTTGGTATAATTTTTATCTCATCTTTTCCTTCTTTACCCCATCTAGGCACAAACACTTCACAAAAATTTTTATAACCACCCATCATAATTTTTGAGCCTAAGTTAACCTCTCCTAACCAAACACATCATCTTTCTCTATTAATTTCTTCTTCGACTCAAGAAACTATGGGCGATGAAAAAATCCCAAGAGGCTTGAGCCTTGAAGAGGCGCAAAACTTGAGAAGAGATAGAGCCATTGAAAACCCTCAAAATAATATGAGAAGAGTTCTTGGCATTTTGGAGAATCTCATGCAAAACCATAACACTCCATGCACAAATACTTCCCCACGGCCGAGAAGAAGACCCCATTTTCACCAACAAGAGGTGTTCGGATCTAGCACAAGTGATGATGTTAGTGATTCCAACTCCTCACCAAGTGATTCCCTACGTGATAGAAGAAGGAGACATGAGAGGAGAGATGCTTTTCATGACATCAAAGCCGAAGTGCCTGAGTTTGATGGATCACTTAATGTAGAAGATTTCCTAGAGTGGGAGTTGAGGTGCTCTAGGATGTTTGAAGCGAAAGGCTATAACGATGAGAAGAGCTTTAGGACTGCAATCCTTAAGCTCAAGGGACATGCCTCCCTATGGTGGGAAAGCCTTAGTCACCAAAGGAGAAAGAAGGGGAAATCTAAGGTGAAATCTTGGTCAAAGATGAAGAAGCTTTTGAGGGAAAGGTTTTTACCCTCATCCTACACTCAAGACCTCTACAACAAGATGTCCTCCTTGGGGCAAGGGTTAATGAGTGTTGAAGAATACATCAAGGAGTTTGAGTGGTTGAAGATGAGGTTGGAGCTAGATGAGGTAGAGGAGCACACAATGTCAGGGCTAAGGAGTGACATTGCATGCAAAGTGGAGTTACACAAGTACTACACCTTATATGAGCTTTTTCATCGAGCCACTAAGGTGGAGAAGCATAAGAAGGAGAAGATAGGACCAAAGTTTCCTCTGATATGAATCTCCAATATTTGTATTTAATTAATTCTAATAATTGCTATAAATCATTTTGTACTTATAATTGTTTGTCTTATTGTGTGCTTGATTAGGGGGAATTAATGCAACACATGGAGGATGGAATTAAAGTTGCTGTAGCTGCTGAAGTTTTGCTGCAGAAATTTATTTTAAGATATGTAATCCCATGTGATGAATTCGCCGGCAAAGTTGGCTAATGGGGATTAAGTTGGGTGTATAACCCGCCACCCGATCCATGGTTTATGGGTTAGTTGGACTGTGGGTTAATCACTCCTTAGTAACCATAATTAGCTAAATTATTCTTAGCTGATGGGAATTGAATGTATAACTATTTCCTTGTGATTTTGGGCTTGGAGTTGTAATTGTTTTGGTCCAGTTCGATTGTTTCAGCGTCGACCCACCTTTTGTATATTTGGGCTGATTATCGGCACTTTTTGTACGAGTCTTGTACGCCATATAAATATGGCTTATACGGAACATTCGACACTTTTTGGCTGAATGAAAAGTTGAATCAGATTCTTTTCTCTCGAACTCTCTCTCTCTCTCTCACGTTTTCTCTCTCTAGAAAATCTCTCACTCGTATTCTTCTACTACCTCTACTTCTTCTCTTCGATCGATTCTTGATCATTCTTACTTCTCAAATTCAGTAGTCGTTCTAATACTACACTATGAGTTCTTAGATATTCCTTTGGAAAATTCCTTAGGCTGATCTCGGCGAATCGAACCCTGCACTCGATTATACTTCGATCCTTTATGAGAAACCCTAATAGGTTTCCATCATTTGGTATCAGAGCCTCGATTATTCGAGTGCTCGTGGTTTAATTGTTTGTTACTAAGTTATTTTTACTTCGGGTTCATTATTTGTCGGTTTTGCTAACCCCTATTTCTGAAGTGCGAAATTTAGGGTTTGCGATTAACGAAGGACTTTGAAGAATTCCGTCGCATTTAAGTCGGCGATCAGAGTGTTGTATATACTGTTTCGAAATTTCTTGGAAAAACCCTAAATCGCTTGGACGATTTGTCGATTAGGCTTTGGTCAAGAATTTTAATCTTGACGATTTTTGAGACATACTTCCTGATTGGTAAATTCGAACCTTATTTCGTTACGTACTGCTATCTGTGGTAACTAATTTACAAATTCTTTTGAGATATTATTCTATTACGATTAATAAGTGTACAGGAGAAATAACCAGCGAACCATTTTTGGTTTTGGAAAGGAGTAAGGACTCCAAGAAGAGGGGTCCTATTTAGTAATTGGATTACTTATTTTAAGTGCTCGCAGTAATATCGTTTCTTTCTTAAGCTATCTATTACTTTTGATTCAATACTTACTTGGAATTACTGTATAGTCTGTGTTGTTGATATATCTTTGATATTATTTGATACTGTGATATTCTTATAATTAGATCGCTTGATTACTGTCTGTCTGATTTCTATTAAAGTAAATTGATTTTGTTGACTGTCTGTAATTGTGTTTAATTGAGAATAATAAAGAAATTTAATAATGTCTAACAACGGGCAATCTGTTAATCAATCTGTTTCCATTTCTAGTAATGATTTATTAGAAACCCTTAGGACTTTTCAAGAACAAATGACTGCTCAATTTGCTGTGTTATCTGCTAACTTAGAACAAAGAATAGGAGAACAAGAGGTAAGAATTAATGAATTACAACATAATAGAGTCGAAAATCACCAGGCAGGGGTATTAGGAAGGGCTCTTATGGGCCCTACATATATTCACCATCTAACGATCATAATATTAAAAATGGAATGAGTTTTGTTTGAATATAACTGAACTATATATAATATATAGGTCTAATAGATTGTTTAGAGTCACCATAGGAATTGATAAACAAACACCACAAAATGGAAGCATTCTTACTTTTTAAAAAGAAGGGACACATTGCTCGTAAGAAAAACATTAAGAAGAACTCGGGGAAAAAGAATTTGTACCAATCATAAAAATTAAGGCCGTTCCAACTAAGACAAGCAGGAATTGCTTGGTCATTAAGCCCACGAGAAAAAAAAACATGAGCAAACATCATAAGCTAACAATTTGGCCAACCCCTTTCATATAATAAATATGTAGAAAGAATCCAACACATCTCATGTAATTCAATGTAATTTGGCCAAGAGTACATTTTCACTTTCAATGTAATTCAATACCACTATCACTCCGATAACTTATGCGCAATCATGTAGCACCGAGATTTTAGATATGTAAGAGATAATCAAAACAACAATGGCTCTAGGGATCTACTTTTACAAATTATATTATTTCTTTTGTCAGAGACAATCTTTTTTTCGTTATTATTTCTTCAGTCAGAGATATTCTCCCCCCCCTCATTATTTCTTTTGTGAGAAATACTTTCCACCCCGCCTTCCCTTGCCTTTTACTTCTAGAGTAATGAGAGAGGCAAACAATAAAAAATAATTTACAGATTTAAAGGAAATAACGTTCAAAAAAAATATAAGACATCACATCAAAGGATTTGAAGCATAGATACGCAAAGAACTCACCCCTTCGGTAGGCTTTTTAAGCAAGGAATCTAAAACAAAAGTATTTTACAAGTGTTTAATTATTATGCCACCATATTCATCGAATGAAACGAAATCAAGAGTTCAATTATCACCTCCACAACAATTAGAAGATTCACTTAAGCATCTAGCTGGAAAAGACAATAGCATACCCTCCGATTAGATGAGAGTGACCCGTACTAACCTTTAGTCTCAAATCCACAGTAACAGCTACATCATGCAGACCTTCAATCATATCAATCAATACTTGACTTTGCTGCCAACACCAATCCCTGATGCCCTCGCTGAGGCAAACTTACACACAAGCTTCACCTACCAATAAATTTATAACAAAATTGAGAGGCCATGAAGAAATATGCATGCCCCCAACACGTGACCGAAGGGGCCTAAAACATATCTATTGAAAAGTGTGATAAGTACGAGTATCAGTTATCGGCAGATTGACATTGATGAAAATGACTAAAACCTTACCATGATCTATGCACTATCATCAAGCTAATGGTTCCCTTTCAAAGCTCCATGACCACTGGCCTCAATAGCCAAATGTGCCTCCCCACATACAGACATCTAACAAAGTTTCCAATTCAGGTAGGCAACACATCACATCTGCACCAAAGATGAAACCAAGATCATCATATTATTCTTCAGAACTGCCTACACTGCATTCTTTTCCGTGGGGATATGGTTCAAAAACATACTTGATGCATACATCACGATACATACAAAAGAACCGCTATTTCATAAGCACAGTAACATATTTTAAAAAAAAAGTATTACCATCTAGCACCAGGAAAACATATCTATTGAAAAGTGTGATAAGTGCGAGTATCAGTTATGGGCAGTGTGACTTTCATGAAAATGACTGAAAGCTTACCATGAGATAAGCACTATAATCAAGCCAGCGGTTCTCTTTCAAAGCTCCATGACCACTGGTCTCAATAGCCAAATGCGCCTCCCCACCTACAGACTTCTAACAAAGTTGCCAATTCAGGTAGGCACCACACCGCATTTGCACCAAAGATGAAACCGAGATCATCATATTATTCTTCAAAACTGCCTACATAGCATTCTTTTCCATGGAGATATGGCTGGAAAACATACTTGATGCATAAATCACAAAACAAAAAAAAGAATCAATATTTCACAAGAACAGTAAGATAATTAAAAAAAATGTATTACCATCTCGCTCCAGGAACTCGGGCTCAAGCACTGTAGCCTGAAGAAAAAGCTGAAATGTATCAACAAGGGAAAATACAAACACTAATCCAAAGACACAAGTAACATTCAATAAATAAGCTCTCAAATAAAATTGAATAAGTTATCCCCCAAATAACTCTTTATTCCTCTCCCGTTACCTCACCCTAAAAAGAGCAAACATAAAAAATAGATAAAAAGGGCACTTTGTTCAGAAAGTATCAGCTGACCTCTTCATAGAGCAAAATTCCGCAGAGTAGGTTCAAAATATCAAAGTAGTAGTAGTGGATGTGACCACTAATTATCAAAGTAGTAGATGGTGACATAGTAGTAGATGGTGACCACTAGTTATCAAACTCATGCTCAGAGTACTGTGATGACACATAACCCCATTACCGTACATGCTTTCTTGCTCAAGCACTCCACAACTTTTCTCCTGCCCCTTCCTTTCTTTGCTGGAGCAGCATCAGATTCCACCAGAATTTGAGAAGTCAGTGAGGCCACTATAGGAGGTCAAATTCAGCATCAACTTAATTTCTAGCCTATTGATTGGAATTTTGAGTGAGTAGAGCTGGTGTACATGAGCGTACCTATAGATCGTGAAGTAGAAAGGATACCCAAAACACAACTCTCGTTCCATTTTATCACTTTCCCACGTGCAGCTTCAATTCTAGCCTATTCACTAGGTCAGTCACGTTGAAAGCAAAATTGGACTTCACAATTACTAGTAGAGCAAGAAAACAGACAGAAAAAATTACTGTATTGTAGAAATAATTTCCCTTATGGTCAACATAAAGAGGAGCAGCACATAAGCTCTATGATCACCACTATTAGCAACCACCATTTCCTTAACAATGGACTGCATATTTATATATTTATCACAGTTGCTCACCTTATAATTAAGAGAAAATAAGATCTCTAATTTAATAACACCAAATAAGAAAAGATAAATAAATCAAACAAAAAAAAATTAAATATATCTCGATGCTTGCCCAAAATTGATAATGTAACCTTAAAAAAATCTGGGAATATAAATTTAAATATTGGGCAGCAGAAAATCATCAACCAAATTATCTATTTAAAAAATCAAATATGGAGTTTTACGGACTAAATTCATATGTTTTTTACCTAAGAACAAGAAACTAAAATTGAGATTTTTGGAAATAACCTCCCAATACACTATTTCAGGCCTGTATCAGAACATTATCGAAACAGGTATAGCATATGCTACCTGCCAACCCGTTGCCTATACATACCTCCACAGATAGAGAACATAAAATTGTAGTGGAACAAGACCGACCAGCCTACCACCACTACCTCCTATTGGAAACAAATCAAACAAATCCCCAAATGCTTGCACAATATTACCCAAAAGTCAGAACCCCATGTAGAAAAGTTCATCTCACACACATTTAGTTCCTCTATTCCATCCACTTCCTTTAATAGTAGCCCAAAAATTTTTTGCAAAGAAACAAAGAAAAGATCCACCATGATGAACGACAAAATCGAGATACAAAACCAACAACCATTGTAGTTCAATCCATCTGACGCTATGGCATGCTGCACACAAAATACTGGGAGTTAAATAATTATTTAATATTAATTTATAAATGAAGGATGATAAAATTCAATATAAATATGTAATATTTAGGCAACGTACAAAAAATTCTCAATGATTGGAGGCTTACATATATTATATATCATATATAACCAATGAAGCGCAAATATATAGAAGAGAAATGAAGATTAAATAATAAATAGAAATTAAAATAAATAATCGATTATGACCGATGAAATAATAAACAAGTACTTTATTTCAAAAGTATGCAGTACACTAAAAGCTGATTTATTTTTATATTATTAATATATTTCAAATGACGTGACTAATTGCTCTCTGAAGTAAATCCAGTACTGCCCTTAATTTTTTTATCACAACCTTGACATAATTGATATCAAATTAAGTAATAATAATAAATTACATTAACTAATTCATGTAACGTGAGTCATTTGAAGTATTAAAATCTAATAACAAAAATATATTAATTACTATTTTAAATAAAGCGATATCACATGAACTAATAAAAAGAAGAGTCGCTAGGTACCAAACAATGATACAAGGAAAAGTAAAAGAAATTGTATTGCAGATAAATAATTAAATAAATGGGGTCGAAGATAACAAGTTGAAGAAGAAAATGCATGAGAAACAATGAATATACGGTTTGAATAATTATAGTTATTATTTAGAATAACTAATGATATGATTTAAAATTATTTTATAAAAAATTCCTTACATGGTAAAGTCTTGAATACTAAATTAGATATAATATATATTCACTTCTTCATCAATTCAAAAACAGTCATTCGAAAAAGCTTTGCAAATGTTTATGCTTCAGATGTCCTTCTTACTGATCTAATCACAAGACCCTATTTTGAGACTTATTCAAGAAAACTAACCTAGATCTAAGCATAATTACATAGAAACACACACCCCTGCTCCCTTTTGGCACCCTCGAAAAGGAAAAATAAGGAGAAGACATCCATGTCTTAGCAAAGATCTGACGACTTTGTAGTTGAAAGAAAACAGATATTAAGCTAAGCATTGAATATCCAGGTTCATCATAAGGTAATAAGTTTTAAGATCAGATAGGAATTCAAGAAAAGTAAAGATGATGACAAAATTATCAAATAGGTAATGAAAATTAAGAAATTATTGTAGAGGTTGACTGAAAAGTATTGGGATATGGAAGTATCCAAAAAATAGACGTGTTTGAGAGTGTCGGATAAATAGTGCCAGTTTGAAGAAGTATGGGATCAATGCTAAGACTGTTCCAGGGTCGGCTTTGAGAAAAGATAAATGATTCTCACACAAATCAACAGTCCACTCTCATGTGTTTGATGTGGGTCGTCTTTTGCTCATATCATTCCTGTGAACATGATATACTATAAGCTTGAGATGAATCTCATTCTACGCCACTTGTACAACCCATGCATGTCTGCATAAATCAAAGAGGTCTTAATAGGTTGTAACGGGGCTAGGCTTTAAGGTAGGGAATGACTTTAGGATTGTGGTGGAAATAAAAATATTGGAACCTAGTGGAGTGATTTTCTTTGAATAAATATCAACACAATCTCCTCACACCAAAACATTTTCCATCACACCATAATATTTTCACAATCATAATTTTTCCCCTTTCACCTCTTGATTTTGATTTTTCTTCTCCTTTTGGATTTTTTCCCTTCTTCTCCTTTCACCCCTTGATATTCACTTTCTTTCTTTCTTTTTTCCTTTAGGATTTTTTCTTTTTCTCCTCCTTTTATTTTCCTTTTATTTTATTTTGCAATGAATTTCACACCTTTTCTTTCTCCTTTTTTTTGGCACAACACCTGCCATAGTCGCCATTTTTTTTGCATGAAATTTCCTTCCATCATCCACTTTATGATGATAAAATAAATAATTCTCCACTAGTCCTCTTGGTGTAGGGATCATGACATGGATTAGGTTAATAAACGGGTGTAGGAAAAAAAAAGGCTTACAAGGCTCAAACTGGTTGACAAAGAAAATAATGACATTGGCAGGTTACTTTTGGCTTGTAGTACTCATATAAAATAAAAGTTGCCACTATCATCTTCATGGCCATGCAAAGCATCTATGTGGCCTCAAAGAGAATCAAATCGAGTTTTAGAATATAATATCCACAGATGATATCACACATGAAGAGAAATTTAAATTTACAGGCTCAAAAACTCACAAGTTTTCTCATATCTAATCGATCTCGTATCAGCGTTTGTGAAGGACGGAAAGGGATTGTGTTCTCAAATATGATCTTATTACCATTCCCTTCGATAGCTTAGGAGTTTCCAATGTTTAACAAAATATCCAAAATCATCAACACGCATTCGTTTAAATCAAGCAGGTTAATGAGATGCCCTTCCAAATTTGTCCTCTAGTCATCACCTACTCCAATTGACCATATAGGAGTTAAAGATGCATGAATTACACTATATTAATCATGCCAAGTTCTAGTCTAATCTTCTCAAGTTTGTCTCTACTCAAGGGTCGTGTGAGATATCAGCTAGTTGGTTGGACCACAATTTTGCAAAAAATTAGTTTATGAAAAATAGGAGTTCATAACAATACATTCATATAAGTTAAATGAAATTGTACCAAAAAATTATAAATAGAGCACATAAACCTCTTGCAAACCCAACAATTAAAAAATTTCTCTCCAAATAACAAAACAGAAAATTGTAAATAGTTTGAGAAATCAATACAATAAACAACAAATATACCAAAACTTGCACCAAAAAACTGCCATTCCAAAGAAAAACATCATAAAAATAAATAAAAATGATCCATGTCAAACTCCATAAAATTGTACAATATTAGATCATAAAACAGATCCTATATTTAGATTCTCAAGGTTTGGAAGCACACTATTCAAAGGGGCTATCTTAAGTCCTCTACCACCGACACTTTTTCAAGACGCTTGCAAGAACAAACAAGAGTGCCATCAATAGGAAAGGATAAGAAAAACATCCAGTTTTGCTACACTGACCTGTGTTGCTCACAAATTTCTTGCTATCTGAATCAATACCTGTAACTTAATAGGTTCAATTCATTGCGTCCATCATATCACTCCCACATATCCAGCCAAAGACATTGTCCCTCAGTGTACCTCATCTGCATACAGGATCCTCGGTTGCAAAGCAGAATATAAGATCATTGATGTTCTGAGAATGTAGATTACCATGACATTTCAGAGCCAGCCAGCCACCATCGGAAATAATATTTATGAAGTTGACATTTTAAAATTGAAACAAGCTTGAACTTCCCAAGTAGACGCAACAAAAGCTAAAACTATAATAGCCATCATAGTAGTTACATTAGTATTTTTTAAGTGGAACTGATATTGCACCCGAATATTTATCATTGTATCATTCAATTTTAACATATCAACAACAATCTTTTTAATTTGACACAGTAACATTACAGCCAATTATAGTAGTGTTTTAAAGTAATAATAATAAATTACATTAATAAAAAGGTCAACATGAATCAAACAGGAAAAATAAGATAGGGGTGCAAGGAAAATTAAGAGCTAGTTCACGGTCATTAACTATTTTCATGCAATGTGACTCATTTAAGGAAAAAAAATCTAATAATACCAATATATTAATTACCATTTTAAATAAAGAATTATCAAATAAACTAATAAAAAATAAATCCGCTGTAAATCCAACAATGATATAGGGAATAGTGAAAGAAATTATATTGTAGAGAAATGAAGAAAATAAATGGTGTCAAGGACAGCAGGTTGAAGAAGATAATGCATGAGAAACAATGAGTAAACGGTTGGAATGATTATAGTTATTATTTAGAAGAACTAATGATATGATTTAAAATTATTTTATAAAAAATGCCTTACATGGTAAAGTACTGAATACTAAATTAGATAGAATATATTATTTTATATTTACTTGTTTGTGGCTCATGCCATGAATGACGGTATGAACACTTCACCAAACAAAATAGGGAGTATTCAATCCATATATATATATAAACAAGTCCTCAAACACGCACAAAATCCTTAAATTAAAAGTTCAATGGATGTTAATTTTAACTGCCAGTGCTCTAATCATTTTTTCTTTTTCTCTCCCATTTGGATCAGGGGAAAATAACACTTTTGAACCATCAACCTCACTAATTTTGGAGGTAGTTCTTCCTCACCAGACTTGAAACAAATAATAGCCCAAATTTTCACTAAATTGCAGAAGCAAATAATAACTAAAGGTTCATCATAGTCTTTAATGCCTCAAGTACATTCTCACTTTCAATGTCGTGCAAAACAACTATCACTCTGATAAGTTAAGTACAATTACGTTGCACCAATAATCTAGATATGTAAGAGATATTCAAAACAACAAAGGGTCCAGGCATCCACTTTAAGGACATTTTCACTTTCAATGAATTTCAATACAACTATCAATCTGATAATTTAAGCGCAACCATGCAGCACCGAGATTTTAGACATGTAAAAGATAATCAAAACAATAATGGCTCTAGGGATCTACTTTTACAATTTTTTTATTTCTTTTGTCTGAGAAAGTCTTTTTTCTGTTATTATTTCTTTAGTTAAAGATAGCCATCATAGTAGTTAGAGTAGTATTTTTTAAGTGGAACTGATATTGCACCCAAATATTTATTATTGTATCATTCAATTTTAATAATTTTAACATATCAACAACAAACTTTTTAATTTGACATATTAACATTACAGCCAATTATAGTAGTGGTTTAAAGTATAATATAAATAATTATTACCACAGCTATCGAAATCTAACATATATATAAACCTAATTACAAGTATACATAAGTAATTAGTACAAAATAGAAAATTGTTTAACATTAAAAAAACACAAATAATAATAAAATTATTACTTAATGTTAAATATGTTGCAACGCCACTGAGAGAGAGAGACAGAGAGATAAGAGTAAGAATATAATTCCGTTAATTATTATTCTTTATAACCAAAAATAGTTTTTACCATACACAATATTTTATAGGCATCGATACTAATTAGTTGATAATTATAAGTTACTAAACAAACTAATATTTCCCTTAATATTTCTCTAGGCAAAGATATTCTTTTTTTTCCTCCTTAATATTTCTTCTGTGAGAAATATTGTCCACCCCGCACCTTTTTCCTTTTACTTCTCGAGTAATGAAAGAGGATTTTTAAAGGAAATATAAAAACAGATATGAAATAACGATCAATAAAAACAGATACACAAAGAACTCACCCCTTCAGGAGGCTTTTTAAGCATGGAATATAAAATAAAATGTATTCTCCAAGTGTTTAATTATTGTGCCACTATATTCACCGAATGATATGAAATCAATGGTTTAATTATCAGCTCCACAAGAATTAGTAGATTCACTTTAGCACCAAGCACAAAAAAAATAGCATACCCTTCGATTAGATGAGTGAGATCCAGACTAACCTTTAGTCTCAACTCCACAGTAACAGCTGCATCCTACAAACATTCAATCATATCAGTCAATATTTGACTTTGATGCCAACACCAATCCCTGATGTCCCCGTTGAAGCAAACTTATTCAGCAGCTTGACCTACCAATAAGTTTATAACAAAAATGAGAGGCGATGATGAAATATACATGTCCCCAATATGTGATAGAAGGGGCATAAAACATATCTATTGAAAAGTGAGATAAGTAAAAGTATTAGTTATGGGCAGAGTGACTCTGATGAAAATGACCGAAAGCTTACCATGAGATATGCACAATCTCCAAGCTGAGGGTTCTCTTTCAAAGCTCAATGACCGCCGGTCTCAATAGCCAAATGTGCCCCCCACCGACAGACATCTAACAAAGTTTCCAATTCAGGTCGGCAGCACATCACATCTGTACCAAAGATGAAACAAAGATCATCATTATTCTTCAGAACTGCCTACATGACATTCTTTTCCGTGGGGATATGGTTCAAAAACATACTTGATTCATAAATCACAATACATACAAAAGAACCACTATTTCATAGGCATTGTGGCATATTAAAAAAATGGATCAACATCTGGATCCAGGAAAACATATATATTAAAAAGTATGATAAGTGCGTGTATAATTATGGGCAGAGTGACTCTGATGAAAATGACTGAAACCTTACCATGAGATATGCATTATCGTCAAGCCAATGGTTCTCTTTCAAAACTATGGCCACTGGTCTGAATAGCCAAATGTGCATCCTCACCTACAGAGTTCTAACAAAGTTTCCAATTTAGGTAGGTAGCACATCACATCTGTACCAAAGACAAAACCTAGATCATCATATTATTCTTCAAAACTGCCTACATTGCATTCTTTTCCGTCGGGATATGGTTTGAAAACCTACTTGATGCATAGATCACAATACATAAAAAAGAACCACTATTTCATAAGCACAATAAGATATTAAAAAAAATGTATTACCATATGGCTCCAGGAACGCATAGGCTCAAGCACCGCAGCCTGAAGAAAAAGCTGAAATGTATCAACAAGGGAAAAAAGAAACAATAATCCAAACACAAAAGTAACATTCAATAAATTAGCTCTCAAATAAAATTCAATAAGCTAGCCCCCAAACAACACTTTAGTCCTCTTCCCTCACCTCACCCTAAAAGGAGCAAACATAGAAAACAGATAAAAAAAGGTATTTTGTTCAAAAAGTATTAGCTGACCTCGTCATAGAGCAAAATTCCTCAGAGTAGGTTCCAAATATCAACAGTCTGATGTAGGAGTGGATGGTGACAACTAATTATCAAAGAAGTAAATGGTGATCACTGGTTATCAAAATCATGCTCAGAGTTCTGTGATGATACACACAATCCCATTACCATACATGCTTTCTTCCTCAATCACTCCTCAAATTTTCTCCTGCCCCATCCTTTCTTTGCTGGAGCAGCATCGGATTCCACTGGAAGCTGGGAAGTCAATGAAGCTAGCATGGGGAATCAAAGTCAGCATCAGCATAGTTTCTAGCCGATTAATTGGAATTCTGGATGAGTAGAGCTGGTCTTAATGAACTTACCTAGGGATCATAAAGTAGAAACAACACCCAAAACACAACTGTTATTCCAGTTTATCACTTTCCCACCCGCAGCTTCAATTCTAGCCTATTAATTGGGTTTGTCATGCTGAAAACAAAATTGGTGTTCTCAAATATCAGTATAGCAAGTAAACAAACTGAAGAAATTATTGTATAGTAGTAATAGTTTCCCTTATGGTCAATAGATAGAGGTGCAGCAGCACATAACAGCTCTAGAATTACCACTATCAGCAACCACCATTTCCTCAACAATGGACTGCATATTTATATATTTATCACAGATGCTCAGCATATAATTAAAAAGCAAGTAAGATCTTTGATCTAATAACACAGAATAATAAAAGATAAATAAATCAAACAGAAAAAAGTTAAAACAAATCTCTTTGCTTGCCCAAAAGTGATAATCTAACCTTAAAAAAATTTGGGAATATAAATTTAAATATTGGGCAGCAGAAAATCATCAACCAAATTATCCATTCAAAAAATCAGATATGGAGTTTTACGGACTAAATTAATATGTTTTTTTTTAACTACGAACAATAATAACTAAAATTGAGATGTTTGGAAATAAACTCAAAACACCCCAATGCACTATTTTCGGCCTGTTTCAGAACATTATCAAAACAGGTGTAGCATATGCTACCTACCAACCCCTTGCCTATACATACCTCCACAGATAGAGAACAAAAAATTTATTTGGAACAAAACCAACCAGCCTAGCACCACTAACTCCTATAGGGAAACAAATCAAAAAAATCCCTAAATGCCTGCACAATATTACCCAAAATTCAGAACCCCATATAGAAAAGTTCATCTCACACTCATTTAGTTTGTCTATTTCATCCACTTCCGTCAATAGTAGCCCAAAAATTTTTTTGCAACGAAACAAAGAAAAGATCCAGCATGATGAATAAGAAAATCGAGATACAAAACCTACAACCATTGTTGTTCAATCCATCTGACGTTATGACATGTAGCACACAAAATATTGGGATTTAAATAATTATTTTTATAAACATTCTAGCAGTACGATAATTCTATACAACTTTGCACTTAACAATGAAAATGACTTCCTACTTACAACTACAAAGAAAAACTATAAGACTCTTGCTCCACCTTTGAGCAAACAACAACTTTTCACATGATTACAAAACATGCTTTGAAATTGACAAAATTAGACAAGCATCATCATGTTTCCTACTCACAATCTCCACCTCTTTTCCTATTTTTTTTCTAAGTTACATGTTACCTCCATCCAGTAATTACTCAGCTCAGGGCTCAAAAATTCTACTCAGAAAAATAATGCCTACTCATTAGACTATGCTTTCATCACCAAATCAGGCATCCTATGCTTTCATTGTCAAATTAAATATCCTATGCTCGAACTCATCTAGATTTACATAGATGGTAGTAAAGTGCTGGTCAAAAATCTTGTGGCAATGCAACCGCCCCCAAGGTAGCCATGAAAGGTATAGCAATGTGCAGATGGCTTTGTATGTCCCATCCCCCACGCCCTCACTCCCTTTCTTTTGGCAGCAAGGAAGCATTATGTATAAACAAGCTTGATCTCAAAATTTAGACCATCAAGTTAGGTGCTGTGAGGCGTTAACTACAACTCTTATTAGAACTGAGTTGGATGTAGACATTTTCATTGGCTAGTCATTAATTAAATGTAGATAAATTATATGTCATGGTTGTCACGGCATGAATTATTATTTTTGTTTTACTATTTACTCTAATTATTATCAATTGATCATTTGAATATAAATATTCAATAAACTAATATTTTATATTATATTATAAGTATTTAAGTGAGTCATTAGATTTTAAATTTCTTAATAATCCTAAATTTGCCATAGAATGAAAAAATACATGCTAAATTTCTTAATAATCCTAAATTTACCACATTTTATTATAATTCAAATACTAACCTGTCCTAAGATGAATAAGAAGAAATTATCATGCATGTTTTTTTGAGTAGATTTAAGAATTCTCAGTAAATCCTGATTTAGTGGTGATTTATCAGCTGGAAAAATGTAAAAATTTTAAAACCATAGTATATCGATAATTTCGCAGCTGACCCAATAACTGCTAAATAGGAGCCAATACTGCAAAGTTATCTAATTGTATGGTCTACAACCAGTTAAAACAATACCACAAAGAGAGGTAGAAGAATATATCCTATACTGTTGAAAGACCCTTGCAAGGTTTCAACAATATTGCAAGTTAAACAAAGATTCGTCAAATTCAAGATAGAACACTAACAAATCATTCAATCACATTTAGAAGCAGATAAACAGTGTTATTACCCTACTTCCAATAAATAAATAAGAGGATAACTAGTGTTATTACCTACTTCCGATCACAAAAAAAAGGGAGTGAAATAGGTACTTCACCTTTTCATAACTTCAGCTTAGCAAGATGATATGTATATTGTGTATCAAGAAAGGACCTGCACCATTTGAACAGACCTTGTAAAGTCATCTCGATGGGCATGCATGCAAACAATATCCCTTCGAATATAAATCAGTGTACACTTACAATAATAATAATCATGACCGTATCAAAATTAATTATATAATAATAAAAAATAAAATAAAATAAAAACTTAGCCACACATATATATAAATTATATCAATATATATATGTTGATAAAAAAATATACCAATAAAATTATTCAAGAAACTACACAACAAATGTAGAAACTCACGCCTGCCCGCCCACACATAAAATAAGATTATTAAAAAAATAAATTTAAAATAATGTAAAAGACAAAAACTTATTCAATGTGGTCAATATGCTAAAAACCAACTTATAATTTTTAGCAAAGATGGTGAATTTCTTTATAATGAAAAAAAAAGCCAAATACAAAAACAATAAACCAAAAATGAACACTTGACCATAAGTTAACTTATATTGTCAACTATAGCATTTAGCAATACTTAGACTCAATAATAAACAAATGCATATTAATAATGAATAAATTAAGGCAAAAGAAAAATTGTGGGAACACATGAGAAATCATTTGTAAACTAAGCCCCTATAATTATCAATATCTAAATGTACACAATTTAAAGGAACAAACAAATTGTCCACCTACCATATTCCGGCAAAATCTTCTTCACTCCAAATATTACATAATACACCAAACAAGCTAGGCTAAATTTACACAACTAAATCGAAATTTAAGAGCAATTAAAGCATAATTAAATAAAGAAGCCAACATAAAAAAGTAAAAAAAAAAATTGAACGTATACAAACTATCTACACAAGGCAATGTTTTAGCTAGTCTATAAACAAGTAAAAAATCACTAAATAAATCTATATTATCATAGGCAAATGATAACAATAATAATAATCAAAGGGTGGAGCTAGACTTCCTAATAATAAAAACCACAAGTTATCATAGACAGATAATCAACACCAACAATAATAATAGCCAATCAAAATCAAGTTGTCATGTGAAACAACATAAAAATTCACAGCCAATAGAGCATGATTTTATTCTAATATTAAAAAAATTATAATATAACCATAAACATTATATTAATATACATGTGAAAAATTTTAAACCACAAGATATTTATATCTCTAAGCTGCATGATCCATCCTAATAATAAAACTATCTCCTTTCAAATACAAATCTATATACTCTTACAATAATTAAACCCACAAGTTATTATAGCCATATAAAAGATGCTTGTATAATAATATATAATAAAAAAAGAAAGAATAGCCAAAGAAAATAAACAAGTCCATCCGCATGAAGGATAGTATGCAAATCATATCAAGATATATATACTAAGAAAAATATAAACCAGTAATATTAATGAATGTAGAAACTTAAAAAAAAACATATGTAATTTTTTTAAAAGGCTAAGAAACTAACAAAGGCCAAAATCTAAAAGTCAAAAATATCCAAAAACTTATTCAAAGCGTTTAATAGACTAAAAACCTAACTTCGGCTTTTTAATAAAGACCAGTTGATTTTTTTATAATAAAAAAAATAGCAAGTTAATTACATATAATAAAAAAAAGCGAATATTCAACAATAAGCTAACTTAAAGTTTACCAATAATCAAATTAAATAACAAACAAATACATATCAATAATGAAGAAATTTAGACAAAAGAAAAATTAAATAAATGGACAGACAAAAAATTTTATTTCTAAACTAAACTCCATTAACTTTTAAAAAAAGTTAAACCTTTTTTTTACATGTTTAAATAAAGTGGAATAATCAATTAATTTATTTAAAGTACCAGAAGAAATAATAATAAATTAGCTAAAGTATTCATGAGCACTAAAATCTTCATCAATTCATCTTCCGACATTAAACTATTACAAGTAAATTAGTAACAATACCTCAATAAAAAATAATAATCAAAATAAGTGATTGAAGCCAAAAAAGAGTTATGAAATTATTTTAGAAAAAAAGGAGTAATTTTACACATATATTTATATAAACTACCAACCCCCAAATCAAAATTTTATCCAAACAAACATCCATAATTCCAAATATCATCTCTATAGTAAAAGAAGTTTTCGGCCATGCCTATATCTAAGTAAAAGATTACAAATAGTGGTGTAATTACCTTTAAAATTATAAAAAAAATGTCTTCCATTACCCTACATTCATCAAGATTAGTTAAATATTATTCAAACATTGTTAATTATTTAAGTAAATCTTTAAATTTGTAATGTTCACTCTACAGCTGAGTCATTAATTAATATTAATATAAGCTCTCTTATACAGTTCAAGGCTCATTGGATATCCTCTCATCAATATCTAAATAAATACAATTTAAGACAACAAACAAAACACAAACCCTAACCATCCATCCCGCCATGTCCCGGTAAAACCTCACTCCCCATCACTCCACAAATTTCAGAATATACCAAACAAGCAAAGACAAATTCACACAACCAAGCTCAAATTTAAGAACTATTAAAGCATAAACAAGCCAAGATAGAAAGATAGGAAAACTACATATTTGACTACTTAAACTAATAATTTTACACAAAGATCGACTAGCCCATATTTATTTATTTTATTCTATTATGTTACAAATCAAGAACTATTAGGGAATTAATTTCACGGTCGAGGCAAAGAATAGCACCCGATTTTAATAACACATATGCGAGAAGGGAAGAAACTATAAACATACCTATGATGATATCTAACTGCCTGTCAGCCTCCGATTGACTCACCACATTTAGGTGATTGCTTGGAGGTGGTCTTGCAGCTCTATCTGAACACTGCATTAGATGAACAGTATACAGAAGCTGACATGATCAACTCATAGAAGTTTGTGATACATAACAAGAAGAAATTTCTGTTATCTAGCTACTATGGATAGATCAATTCAGTAGATATGAATATATCAAGCAAATATGATCAAGGCTGCATATTTAGAACGTCCAAGCTTAATCCATGCATTACCAAATTCCAAACTTTCAGTTTCATGCTAGAATTGCCACAAAAGCACAAGCATGAAAACAGATATCAAGGGCTAAAGCGACAGTATGATCAGAAAAAAATCATAAAATAATATATAGTCACAGTCTATGAGCACATCAATTAAGGGTCATTTTAATCTTGAGTCATTAAGATAAGAAAGAAAGTGTACCAGTGCAGCATACCTTGGGTACAGTATGTGATATTCGTTGGTTAGGCCCATCTCATCAACAGACAAGTAGCATACACAACCTCAGACACAAGAAAAGGACACTTCTTTTCTTGGACTCCAAACACGAAGAACATGCACTGAGGACCAAATACATGGGACTACATGTAGTTGATACGGGGAATGAACTCAAGAAAGGTATTCACAATGAATCTAACTGTTGCAATATCTGCAGCCGAAGTATCCTACATTTGTGTGTTGAACCTAGATATTAACGAAACTTATAATGTGAAGGAAATCTCTAGCTGTAACCTTCGCAGCAACTTTTTGACTTGCCACTAGAATAGGATCAAACTCTACGAGAATAAAATTACTGAAGCAAGTACAATGTTGACCCTCTTGGAGGTTGATTTTCAATTGACGACTCCTACAAAGACCTCCCACTTTCCTGATAAAGTTACTCTGGTAATTTGAAAAGATAATGATTCATCCCTGTGAATCAAGGTTCAATGCACAAATACATTCAAGATAACTTTTGGGACATGGACACCATCTCATAATTATAATAGCTAGGATTCAGTTAACATAAGTTCTTCATGCATTCTTGTAAAAAGAAATATGATAAATTGGTTGTTATTTTTTCTGTATTTGAAAATGTCACATCAGCTTTTCCATTTATAACTGGATATTAATAAGGAAAGTCAATACCAAACAAATATTTAGAGCAGCATCTAAGTTTATGAATAGGTACTTCAGACAATTATTATTAACAAGCATGCATACCAAGTATGATCCCTTAAGTACCTCTGTAGTAGGGACTTATCGATATTCCGAAACTCTCCTGTATAGCTGCACCAACAACATAAATATTCATCTACACTAGAATGAAAAACCAAATACAATGACCAAAAATGAAACGACAAAAAAAAGGGAATAGCATAAGCATGACTAGGTGAAAGTGCAACAACCCAAACTTAACCAAACATTTAAAAGGCCGGTCATTCACACCCTCTTCAAATACAATTGCAACTTGTACCACCATAATTAGCAAAAAAAAGATTAATACTAAATGGACATACATTAAAAATAATAAAAACTAGAGATACACCCAAGCAGTTCAAAGACTGACATGTGTTAATATCAGTAGTAAAGCATATCATTGTCACAATGTGAATACCTTCCACAGAAAAATGAATAGGAAATTTGCAAGAAGTAACAACAGTGCATCATAAGAACATGGAATGCATTTGATATTTGGAAAAGCAGAACTTATTGCACAGTGAAAGCTCTCACCAGTATCCCGTATTGTAAGCTTCAGCCACTTCCCACCAGCTTTGAGTAATTTGATCCACCTGAGTAACCATCTGGTAGAGAAAATGTAAAAACTGGGCAGCAGGACAATATATAAAACTACAAAGTTAAGTAGAAGGGCTCTGGCTGCACAAAAGCAAGATACTTGATGCATAAATCACAATACAAACAAAAGAACCAACTATTTCATAAGCACAATTAGATATTAAAATAATTTATTACCATCTAGCTCCAAGAACTCATGGGCTCAAGTACCTTAGTGTCAAAAAAATGGTGAAATGTATCAACATGGAAAAGATAGGCAATAATTCAAACACACAAGTAACAATCAATAAATTAGCTCTCAAATAAAATTCAATAAGTTAAGCCGCAAATAACTCCTTACTCCTCTCCCATCACCTCACCCTAAAAAGAGCAAGCATAAAAAACAAATAAAAAAGGTACTTTGTTCAAAAAGTAATAGCTAAGCTCATCAAAGGGCAAAAATTCCATAGACAAGGTTCAAAATATCAACAATTTCACATAGTGGTAGATGGTGACCACTGATTATCAAAGTAGTAGACGGTGACCACTGATTATCAAACTCATGCTAAGAGTTCTATGATCATACACATAATCCCATTACCAAAAAGGTTTTCCATCTCAAGCACTCCACAACTTTCCTCCTATCTCTTCCTTTCTTTGTTAGAGCAGCATCGGATTCCACCGGAAGCTGGGAAGTTACAGAGGCCACCATGGGAAGTCAAAGTCAGCATCAGCTTCAATTCTATCCCATTAGTTGGAATGAGGTAGTGAGTAGAACTGATGTTAATAAACATACCTATGAATCGTTAAGTAGAAAGGACACCAAAAACGCGAAAGTCGTTCCAGTTTATCACTTTCACACCTGCAGCTTCAATTCTATCCTATTCGTTGGGTTTGTCTTACTGAAAGCAAAATTGGTGCTACCAAATACCAGTAGAGCAAGAAAACAGATTGCAGAAATTATTGTATAGTAGTAATAATTGATATTATGGTCAATAGATAGCGGTACAGCATATAACACAGCTCTAGAATCACCACTATTAGCAACCACCATTTCCTTTGCAATGGACCACATTTTGTATATATTTATTATAGATGCTCACCTTATAATTAAAAGCAAGTAAGATCTCTGATCTAATAATACAAAATAAGAAAAGATAAATAAATCAAACAGTAACATAATTAAAACTAATCTCAGTGCTTGCCCAAAAGTGATAATCTAAGCTTCAAAATATCTGGGAATATAAATTTAAATATTGGGCAGCGGAAAATCATCCAAATTATCCATTCAAAAAATTAGGTAGGAGTTTTACAGACTAAGTTCATATGTTTTTTTAACTAAGAACATGAATAACTAAAACTGAGATTTGGATGCACTCTTTCAGGCTCGTATCAGAATACTATCAAAAGAGGTATAGCGTATGCTACCAGCCTACCCTTTGCCTATACATACCAACATAAATAGAGAACAAAACACCGCTGTGGACCACAACCAACCAGCCTAGCACCATTATCTCCTATTGGGAAACAAATCGAACATATACCCATATGCCAGCACAGCATTACCCAAAAGTCAGAAACCCATATATAAAAGTTCACCTCACATACCTTTAGTTTCTCTATTTCATCCACTTCCTTCAATAGTAGTCCAACAATATTTTTTAAATAAACAAAGAAACGATCCAGCATGAATCAAGGCCCAAAACTAACAACCGTTGTAGTTGAATCCATCTGAGGTTATGTCATGCGGCACACAAAATACTTATTAACATGAATTTATAAATGAAGGATGATAAAACTCTATATAAAAACGCCATATTTAGGGAACATACTAAAATTTCTCAATAACTAGAGGCTTACATATATTAGATATCATAGATAACCAATGAAACGCACAAAAATGGAAGAAAATGTAGATGAAATAATAAATAGAAATTGAAATAAATAATTGATTATGATCGATGAGATATTAAACAAGTACTTTATTTCAAAAATATCAGTAGTATAAAAGCCGATTTATTTTTATATTATTAAAGTAAATTTTCAGTTAAAGTCTGCGCCATGGGTTGTAGATTTTTCAAACTATATAGCATTTAGAGTAATGTCACCACACTTATCAACAAAAAAGGTTCCTCTTATATGACAAACACTATTATTGGAATGAGTGTTATCTCTATAAGAAATGTGCATATAAAGTTTACAGAAGATATATACCTAAAGAGGAAGTTGAAAGTGTCATATCTCATTTTCATGTAATCAATGTTAAAATTAATAAATTAATCAATACAAGTAAAGCTAATTTTAATAATAAATAACTAGTTTATATGAATAATATTAATCATAATCAAACAAAAAATGTTAATTATAATTATTAAGAAATATTTAATAAAAATAATATTAATTTAAACAATTAATTATAATTCAAAAAAATTATTAAACATAATTGTAATTTTATAATTAAAAAAATTATGTTATTTAGAGTTATAAATAATAAATTAACATTAATAACTATTGATTGTAATGACAACTTAATAATTATTAAAAATATTAACCATTATTAAAAATAATTATAATATTAATCATTGTTATAATTAAAAGTAATTGGTGTATAATGACAAACTAATTAAAAATAAAAATATATATTTTTGTTGTAGGCTTATTATTAATTACAATTAATTCAGTAATAAATTTATTATTAATTTTAATTATAAACGTTTTATATGAATAATATTAAAAATAATCAGAAAAAAAAATTTAATTGTAGTTATAAAGAAATAATTAATAATAATAATAATACTAGCTTACACTAAAAATAATAAGAATTATAGTTATAATTATAATTAATAATAACTAGTGATTGTAACAATTAATTAATAAGTATTAAAAATAATATAAATCATACTTTAAAAAAAATAAATATATTCAAATAATATTAAATATAATTTCATAATGTAAATTAATAAGAAAGGTATTCATTACAATTACAAATTTCTAATTAAAAAAATTATTATTGATCGTAATAATAATATAAATAATATTAATTTTAATGAGAAATACTATTGATCATAATTATTAATATACAATTATTATAAATATTGATTATGATAGACAAGACTAATATTATTCTTAAGTATATTATTAAATGCTTACTTAATAATATTAAATCTATAAGCATGTAAAAAATTTCTATAAAAATAATCTTATCATAAGTTAATACTCGTAGCTACTACTATTATACTATATATATATATATATATATATACTCTCATTAATTACCTGTCAATTATTTCTCTCGTCTTTTCCTATCCTACTACAACTATTAAAAATAATTAGTTAATAAAAATAACATTCAGTGTAATGAAAAACTCATAAATAAATCAAAATGAATATAAACAAAATATTTAATAAATATAAACAAAATATTAATTATAACTATACATAGAAAATTTATAAAAATCATGACAATTACAACTATAAATTAATAATTAATAAAATATTATTCTTCATGATTATATAAATAAGCTAGCAATGAAAATAATATTTATTTTATTAGTGAATATATAGTTTACCTAATTAATATTTATAAAAATTTATTATATTGATAACAAAATATTTAAGAATAAATAAATGATACTTATTAGTTATAATTAATAAAAATATTTTTAGTTCTAATTATGATTCAATAAGAAATATAAAAGAATAATTGTTATCATAAATAATTATTTAATAACAATAATATTAATATACAATGAATTATATCATATATAATTAACTAATATAAAAATACTAATTGTACGTCATAATATGCACTCAATGGACATGTCAAAATTATGTAAAAATAACACCAACTACTAATCATATATATAAAAAGGAGAACAAGTAACAACATATGATTCGTCTAAATAATAAAACTATTTCCCTTGAAAAATAAACCATGAACGTAAGATCAATGTATACTTATAATAATAAAAAATATGACTTATGCCCATAGAAAATTTGTATATGTATAATAATACAAAAATAAAGTAAAAATATAGCCAAAGAATTTTAACAAATCTGGATGGGCATTACTCCAACAAAACCAAATAGCAAAATTGGAGTAACCATATAAATACAACATCAATCAACAAATAAAGCAATTCATTGCAAAGCATCACACAACTTAGAAGGTCCTAGTCAGAGGTGCACAAGCTATCTCAAGCATAGATTAAGCTTTTGACTAAAATAGAAAAAACAATTGTCTTAATACAGACAGAAAAAGAAGATGATAGATGTATTGAAAATACTTGTATTAAATTTACAAGAGATGTAAAATACGGGACAAATTTTTTACCTCTACAACCACAGGAGCAGTAACCATCTTTGGGAATTTCTTAAAGAGAAAAAAAGGCCAACAAAAAAAAATAAGCAATGGATAAAATAACAGACTCATTAAGCATGGCCCTAAAATCTACAATTCAACTTATATAATCAATAGATATGTCAATTAGTAATGAAACAAGGATAAGAAATGAAAACTTAGTATATTCTAGTGAATTATGATCCACTAACCTAATCAATAGTCCAATTACTCACCCCTCACCAACATCTCTGTATACCAGGTGGGATGCATGTTTTTAACTTTTCAACTAATAAAAGCTAGGGTTTTAACTCTCCCGTTCCTAGGCCACCGTCTCCATTCTACCAATAGGTTTTGTTAGCAAAATACTTATTAAATACTATAGGACTCGGATCGGCAAAATACTTATGAGTTTAGTATGCATCAAAATGAGCCCCCCCTAAAATTACCTAGGCCTATTAAAAGCAAGTTCCAACTAATGCGTGAGGGCATTTTATACTTTTCATAGCTTTTGTAATAGATGGTTTGATTTGAATTATAATTATTAATGATCTATTATTAATGCTTTCAGTATAAAATAGGATGGAATGGAGTTTAACGAGACTTTGAGGTTCTAATGATATCAAGGATATGATGATCTATTTTGAATTATAATTAATAATAATTTTTTTAGCAAGATCTCTAGCATACACAAAATCAACAACAAAAGAATTTAGGGATGAGGAGAACAGATGAAAGAAAAAATAAAATGAATACCTTTCTACCAGCATACATAAGGATTTCTCATCAAAATAACTGTCAATATAAAATATTTATTATTAATCAAAGAGATTTATCTTCACCCTTATCCCAAATCTTGGACTAGGCATTTAATTAATATGATAAGTTCTCATCAAACCACAAATTGAAAATTTTTTATAAGATCCAATAACTCCACTTTCCACCTAGATGCACATGCAAATCATTCAACAATTTGATATTATAAGAATGCAATTACATGTATTCACAAGTTTAACGCAAGTAAATTTTCCCAAATATGGCAACCAACCACATGTAAGTTCTCTATCACCAACCAAGCTATTGGCCTATTAGTAATTCCCCTCGTAAATGGCAGATGAAGTAAATGATAGTTCGATGCAAAAACTACCCAAATAGAAATATGAATACTTTGTCTAAATGTACTTTTGAAAAGTTAGTAATGATCACAAAGATTCTCCTTACACTCTGTAAGAATTTTTGCTAGAGCCAATAATGTCACCGATTAAACAGTCGAACTATTAATACCTTTTCCTAACTAAACGACCGACATAAAATAAAGGAGAAATGGGTTCTACAAAGGGTTCATAAGGAGGATACAAGGTACAAATAATCAATTTGAAGTGGCTTGATAAATGGTTTCATTATTGTTATTTAAATTAATATTATTATTTTATTATACTAACATTTCAAAAGTTGTAATCTATTTTCAAATTATATGACGTGTATTATACTCCCCAACAAATAAAGCTTCACTTTCTTCCAACAAAAAGGGCACCCGCTGCTGTCCTTGTTGCAACAGTTGATTGCCTTATAAACAGTAATGCTAGGCCTGTAGTCTTACATGTGGCAGGTTTAAAGTGTATTGATGGGCTGATTAAAGCTTACCTTTATTCCATAATCCCTGCCAACTTCTGCCTTGTACTCCTATCCAATTTCGCTTGAGTTTTTGTGCCCAAACATGCCCCAAAAGCTGTCCAAAAATTACTATAATACACTTCCACAAATCAATGCTTTGCGAGTTCTTGTCTCTTGATTTCCCGTGCCAATTGATGCATGTGCCAAACAATTCGATCTTGCTTAAGGAAGATGATGGAATTTCGGTAAGAATTCTAACAAAAGAAAAACCAAAGAATGTGAGGGAGAAGGGAGATAATTTAATACAATCTTAGGCTCCTCCTAAGATTCGTACACTAGCTTAGCTAGTTTGATTCTAACTAAAACAAATGATCAGCCCTTGACTTTTGGAACTCCAAAATATACCCCATACGACCCCCATACCTCTTACATCTAATTATGATTACAATTTAAAGAGCTATGGTATGGGTGATGACATGATTAAACTAATAAAGCATAGCTAGAGCTAAGTAGCCCTTGCATGATCTGATCTTTAAGTACAACCAACAAGCTTTGTGTCATAAAATCCTACCAAATACTTCCATCAAAAGGCCGCCTACAATTGTGCTTGTTGCCCTTTGCATTAGTTTTCCGAACCCAAACAACTTCCAAAAGATGTCCACATAGGCTGGTGTGTAGCAGCTCGTGTGGCTGCTGTTACCATCTCAATTTGTGCAAAAAGTTGCACAAAATCACTAGTAAGAGGTTGCCGATGTTCTACCTTATGATTTAACTTCACGAGGCTGCTTGTGACCCAATTTTTAGCCAAATTAAGTCACCTAAAAAGTAGTATGGCTTATAGGGATTTTCAAATGAGTCATTAATTTTGTCTAAGTAAAGAATAACACGAGTTTTATGATCTTCAAACTTTAGAAAAACTAATGATCTATATATTCAAAACTATAAGATTGTCTTTGTCTGTCTTCACCATTTATAGCCAAAAGAGCATACAAAGCCACCAGTTACCATTAACCCTCTCAGCATATCCGATGAGTATGAATCACACTTTAGACAAACATTCCCACAAAGAACCCACAATATCATCATTTACTTGCCCCTATGTAAAGAAAAAGACATAAATACAACACAGTTTTGCCAACAAGTACGAACCATGCTTGATATTGTATTAATTAAGTTATACGATTCAACTATTCTGAGGCAAACAAGCACATAGAGAGCACAACCCACTGTTCTAAGATGAAAGAAACACAGTATACGTGGTATTAGTAAGATAGTTATTGCAAAACAGACAAAGAGAAACACTGATTTGTAAAGGCAAGCTGCAGAAGCAAAATAATTGATGAGCAGGATAAAGGAGACTGCACAAACTTAGCAAAATGGAGCAAGCATAATGCTGCTACTTTTATTAGTCAACAAATCATATAAACATTTCTTGTCATTAAAAGACAAATTTAATCACTGAATCTTAAATACCAAAGAAGAAATGTATGATCTGAAAAGAATCAATGCTGGAAATGTTATAGAGCAAAAGACCTAAGATCAGAGATTTATATTATACTTTAGAATACTCATATTATATTTATATTTACACTAAATATAGAGTTTATGCATTCTTGCAGTTAAGTGTGTGATTAGGTGCAAGTTATGAGAGCTTCAGACACTCTACAGTCTCTCCTCTTCAATAACTAGTAACGTAGCCCTAATTTCCACAAATTTTAACCCCAGTCATGTACCTACTTCGATGATTCCTCTAATTCTTGGACCCTTTCATTTCATCTATCCTAAATACCTAATCTGTCAGCCCATGTCAAGAATGGAAAACGACAGGAAATTATTATGTTGTCTAGAGTATATTGAACTGATCAGGTTTTTCAGCCCAAAGAAAGAGAAGAAAGAACAAGAATCAGGATCATCAACTCCAAACTACCCACTAATAGCCAAAACACGAAGAGCATAAGGGGAAATTTCTACTGACCCGTAAATATGCAAAAGCAGTTTACAGTGAACACAAACAGACTAGAGAGAAGAAAGAATGCATTTTTGACACAATAATCATTCCAATTTCCCGATAACTTGTCCCTTTTAATGGAATTGGTAATCGATGAGACAAAAACTCGTGAGATTGGCATTAAATTCTGAACTTAACACCACGCCATTCATGAAGAGTTTTTATGGAAATGATAGTCACTCTCAGGGTGAATATGTCACAAGACAAGTATTACCTCCACATGTCATAGAAACTGTTGCACAGGTTGACAATCCTGTCTGCATCAACGGACATAAAGGTCTGAATTTAACCTTCAGAGACTTCTGATCTTTCCGCTACATTAACATGCAGAGACTGCACAGGGAAACACCCTCAATGACATTGTTCGGGGAGAGAAAATTGCAGCACAAAAATAAATAGAAAAATGTCAACAACCATTAAGATCAAGAGTAATCACAAGAGCTTCAAAGTATCATGCAGTGAGAATCCGCCAGGATATCTATGGCTTGTTAGAGAGCCAGTGGCGGTTCCCCTGATGGGTAATACAAATTTAGTTCAGGTCTTTCAGTATCACAAATAGTACTTGTAATGGCTTAATACATAACAGTACGTTAAGGACATTAAATGCTACAAAGCGGTATAAGAATAAATTCTGACTCCTTTTTCATAAGTCAGCAGTCTTCAAACTCTGGCAGTGCGATAATTCTATACAAATTTGCGCTAAACAATGACAATAACTTCCTACTTACAGCTATAGAGAAAAACTATAAGAATCTTGCTCCACCTTTGAGCAAACAACAGTTTCACATGATTACAAAACATGCTTTGAAATCGACAAAATTAGACAAGCATCATCATGTTTCCTACTCACAATCTCCACCTCTTTTCCTATTTTTTTTCTAAGTTACATGTTACCTCCATCCAGTAATTACTCAGCTCAGGGCTCAAAAATTCTACTCAGAAAAATAATGCCTACTCATCAGACTATGCTTTCATCGCCAAATCAGGCATCCTATGCTTTCATTGTCAAATTAGACATCCTATGCTCGAACTCATCGAGATTTACATAGATGGCAGTAAAGTGCTGGTCAAAAATGTTGTGGCAATGCAACCCCCCCAAGGTAGCAATGAAAGGTATAGCAATGTGCAGATGGCTTTGTATGTCCCATCCCTCATGCCCTCTCTCCCTTTCTTTTCGCAGCAAGGAAGCAATATGTATAAACAAGCTTGATCTCAAAATTTAGACCATCAAGTTAGGTGCTATGAGGCATTAACTACAACTCTTATTAGAACTGAGTTGGATGTAGACATTTTAATTGGCCAGTCATTAATTAAATGTAGATAAATTATATGTCATGGTTGTCACGGCATGAATTATTATTTTTGTTTTACTATTTACTCTAATTATTATTAATTGATCATTTGAATATAAATAATCAATAAACTAATATTTTATATTATATTATAAGTATTTAAGTGAGTCATTAGATTTTAAATTTCTTAATAATCCTAAATTTGCCATAGAATGAAAAAATACATGCTAAATTTCTTAATAATCCTAAATTTACCACATTTTATTATAATTCAAATAGTAACTTGTCCTAAGATGAATAAGAATAAATTATCAGGCATGTTGTTTTGAGTAGATTTAAGAATTCTCAGTAAATCCTGATTTAGTGGCGATTTATCAGCTGACAAAATGTAAAAATTTTAAAACCATAGCATATCGATAATTTCACAGCTGACCCAATAACTGCTAAATAGGAGCCAATATTGCGAAGTTATCTAATTGTATGGTCTACAACTAGTTAAAACAATACCGCAAAGAGAGGTAGAAGAATATAGCATATACTGTTGAAAGACCCTTGCAAGGTTTCAACAATATTGCAAGTTAAACAAGGTTTCGTCAAATTCAAGACAGAACACTAACAGATCATTCAATCACATTTTACAAGCAGATAAACAGTGTTATTACCCTACTTCCAATAAATAAATAAGAGGATAACCAGTGTTATTACCTACTTTCGATCACAAAAAAGGGAGTGAAATAGGTACTTCACCTTTTCATAACTTCAGCTTAGCAAGACGATATGTATACTGTGTATCAAGAAAGGACCTGCATCATTTGAACAGACCTTGTGAAGTCATCTTGATGGGCATGCATGCAAACACATAATATAGGTGTCACAAAGAGTTGATAAATATTTAAAGATTAAATAGAGAATATTTGGTGCTGAATCAAAGATCAACTCATATGTTTTGATGGTTAGGAACCTTTGTTTGTAAACAACATTCCACTTGAGTGTGAAGGAGAACCAAATACAATCATTGCAAGGGGATAAAGTCAGAATAAAAAGTGGCAATGTATAGGGGTACAAAATGGGTCAACCTAGATCAATGGTGGACTTAGGTTGAGTTCCACCGGAAAGGGAAAAAAATGGGGAATAAAAGAGAGGGAAAATGATCAATAGGCACCTCCTATGATCATCTTACTCACAAGCACAGTCAACATTGACAACTCTTGGACTAAAATAGGTAAGATTTTATGGGTAAATTCAATCAAAGTCTTCACTAGACTTTGAAGGTATCACTCTCAAGAAATGACAACAAATGGGGTAGCCAAATAGGTTCTGTTTATTCAGATAAAACTCTGGTCCTAAAGGATATCTAAAGAGAGCTAACCTTGCAAATTTTGAAGTGGAGGCTGATTGCAATAGTCGTAAAGGTAATAGGAAAAATAGGAGCCACATAATCTTCTAAGTTTGCTTGATGGTTGGATGTGATACCCTCATGTTGTATTGTTCTTTAGTCTCTTTATTTGATGGTCGAGTGTAAGGCTAGGATGTTATCCTCATTTATACGGAGTCCCAGTGTAATTGTATTGGCTATATATAAATATAATCAAAAAAATAAGATGTACATTTATCAAATATTAAATTAGATATCATATAATATTACATTATATCTATTCAAAAAACTTGGACAATGAAAACCACAAATGAGCCATAATTTAGAAGCCACCCATAAAGTAACATACAACTTAAAGTTATTTCAAGTGGTAAATGGGCTAAAAGCCAACTTATTTTGTTTAGTAATGACCAAAAAAACAAAAGTTCTTTAACAATGAAAAAACCAACAAACCAAACACACAAGACAATAAACAAAGTGATCAACAATATAAAAGCTAAACGATATCATATACCCTATGTTCTATAAAGTAACAGATAAATATACGAAAATGATAGAAACAGTGACAAATGAAAAATGAACTGGGTGAGGCTTAGGAATCAGATATATCTAGAGATAGAACATTAAAAAATATGTAGATAAATTAGGATGAGTGCTTCAAAAAAATTTATAAAAAATGACATGTTTGATAAAGTAATATATGTAATTCCAAGCACTCCAACAAAACCAAATATCAAAATCGGAGTAACCATATAAATACAACATCAATCCACAAATAAAGCAATTCATTGCAAAGCATCACACAACTTAGAAGGTCCTAGTCAGAGGTGCACAAGCTATCTCAAGCATAGATTAAGCTTTTGACTAAAATAGAAAAAACAATTGTCTTAATATAGACAGAAAAAAAAGATGACAGACTAACTAATAACTTATATTAATAAATAAATAGCTTATCAATGCAACACCGGTTACAATGACCCCCCCAAGAAAAAAAAGCTAGCAATAGCGCATACCTCAAAGCAATAGTACACCATGAATAGACATATGAGAATAGGATAAGTAAAACAATGGAGGTTAAAAATAGCATAGCTAAGACTCCCACTCAACTCAATTTTTTTGTTTATGTGCAACTAAAAGCACGTAATATTGTAAGGATAATCATATATACCTTTAGAGAAGTTGAGCGTGAAAGTGGACTAATCAGGTCCCAAATAATTGATGTGAAAAACAAGTCTGGCAGGCAGATCGTCTTTGCTCCTCCAAACAACCCAATGGACATGCGAAAATTTCATTCAAGCTCCAAGTAAAGGAATGGAGCAATGAATCCACCACTAGTAGCATCAACATGAATTGGCCTGTCATATCCAGTTTCCTCGTTCTTCTTGGAGATTGGTTGTTAAGACGCTTAACATCTTCAAACTCGCTTGTTAAGGTCCAACCTAGAGTCGCTGCAACACATGGTATTATCATCTACAAGTTCCACTGCTTTGTCTAGATCCATCACGTAGTATCTCTCATACAAGTTCACTTCCTTGAGCTCCACCGCAAAGCACCTCTCAAATTTCTCCTAACAAACCTATACATGGATGGATGCAAATATATAAAGCAATTCAATACAGACCATTTGAGAAAGCCGTTAAGAGCAAATTAGATAGCATCTTCATCCTATCTCAAACACTGATTTAGTGGACTTTCATCCACCCCTTGCTTTACATGTCGATACCTCAAGCCTTTATTTTTTTTTTGGTTCCATTTTTCTCCCACAAGGTCAAATATTTCTCCAATAACCAATACTTGTCAAGGCCCCAAGGAAGTCTAAGTACTAATTAGGTGGATTAAAAATAAGTCTTTTTCCTTGGCATCTTGCGCCAAGAGTAGTTGAAAAGATTGTATACTATATCATTCATATGTTAAGCTATACCAAAGGAGGGCTAGTTTTTTTAAGTCCCCCCCCCAAAAAAGTTAAGAGAGTCTAAACATGCATTGTGGTAATGTAAATAGCCAAGGCTAGCTTGCTAAAGGTTCAGGATTCCTTACATACATAGCCAAAAAACATTTGAGATTAGTTTTGAATATAAAGCACCGTTAGATTAGAGGCTGCTCCCACAATCTCAATAAACTAGTTAAATCCTAAATAAATTATTTTTACCTTTTTTTATTGCTAAATTTATCTAACGAAAGATGACATAGTTCTTTTTCAGCAAATGAATTACTCATCTCAAACACGAAAAAGCAAATAGCATCATTGTCCAGCTCACAAATGTTATTTTTTTTCGTAGAAGCAGATGTGAAATATCTAATGACATGCATTAAATTTTTTCGTAATACCATAGCATGCAAATTCTTAAATAAAAGAGCAGCTCACACAAAAAGAAATCAAAATTTTTCTACTGCCCTCCACACTTAAACTTTACATTATCCTCGATGCAAAACTAAAATGAAGGAGAAGAAAAATAAATATCATGTAATGTAATAGTCTGCCTCAAGCAAAACCTAAAAATTTTAACCTCAACAAAATCCATAAATATAGGCAAAGAAGAACATCCAACTCCTAGTCAAGACAGACAACGGGCGTACAAAGCAGGCTAATAACAAACCGGCGTAATAAAAAGGGCAGTAAGTATTATTTCTCTAAGTTTGAAACTTAAATAACAAATGTGACTATAGGAAGAGGGAAAAAACTAAATAAGATAAAGAGTAGAAGAATTTAAATCTGGGTGTTTTTTTCTTCATGTGAAGAGATTTCAGTAGACAATAAAATATGGTGTTAAGGGCAAACAAGGAACTGCCTTCTTCTTCTAAGTTTGATTCATTTCATGTGATGTGACTCATTTTTTTCAAAAACTCTAATACTACCCTTAACCTTTTTTTTGGCCTACTATCAAGTATTCGAAAAAAAAAATAAGAATGAAGAGATTTCAATAGAAAATAAAATAAGGTGTCATGAAAAGCGAGGAGCTGATAAATTGGGATTTTAATGATTATTATAATTTATAATAATCAAAGAAGAGTATATGCAATTTTCATGTAAAAAATGCCACATTTGGTAATACTTAGGAAAACTAAAATTCCTCAAACAAAATAGTTATTTTCATATTTTAATCTAGTTAGTAATGATATTATTTTTTTTGAGCTCAAACAAAATTCCTCAATATTGATTTCTCAAAATTAATCAAATACTATCGTAGCAGATCTAGCCCCAATTCTATCTCCAAAAAATATATTGCCAATTCAGTAATTGTATGCCTTTCACAAGAAATTACACAATTACAGGTTCCCAAAGGTAGTATAAAATGAGAATAGGATGCATTATGTACCTCTTGGCATGTAACTATATAAGCTTCCAATATCGACATCCATTAATCTTGGCAAGAAATATGCAATGACTATAAAGCTCTTAGGAGCCTTTCCCTTCACAGTAGATTGCATAACCGCCTCTTATCATTTTGTGTGAACTTCCACCAATGGCTTGAATGCCATCTCCATCAACAACCATTAGAACCACCAGAACACCACTTGCTAGCTCGATTAAGCTGCCTTTTGTGGTCCTCCATTCTTTCACTGACAATAGACTGCTTATAGTTAGACCTTTCTCTCGCCTGCTGAACATAAGTCAAAATATGTAGGGTTCCCATCACTATAAATGCTATAAACATTCATGTGTGACTCCTGATGTAAATCAGCAATATAGCTCACTGTACTTTTTATCCCTGTTCATAAAGGCAAAATCTAAGAACCAATATATCTCCCAGCCAGGTATTTTCATATTATGAATCATAATTGATAATTTAACATTTGCGCATACAAATTCATGCTTGTGAGAGCAAATTTAGATAAGAATTTGAGCTGCTATCTAGATTTAGCACACACCATCTATAGTAATACTTCTTTATCTACTGTTTCAGAAAGATATGTATATTCTTTAATATCTGTCATTATTTTCCTACATAAGAACTTGGCAAACTACCAAACATTATCCCATCATTATCAGTTTCCCGTAAACATCGATGTGGAACACAACCAACCAGCCTAGCACCACTACCTTTTATTGGGAAATAAATCAAAGAAATCCCCAAATGCCATCACAATATTACCATATAGAAAAGTTCATCTCACACACCTTTAGTTCCTCTATTTCATCCACTTCCTTCAATAGTAGCCCAAGAAATTTTTGCACAAAAAAAAACATCCAGCATGATGCATAAGAAAATCAAGGTCCAAAACCAACAACCATTGTAGTTGAATCCATCTGTGGTTATGGCATGCGGCACATAAAATACTGGGATTTAAATAATTTTTTATTAATATTAATTTATAAATGAAGGATCATAAAATTCTATATAAATATGCAATATTTAGGAAACATACTAAAATTTCTCAATAACTAGAGGCCTACATATATTAGATATCATATATAACCAATGAAATGCACGAAAATGGATGAGAAATGTAGATGAAATAATAAACTGAAATTAAAATAAATAATTGATCATGACCAGTGAAATAATAACCAAGTACTTTATTTCAAAAGTATCCGGTAGGACCGGTACTCTAAAAGCTGATTTAGTTTTATATTATTAATATAACCAGTTGTTAATTTGAACTACATCCCTTTGCATGCAAGAATTTATTGTTGCAAATAAATATATAAAAATAAAAATGACTATCTCAATCGCTGTCATACTTAGTTTGTAGTCTTTAATGCCTCAAGTACATTCTCACTTTCAATGTCGTTCAAAACAGCTATCAATCTTATAAATGCAATCACGTCGCACCGAGAATCTAAATATGTATGAGATTTTCAAAATAACAGTCTAGGGGTCTAGTTTGAGTACATTTCCACTTTCAATGTAATTTAATACAACTATCAATCTAATTACTTAAGTGCATTCATGTAGCACCGAGATTTTGGATATGTACGAGACTCCAGGGATCTACTTCCAGAAACTTTATTATTTCTTTTATCAGTGACAATCTTTTTTTCCCCTTATTATTTCTTTAGTCATAGATATTCCTTTTTCCCCCTCATTATTTCTTCTATGAGAAATATTTTAAACCCCGCCCTTTTTTCCCTTTTACTTCTCGAGTAATGAAAGAGGAAAACAATAAAAACTAACTTACAATTTTAAAACAAATAACGATCAATAAAAAATAATATGAGAAGACATCACATGAGGGGATTCGGAGAACAGATACACAAAGAACTCACCCCTTCGCCCTTCACAAGGCTTTTTAAGCATGGAATCTAAAACAAAAGTATTCTCCAAGTGTTTAATTATTGTGCCACCATATTCACCGAATGATATGAAATCAATGGTTCAATTATCACATCCACAACAATTAGTGGATTCCCTTGAACATCTAGCAGAAAAAGATAGTAGCATACCCTCTTATTAGATGAGAGTGACTCGGACTAACCTTTAGTCTCAACTCCATAGTAATAGCTGCTTCCTACAGACCATCAATCATATCAGTCAATACTTGACTTTGCTGCCAACACCAATCCTTGATGCCTTGGCTGAAGCAAACTTATTCGGGAGCTTGATCTGCCAATAAATTTATAACAAAATTGAGAGCCGATGAAGAAATATACATGCCCCCACCATGTGATAGAAGGGCTTAAAACATATCTATTGAGAAGTATGATAAGTGCGAGTATCAGTTATGGGCAGAGTGACTTTGATGAAAATGACTGAAAGCTTACCATGAGATATGCACTATCGTCAAGCCGATGGTTCTCTTTCAAAGCTCCATGACCACTGGTCGCAATAGCCAAATGTGCCTCCCCGCCTACAGAGTTCTGACATAGTTTCCAATTCAGGTAGGCAACACATCACATCTGTATGAAAGATGAAACCAAGATCATCACATTATTTTTCAAAACTGCCTGCATTGCATTCTTTTCCGTGGGGATATGGTTTGAAAACATAATTGATACATAAATCACAATACACATAAATGAACCACTATTTCATAAGTACATTAAGATATTTTTTTAAAAAAAAGCGTAAGACCAGCTGGCTCAGGAACTCATGGGCTCAAGGACCTTAGCCTGAAGAAAAATTTGAAATGTATCAACAAGGAAAATAGAAACAATAATTCAAAGACACAGGTAACATTCAATAAATTATCTCTCAAATAAAATTCAATAAGCTAGCCAACAAATAACTCTTTATTCCTCTCCCGTTACCTCACCCTAAAAAGAGCAACATAAAAACAGATTAGAAAGGTACTTTCTTCAAAAAGTAATAGCTGAGCTCATCATAGAGTAAATTCAGCAGAGAAGGTTCAAACTATCAACAATTTCACGTCATAGTAGATGGTGACCACCAATTATCAAAGCAGTAGATGGTGACATAGCAGTAGATGGTGGCCACCAGTTATCAAACTCATGCTCAGAGTTCCGTGATGACACACATAATCCCATTACCATACATGCTTTCTTGCCCAAGAACTCCATAACTTCTCTCCTGCCCCTTCCTTTCTTTGCTGGAGCAGCAGCGGATTCCACCGAAAGCTGGGAAGTTAAAGTTAGCATCAACTCAATTTCTAGCCTATTTATTTAAATTTTGAGTGAGTAGAGCTGCTGTAAATGAGCGTACCTATGGATCGTGAAGTAGAAAGGACACCGAAAACACAGATGTCATTCCAGTTTATCACTTTCAGGCCCGTATGAGAACTTTATCAAAAGAGGTATAGCATATGCTACCTCCCAACCCCTTTCCTATACATACCTCCACAGATAGAGAACAAAAAATTAATGTGGAGCACAACCAACCAACCTAGCACCACTACCTCATATTGGGAAACAAATCAAGCAAATATCCAAATGCCTGCACAATATTACCCAAAAGTCAGAAACCAATATAGAAAAATTCATCCCACACACCTTTAGTTCCTCCATTTCATCCACGTCCTTCAATAGTAGCCCAAAATTTTTTTACAAAGAAACAAAGAAAAGATCCACCATGATGAATAAGAAAATTGATATACAAAACCAACAACCACTGTAGTTGAATCCATTTGATGTTATGGCATGCAACACACAAAATTATGGGATTTAAATAATTATTTTTTCTACAGGATGATAAAATTCTATATAAATATGCCAGATTTAAGAAACATACTAAAATTTCTCAATAACTGGAGGCTTACCTATATTAGATATCATATATAACCAACGAAACACACAAAAAAGGAAGAGAAATGTAGATGAAATAATAATTAGAAATTAAAATAAATAATCGACTACACCCGATGAAATAATAAACAAGTACTTTATTTCAAAAGTATCGAGTACTCTAAAAGCTTTTTTATTTTTATATTATTAATTCATTTGAAATGAAGTGACTCATTGCTTTTTGAAGTAAATCCAGTACTACCCTTAATTTTATATCACAAATTACACATAAATAATATCAAAAATAATAATAAATTACATTAATAAAAAGTCAATATGAATCAATTAGATACAAGACACACAGAAAAATAAGATAGAGGTGTGGGAGCAATTAAGAGCTAGTTCATGGTCAATAACTAATTTTAGGTAATGTGACTCACTCGAAGGAACAAAATCTAATCATACCAATATATTAATTACCATTCTAAATAAAGCATTACCAAATAAACTAATAAAAAATAGTCTCCATGAATCAAACGATGATATAAGGAATAGTGAAAGAAATTATATTGGAGAGAAGAAAAAATAGAAAAAAAACTTTTGACCTATCAACATTTCGAATTTTGGAGGCACTTCTTTCTCACCAGACTTGAAACAAATAATTGCATAAATTTTCACAAAAATTGCAAAAGCAAATAATAAACAAATAAACAATCTTACTTTAACAAATTTACCTCAAAAGACTTCTTCATCAATTCAAAAGCAGTCATTCCAAAATGCTTTGCAAATGTTTATGCTACAAACGTCCTTCCTACTGATCTAATCATGAGACCCTGTTTCGAGACATATTTAAGAAAACTAACCTAGATCTAAGCATAACTGCATAGAAACACACACCCCTGCTCCCTATCGGCACCCTTGGAAAGGCAAATTAAGAGACCAAATAAGGAGAAGACATCCATGTCTTAGCAAAGATCTAATGAACGTGTAGTTGAAAGAAAACAGATATTAAGCTAAGCATTGAATATCCAGGTTCATCATAAGGTAATAAGTTTTAAGATCAGATAGGAAGCCAACAAAAAAAAGGATGATGGAAGGATTATCAAATAGGTAGTGATAATTAAGAAAGTATTGTAGAGGTTGAGTGAAAAGTATTGAGATATGAAAGTATCAAAAAATAGACGTGTTTGAGAGTGTAGGATACATAGTGCCAGTGTGAGGAAGTATGGGATCAATGCTAAGACTGTTCCAGGGTCAACTTTGAGAATAGCATAAATGATTCTCACACAAATGAACAATGGACTCTAATGTGTTTGATAAGGGTCGTGTTTCGCTCAAATCATTCCTGTGAACATCATTTACCATAAGCTTGAAGTGATTCTCATTCTACACCACTTGTACAACCACAAGCATGTCATAAATCAAAGAGGTCTTATTAGGTTGTAATGGGGCTAGGCTTTAAGGTAGGGAATAACTTTAGGATTGTGGTGCAAATAAAAATCTTGGAATCTAGTGGAGTGATGTTCTTTAAATAAACATCGATACAATCTCCTCATGCCAAATCATTTTCAATCACAACATAATATTTTCGCTGTCATCATTTTTTCCCCTTTCACCTCTTCATTTTGATATTTTTTCTATATCCTTTTGGAAATTTTTTCTTTTTCTCCCTTCACCTTGCTTCCTTTCGCCCCTTGATATTGACTTTCTTTTTCTTTTCTTTTTTTTCCTTCAGGATTTTTTTTCTTTTTCTCCTCCTTTCATTTTCCATTATTTTATTTTGCAATAATTTTCACACCTTTTCTTTCTTCTTTTCTCAGGCACAACACCTGCTATAGTTGCCAATTTTTTTCCTTCCATACATCCACTTTATGAAGATAAATAAATAATTCTCCACTAGTCCTTTTGGTGTAGGGATCATGACAAGAATTAGGTTAATAAATTGGGTGTAGGGAAAAAAATGGCTTACAAGGCTGAAACTTGTTGACAAAGGAAATAATAACATTGGTAGGCTACTTTGGTTTGTGGTACTCATTAATATAAAAGAAAAGCTACCTCTATCATCTTTATGAGCATAAAAAGTGTCCATGTGGCCTCAAAGAGAATCAAATCAAGTTCTAGAATACAATATCCACAGACGATATCACACATGACGAGAAATTTAAATTTATAGGCTAAAAAACTCACAAGTTTGTGAAGGACAGAAATGGGCTGTGTTCTCAGATCTGATGTTATAACTATTCCCTTCGATAGCTTAGGAGTTTTCAATGATTAACAAAATATCCAAAAACATTAACAGACATTCGAATAAATCAAGCAAGTTAATGAGATGCCCTTCCAAAATTGTCCTCTAGTCATCACCTACTCCAATTGACCATGGGAGTTACCGAGTTAGAGATGTATGAATTACACTATCTTAGTCATGCCTGGTTCTAGTATAATCTTCTCAAATTTGTCTCTACTCAAGGGTTGTGTGAGATATCAGCCAGTTGGTTGGACCTCAATTTTGCAAAAATTTAGTTTATGAAAAATAATAGTTCATATCAAAACATGCATAGAGGTTGGATGAAATAGTAGCTAAAAAATTATAAATAGAACACATAAACAGCTTGCAAACCCAACAATTCAAGAATTTTTCTCCTAATAACAAAAAAAGAAAATTCTAAATAGTTTGATAAATCAATACACTAATCAACAAATATACCAAAACTTGCCCCCAAAAACTGTCATTCCAAAGCAAAATATCACAAAAATAAAAAAATAAATGAATTAAAATGTCCTTGTCATGCTTCATAAAATTATAGAATATTATATCCTAAGCCAGATTCAATATTTAGATTCTCAAGGTTTGGAAGCACAATATTCAAAGGAGTTATCTTAATTCCTCTACCACCGGCAGTTTTTCAAGACACTCGCAAGAACAAACAAGTGTGTCATCAATAGGAAAAGATAAGAAAAACAAAGAGTTGTGCTATACTGACCTTTGCCATTCACAGATTTCTTGCTATCATAATCAATACCTGTAACTTACCAGGTTCAACTCATTACGTCCATCATATCTCTCCTGCATATCCACCCAAAGACATTGTGCATCATCTGCATACAGGAACCTTGGCTGCAAAGAAGAATATAAGATCATTAATATTTTGTGAATGTAGATTTCCACGATATTTTAGAACCAGCCAGCTCCCATTGGAAATAATATTTATGAAGTTGATATTTTAAAATTGAAACAAGCTTGAACTTCCCAAGTAGATGCAAGAAAAGATAGCATTATAATAACCGTCATAGTAGTTAGAGCAGTATTTTTTAAGAGAGACGGGTATTGCATCCGAATATTTATTATTGTATCATTCAATTTTAATAATTTGAACATATCAACAAGAATCTTTTTAATTTGACATATTAACATCATAGCCAGTCATAGTAGTGGTTTAAAGTCTAATTTAAATAATTATTACCCCAACTGTCAAAATCAAACAAGAATTATAACATAAGTTAAGCTCTAAGTTATGCAACCATTTAAGAATGATAGGAAATATCACTGAAAAGTATTTGTAGCAGCAGACTGAGTAGTAGTAAGTTTTTTCCCTCCCCTCCACCTTCCAATCATTGTTTAATGAAAATCAATATAGTACGTTCATTTACTTTTTAACGTACGAAGATATATTTAAAAATTGTCAGCACCCCCGAGATCTTTTATTTTTTTAAAAATTAATAACTACAGATTCACAAGCACTCAAAGCAAATCTGCCGTTGGTCGTCATACCTGAAGAAATTGGGTCATTTAATATTTTATTAGTCAAAGAACCTCAATAAATTAAACAAGTCCCATTGTGATGCTCGCTTCTCTAAATCTATTACTATAAATAAGTTAGCGATTAGTTTGATGGGTTGAAATACAACTCATACAAATAAATATCGGCAGATATTTTAATGATATTTATTGATATTTATTAATATTTTTTAATAAAAAAATTAAATCATGACAATTGTAATATATAAACTATTATTTACAACATTTCGATATCGTGACACTAAGATCATAAATACAACCACAGTTTTATTAGTTGATCCAATTTCGCATAACGTTGATCTTTTCAAGACATAAGTAGTAGTATAGTAATAATTGACGGACATAAACTAATTTAATTGCATGCAGTCTATGAGTATATTATATATATACACACACACACACACATATATATATATATATATATAATAAAAATACTTAGATAATCTAATCTAAGGATCCTCATATGCGGTGGTTGATATTATTCAATGCTAGTATTTTTCTTTTGTCAGAGATAAATTGTTTTTCACTTATTATTTCTATAGTCACAGATATTCTTTTTTTTCCCTTATTACTTCTTCTGTGAGAAACATTTTAAACCCCACCCTTATTTCCTTTTACTTCTCGAGTAATGAAAGAGGCAAACAATAAAACCTAGTTTACGATTTTAAAGAAAATAACGATCAATAAAAAATAATATGAGAAGACATCAAATGAGGGGATTCGGAGCACAGAAACACAAAGAACTCACCCTTTCGAAGGCGTGCGGTGCAAGAATGGAGGCAGGGAGCGACGAGCAGCGAGATCGACTGCAACAGAGGGACTGAGGATTTACAGGGGGAGTGAGGCCTTAGAGAGTGACTACGGCACCACGATTAGAACACTCTAACTCACCCCTTTCGAAGGCGTGTGGTGCAAGAATGGAGGCAACGAGATCGACTGCAACAGAGGGATTGAGGGTTTACAGGGGATTGAGGGCTTAAAGAACGAAGCCTCTTACCGTCCCCAAAATAGAATCGTAAGCCTCCTACGCGTTCAGGTTTTTTAATGTTATTTTTTCAACTTTATTATTCCCGTACCAAACAGAACGAGCACGAACGGTGCTATGACCCAACCGACTACCATTATTGGCAATTCAGTAGGTTTTTTTATGTCGGTGTTTACCCACCACCTCGAGACCTTTGTCATACCGCGAGCTATTACAATTGCAATTTACGGTATTTTCACCTTTTAGGACGGGTTTCGACGGAGACCTTGAAAAAGAAAAAGGATTTTCAAACGGAAGAGAGTATGGTGCTGTGCACCGTTCTTACTAGAGATGATCATACGCACGCACACGCAACACATGTTATTAGGGAGATAAGTCTCCATTTTAACTACTTCCTAAAGACTATAGGAGAATTTGACTTAGTCATAGAATATAGTTATTGTAGGTGATACAATAAGATATGTTATCTTGATATATAATTTTAAATTCCTTAAATAGTAGAAGATCACCGATCCGGATTACAAACAACTATTGCTAATTGCTGCTCCTAATAATCTTTTACCAAATGCATACCAAATTGAGTTTAATTTACTACATTATTTAATATATATGTTTATCTGATTCGATATCTAAACTGATCCAATTAAAATATAATTGATTTAATTTTTTTAAATTAAATATCTAATCCGATTAATAAAAAAATCAAACAAGTTTGATATTTAATCAAATAAATATAAATAATATATAATCCGAAGAAAAATATTTATACATTTTTTTATAATTTTTTATTTTATATATAATTAGATATGAATAAATTTATATGTGTGTAGAATTTTTACTTACTTGATTTAGTATTTGGGCCAAATATTAATTCAGTTGAAATTATAGTTTTAATATAATTCCTTTTTAGATATGATAGAATCCAAGTAAATCTTATGGTGTATGAGTTTTAATTTTAGTTTTAACATCCGATGTTTTTTGAGTAAAGCAGATATTTATTGAGTGGATCGAATACTTGCTCGGCAAATCGGATAATATCAAATATCTTTGTGATTTTGTGGTTTTTTTATATCTAAAATTTTATTTGAATAATTTCAGTTATATTTAATATCTGATCAAAAAATAAATATATTCAAAATTTTAAATCAAACATCGAATATTTTTTTATATATCTAAAATATCTCATATTTGAACCATAAATAGTCCTACCTAATATTCGTTTTGTTTTGAGATTATTACTTCTCCTCGTTGGTCTCACAACATTTGTATTATGCATTATCTTTTCTATTATATTACTTGTTTATACTATTCTAATTTGGGTTTCAATTGGAAATATGATTTTCTTTGTCGTTATCCACTTCTGATCTTGTTTGGGCTTGAAAATAAAGATTTGGTAATTGCTTCTTGGCTATATAGGCATTTTAGTGGACTTCATCTCTCGAGTTTGAGTTAGTTTGATTATGTCAAAATTCATAGTATTGATACAACTAGTCGTGCTAGTATGTTATAAAATAGTGGAAAGAACTCACGAGCCAACTTATCTTAGCTCATTAATACTCAATATGGCTCGTTTATTTTAATTAAATGAGTCGAATTTAAACATTATTTTTAGGCTCGTTTATTAAACGAGTCGAGCTTGAATCTAAAAAAATTTGATTCAACTCATTTATAGCTTAGGCTTGTAAGCTCAACTCCTTAAAATTTTGATATGCTAAAAAGCTTGTTTCACCTCATTCATTAAAAAGAAAAAAAATATTAAAACTGAATAAAAGATCAAGAAATGAATTATAACCCAATTATCCAAAAGGATCACTAGTGTACTATAATGCCAAACTAAATTTAAGAGGCAAGACTAAAGCCATCAACTAAATGATAGATTCCAATTATATTGAAAGTAAGTAAAAAAAAATATATACTCGATATTTCAAATAAAACAATAAGGCTTATGTAGGAGCATCTTATGATCCTCTTGATAATGAGGAATTTGCATACTTAATAATAAAACCGATTATCTTAGATATTTTTGATAATATTTCTACTATGGCTAATGAAGATGCTTTAAGATGTTCTTGCATGTATATTACATATTTGTAAGAGGAAGACACTTAAGACATTCTTCGTCTCCAAGGCATTCAAACATTTAAGATATGTCATATACGGTGGATAAGATAACAAGTTTATAAAAATACCTCATTATTGTCTAGAACTTGTTGTAAACCCTCGGTTATCATCGTATATAAATTAGGGTTTCATAGCTTTTAATTTTATGTGTGTGTATTAGTTAGTTTAAGATTTTCAATGTTGTAATTAATTTCATTTAATTAAACAGCATGTATTATGTTTGTTAGGGTTTTATCATTATTCATATTTAGTTATACAAATAAAAAAACCATAGGTTAGGTCGGTCATAACTAAATCTCTTTAGTTACTAACAAACTAAGTCTCGCAGTTTTAGGGTTGTTCCCAACGTGTATATTTGTTAAGTAATGCTTAGTTTACTTGTTAGGTAGTTAGCAATTTGTTGTAATAACTTGCTATGATTATTATATATAATCATAATCGCCCATTGTACGTGATAGTTAATGAGTTGAATGATAATCAAGCTATTTTGGTTAAATTACTATCTTGTGTGAGATAGTATCTTCTTTTTAGAAATTGCTTGGATTATTTACTATCTAAAACTCTTTGAATGTATTCATGAAGGAACATTCAAATTTTTATCCTTTCTTTGTTGAATATTGGTTGAAGCTTCACACCCTCCATTTTCATACGTACCTTCAAACCAAACCAAACCAATCTTTAATCCATCCAAACTTTTTCAAAGATCATCAAATCCAATCTAATTTCATGATTTTCAAGTTGATCCACATCATTATTGATATCAAAGCTATCTTAGCTCTTCAATTCATTAAAATTGTCACCCCTTCCCTTCATCTTGTTACCTACGATTTTGTTACATTCACCCATGCAACATCCATGCACATTGATCTTCATCGTGAATTGTAGGCAATCTTCAAAGTGCTTAGTAGTATATCTTCATCCTCCATCTGAATCTTCAAATTCAAGGTTTGAAGATCTTCTATTCTTCAACCCATCATCACTGAATTTTATCATCCCAAATATTTGATCACCTTTTCCCCATTTTCAACTGTCCAACAAACTTATTCAAGAACCTATTATCCTCCCTTATTTCCTAACCAATTTTAAATATCACCAGCCATATTTGACCCCTCTTCATTTATTGATATAAATTTGTATCATCTTCAAGCAAGACCCACCCATTTCTATTCAACATATTTGAATATCACCCTCATATTCAAACTATAATACATCTCGCCATCATTAATTATTCAGATCATGTTATACCCGACCCATCATCACCCTATGCCTTTAATCCTCAAAGATTCATCCCCATCAACCACCTAAATTTCACTCATCCAATTGCATTACACTACTCTCAAATATTCTCATCTCCCATGCGATTATCATGTTCATCCATGTTGATCTTCAACATCGAGCATTAATCTTGATCGTGCCTTGATAGTACATCTTCAGCCATCCCCCAATACATCTTTTTGCGTTTATTGAATTCTTCAAAATCAAAGTTTGAAGATCCCCTGTCCTTCAGCCCAACACATTCAAATATTCAACCCAATATTTGACCACCTCCTACCCATCTTCAACTATTCACCAAACCCCTTTAAGAATCTATTATCTTCCATTATTTTCCTTACATTTTTTAATATAATTTATCATATCCGAACCTCTCTTCATTTATCCATTTAAATTCATATTATCTTCAAGTAAGTTCCTACTAATTATTTTGCAACATATTCGAATATTACCAGTCAATAGTCAAATCATATATTTATTCGACTCTTGTTGCATTTGAATCATCATCATCAATATATCTTCATTCCCCTTAGAGATAGTCAATCATTCACCGTTCAAAAATCTTCCTCGATATTGTATCATCATTTCCTCTACATCTAAGAACCAAACTTTTCAAACTCCAAATTCTACTAACCATTGTCAGTTATTACCATCTCTCATTTCTTAGTAAGTTTCCATCCAATAACCTCAAAAAAACCATCGAAAAAACCTCTACACCTCTCGATTTCCTTATTCCATCCCTCCTTCACTTTTGATTTCCATTGAAACACCAATACCGTATGTTTATATTCTTCGAAACCACAATTACAAATGAAGATAAGATGGATTCCATGCTTGCGGCAATCTAAGTCCTCAACATAAACTTGAACACACACAAAGCTCAACTCCAACAAATTCTAGCAATGCAAAGTCAACTCTAATGCATGGAGGCACGGGTAGCTAATCAAGAGATGTTGATACACATGCAAAACACCATGGAAGCCACCAATGACTGAGTGGAAGGCATAGTTAGAGACGTGGTTAAAGTAAAGGGAGGAAACATGAATTCGAGGATGGCGTAAGATGATGGTGACCATAAGGATGCATCAAATGGTTTAATTAGAATTTGAAGGTTGTATCATTCCCAACCATAGCATACACATCATGAGGATAAATGTATAATGCTTGACCTTCCTAAATTCTTATGGTCATTAAATGTTGAGTTGTGTATTGAGTGTTTGCATAAGGTAGAAGCAATATTTGATTTCAAATAGTATAATGATGAACGAAAAATGTAAACTCGTTACTCTAAAATTCAAAAATTTTGCTAGAGGTTGGTTTGACGACCAAAAGAGAACATGTGAAAGACAAGATAAATATAATTTTAAGCCATGAAAAAAGCTTAATAAACACCTATGGAAGAAATTTGTTCCTAGCGAGCATGATCAAGGCATTTATTTTGACTACCCTTAGACAATGACTTCGTAGTATAGAAGAGTACAATAGGAAATTTGAAAGACCGGCACTAATATGTGACATATAAGAACGAAAAGATCACAAAATATGTTAGATTGTTGGGTGGATTTAAAAACTTGATCCATGATAAGGTTGAAATGTATACTTATGATTCTCTTGATGATTTAATCAAGTTGTTTTTAAAGTGTGAAAAACAAGCGAAGTCTATAAAGGGCTACAAACTAAATTTTCTGACTATTTCAAAGACTTATTCGAATGCTTCTTGATACATGGTGGATACAAATTGGGTTGAACTTGGAATAAAATTGATGGCTAGGTAATAAACCACCAAAAATGAGAAAGATACACAGGAGATGAGTTGATGAATATATGAATTAAGTAACCCTTTATTCATACACCTAAATTTACCACTTAAGCTATATAACACTTAAGATAAAAGACGCAAGAATTTTAGGAGATAATTCTACCCTGGCATGCACTAAATAAGGAGTTAACTTTCACTTGGTTAAGAGAGAAATATGGCTGACCAAAGACCCTTACATGCATCCCCTACTCTTCCTCATATAGTGCTATAATCACTTACTTACAAGACAACCATTCCCAACTAGAACTAAGGGCTGGTTAGAAATCAAACTAGCCCGTCACTACTTAGTTACCATTTCTAGTATAATCCTAACTAAACATAGTTTAGTTTTCCCCCACCCAAAAGGGGCTCATACACCCCTCCCTATTAGGCCCGTGCTTTAATTGATTTTATTTTAAGTGTAAGTAATCCCCTATAAAGTACAAGCTATTACATGAATTAAATAAGACAATGGTTAGCTCCTAAATTCAACCTATAAAAGAGGCTGTCATAAATACAAGTGGGGAATACAGGGCTCCAAAAGTGGCCATGATTCTACATTTTGGCAGGCTACAAACTTCTTATTTCCCTTTTGTTCCTTGTAGGTCATCAAAGGTGTCCTTCTCCTGGTGTGTTGCAGGTTCGGAAAGGTGGTAGTGTCGGTGGGTTGTGCAGGCCCAGAAAAGGTGGTAGGGAAGGTTGACTTTTGTAGGCTGGAAAGTGGCGGTGTGGTCATGTGTTTTGATCTGCAACATTCATGAAGAGGGTGAGCTTGGGGGAGAAAAAATGGATGGATGTTGGCTGCAAAAGTGGCTTTTATAATGAATATAAAAGTGGCTAGATAATGGCTTATAAAAGTGGCTAAAAAAATGGCTGCAAGTTTTAGGGTAGCTTGGGTTGAGTTTGCATGGCTCATGCATGACTTGATTTTTACATTAAAGATGGTAGATTTTAGGTTGCGTTTGACTTCTCGTCAATAAGCACAAAAAAGGAAAGGGGTTGGGAAGGAAAGTTGATGGGATAATAATTTGATGGAAACATTCCAGGTTAAGAAGAATTTTTAGATCTTCTAATTTGAGGAGAAGGGTGGTTAATGTTGGATATGCTGAATGGGATGTTCTTGCATGACTTCTACTTCAAATTATAGTTCCAATTCAAGTAATATCAATGTGGGGGAAATATAAGGTCTGACATGTGAAGAGAAAGGAAATAATGAAGTTTTGGATAACTTCAAGAAGTATTGCTTCGACTGCAAAGGATTTGGACACTATGCAATGAAGTGTCTAGATCAAAGAGTTCTAAACTTAAGAGATATCCAAAGATTGTGAATATCACGCACCACTCTCACATGAAACTTAATGGAACAATGTTAATGAACATTTTTGATGTGATGACCAAATAGGATGGATAGTATAGGGTTATGCAGAAATGTAACTCTTAAGCACCTCACAAAGATAGCACTCAAAAGAACCTCAAAGAGAAACTCATAAAGAAAATTCATTTTACTCTAACTAAGAAAAGAATGCTCAAGGAATCTTTCAGTGGCTACTCTCGACTCATAAAGATATTGAAAGGTTTAAATTCTCACAAAGAGAGGTTGATTTCTCAACTTTAAACACATCATACATGTCATTTTATGATTCAAAATTATGCCCTATATAGGCATAAATCCCAAGCCAAAATCAACTAACAACTGGTGAAATAATAGAATCTTAACCAACTATACAACAACCGATGAAATAAGTCATTTCACTGATAAGTCATTTCAGAAATGTAACCCAAAATCGTAGTTAATGACGACTAATGCACATGTTTAATCCAATCTCTATGATAAGTCATTTCACACTCAACCACATAACATTACATGTAATCAATCTATGGCATTAGGACTTACATATATTTGTTACAACTAACAAAGTAAAATCTTAATTAGTGCGTAATTGTATTCTAACTTCCACCCAATTATTCTAATGTTGCATGTTGGTCATTTCACATCCAAACTTTCACATCTTCAAGCTTGACATATATATTACCAAACCTTATATGTCTATCTTGGACAATTTTCGTATTATGGCTCATTATTAAAGAAAGTGTTGTAGGATGAATTAACATATAATCCCCCAAAATTTTAGAAAACCAATAATTTAATAAATGGCTTTTATTTGAAATAAATTAGCTTTTAAAATTATTTAGTTTAATTATTTTATGGATTTTTTAGTATAAAAATTTGATTGGAGTATTTAATAAATTAAAAATAAATATTTTGTTATTTTACCATATTATTTTTACTTAAATAAAATTTCAAACTAGTATTTTACTATAATTATCCTTTTTAAGCCAATATATTTAATTATATTATATTAAATTATTAAATAAATTTATTATAAAAAATATTACATCCTATTGTTTTATAAGTTTAACTATTTTAAATTATCCCATTTTCCCACTTTCCTTTTCCTTTTTTTTCTTTTCTTTCTCCTTTTTATCCTTTTCCTTTTTTTTTCCTTTTTTTCCTAGCTTTGGGCCGCCAGGCAAGCCTTACCGCCTCCCTCCTTGCGCACTGGGCCTATGGCCCATTCCTCTCCCTCTCTTTGCCCTCCCGTGCAGCTCGACCAGCCCAGACCCCCTCCTTTTTTTTTCCAAGCCGGGCCGGTCCACTTGCCTTCCTACCTGCGTTGGCCTGGTCTCCCTCCCTCTCCCTTCTTTCTTTCTTCTCCACCCGCCTCGACATAGCAGCCCGATCATCCCCTTCGCCATGACTGCCACCACCTGCAGCCTCCCGCTACCACCTCCTACAACCACTGCCACCACTTGTCTTCCTCCCCCCTCTCTCTCTCTTGCCCCTCTTTTTTCTCATCATTTCGGAAACTGGGCAGCCATGCACCCCATCCCCCATGGCTCCCCTTTCCTCCTCATCGTCACCCTCTCCTTGCCACCCTAAACACTGCCACCGACTGCCATCTATCCCCCTTACCTTTCCTCTTCTTTTTTTCTCCCCTTCATCCATTTTCTGCCCATCCTTTTGAGCCATCTTTCTCCCCCGGTTCCCCTTCTTCCATTCTTCTTCCCCCTCCATTTTTTCCCCTTTGTTTTGCACGCCGCCACCCTCCGCCGCTCCGACCGCCGCACCCAGCCCCTGCACTGCCTCCTACACCCTTCTACTACCGCCCTGCACCGCCCCAACACCATCCAAGCCACCCCGCAGCTCCCTCTTCCTCCCCTCTTCTTTTCCTTCCTATTTTCCATCCTTCTCGGAAGCCCACCTGCAACCCCTCCTTCCGCCGCCGTTCGGTCGCCTCTGCCGCCACCCAACCCGGCATTCAACTCCCTACAACCTCCTCTACAATCCCCATCCATTTTTTGGCCGAAACAAGTCCCTGAACCCTCCATTTTCCCTCATCTTTTCCTTCCTTCTCAGCCCTCCACCTCGACCCACCTCGGCAGCCAACTTCGCCACCTCGCCGCCGCCGTATCTGCCACCAATAACCCATCCTCAACATCCACCTACACCCCCTCTTCACTCCTGCACCATTCCCTTGCCTTGAAACCTCCCCCACCTATCTTCTTTTCTAGCCTAAAGACCCCAACCCGAAAATAACCATTTTACCTTCCATCGCCCCCTCTTCGAGCCTTTCCTCCTTTTATTTTTGCATGCAGCGCATGCTGCATATGCAGCATGAGTTCCTGCATTTATTGGCCATTTTTATTAAAAACTTTAAGGTATGATAATATTTAAATTAATTATTTCCTTAAGAAAAATTTATAAAGTCTTATATCTTGATTTTCTTATTTCTAATAAATATTGATATTATTTTTAGATATTGGTTTTTCTAATCAAAGCTTGAATCTTTAACCGGGATACCAGTAAGATTCGATTTTTTTTGAGAATTAAGGTAATCGTTAAACCCCACTTAAACGCATGATAAACATATGTTTACACATTAGGAATTTTAATATGTTATTATGTTTGATATATGGTGGTTAATATAAATTATGTGTTTGCTTGCATTGTTTAATAAAAAGGAAAGTATGCCCTTTATGTGCTATGTGTAGAAATGTTGCTTAAGGAAAGAGTTTGGCTATTAATGGAAGCATTAAGTACCTATCCTTGTTATTTTATGTTATCATGACCATTTATGCATGAATAATATTATTGTTAGCCCTAGGGGTATTTTAGTAATATTACTTGTGCTAGATTATGGTCTAATATGCATGGGTGCTAATATGTATTATGTTAAAATAGAATGGTTGGCAGAGTTGGATATTGTTAATGGAGTAGTAATATTATTATTCCATGTGGTAATGTTAACTGAATAAAAGTGGTGTAATAAGGGGATAAAGTGTTAATTTTGGAGGCAAAAGGGTAATATGGTAATTTTATGATTGAATGGAAAAATGGTAATTTTATAAGTAAAGGGGTGTTATGGTAATTTTGGGAGTAAAGGGTAAAGTGGTAATTTTGGGAGTAAAAAGGACAATATGGTAATTTTATAAGCAAATGGCAAAATGATAACTTTATAAGTAAAGGGGGTATTAGGGTAATTTTGGGAGTAAAGGGTAATATGGTAATTTTTGAAAAGAAGGGCAAAATGGTAATTTTGTAAGGAAAGATAAAAATAATAATTTTGGTTGTAAAAGGGGTAAAATATTAATTTGCAAAGCAAAAGGGGTGTTGTGGTAATTTTTTTTTAGGTAAAAGGGTATTGTGGTAATTTTATAAATAAAAGGATATTATGGTAATTTGGAAGTAAGGGGTAGAAGGGTAATTTTATAAATTAAAAGGATATTTATGGCACACTTGGGGGTAAGGGGTAACTCGGTAATAATGATAACGACGAAGGATAAATTGGTAATTAAATTATGATTAAAAAGGGTAATTAGATAATTATGATAATAGAGAAGGATAATTGGGTAAATTAACCAAAAAAGGGTATTATGGTAATTTTAATAATAGAGATTCTTCCTTTCATACCACCTTCGATCCCTTTTTCTTCCTTGCCTTGCATACAGCTCATGTTACATGAGTAGTAGATTTTCCACCTTCCTCTAGGTTATTTTAGTTAATGATTTTAAGGTATAATAATATCTTAAGTTAAGTATTTCATTAATTAAGTTTTATAAAGTCTTATGTTTGGGTTTTCTTATTTCTAATACGATAAGTATTAACATTATTTTAGGTATTGGTTTTACTAATCAAAGTTTGAATCTTTAACCAGGACACCGGTAAGGTTCGATTTTGTAGGAATTAAGGTAATCATTAAACCCCACTTAAATGCATGGATAAACACATGTTAGTATATTAGTGTTTTTGATATGTTATTATGTTTAGTATATATTGTTTAATATATTATATGTGGTTTCTTATATTGATCGATAAAAAGGAAAGTATGCTAGTTGATATGCCATGTATGGAAGAAGTGCTTAATGAATGATATTTATTACTCAAGAATATGTTAAGTATTTATCCATGCTATATTATGTTATTGTAAACATTAATGTATAGTTAACATTATTGTGAACCCTAGGGCATTTTAGTAATATGTCTTGGGTAAGAGTGTGGCCTAACATATGTAGTTGTTACTGAGTATTGTGTTGAAATATAATAGTTGGTGGAATTAGATGATGATAATAGATTATTGATATTTATATTTTAAGTAGTGGTGATAATTTGATAAAGGTAGTGTACTAAAAGGTTAACATGGTAATTTTGAAAGAGAAGGGAAAAATGGTAAATTATAAGTGAAAAGGTATTATGGTAATTTTATATTTAAAAGGGTATTATGATACTTTTAGAAGTTAAGGGTATTATGGTAATTTTAGAAGAAAATGGTAAAATGGTAATTATAATAATTGAGAAGGGTAAAATGGTAATTGTGATAATTGAGAAGGGTAAAATGGTAATTGTGATAATTGAGAAGGGTGATAGGGTAATTACAATAATGAAAAAGGGTGATATAATAATTATAATAATGGAGAAGGGTAATATAGTAATTATAATAATGGATAAGGGTAAAATGGTAATTATAATAATTGAGAAGGGTAAAATGGTAATTGTGATAATGGAGAAGGGTGATAGGGTATTTATAATAATGGAAAAGGGTGATATAATAATTATAATAATGGAGAAGGGTAGTATAGTAATTATAATAATGGAGAAGGATAATGGTAATTATAATAATGGAAAATGGTAAAATAATAATTGTGATAATGGAGAATAGTGATAGGGTATTTATAATAATGGAAAAGGGTGATATAATAGTTATAGTAATGGAGAATGGTAAAATAGTAATTATAATAATGGAGAAGGGTAAAATGGTAATTATGATATTAGATAAGGGTAATTCGGTAATTTAACTGACAGAAGGGTAATTTGGAAATTATGATAATGGATAAGGGCAATTTGATAATTATGGAAATAGAGAAAGGTAATTTGGCAATTTAACCAACAAAAGGGCAATTTGGTAATTATGAAAATGGAGAAAGGTAATTTGGTAATTTAATCAACAAAAGGGCAATTTGGTAATTATAATAAAGGAGAAGGGCAATCTAGTAATCTAACCAACCAAATGAGCAATGAGATAAGTGTAATAACTATGAAAGGTGATTGGTAAGCTAAACCAAGTAAGGATGTTGCTAAGAACAACAATGTGTGCGTTCAGTGCCATGTGTACCCTGTGTTATGCCATATCATGTACTTCACGCTTAATGGATAATTACTTATAGCACAGCTTGGAGTTGAGGTATGCTTATATGAATTCCTTACGGCACGTGTACCATGATGATATGTGTTGTGCTTACGATATTATATGATGTGACCCTCTAGGACATGCATGCTAGAATGTTTAATAATATGATATGGGGTAAAAGGACAAATAGGAACAAATGAGAAGTGAATTGACTAAGGGGACATGAGATTGACCTTATTATCTCATGATCCACGAAGGAAAAAATAAAAGGAGGTTATGATCAAAATGAATGAGTGATGCAACTCTTGCATGAGAGATTTCTAGGGTTTGCATGGGGTGGATGAAATCTGCATGGAATGAATCCTTATGTAAGAAAGGTGCTAGGGTTTGAGCAGCCAACTAGGGTTTCATGATCATATGTATAGTTGGTGAGTAGAGTGATGGGTTTTGGGTTGAATCTAAATGAGATGACGTGTTGGACAATAAAAGAAAGGTTGGGCCACATAGCTCTTAGTAGGGTTTCAAGGGAAAACCCTAGAGAGTGGCAGTAAGAGAATTTGAATGTCATAAGGTGATGGGCCTTGACCCACACTCTTAAGAGTTGGGTTTTTGTTATGAATAAATGGAAGGAGGAATGGATGTCAGGGCATAATAAGAGGCGCAAAAGTCTCAAGATATGGGACGGGCCCTCTAGGGAGGATAAAAGTAGAGGTCAATGACATGCATATTAAGGGTGAAACACTTTCGAAAAAGATACGAATAAGACACTAATCATTTAAAGAGGAATATTTTTGAGCTGGACCTAGACCGGTCTACCGGTGAATAATAGTGGCCGGAAGCCGGGGCACCCTGTATGACCGGTCCACCAACAAATAATAGCGGCCAGGAACATTTTGCCCTGCATGATTTCCGGTCCATCGGCTATAATAGCGGGGGATTCCGTACTCAACAACCCAAACGTAATAACGATAAGATATGGGAAAGACATAAAAGTAATTACAGTAAAACACCATGTGAGTCGGGGCCAAATCAGTCTACCGGCGAATAATAGTGGCTAGGAGCGTTCTACCCTACATGATTTCTTGTCTACCGGCTATAATAGTGGGGTTTCTGCACTCACATGGATATATAAAAATCGAGAGATGATTGAATAATGATGGACTACTGGCTTATGGCCAGGAAGTACTGATTTTGCATTATGACTCATGAATATTTGATGGAATTGTTAAATATGTGAATGTTAAGTATGCGCATGCTAAGCAGGTGAATGTTATATATGGGAATCTCATCATATATGTGTATACCTTTGTATCATGTGTTACATTATGGGCCTACTTTTAAGTGTGTTTTAAAGGGTTACTTAGTACCGTAGTACTGAAGTGTTCCATTCATGGGGCCCCTACCTATTCAATGGGCAGTGTCCCTTGCAGGTCTTTTTTAGGTGCTATTTAAGTGGACAATGGGAAAGACCGTAAGGAAGTTATCTGGACTTTTAGGGTTTCATTCTTTCTCCCTTATCCCCTAATTTAAATGTAATCTATATTCTTGTAACTACCATCGGTGGATCCTGTTCTTGTAAATGTTTTACTACACTACTCTGATTTAACTATGGGTTGAGTTCTCGTAAAATGTATTTTACACTTTTATCCTTAGCACTTGGTACTGGAATGGTAGGAGTGAACCGATCTGGTACTAAGTGTAGCAGTAATATCCCCAGAATTCACAGTTTGATATTTTGCTTCTGCTTTTCCTTTCAATAAAATGAAAATTCTCTTTAGTGAATTTTGGGGGTATTACAATTAAAGTGGATCCTAATAAGATTAAAGCTATACCAGAGGTGGCCTATCCCTCAAGATGTATATGTTGTGCGAATTTTCGATGGATTAGCTAGTTTTTATAAAAGAATCATTAAGAAATTTTCTACTATAGTTGCACCTATTACATAACTCATGAAACAAAAGGTGATTTTAATTGGGGACATGAAGCTACTAAAGCATTTGAAACCCTCAAAACTAAACTTTGTAATACTCCTGTACTATCTTTGCCCAACTTTGGTCTACTTTTTGAAGTGACTTATGATTCTAGCGGGGTTGGGATAGGGGGTGTCCTCTCATAAGAAAAGAAACATATGGCATTTTTTTCTGAAAAGTTGAATGGTGCCAAACTTAACTATTCGACTTATGGCAAGGAATTATTCGCCATTATAAGGAGCTTAGAGACACGGAGTCATTATCTGAGGGCCAAACCCTTTGTGTTACACTCGGATCATGAGATTTTAAAATTCTTACATGGTCAAAAGAAAATTATTCCGAAGCATGCAAAGTGGGTGAGCTTCTTACAATAATTTGTGTTCTCTGTCAAACATTTAGATGGAAAGGAAAATATAGTAGTCGGTGCTCTTTCTCGTAGATCTACATTACTTGTCATGATGGATGCTAAAATATTAGGTTTTGAGATTTTGAAAGAATTGTATCCTAAGTGCTCGTTTGGTATGGGGGTAATAGGGGTGGAAAAATTACCCCCATATTTTATATATTAAGTATAATCTATCTAAAATTAAATATTTTTATTCTAATAAATACCCAACTTAGATCTTAATTTGATCTAAAATGGGTATTTTATTAAAAATATATTTATTATTATTAAATACTTAATATTTAAGATACAAAATAGAGGGAAAAATTTTCTACCCCTATACCAAACAAGCCCTAAGATGAAGATTTCATGGATATATTCAATGCATGTAAAGAAAGTGGATTCCATGGTAATTATGTCTTACAAAATGGATTTTTGTTTAGACTAAATAAACTTTGTGTCCCTGGATCTAGTGTTTGAGATTTATTAATAAAAGAGGTATATAAAGGTAGCATTGCTGGATATTTTGGAATACATAAAACTATGGAATTATTATAAGAAAATTTCTATTGGCCACGTATGATTAAAAATATATAAGATATAATAAGTAGATGTTCTACATATCAAAAATGTAAAAGTTACTTTCATAAAGGCTTGTACACACCTTTACCCATTCCTGATAAACCATGGGAAGGAGTTAGCATGGAATTTATCCTAGGGTTACCTAGAACACAACGTGGTAAATATTCTATTTTAGTGGTGGTAGATAGATTTTCGAAAATGGCTCATTTTATTGCATGTAATAAAACCGACGATCTTACGCATGTTGCTGATTTGTATTTTTGAGAAATTGTTAAACTTCATGGCGTGCCTAAAATTATTGTATCAGATAAGGATGTCAAGTTTATGAGTTATTTTTGGAAAACTTTTTGGCATATGCTTGGTACTAAATTGTACTAGCATCAAACGTGATTAATCTTCTCCTGACCCTAATCACATTAACACTGTATTGTTTAATGTTGCTCTTCTACCATTAACCAATACTTGCTCCTCCGCCATTGAACTTCCATCCCCATCTTCTTCTGTGATCCTACGCTCTCTTTTTTGGCCTATAGATTTAGTTGAGGTTTATTAGATTGACATATTATAATGTGGTTTTTTCATATTTATTACTATATTACTTTGAATAATTAATAATAATCAATAGTTTTATACTTATTATCATGATGCCATTCTTAATCTAAATAATTATATTTATAATAGAAATATATTTATTATAATAATTGATTGCAATTATAAGTATAATTCTGATTATACTAGCTTAATATAATAATAACTATTGGGGTGCTTAATATTATAATATTAAGATTGTTGTTTTAATTTCTATCACTTTATTGTAATTTCTCTCACTTTATTGCAATTTCTCTCATTTTATAGTTCATAGTTTAACATTATAATTGTGATTATACTAGCTTAATATAAATAATTTCAATCTCTAATTCTTAATTTAGAAATTGATATAAATTAATTATTGAAACCTACCATAATTGATACCATTTATATGAAAAAAAGTATTTAGTATTTAATTAATTTTTGATTATGCAAACATTTTATATGTTATTGAATATATAATGTCATCAAGGGAGCTTAATTTCCATTAGACTTCTCTAAATTTTATCCTCACCCAAATTATTTTCTTTTTCTCTATTTCTAAACTCCTTTTGAACATATTTATTTTACCATTTTATCTAATTATTGAAAAATATTATTTTATTTGTTAGATAATATGGGTAAGGTTTAGTCACTTAATCACTTTTGTTTACTGTTTTTGAATGTTTGAATTGTTATTTATTTTATTATTAACTAAAGTTGTTAACTTAGATATTAGTCATGGATCATGCATAATTTGAAATTTAATTAGAAAACAATTTATCCAAGTTTCATTAGTTGTGACATTCTAATTTAGTTGAGGTTTATTTAATTGGAAAAGTTTAATTTTATTTTCATCTTAATAAATATAATAATAATAATAATAATAATACATAAATGATAAATCGTTATTATTATATTAAGATAAAACATCTCACCCCATAGCATAGGTATAATGAACACATTTTGCACATGTTAGATTAACAACTAAAACAAGCTATCATGGACACCCTATACTATATATTTAACGATTATTTAAATAAAAAACTAGTTGTTCATATGACAACGATAATAATGGCCACATAAATGTTGTATGTATATATAAAGATATACCAATATAATTATTTAAAAAAATTAAGTTGTTCATATCGAAAATGCTTACTTAGAGAATGTAAAATATTAAAAAAGTATCATTCTTTTTTTTGAAAAAAAAAAGTTTAAAAAATTAACACAAGCCATAATTTAAAAATCATAAATAAAACTGAAATAATATAAAGTGGTCAAAGGGCTAAAATTAAATATGTGGGCAAACATGTGAAATATAGTTTCTAGAAAAGCCCCATTAACTTTTCCCAAAAAAAACCACCTTGTTACTATTTTAAATAAAGTGTAATGTTCAATTAATTTATTTAATAATAATAATAATAAAGTAAAATTGGCCAGCATATTCATGAGCACTAGAGTCTTGATAAATTCATCTAAGGACATTAAACTATTACAAGTAAAGTAATATAAAAACTTTGTTTTGAGTGAAAAAACTCATAACTTTTATCATACTCCTCATCTCTATTCTCTATTTTAACTTTCGGTGGTCAATTATCCCATGAGCCACCATCTTCCATTGAGCATGTGCCAACTTGTTTAGCATATGCATCAAATTGGTATTAGAGCTTAAGGTTGAGAATTTGGTATAATTTTTATCTCCTCTTTTCCTTCTTTATCCCGTCTAGGCCCAAACACGTCACAAAAAAATTTATAACCACCCATCATAATTTTTGAGCCCAAGTTAACCTCTCCTAACCAAACACATCATGTTTCTCTATTAATTTCTTCTTCGACTCAAGCAACTATGGGTGATGAACAAATCCCAAGAGGATTGAGCCTTGAAGAGGCGCAAAACTTGAGAAGAGATAGAGCCATTGAAAACCCTCAAAATGATATGAGAAGAGTTCTTGGCATTTTGGAGAATCTCATGCAAAACCATAACACTCCATGCGCAAATACTTCCCCACAGCTGAGAAGAAGACCCCATTTTCACCAACAAGAGGGGTTCGGATCTAGCACAAGTGATGATGTTAGTGATTCCCTATGTGATAGAAGAAGGAGACATGAGAGGAGAGATCCTTTTCATGACATCAAAGCCGAAGTGCCTGAGTTTGATGGATCACTTAATGTAGAAAATTTCCTAGAGTGGGAGTTGAGGTGCTCTAGGATGTTTGAAGCGAAAGGCTATAACGATGAGAAGAGCTTTAGGACTGCAATCCTTAAACTCAAGGGACATGCCTCCCTATGGTGGGAAAGCCTTAGTCGCCAAAGGAGAAAGAAGGGGAAATCTAAGGTGAAATCTTGGTCAAAGATGAAAAAGCTTTTGAGGGAAAGGTTTTTACCCTCATTCTACACTCAAGACCTCTACAACAAGATGTCCTCCTTGGGGAAAGGGTTAATGAGTGTTGAAGAATACATCAAGGAGTTTGAGTGGTTGAAGATGAGGTAGAGGAGCACACAATGTCAGGGCTAAGGAGTGACATTACACGCAAAGTGGAGTTACACAAGTACTACACCTTATATGAGCTTTTTCATTAAGCCACTAAGGTGGAGAAGCATAAGAAGGAGAAGATAGGACCAAAGTTTCCTCTGATATGAATCTCCAATATTTGTATTTAATTAATTCTGATAATTGTTATAAATCATTTTGTACTTATAATTGTTTGTCTTATTGTGTGCTTGATTAGGGGGAATTAATGCAGCACATGGAGGATGGAATTAAAGTTGTTGTAGCTGCTGAAGTTTTGTTGCAGAAATTTATTTTAAGATATGTAATCCCATGTGATGCATTCGCCGGCAAAGTTGGCTAATGGGGATTAAGTTGGCTGTATAACCCGCCACCCGATCCATGGTTTATGGGTTAGTTGGACTTTGGGTTAATCATCCCTTAGTAATTATAATTAGCTAAATTATTCTTAGCTGATGGGAATTGAATGTATAACTATTTCCTTGTAATTTTGGGCTTGGAGTTGTAATTGTTTTGGTCCGATTCGATTGTTTCAACGTCAACCCACCTTTTGTATATTTGGGCTGATTATCGGCTGAGTATGTATAGCCTGCGTCGTGTATTTGTACAAGTCTTGTATGCCATATAAATATGGCTTATACGGAACGTTCGACACTTTTGGCCGAATGAAAAGTTGAATCGGATTCTTTTCTCTCGAACTCTCTCTCTCTCTTGCGTTTTCTCTCTCTGGTAAATCTCTCACTTGCATTCTTCTACTACTTCTGCTTCTTCTCTTCGATCAATTCTTGATCGTTCTTACTTCTCAAATTCAGTAGTCATTCTAATACTACGCTTTGAGTTCTTAGATCTTCCTTTGGAAAATTCCTTAGGCTGATCTCGGCCAATCAAACCCCGCGCTCGATTATACTTTGATCCTTTTTGAGAAACCCTAAAAGGTTTCCATCATTTGGTATCAGAGCCTCAATTATTCGAGTGCTCGTGGTTTAATTGTTTGTTACTAAGTTCTTTTTACTTCTGGTTCATTATTTTTCGGTTTTGCTAACCCCTATTTCTGAAGTACGAAATTTAGGGTCTCCGATTAACGAAGGACTTTGAAAAATTTCGTCGCATTTAAGCCGGCGATCAGACTGTTGCATCTACTGTTTCGAAATTTCTTGGAAAAACCCTAAATCGCTTGGACGATTTGTCGATAAGGGTTTGGTTAAGAATTTTAATCTTGACAATTTTTGAGACATACTTCCCGATTGGTAAATTCGAACCTTATTTCATTACGTACTACTATCTATGGTAACTAATTTACGAATTATTTCGAGATATTATTCTGTCACGCTTAATAAATGTGCAGGAGAAATAACCAGCGAACCTTTTTTGGTTTTGGAAAGGAGTAAGGCCTCCAAGAAGAGGGGTCCTATTTACTAATTGGATTACATGTTTTAAGTGCTCGCGGTAATATTCTTTCTTTCTTAAGCTATCTATTACTTTCGATTCAATACTTACCTGGAATGACTATATAGTCTGTGTTGTTGATATATCTTTGATATTATTTGATATTGTGATATTTTATAATTAGATCGCTTGATTACTGTATGTCTCATTTCTATTAAAGTAAATTGATCTTGTTGACTGTTTGTAATTGTTTTTAATTGAGAATAATAAAGAAATTTAATAATGTCTAACAACGGGCAATGTGTTAATCAATATGTTTCCATTTCCAATAATGATTTATTAGAAACCCTTAGGACTTTTCAAGAACAAATGACTGCTCAATTTACTGTGTTATCTGATAACTTAGAACAAAGAATAGGAGAACAAGAGGTAAGAATTAATGAATTACAATATAATAGAGTCGAAAATCACCAGGCAGGGGTATTAGGAAGGGCTCCTATGGACCCTACATATATTCACCATCTGACGATTATAATATTAAAAATGGAATGAGTTTTGTTTGAATATAACGGAAGTATATATAATATATAGGTCTAATAGATTGTTTAGAGTCACCATAGGAATTGATAAACAACCACCACAAAATGGAAGCATTCTTACTTTTTAAAAAGAAAGGACACATTGCCTGTAAGAAAAACATTAACAAGAACTCGGAGGAAAAGAATTTGTACCAATCATAAAAATTCAAGGCTGCTCCAACAACATTGCATTAAGCCCAAGAGAAAAAAATGAGCAACGCTAACAATTTGACCGACCCCTTTCATATAATAAATATGTACAAAGAATCCAACACATCTCATGTAATTCAATGTATTTTGGCCAAGAGTACATTTTCACTTTCAATGTAATTCAATACCACTATCACTCCGATAACTTAAGCGCAATCATGTAGCACCGATATTTTAGATATGTAAAAGATAATCAAAACAACAATGGCTCTAGGGATCTACTTTTACAAATCATATTATTTCTTTTGTCAGAGACAATCTTTTTTCAGTTATTATTTATTCGGTCAGAGATATTCTCCCCCCCTCATTATTTCTTTTGTGAGAATCACTTTCCACCCCGCCTTTTCTTGCCTTTTACTTCTCGAGTAATGAGAGAGGCAAACAATAAAAACTAATTTACAGATTTAAAGGAAATAACGTTCAATAAAAAATAATATGAGAAGACATCACATCAAAGGATTTGAAGCAGATACGCAAAGAACTCACCCCTTTGGTAGGCTTTTTAAGCAAGGAATCTAAAAAAAAAAAGTATTTTCCAAGTGTTTAATTATTATGCCACCATATTCATCGAATGAAACGAAATCAAGAGTTCAATTATTGGATCCACAACAATTAGAAGATTCACTTAAGCACCTAGCAGGAAAAGACAATAGCATACCCTCCGATTAGATGAGAGTGACTCGTACTAACCTTTAGTCTCAACTCCACAGTAACAGCTGCATCTTGCATACCTTCAATCATATCAATCAATACTTGACTTTGCTACCAACACCAATCCCTGATGCCCTCGCTAAGGCAAACTTACACACGAGCTTCACCTACCAATAAATTTATAACAAAATTGAGAGGCCATAAATAAATATGCATGTCCCCAACACGTGACCGAAGGGGCCTAAAACATATCTATTGAAAAGTGTGATAAGTACGAGTATCAGTTATGGGCAGATTGACTTTGATGAAAATGATTGAAACCTTACCATGATCTATGTACTATCATCAATCTAATGGTTCCCTTTCAAAGCTCCATGACCACTGGCCTCAATAGCCAAATGTGCCTCCCCACATACAGACTTCTAACAAAGTTTCCAATTCAGGTAGGCAGCACATCACATCTGTACCAAAGATGAAACCAAGATCATCATATTATTCTTCAGAATTGCCTACACTCCATTCTTTTCCGTGGGGATATGGTTCAAAAACATACTTGATGCACACATCACGATACATACAAAAGAACCGCTATTTCATATGCACAGTAACATATTCAAAAAAAATGTATTACCATCTAGCACCAGGAAAACATATCTATTGAAAAGTGTGATAAGTGCAAGTATCAGTTATGGGCAGCGTGACTTTCATGAAAATGACTGAAAGCTTACCATGAGATAACCACTATAATCAAGCCAACGGTTCTCTTTCAAAGCTCCATGACCACTGGTCTCAATAGCCAAATGCGCCTCCCCACCTACATACTTCTAACAAAGTTCCCAATTTAGGTAGGCACCACAACGCATCTGCACCAAAGATGAAACAGAGATCATCATATTATTCTTCAAAACTGCCTACATAGCATTCTTTTCCATAGGGATATGGCTGGAAAACATACTTGGTGCATAAATCACAATACAAACAAAAGAATCAATATTTCACAAGCATAGTAAGATAATTAAAAAAAATGTATTACCATCTCACTCCAGGAACTCGAGCTCAAGCACAGTAGCTAGAAGAAAAAGCTGAAATGTATCAACAAGGGAAAATAGAAACACTAATCCAAAGACACAAGTAACATTCAATAAATAAGCTCTCAAATAAAATTCAATAAGTTAGCCCCCAAATAACTCTTTATTCCTCTCCCATTACCTCACCCTGAAAAGAGAAAACATAAAAAATAGATAAAAAGGGCACTTTGTTCAGAAAGTATCAGCTGACCTCTTCATAGAGCAAAATTCCGTAGAGTAGGTTCAAAATATCAAAAGTTTGACGTAGTAGTGGATGTGACCACTAATTATCAAAGTAGTATATGGTGACATAGTAGTAGATGGTGACCACTGGTTATCAAACTCATGCTCAGAGTTCTATGATGACATACAACCCCATTACCGTACATGCTTTCTTGCTCAAGCACTCCACAACTTTTCTCCTGCTCCTTCCTTTCTTTGCTGGAGCAGCATCAGATTCCACCAGAATCTGAGAAGTCAATGAGGCTACCATGGGAGGTCAAAGTCAGCATCAGCTTAATTTCTAGCCTATTGATTGGAATTTTGAGTGAGTAAAGCTGGTGTACATGAGCGTACCTATAGATTGTGAAGTAGAAAGCATACCCAAAACACAATTGCCGTTCCATTTTATCACTTTCCCACGCGGAGCTTCAATTCTAGCCTATTCATCGAGTCAGTCACGCTGAAAACAAAATTGGACTTCACAAATACAATTAGAGCAAGAAAACAGACAGAAAAAATTACTATATTGTAGAAATAATTTCCCTTATGGTCAACAGAAAGAGGAGCAGCACATAAGCTCTAGAATCACCACTATTAGCAACCACCATTTCCTTAACAATAGACTGCATATTTATATATTTATCACAGCTGATCACCTTATAATTAAGAGAAAATAAGATATCTAATTTAATAACACCAAATTTTCACTTTCAATGTAATTCAATACCACTATCACTCTGATAATTTAAGCGCAATCATGTAGCACCGAGATTTTGGATATGTAAGAGATATTCAAAACAATAATGGCTCTAAAAATCTACTTTTAGAAACTTTATTATTTCTTTTGTCAGAGATAATCTTTTTTTCCCTTACTATTTCTTTAGTCAGAGATTATCTCTTTTTTTTCTCATTGTTTCTTCTGTGAGAAATATTTTCCACCCCACCTCTGTTTTCCTTTTACTTCTAGGGTAATGAAAGTGGCAAACAATAAAAACTAATTTACAATTTTAAAGGAAATAACGATCAATAAGCATGGACAGGCAAAGAACTCACCCCTTCAGTAGGCTTTTTAAGCATGGAATCTAAAACAAAAGTATTCTCCAAGTGTTTAATTATTATGCCGCCATATTCACTGAATGATATGAAATCAACGGTTCAATTATCAGCTCCACAACAATTAGCAGATTCACTTAAGCACCCAGCAAGAAAAGATAACATCATACCCTCTAATTAGATGAGAGCAACTCAACTCCACAGTAACAACTGCTTCAGCGGATGTTCAATCATATCAGTCAACTCTGATGTCCTCGCCGAAGCAAACTTATTCAGGAGTTTGACTTGCCAATAAATTCGTAACAAAATTGAGTAGATGAAATATACATGTCCCCAACATGTGACAAAAGGGGCTTAAAATATATCTATTGAAAAGTGTGATAAGTGTAAGTATCAGTAATGGGCAGAGGAGTGACTTTCATGAAAATGAGTGAAAGCTTACCATGAGATATGCACTATCGTCAAGCCATTGGTTCCCTTTAAAAGCTCCATGACCACTGGTCTAAATAGCCAAATGTTCCCCCACCTACAGACTTCTAACAAAGTTTCCAATTCATGTAGGTAGCACATGACATCTGTACCAGAGATGGAACCGAGATCATCATATTATTCTTCAGAACTGCCAACATGATATACTTTTCCGTGGGGATATGATTCAAAAACATACTTGATGCATAGATCACAATACATATAAAAGAATTGTTGTATCATAAGCACAGTAACATATTTAAAAGAAGGATGATATAATTCTATATAAATATGCCATATTTAGGAAACATGCTAAAATATCTCAATAACTGGAGGCTTACATATATTAGAAATCATAAATAACCAATGAAACCCACAAAAATAGACGAGAAATGTAGATGAAGTAGTAAATAGAAAGTAAAATAAATAATCGACTAAGACCAATGAATTATTAAATAATAAACACGTACTTTAGTTAAAAAGTGGCTAGTACTCTAAAAGCTAATTTAATTATATATTATTAATTCATTTCAAATGACGAGCCTCATTGTGTTTCGAAGTAAATCCAGTAATGCTCTTAATTTCTTATCACAACTTTAACATAATTAATATCAAATAAAGTAATAATAATAAATTACATTAATAAAAAGGTCAACATGAATCAAAGAGGAAAAATAAGATAGGGGTGCAAGGAAAATTAAGAACTAGTTCACGGTCATTAACTATTTTCATGCAATGTGACTCATTTAAGGAAAAAAAATCTAATAATACCAATATATTAATTACCATTTTAAATAAAGAATTATCAAATAAACTAATAAAAAATAAAGCCTCTATGAATCAAACAATGATATAGGGAATAGTGAAAGAAATTGTATTGTAGAGAAACGAAGAAAATAAATTGGGTCAAGGACAGCAGGTTGAAGAAGATAATGCATCAGAAACAATGAGTAAACGGTTAGAATGTTTATAGTTATTATTTAGAAGAACTAATGATATGATTTAAAATTATGTTATAAAAAATGCCTTACATGGTAAAGTACTGAATACTAAATTAGATAGAATATATTATTTTATATTTACTTGTTTGTGGCTCATGCCATGAATGACGGTATGAACGCTTCACCAAACAAAATAGGGAGTATGTCAACCCATATATATATATATATATATATATATCCTCAAACACCTCAAACACGCACAAAATCCTGTAATTAAAAGTTCAATGGATGTTAATTTTAAATGCCAATGCTCTAATCATTTTTTCTTTTTTCTCTCCCATTTGGATCAGGGGAAAAAACACTTTTGAACCATCAACCTCACTAATTTTGGAGGCAGTTCTTCCTCACCAGACTTGAAACAAATAATTGACCACATTTTCACACAAATTGCAGAAGCAAATAATAACTAAAGGTTCATCATAGTCTTTAATGCCTCAAGTACATTCTCACTTTCAATGTCGTTCAAAACAACTATCAATCTGATAAGTTAAGTACAATTACTTTGCACGGAGAATCTAGATATGTAAGAGATATTCAAAACAACAAAGGGTCCAGGCATCTACTTTGAGGACATTTTCACTTTCAATGAATTTCAATACAACTATCAATCTGATAACTTAAGCGCAATCATGCAGCACCGAGATTTTAGACATGTAAAAGATAATCAAAACAACAATGGCTCTAGGGATCTACTTTTACAATTTTTTTATTTCTTTTGTCAGAGACAATCTTTTTTGTGTTATTATTTCTTTATTCAGAGATAGCCATCATAGTAGTTAGAGCAGTATTTTTTAAGTGGAACTGATATTGCACCCAAATATTTATTATTGTATCATTCAATTTTAATAATTTTAACATATCAACAACAAACTTTTTAATTTGACATATTAACATTACAACCAATTATAGTAGTGGTTTAAAGTATAATATAAGTAATTATTACCATAGCTATCGAAATCTAACATATATATAAACCTAATTACAAGTATACATCAGTAATTAGTAAAAAATAGAAAACTGTTTAACATTAACAAAACATAAATAATAATAAAATTATTACTTAATGTTAAATATGTTGCAATGCCACTGAGGGAGAGATAGAGAAATAAGAGTAAGAATATAATTTCGTTAATTATTATTCTTTATAACCAAAAATAGTTTTTACCATACACAATATTTTATAGGCATCGATACTAATTGGTTGATAATTATAAGTTACTAAACAAACTAATATTTCCCTTAATATTTCTCTAGTCAAAGATATTCTTTTTTTTTTCCTCCTTAATATTTTTTCTGTGAGAAATATTGTCCACCCCGCACCTTTTTCCTTTTACTTCTCGAGTAATGAAAGAGGATTTTTAAAGGAAATATAAAAACAGATATGAAATAACGATCAATAAAAATAGATACACAAAGAACTCACCCCTTCAGGAGGCTTTTTAAGCATGGAATATAAAATAAAATGTGTTCTCCAAGTGTTTAATTATTGTGCCACTATATTCACCGAATGATATGAAATCAATGGTTTAATTATCAGCTCCACAACAATTAGTAGATTCACTTTAGCACCAAGAACGAAAAAAAATAGCATACCCTTTGATTAGATGAGTGAGACCCAGACTAACCTTTAGTCTCAATTCCACAATAACAGCTGCATCCTATAAACCTTCAATCATATCAGTCAATATTTGACTTTGATGCCAACACCAATCCCTAATGTCCCCGCTGAAGCAAACTTATTCAGCAGCTTGACCTGCCAATAAGTTTATAACAAAAATGAGAGGCGATGATGAAATATACATGTCCCCAATATGTGATGGAAGGGGCATAAAACATATCTATTGAAAAGTGAGATAAGTAAAAGTATTAGGTATGGGCAGAGTGACTCTGATGAAAATGACTAAAAGCTTACCATGAGATATGCACAATCTCCAAGCCAAGGGTTCTCTTTCAAAGCTCCATGATTGTTGGTCTCAATAGCCAAATGTGCCCCCCACCGACAGACATCTAACAAAGTTTCCAATTCAGGTCGGCAACACATCACATCTGTACCAAAGATGAAACAGAGATCATCATTATTCTTCAGAACTGCCTACATTACATTCTTTTCCGTGGGGATATGGTTCAAAAACATACTTGATTCATAAATCACAATACATACAAAAGAACCACTATTTCATAAGCACTGTAGCATATTAAAAAAAATGGATCAACATCTGGATCCAGGAAAACATATATATTAAAAAGTATGATAAGTGCGTGTATAATTATGGGCAGAGTGACTATATGAAAATGAGTGAAACCTTACCATGAGATATGTATTATCGTCAAGGCAATGGTTCTCTTTCAAAACTACGGCCATTGGTCTCAATAGCCAAATGTGCATCCTCACCTACAAAGTTCTAACAAAGTTTCCAATTCAGGTAGGCACCACATCACATCTGTACCAAAGACAAAACCCAGACCATCATATTATTCTTCATAATTGCCTACATTGCATTCTTTTCCGTCGGGATATGGTTTGAAAACATAATCGATGCATAGATCACAATACATAAAAAAGAACAACTATTTCATAAGCACAATAAGATATTAAAAAAATGTATTACCATATGGCTCCAGGAACACATAGGCTCAAGCACTGCAGCCTGAAGAAAAAGCTGAAATGTATCAACAAGGGAAAAAAGAAACAATAATCCAAACACAAAAGTAACATTCAATGAATTAGCTCTCAGATAAAATTCAATAAGCTAGCTCCCAAACAACACTCTAGTCCTCTTCCCTCACCTCACCCTAAAAGGAGCAAACATGAAAAACAGGTAAAAAAAGGTATTTTGTTCAAAAAGTATTAGCTGACCTCGTCATAGAGCAAAATTCCACAGAGTAGGTTCCAAATATCAACAGTCTGATGTAGGAGTGGATGGTGACAACTAATTATCAAAGAAGTAGATGGTGACATAGTAGTAGATGGTGACCACTGGTTATCAAAAATATGCTCAGAGTTCTGTGATGATACACATAATCCCATTACCATACATGCTTTCTTCCTCAAGAACTCCAAAACTTTTCTCCTGCCCCATCCTTTCTTTGCTGGAGCAGCATCGAATTCCTTTGGAAGTTGGGAAGTCAATGAAGCCACCATGGGAAATCAAAGTTAGCATCAACATAGTTTCTAGCCAATTAATTGGAATTTTGGGTGAGTAGAGCTGGTCTTAATGAACGTACCTAGGGATCATGAAGTAGAAACAACACCCAAAACACAACTGTTATTCCAGTTTATCACTTTCCCACCCGCAGCTTCAATTCTAGCCTATTAATTGGGTCTATCATGCTAAAAACAAAATTGGTGTTCTCAAATATCAGTATAGCAAGTAAACAGACTGAAGAAATTATTGTATAGTAGTAATAGTTTCCCTTATGGTCAATAGATAGAGGTGCAGCAACACATAACAACTCTAGAATTACCACTATCAGCAACCACCATTTCCTTAACAATGGACTGCATATTTATATATTTATCACAGATGCTCAGCATATTATTAAAAAGCAAGTAAGATCTTTGATCTAATAACACCAAATAATAAAAGATAAATAAATCAAACAGAAAAAAATTAAAACAAATCTTTGTGCTTGCTTAAAAGTGATAATCTAACCTTAAAAAAATTTGGGAATATAAATTTAAATATTGGGATGCAGAAAATCATCAACCAAATTATCCATTCAAAAAATCAGATATGGAGTTTTACGGACTAAATTCATATGTTTTTTTTAACTACGAACATGAATAACTAAAATTGAGATGTTTGGAAATAAACTCAAAACACCCCAATGCACTATTTTCGGCCTGTTTCAGAACATTATCAAAATAGGTGTAGCATATGCTACCTGCCAACCCCTTGCCTATACATACCTCCACAGATAGAAAACAAAAAATTGATTTGGAACAAAACCAACCTACCTAGCACCACTAACTCGTATAGGGAAACAAATCAAAAAAATCCCCAAATGCCTATACAATATTACCCAAAAGTCAAAACCCCATATAGAAAAGTTCATCTCACACTCATTTAGTTCGTCTATTTCATCCACTTCCGTCGATAGTAGCCCAAATTTTTTTTACAAAGAAACAAAGAAAAGATCCAACATGATGAATAAGAAAATCGAGATACAAAACCTACAACCATTGCCGTTCAATCCATTTGACGTTATGGCATGTAGCACACAAAATGTTGGGATTTAAATAATTATTTTTATAAATATTAGTTATAAATGAAGGATGATAAAATTCTACATAAATATCCACATTTAGGAAACATACTAAAATTTCTCAATGATTGGAGGCTTACATATATTAAATATCATACATAACCAATGAAACACACAAAAATAGAAGAGAAATGTAGATGAAATAATTAATAGATATTAAAATAAATAATCGACTATGACCAATGAAATAATAAACAAGTACTTTATTTCAAAAGTATCCAGTACTCTAAAAGCTTATTTATTTTTATATTATTAATTCATTTCAAATGACACGACTCATTGCTTTTTGAAGTAAATCCAGTACTACCCTTAATTTTTTATCACAAATTTTAAGATAATTAATATCAAATTATGTAACAATAATAAATTACATATAAAAAGGTCAATATGAATCAAACAAATACAAGACACGGAGAAAAAGAAGATAGGGGTATGAGGACAATTAAGACCTAGTTCACGGTCATTAACTAATATCATGTAATGTGACTCATTTGAAGCAACAAAATCTAATAATACCAATATATTAATTACCGTTATAAATAAAGCATTGTCAAATGAATTAATAAAAAATAGAGTCGCTATGAATCAAACAATAATATAAGGAATAGTGAAAGAAATTGTATTGGAGAGAAAAGAAGAAAATAAATGGGGTCAAGGACAATAAGTTGAAGAAGAAAATGCATGAGAAACAATGAGTATACGGTTCGAATGATTATAGTTATTATTTAGAATAACTAATGATATGATTTAAAATTATTTATAAAAAATGCCTTACATGGTAAAGTGCTAAATACTAAATTAGATACAATATATTATTTTATATTCACTAGTTGTGTAAAGAACAGGCGACCAGCAACCCATGATCGTATGGAGCTTCCATAATTTTCACACAAGACTTATGCTTGCACCAATTAATTAATATGAATCGACCATCTATGTGCCTGTAAGCATGCTTAGTTACCGTAGCTCCCCTTTTCTTTTCTTTTTTTTTAGGGGTATGAAGTAAAATATAAAAGGTGTATGAGTAACAACACCTAATTAAAAATCAGACATAATTACCATCGCACAAAAACCACCTATATTTCTCTCTCCAAAAATCATTGCTTTATTTACTAAAATACCACAAATTACACCATAAATATAGTACATGTGATAACATGATATACTAATTCGCAGAGGGAGAAACAACTATACGAGCATTGGGGACACATTATGGGATGATAGCTACTAAAGTATGAGTCTCATTTTGTAAATGATCAATAGTTTTAATAGGGGCTCGAAGACACTCAATAATATTATGAGCTATCTTATTATACCTTCTTAAGAAAGAGATAATAACATTGAAATGTGCCCAAGATATGGTGGGCACAAGTAGGCAAACGTGCAGTGCAACAATGGAGAGAGAAATAGAAACAAAAAGAGTACCAGAAACATATCCACAAAGATATGGGTAATACTGCAAAAGAAACGTAAAATCTGCACAAGTTTTGGTGCAGTGGACAACTTGGCTTTTCAACATCATTAGGGAATGCTGCCCGGGGAGGGTCCAAGAAAGACAACTTCATCAGGTCTTAGCCTACCAATAGCTAAGCAGGTACCCACTATTGTTAATTTACATCATTTGATCAACCGCGAGTAAATAATAGGGGTACTATAAACTGTACCTCCATGTCAATTTCTCTTATGCAGCACATCCAAGGATGATATATGCCACAGCAGTGTTCCGGCAAAGAAAATAGGATCTGCACAGGTGGATTTGTAACACCCCAAAATTCACTAAATTTATTTTTTTTAAAACGGAAGCAATTAAGATAGAAACACTTAAAACCTGTGAATTCTGGGAATGTTACCGCCACACTTAGTACCAGACCGGTTCTCTCCGACCGTTCTAGTACCAAGTGCTAAGGCTAAAGAAAAGATTTACGTTAAATTCAAATTAACAATTCATAAAAGAATTCAAAAGATCATACAACAAAATCAGAGTACGCATAAACGTTTATTAACACTTGTAACTTCCAAATAGAAATACATTTAAACAAGATAAAACCCGATGGGTCAAATTCTGGATTGCCTACTCACTCAAGTCAGGCCTGCCACCCCAATACAGTCTCTGATCTTACACCTGCACAAGAGGTCTGCTCCCCACCATTAGTGGATCATCACAGGACCCATCAACCAAGGTAGTATCAGTACGGGTCCAGTACTGAGTAAGGTGACTTGATCACTAAGGCCAACACACAAACACATAAATCATGCAGAACATAAAAGGGCATAATTATCAACACAATGACATAAGGTGCTTACTACCATCCAAGTAAGAGTACAAGACCCGGTTATAGTTCAGATTAATCATTTAATTGATCTCTTATCTGAATTCGATTCACACCATGCCTTTTTATCAAGTCCATGTGAGCACAGGAACACCCCACTATTATTGCCGGTGGGCCGGTCACTTGCGGGACAAAGTCCACACCACTATTATTCACCGGTGGATCGATCACTTGCGGGACAAAGTCCTCACCACTATTCCTTACCGGTGGATCGGCTGGTTCCTGCTCACATGGTGTTCCACTGTATTTAATTAGTACCTTTTAAATGTTTTGGCAATTATGATTTATTTTTATTGAGCTCGAGTCACCCCACTATTATTTCTGGTGGGCCGGACACTTGCGGGACAAAGTCCTCACCACTATTATTACCGGTGGATCGGTTACACATAGGGTTAAACCCTAACCACTATTCCTAACAGGTGGATCGGCTGGACTCGGCTCAATAATCTTCCACTTTAAATGATTAGTGTCCTAAGTATCTTATTCAAAGGCTTTCACCAAACATGCATAAATCACCACACATCACAAATCATAAAATTCCATAATTACACTTTAATTACCAAATACACGTGGTAACCCAAAAATCTAAGCAGCCCCAAAAATCCATAGTTAACTACTCCAAACCCTAATTCAGTGTCCTCCGTACCCTTAATTTGCTCCACGTGCTATTTTCCATTCCAAGTGCTCAAACACCCAAACAACACTTACATTACCTTCCTTACATCCCAAATCAACTTTCCAACACGTAAATTTCATACCCATGCAAACATTAATCCCCCCATGCAAACTTCGAACCTTTTTCATGCAACCCTAAAATTCCACGTGAAGCCCTAAATTCAACCATGCAAACCCTAATACCACCATACAACCATCAATATCACCATGTAAATCCTAATACCACCATACAACTATAATTACCACCATACAAACCTTAATATCATCATACAAACCCTAATACCAAAATACATCCATTAATACCACCAGGTAAACCCTAGATTCCGTCATACAAAACCATAAATTCAATCCATAAAGATTCTTCCATACCAAACCCTAAATTCAAGCCATAAAGATTCTTCCACATAAATCATAAATTAGAATCTCCCAAGGAAAACTATAAATTGAATTCCCCCAAGCAAATCATAAATTAGATTCCCCCATATAATATCATAAATTACATTTTCCCAAATAACATCATGAATTAGATTCTCCCAAACAAATTATAAATTAACTCTCCCAATCAAATCATAACTTAAATTCTCCCATATAATATTATAAATTACATTCTCCCAAATAACATCATAAACTAAATTCTCCCAAACAAATCATAATTTAATTCTCCCAATCAATCATAAATTAAATTCTCCCATATAATATCATAAATTGAATTCTCCCAAATAGCATCATAAACTAGATTATTCCTTATAAAACCATAAAATTATGTTAACTCACTTCCCTTAATCAAATTCTTTCCCCATCCTCCTTTTTCATCCTTCCTCTCACACAAACCACATCGACTTCCTCACATACACAACACATATCATCATACATAATTAATACACATACCATGCACAACATACTTCAACTCCAAGTCATACCACATATAAAATATTTAATAATAATAAACAATAGATACATAACATGCGAAACACATAATATACATAAGCACATAAAAGACCTTAGCACTCCTTACCTAAAACGTCACCGGTCTTGGAGCACGCTCCTACGCCTCCTTAGGGTTTTGACTGGTTTTACCTATTATGGGGAAGAAGTACTAGGATTAGCTTCCTTCCTATACTACTATTAGTTTCTAATTTATCTTAAGTCTTGATTATTAATTAATTATGCCCAAAACCACTAAAACATTAATACATACTATTATAATTTAAAGTAAAAAGGTGATATAAGGGTTTCTACCCCTTACCGAAATAAAGTTAGTAAAGGTAATAATAATAATAATATTTATTATAATAATAATTTTAATAATAACAAATTATTACTAATAGTAGTAATATTAATAGAAAACTTAATAATAATAATAATCTAAGCCTTAAATTTACAAGGTGGATTTCGAAACCTCCCCATTTAATGATAATACTATTTGAGATGTAAAAAGATATTAATATTATACATATACTTATTATATAAAGTTAATATGGTTAATAATAATAAGATAATTATTAATAATTTTAAAAATGCTAAAAATAATAATAAAAGGCAAAGCTACGAAACTTAATTAAAATTTTAGGTTTCTAATTCTCCTGAAATAATTGCAGTATCAAATAACTAATTATACTAACAATAATAATATTAATTATATTATTAATAATATTATTAAACATGTAATAATTACATTAAATAGGCAAAAATCGAGAATAATAATTTATCTTACTCAATAATACTCCCAGACCTGTCAACCAAATTTAGAAATTAAAATACAGTTGATAACAACAATAATAATAATTATAATAATAATAATTAAACTCGAATTAGCATTAAAAATTAGAATAAAAGCATAATAATTATCAATAAATCGAAAGTAAGTATTTAAAAAGTCTAGGGTTTCACCTTGAGTTGGAGGGTGTTGGTGGCACCGGCGGTGGTTCCCGGAGGTGGCCGGAAAATGGATCTAAGAGAGGTAAAAATGAAGAAAAAGAGGGAAGGGGTAAGGAGAAAAATAAACTACACTTATGGTTCGGTGGAGGATACTTAGTAGAAGATTTTGAGTGGTTTATAGGGTGGCAGAAGCGGCGTATGTGGCGGCGGGCGGTGGTTTAAGGTCTCGGGGTCAAGATTTTGGGCGAGATGAGAAGCAAACTTTGCATGGTTATGGCAGCTCATTCAAGAAGAATCGAAGGATTTAAAGGGCTTAGTTAGCTAGAGGGAATTGTAGGGAAGAGATTGGTAGCAAGAGAAGGTGTTGAAGTTGGCCGGGGAAGGAGATAATGGCGTCTGATGGGGCGGTGGCTGGGTTTCTTACTTAGGGTTTTGGGAAGGAAAAAACTTCAAAATCATCCACGACTGGGCTATTTATAGACTTTAGATGGGTTATTAGGTTTTGGAGGTCGGCAGGATGGGTTTGGGTGATAGGGTTTTGGTGGCCGGTGGCAGGAATCGACCGTCGAACATTTGGGTCGGGGCTGAAATTTTGCGAGCCAAAAGAGAAGGAACGAGCGAGAGTTGAGGATAATTGATCGTTCCAAGTCAATGTGCGAGTCAAGAGGAAGGAAAAGAAGGGTGCATCGGTCGGTCAAGCTTCGCGTAGCCGTCGCCACCATTATCGGGCTGGGAGTTGCAGGTGGAGGGTGGCGTCGGGGCTGGCAGGCGCGAAGGGGGAAGAAGAAGAAAGGGCTGGGCCGGGCGATTCGCGAGGAAAGAAAAGAAAGAAAAAGGGGGCAGGCCGGGCGATCGGGCGCGAGGGAGGTGGGATTAAATGGAACGCTGAATTTAAGTTGGAAAATAAGTAAAACGCGGCGCGTTGAGGGGCGGCAGAAGGAGGCAAAGTCGCGCAGGCGCGGGCTGGACCAAAGGAAAGAAAAGGAGAAGACTAGGCCGCGACTGGCCTAGTTCGGGAGAAGAAGAAAAAAGAAAAAGAAAAGAGGAGGAAGAAGAAAAAGAAAAGGAAAAAGGAAAAAGGGAAAAAATAAAAATAGTGGGTTGGCTTAATTAAATTAATTAGAATATTTGGAATATTTAAAAATGATAATATTTAAATAAAATATTATTTAAATCCCTTTTTAGGCTAAATTAGGACTTTTAAAATGTTTTTCATAAATTCCTTTTTAATTAGCAAAACATCCAAATTTTCTCTAATTAAATTATTTATAAAATTAATATTAATTTGAAACTATTTTCTCCTTATTATTTTAAATTAAATAATTTATTTAATTAATTTTCAAAATAAAATGCTTAATTAGCTAAATTACCCAAATTCTCTTCTAATAAAAATACTTATAAATTTCTTCTTGAATTTCCCTAGTTAAATATCCTTTTATTTTATTAAAAATAATTTATTTAAATAATTTTTCTAATAAAACCTCATTTAAATATAATTTATGAAATTAGAAATTTTCGGGGTATTTCATGATTCCCCTCCGTATTTGCGACAATATTGTTCCTCCAGAAGACAATGTGTTGGTACTTGTAATCTAAGAATGCAGGAAAGTTCTGTAATTATCGATCAAAGCACAAGAACTCAAGTAAATTTAGTAACTATCATCATTACATCCTTGAAAATAAATAAATGACCCTCTTACCTATTTTCTTGCCTTCCGCAGCGAAACCCAGGGCAGCGGGAAGTGACCCTAAAAAACTACAATTGAGCAAACCAAGACAAATTTCTACTTCTCCATCATCATCATCATCATCTCTCACTCACTCACCCACTCTTCCATTTCTATTTCTTTCTGTTCGAAGGCGACGGCGGTGCAACGATGCCCCTAGAGTGACGGCTTTGACATCTACAATGCAACGAACGACGAGCAGCGAGATCTATCGCAAGAGAGGATCTTGCCCGAGAGGGTACGAGCGGATGCGAGGGTAGAATGTGTTTGACGGAATCCCAAAATAAAATCATAGGCCGCCTTCGGTGGGTCGGGGCTCGGTCTACCAATATCAACTGCCAGCCGGGTCAGACTATTTCCTCCTAATAAAACGAAAAGTAGTTTGTCTTTTGCTTTTAAAATTTTACTAAGCGTGACCATTCATTGATTTGTAAAATGAAATTGGCATGTATTGCACAAAATATTTTTATATTAAAAATAGACAAAAATGATAAGTAAAATATAAACTTCTATACTTTTTAATTGAGATAAAAAGTTAAAAAACTTTTCATTTAAGCAATAAAAATATATAAGTTATTTAAAGTATAGTAATCCAATTTTATCAATTCTTATATCCACTTTTAAATGAAGTTTCAACAAGTTAATAATTTTACTTAAACTATGACATAAAAATTACTTAAAATACTAAATAAATTATTTTTATACTTTATTAACTATTATTCTCATGCACACACTAATACATTACCTTACTTAAATATAAAAATTTAATTAAATGGATAAATATGTAGTTAGAATAACTCATGCTATCCCAACGACAAGAACACATGTCAAACACCTCCTATCCTTGATGTAACAACTCCCTAGTTGTGTCAAGAGTCCATATGTTTCCCCATTGCTGCATCAAATTCTATCACGACTAGTTCGAGCCTTGTGTAAGTTGGTTTGCTTTGATTCTACTCCATTTTCTACCTTTGTTTATCGATTCCTAATATAAGTTTTATTCTAAGGATTACTACTCCTCCTAATATTAGACCTTATATTTTCTATTATATTATTTATTTGTGCTAATTTAATTTAGGTTTCAACAATAGTCGTAATTTTCTTTTTTGTTGCCCACTTTCGATCTACATGTGAATTTGAAATTAAATACTTACTTATATAGACATTTTAGTGGACTCCATCTCTCAAGTTCGGATCAGTATGATTATACCAAAAGTCATATTATTGATACAACTAACCATGTTAGTAGGTTGTAAATGAGTGGAAAGAACTCACGAACCGATTTGTTTTAACTCATTAAATCTTCAATTCAACTCATTCGTTTTAATTAAATGAGTCAAGTTTCAGCCTTATTTTTAGGCTCGTTTATTAAACAAGTCAAGCTTGAATAAAAAAAAATCAATTCGACTTATTTATAGTTTAGGCTCGTAAGTTCGAATCCTTAAAATTTTGACTCGTTAAAAACTTGTTTTACCTCGTTTGTTAAAAAGAAAAAAAAGAATACCAAAAACAAATGAAAGATTAGGAAAATAATGATAATCCATTCATCCAAAAGAATCACTAGTGTACAATAATGCCAAACTAAATTTAAAATGCAAACTAAACCCATCAATCGGTGATCGATGCCAGATGTATTGCAAAATAAGTAAAAAATTATACTCGATATTGTAAATAAGGGTGATATAAGAGCACCTCGCGATCCTCTTGATAATGAGGAATTTGCATACCTTATAATAAAACCAATCATCTTAGATATTTTGATGATATTTCTACCATTTTTAATGAAAATACTTTAAGATATTTTTATAGGTATATTACATATTTGCAAGAGACAAATACTTAAGATATTTTCATGTACAAGGCATTCAAACATTTAAGGTATGTTATATATGAAGGACAAAATAACAAGTTTGCAAAAATGCCTCATAATTGTGTAGAACTTATTGTAAACCCTAGGTTATTATCATATGTAAATTAGAGTTTCATAGTTTATTATTTCACGTATACGTATTAGTCGGTTCAATATTATATTTTTTGGGTGTTATAACTATTTCTAATTAGTTATACAGCTAAAAAAACCATGGTTAAGTCGATTACAAATAAATCTATTTAGTTACTAACAAACAAAGGCTCATACTTTTAGGGTTGTTACCAAAATATATATTCTTTAAGTAACACTTAGTTTAGTTGTTAGGTAGTTAGTAATTTGTTGTAACAACTTGCTATGAGTAATGTATATACTCATAAACGTCCATTGTAATGAGTTGAATGATAACCAAGCTATTTTGGCTAAGTTTATCTCTGTTGTGAGATAGTATATTCTTCTTATAAATTGCGTGGATTATTTACTATCTAGGAAACATTCAATAGTATAGAGATGGAGAAAAAGAAAATTAAATTAGGTAAGGGCAAGGTTTGGAAAAGTCCATTAAAATTTGTGTTGCCTTGATGATATAAAATATTGAATAACATATAAATCTTTTACAAAATAAATAAATGAAATACTAAATTAAAATGTTAATAGAAATAGCATCAATCATGGTAGATTTGAAGAATTAATTTATTATATTAAATGACACGTATGATAAAGTGAGAGACGTTAAAATATTAAATATAATGTACATTTCACCCATAAAAAAACATCTCTACAGTTATTATTATTATTATTATTATTATTATTATTATTTATAATTACAATTATATAAATAATTGTAATAAAGTAATATAATAAATATTACTATCATAAGTATAGTTATAAAGACTAAGGTTACCATAATGACAATAATAATTGAAAAACTATCGAATATTATCAATTTTTAAAATAAAAATTAATGCATATCAAAATAATAATTATACTTTGTCAATTCAATAAACCTCAACTAGATTAGAAAGTGAAAACTAATTAAATTTGTTTACATTTTAAACTTGACATATTTTAGTCCACAAGTAATCTATTATGCATGTTACATAGGTAACATATAAGTTAACAACATTAGTTAATAATGAAATAAAGAGCAAATGAAACACACAAAAACAATAAATACAAGTGATCTACAAGACTAAACCTATATTATATTGTCTAACAGGTAAAATAAAGTTTTTAAATAATTTGATTAAATGACGAAAAGAATACAAAATATAGAAGAAAAATTGAAAGAATGAAAAATAAATTGTATGGGGATTGGGGTCGGAGAAAAATGTTAGAAGATGTGCTTGATGACATTAAATACTAAATTGCTTAAAAAATACATGTACAATAAAAATATAAGAAAATACTTAATAAAAAGGTTAATATTAGTAACATTAATCATTGTGTTAAGATTTTAATAATTAATATGTAAATTAATTATGAGAGGTGGAAAAAAATTATAAAATAAATGACACATAGGAGAAAGTGAGAGAAGTTAAATAGCAAACTTTATGTACATAAGTAGCAAACATATATATAAGCACCCCAATGGTTTAATATATTAAAATTATATGACAACAATTATATGTATAATTGAAATTAGTTGTTGTAATGAATATATTCCTATCATAAATATAATTAATAAGATTAATATTATCATAATGATAACAATAATTACAAAAATATTGATTATTATTGATCTTTAACATTAATATATTTTTAAATATGAAAATAATAATTTTACTTTATCAATCAAATAAACGAAATTAGAAAATCAATACTAATTAATGCAATATATTTTGTTTCGTAACCAAATTTAAAACCTGACCCATTTGAGACATAAAGTAACATATTATATATGTAGTATAGCTAACATATTATATATTGGAACATATATAAGATATCAAAAAATAAACTAAAAATTACATGAAGGAATCTAGGGACAATCAAAATCTGACAAAGAGGAGACATCTAAGATAATCTATATGTTATAGCCTTACGAGATGAATCAATGATACTATACCAATAAGCCCTTTTGCCACTACAACATCATAAACAAATATTAAAAAAAGGGAAAATTATGCTTGATGGCTAAAGATGTAGAAAATGGAGATGACTCTCAAGTAATTCTTGCTAACCTTAAGATTAACATACCTAAATTTATATAAGATAAAGTAATAGCCTTACTTTTCTATTATACTAAAGAATGTATGGATTTGGGTGATGCATTTATAACTTTAAAACATAATTCTAAAATTGCAATGAAATCTATTATTACATGATGATGGAAGAAATTCATCTACTAAAGAACAAAAATAGCTTGCTAAACTTTTTCCTCTAAGAGATCAAATTGGAGAATGAGATCTTAAAAGAAGAATTAGTTGGGATAACTATAGTTACCAACCTAGATCCCCATATAGATCTTCATAAAGAATGTGAGAAAAAATTGAGCATCTGATAGATGAACTAAAGAAGTTGGAAACCATCAAGAAGAAAAGTAAGTAATTCCTTGAGTTGAGTTAAGATTAAAGGGTAATAAAGAGAAATATTAACATTGCTGAAAGAAAATAGATGTATTAGCTAATAAAATAAAAGGCTCACAACTAAGAAAAAGACTACATGCTATAGAAAATCCAAATGCAAAGTTCACTTGGAATAGAATTCAAAGGATGATAAATAACAAGTCTAACAATAAAAATAAAAAAGAAGAACAAGAACAAGAACAAGAACAAGAAGAAGAAATGACTTGGATACATTGTTCAAAGAAACAATGTTAGCAACAGACCTAGTTATACTATTAGAAACAATATAGAAAATAATACTAAGAATTGGGACGAGAAATAGATAAATCATTTTAAGAGATGTGTATATATTAGTTACTTTAATATTACAATATGCATGTATGGAAAAAATGATCATAAAACATCCAATTACCCTAGGAAAAAGAATGCTCATGTTAGAAATTGACGTAGGAGCATCTGATAATAATATTTCACTAATTATTTTTTTTAAGTTAGGGGATCATAAAACATGTTTAACTTGGATGTAATTAATTAGCTAAAATATAAGAAAAAAAGTGGATGTACCAACCTATGCATGCACGGTAGCACGTTCAGCCCAAGCATAACCAATTATGGTAGCATGTCTAACCTAAGCCCAACTAACTATGGTTGCACATCAAACCCAAAGCCAACTGGCTATTTTATTATTATTATTATTATTATTATTTCTAAATATTATGCCACCTAAGAAGCCAAATCAACCTAAGCCTAAGGCTGATTTCAAAAAATCAACTAAAAAAAGAGAAAAAGAAAAAGAAGGCAAGGAGATGTTAGAGTAGGTGAGGAAAGTCAGCCAAGTTAACAAATTAGATAATTTTAATTGGCTAAGCATGGGAGTTGCTTGATTAGGTATAGAGTAATTTAATGCTTTGTATTTTGAGTTATTACCTACCATTTTTGCATATAAGTGGCTCCATGCTGTGGTATAGCTATTAGAATATAACATATGGGTTGACCTCATTTTAATTCTCATCCAACTAGTTGTTATATTATATTAGTTAACAAGATAGTAAATACCAGATTGGTTTACTTCTACCGTTCCAGTATCAAGTGCTAAGGCTAAGAAAAACTACACATAACATTATTAAATAATCTAACTTCATGAATACGGAAATTAGAGTATGCATAAGTCTTTAAATAATTTGAAATACGCTATTTTCAGAGAATTGAAATAACAATAATAATAAAAAAATTTCTGCAGGCTCAAACATAATTAAAAGATAACATGCATAATAATTTCAAATGGAAAACGGCCACGCCACTCCAGAACCTGATCCAGCCTATGATCACTCAGCCCCACCTGATGACCCATAGACATTAATGGCATCGAAATGAACATCTACCTGCAACATATTAGATGGGCCTTATGCTCATGAGAATGAGCATAAATTATAAAAGGGGTGATCAGTACGCTACGTACTAAGTAAGGTAACCGAACTCTAAGGCCAACACATAAGCACATAAAATCATGCAAGATAATAATCAACTTATAATTTCAAACCCACACATATGATACATAAAAGCTTATAGAGTATTACACAACTTATAATCAACAAGCCCACACATAAGGCCCAAAAAGGTCTAGATCAATTATTTAATCATTCTGTTATTAGAAGTCGATTCACACTATGCCTTTTTTTTATCAATTCCATGTGAGTACAAAAATACCCCACTATTATAACCGGTGGGCCGATCACCCATAGAGCATTATTCCCTAACTACTATTATTACCGGTGGATCAGTCACATATAGGGTAAAACCTTAACTACTACTATAACCATGGATCGGTCACATATAGGGTAAAATCCTAACCACTATTCCTAACCGGTGGATCGGTTCGGCTCCTGCTCGTATAGTGTTCTACTGTAAGTAATTAGTGTCTTTTATTTGCTTGAGTAAAACTCTAGTTTATTTTCATTGAGATTGGGATCCCCCACTATTATAACCGATGGGGCGGTCACACATAGAGCATCATGCCCTAAACATTATTATTACTTGAAATGCCCCAAAAATATTTATTTTAAGAAATATAATTAAATAAGGATTTATTGAGGAATTACTTTAATTAATTATTTTATATGGAATAGGAAAGAATTATTTAGTGCAAATTATCAAAGAATTTATAATTATGTTTATAACGTAAAAATTGATATTTTTGCTAATTAAAAATGAATTTAGGAAAAGTCTTTTAAAAAACCTTAAATTAGCCTAAAAGTAAATTTAATATTTTTATATAAATATTTTTATTCTAAATTCCCAAAATATTCTTATTTATTTATTTAACCCCAAACCACTTAAATTTTCCTTTTTCTTCCCTCCTTTTTCTTTCTTTTCTTCTTTTTCTTTTTCTCTTCTTCTGTCCAGGCCTAAGGCACGGTCCAATCCCCTTTTCCTTTCTTCTTTCCTCCTACGGCCCATCGCCGTTTCTTTCCTTCTTTCCTGCGATAGCCCAATGTTACGTTTTGTGCCTGTTTCCTCTGAGACAAAGCGTCACATTTAAAAGACCTATAACTGTTGCCAGTTGGCTGGTTCTTCTCCTTTTTCTTTTCTTTTTCCACAACCACCGGTTCACCCCTCCCTTCTTCCTCCTTCCTCCTCCGTTATCGAGCTGTGCCTTCAAAGGTCCAAAAATGGCGCCACCGGACACGCAAGTTTTGACCGACCATTTCTCCCCTTATTATCTCCCTCTTGACTCATAGATCAGCTTGGTATAATCCTTTTTTCTCAGCTTTGACTCGATTCCTACCTATTCTCTCGCAAAGGGTCTACCTCGACCAAAATTTGTGCCGGCCAATCAACGTCGCTGGCCACCCCAAACCCTACATAGTATCACATTGAGTGCCTGGCACTAAACCCTTAGAAGTATGGTTATTATCATGTCAATAGGTGCTTAAAACTATTCTACTTTTAAAAAAATGAGTACTCCTTTGAGACCTTAAGTATGGTTATTATCATGTCAATAGGTGCTTACAACTATTCTTCTTTTAAAAAAATAAGTACTCCTTTGAGACCTTAAGCAAAAAAACGATGAGCCAAGTGTGATTTGACATATGTCCATCACATAGGAGAGTTATGAGCCAATATGGCCATGTAGATTTTCATTGTGATTGCCTAGTCTTTAACCCCAACACGGCCTAGCCATGTTAACCAAAATGGGTGTGTTGGGTGTTAGATTTTGTTTTCTCAACACGATTTTAGAAGATCAGACAACTACATTCAACGATGGATATATAAAGACCTATTTGAGGATGACTTGATGGATATATTGGGGGTTAGCCTTCCTTCTCTTGGATCTATAATTTTTCTTTGATTTTATCTCTCTTTTATGAAAAAACCCATTAAATTAAATCTTATGATTTTAATCTATAACATCAATTCTAGAGGATTGAACCACCGCATTGAACTCCATCTCTATAGGTTTATCTATTACATTCTTCTTTTTCTCCTGTACTATTATGTTCTTGATATAATTATTATGCTTTATAACTTCAATTATATATGAGTAATTAATTGTTCTAGGATCTAATTAGGTTTGATTCTGTTGTTGATTTGATTAATTGATTGAAAAACTGTTGGAATTATTTGAATTGTGTTATTCAATTGCTAGAATTTAATTGATTAGGGTTAGAACAATTTCACTATTTTAATCTAATTAGGTTGTTAATTAGAATTGAAAGATTATAATTAACATCATAACTTATCAACTAAATAGGAATTAATGACTCACAAAAGTAGATTGGTGATTTTCAGGAATTGATTGAATTAGATTGTTCTTAATGAGTTTAATTAGTTCTATAGCCATGAAAATAGGTTTTTAGATTTACTTGAGCATGGCTTTTAGCTATTGAAATAGATTAATGGTTAATTTTGGCTAATTATTCCTAACATATTAAATAAATCTAACACAAGATAGATTGATTTATTAAATTACATTAGAATTATCACTTAAATTCAATCTTAGGCTTATTTCTTATTGATTGAATTCATAATTGGTAGTTTCCATCATTTTTTTTACCTAAAGGTTTTTGACCCATCCATTTCTAATTAATCTGTTTAGATATTCAAAAGTGATAAAAATAGTAGTCAACACCAAAGTACCCGAGGATACAACCTTATTTTGCTATTATGATATTCGTATGCTTGTGTATTGAAGCGAACAACCAATTAACTAATTTATTATTTTAGTAAAGGGTTTTGTTTAACCAAACTAATGGATTGGTTTAGAAAAAATGATCGATTCGTCTATAGAACAATGGACTTATGTAGCTAAATTGACTGCTTGATTTGTTAGGCTAAGTACTTATAGAAGCTTGATATCTGAGAAATTCCTTGCATCAAAATAGAACTTTGATAATCTAACTACAAGCTATTATTGATTAATTATTAAAACTTTTTTTTATCTTTTATTTGGATTTCATTGCTACCTCAAACATATTGAAGGGCTCGATTTTGATAGTTGAGAGAGAGGATGACCTCACTCCTACCTTCTTCTTCCTCTCTCCTCTACACACCTCAGATAGTATACTTTAATTTCCAAACTATTCCTACTTCGTTGGGATATGCCCTTCCCATGCTGATCTTCCATTTTTCTTCTTGTGTTTGATATTTTATGGATAAGCTCGACCTACATTCTCTAAAATTTCAGCATTTGAGCTTTGGAATAGGAGTAAGCCGAGTTTTGATAAATCTTCTCGTTAAACTCAAATTTGATATGTAAAATTAGGGTTTTTGATCTATTTTATAACCTCACTCATTTCTTAACTAATTTATTGGCTATAAATAACCCTAATCACCCCTTCTTCTCACCTTTCTTTCAACCTCTAAACAATATCAATCCTTAAGAGCTTATGTTAATGTTCTCTCCACTTCAATCTTACTTTTGAATTCCTTTCACTCTTCTATCTTTTCCTTAGTTCCCTCTTGTTTCATTCTTATGCAAGAAGGAGATATAGATTTAGGAGAAAGTTGAGTTATTTATAGATAAATCATTCTCTATTTTTCTCTTGGGACTGGTAAGCCTTTTTCTTTTCTAATTTGAAGTTATTGATTTGTGAAATTTATTTAATGATTTCATATTTATATTTTGTTATTTTTAAAGGTTTTGAAAGTTGAAAATTTTTTACTTGAGTTTTTCCTCTTTAATAGGAAACTTTGTTAAGCATCAAGTAAGTTATTCTTACCTTTAAAATCTAGCCTAAATAAGCATATGATATGTTGTACTCTACAAGATATTAATTTTGTATACCTACATGCGATATGGGCTTTCTAATTAATGTGTGTTGAATTAATTAAGAAGAGAAAATAGGATCAATTTGCTTGAAAGTGAAGCACGATTTAGTTTATGAGCTTGTTAAATATTTATAGTTATTTATGGCATAATATGGTTTGGATGTGGTAATATTTTAGAGTGTGAATCATGTGTAAAATGTCTTATATGTGTTGTGTGGGAGCAAATCGATGGAATGATCCAAAAAAAAAGTCAACTAGTTGGCTCAAACCGATCAACCATTTGCCCTGTGGTGACTTTAGGCTTCCATGGTATGTGAGACCATGAGGAGGTACATAGAATAAGGATGAAGGTGTGGATAAAGAAAAATGAAAAAAAAGGAAAAGAGAAAGAGAAATAATGGCTTATAAATTAATAACCTAATGACTTATGCAAGCTTGATAAATATACCCAATGGAAAATTATGTGAATGGGTTGTAGAAGCCTTGATTAATTGTTTGAACAACCTACGTATTAAATTATATGTTGCTATCTATTATGTTCACGTTATGTTGATAAGAATGATGAGTCCTAATTTGTATAATTCGTGTCTAGCATGAGGTCTTAATATATTATATGACCACGATAGAACATGTATATCTAATTTTATGGCATAAATATGATATATGTTTAGTTTAACCTCCATATTATACTAGGAAATTTTATGCTTGTCACTTTTGTTGAGAAGGTAACTTGGCTTACTCAGTACAAAGTGTACCGGTGTGTCCCTTTCTTTGGTCACCTACTCATTCCGACGAGCAGAGCACCATGTTTAGGTTCTTTTTGGATTTTTGGTACTAGGTCTACCTCATTTTGGGCTTGATATCAAGAATCGTTTTTTTTTACAACGGACCAAGGTTTTGAGATATGCCATACTGTTGCTTTCTTTGTAATCTTTTACTTTAGTTCATCTCCTTTCATGTATTCATATTTGGGGATTGTTAAGGTCCTTCTTTGTAAACATTTTCTTTGCTATGTATATATCATGTTTCTTAAGCACTCTACTTTTATTTTGATTGGTTTGGTTTCTTAGCATAGTATCTAATATGTGACAAGGTGTTGACGCCTATCTTATGTTAGGTGTGGTGGTAGCATCCCATTTTTCTTAGGTATATTTAGCTTTTCCACTTTTGTAGTGTTTTAAAATGAGACTTTTCAGTATTAAAAAATAGATATGTTACACAATTAGTAAGCAGTGAATAGGGGTCGATCCCATAAAAATAGTTATGTAATTCATATATTTTTATTATCATATAAATTCCACCAGTTATCCAATAAAGAAGACTAATAACTAATAATGAAAAGAATAAAAACTAGCAATTAACATAATAACTGAAGAACAATAATGGAATAATAGGAGTTAGAGGACATATTAAATATGGAGATATCAATTGATTATTGAATAAAATAATTACCTAAAGTTAACCTACAAAAGTTCACATGCATCCATCTTCTAGCATTCCCTTATACAAATAAACCAAGGTCCATTCATGATTTATTGTATAACCAATTAATAACGTAGGATATGATATCTAGATTTAATTAATAGCAGCATTAACGATTAGGGAACAACTAAACTAGAACTATAATCACAATTTGCTTGGATTATGTAGTTATAAAGATTAATAAACATAGATTAAATCAATAACCTATTTGCTACTTGTGGATGTATATGTTTAAAATTACAGATTAGCATTTTCTTTGCACTCAAATTACTAGGTGATCAAGCTAGATAATAAAACACAAATCTTAAATCGTTGATCATTAAAATTGGTTATTAATCTAACCAAAAATACAATAACAATTAATTTCAATTCACATCTCACAATTAATTATCCCATGACCTTCAATTATCCACCAACCCTATACTAATCTAGCCTAGTATATTGATAAAACTAGAACACGTAGATTCTAAATACATAAAATTCATAACTTTAATAAACATAGAGAAATAAAATAATAAAGGTTAAATTAAACTATACAAACACAAGCTCAATTAATTAAATTAATAATGAGAATTGCATTAAACATGATAAAAAAATATGAACTAACTAAACGAAACAAAGGAAAGAAAGAATTTAGGGGATTGCAGATGCACAAACATGGTGTGATCCTCAATTCTTCAAGTACGACAATTAACTAAATAAATCTAACAAAATAACCCTAATGGTTTAGAAATAGTGAAATTAAAGTCAAAATTCTCTCAGTAGTGCTCTTTGATACTCTATTCGATCTAATATATGTTATATATATATAGATAAAAGGTTATACGAATCAAATCTAAAATATGACAAAATATGGTCTGTATTAGTTAATACATGATATCTAAATTTTGGTCTAGCATTATGCATGTGAGATGAATTAATGGAACACGTAGAAGGAGAACCAAGGCTCGTATTTCCATAAATACTGAGGGAGGCACATATTTCCTATCTATTCATCATCTTCTCTTGATTTTTTTTCACATGACTTCTCTTTTAAGATCTTTCATGATTGTACATCCATATTTCAATGACTCCAAGCTTGCATTTCATATTGTGTTTCTTTTCCTTAATTTTCGACCCTAATTACCCTAATTTTATATTTTTCTGTAAAACTAGGCCAATAGAAAAAACTTGAGGAAAATGGTTAAATTGTTATCATATATATAGAAAGATAGGTCAGGATATGTCAAATAATTCCACAAAATATGCACATATTACTCCTCATGAGCAGGAGGCAACATTTGCAATTACAAATGCCTATGTACCCTTTTCTGAAGATAAAAATTCATAGTGTTTGTCACAAACACAAACTTATTAAGTACTACTACTAATATTTTAAGGATTAGTGTTATGCCACACGGTACTTTAAAAATAGAATCATGATTATTTGTTTCATGTTCTTGACAATTCTTACCTAATCAAGTTAGAAATTAATACTCTAGTAAGTTCCAAAGGTTTCTTTGGATTGTTCCCCAAAAAACCTATAGTTTTATGATCATATTGTGTGGACTGACTTCTTAAAAGTATTTAGGCTAAAACGCTCACAATAAAGGGCACTAAAGTGAATGAATTGAGCATGAATAAGTATCATCCCTTCTTTTGAAAACCAAAAGTACACGTTTCCCATCACTAATGTAGTGAATTATTGAGGTGATCCAACAAATAAAATTAAGAGAATCTTTAGATTATTTATATGAGAGGCAACCATCTACTTCTAAGATAATTTTTAGGTGAAGATTTGATCATCATCGAGTGAGTACACCTAGGGTCTCTTGGACAAGTACACTTTAGGGGTTTATATCAATTGATCAAAAGCAAGTATCAGGATTTTGGGTGGAACCCACTGAGCGTGACAAGTATGAGTCATCTAACAAATATTTATTTGATGTAATGATTACAAATTCCCATATGAATTTTGTATCTATTATAAAAAATAAAATAAAAATAAAAATAAAAATAGATGTTGGGATTACATTCATCATTGCCCCTTTCAAATGCTTTAAAAAATGGATAAATACAAATAAAATATCATAATCACTCCTAGGATAGGGGTTTGCGAGGCAATCTAAATTCAAAAGATGAAGGAAATCTAAGAATCCATATATGTGGGAATGAGACTTGGCATGCAACATTTTTAGGAGCAATCAATGGCTTCCTGTAAACAATCAATGGCATATTCATCCAAAATTGTAGTTATGTTTTGTATCAATATACATATGTTGCATATCAAAGAGTGGAAAATAGTAGCAACCCTACACTGAATTAGCCGAAAAAATTCTTAGTATCCTTAAATTTGCTCACCACTAGATAATCAAACTGAACGTTCACACCATTTTTGGAACTGCATATCAAATAAGGCACATAAGCAATTGATAAATGACTCCCTATATACAAGCAATTACATGGAGAAAGCTCTTAGAAATGATGAAAATCGAGACTACTCATTTAGCAAAAGCACCTCTAGCTCTCCTCATTCCACCTAGCCAATTACCAAGAAGGCTAAGTATGCTTATCGAAAGGCTCAAAAAATTGAGATAATAGAATGAAAACTAATATCTTAAAATAAACAAAAGAAAATAGTTTTGTGATGAAAAAGTGGATACTTAATGTTGTTACTTTGTCCCATCAATATGAGCAAAGCACTATAAGCTCAAAACATCACTTTTTTTTATCATATTCTCCGACTAATAGTATGGTCATGATAATTATTCTTGATTCGACACCATAAAATAATAAAAAGAAAAATAAAAAATAAAAAATTATATCAATAATATTTATTATCATAATAATAATAATAATTTTTATAACAATTACATTAATAATTATAATATCATATTAATAATAGTTAGGTGAATAATTGTAATCACAATAATTATATTAATAATTATTATTGTTATAATAATATTTATATTAATAATTATTATAGTAATTATAATAATTATATTAATATTTACCATATTTTTAATTTAATAATACTGTTAATATTAATAATTATACTACTACTAATAATAATAATTAATTCAAATTATAAATAAAAATGATTATAATTAGCATTAGAATAATTATTATGATAATTATATTCATAATTATAATGATTACATTAATCATAATTATTATAATAATCATGTTAGTAATGATAGTAGTATTATTCATAATAATAGTATTAATAAAAATATTAACAGTTATAATTGAAATGAATATATTAATAATTATCATCATAATAATTATATCAATAGTTATCATCATAATAATTATATCAATAGTTATTATCATAATATTTATGTCAATAGCTATTATCATAATAATTATATCAAAAATCATTATCATAATAATTATATCAATATATATATTAGTATTTACCATACTATTTATCATACAATTATTAATATTAATAATGAACTTATTGGTTATTATTTGATATAATAAGCTGTAAAAATAAGCTCTAAAGAAATAAGGCCTTATTATACTGTTAAGAGGTACCAGAGTTTGTTAATGTGCATTATCTTGTGGTTTCTCGTGAATATGGAAATAGGTATATAACTGTTATGCTTAATGTTAAATGTTGCTAGATGGTATTGCAATTTGCAAGCAATGTTGTATTGAGAATCCCTATAGGAACTTAGTATAGAATTTTATAGGCAGTTTTCAAGCACCCAACCTAGAAGGAAACTAGGAAAGAATGTAGGTCCAACACCTTTGCATGGTGAAGATGAGGACACTTCCATCCCTACATCCTTGACTAGTGGTTTCATTTTGGACTTGAGTGCCCTCACAACGACTCCTTGCTTGACATGGGAACCAATATCTTATGAAAGCTATAGCTATGCACCTAAAAGATGATGCTCAGCCATATGGAGGAGAGTTGTGGGCCCCTTGGTTTGATGGTGATTTCACTGTAGCTAAGCTAGAGAAAGTGAGAAGGGTGAACAATGGTTTTGTGTCCTATTCTCATTGACTGGTTAGAATAGAACAGTCCATTACCATAACTCATAAAAGGAGACCATATTTACACAGGGATGACAACATTGATTCAAATCGAAACAAAGTTGTCTTTCCCTAGAGGTAGAAATAGCCATCAAGATGAAACATAATGAATTAATTGCAAAACCACCACTGTTGTCTAAGCTCTTTGTAACACACGCTGAGATGCCAACAACCATTGCTAATGAAAATGCAAAAAATGAAATAAAGATATTATGAACTTAACTGGCCATGATAGTTTGGTGTGACTTTAAGAAGCATATGCAGATAAGGATATATTTTATGTAGTTTGGCCACGACAGTTGTGTAAAGGTGGTGAATTATTGATTGCATAATGTCAACAGGTGAATGATATTCAGAAGAATATGCAAAAGTTGTGATAGCTTAAATTCTCAATGTTGTTGCTAATTTCCATCTTCAATGTGATGTTCATCAAGATCTCAAACCAAATAATTCTCTTACTTCTAAATACGATAATGCTTCTTAAGGCCATTTATTTTTGTCACAAAGCTAGATGAAAGGCTAAATGGTTTTGTAGGAAATGCATATGCAGGGATTGCTTTTCCATCCTAACCGATGATAATTCCATCCAAAGAAAGAAATAAAGGGAATTTTTTTTTTGAGGTGAGAATCTTTTGGTCCCGAAGGTTATGTTAGGAATAATTGTCAGGTCCATCTACTGAAGAACTCAACTATTTAGAGCTAGCTAAGTTCTTCCTAGGAATTATTTTAATTGTTCTTACAATCTAAGTCTCATTACGGATCGGTATCATCATTTCCTTCTTTCATTATTACTCAATTACAGATCAGGGATTCCTTGTTTCACCATACTAGAGTTGTCTAAAGCATTATGCAACAAAGGGATATTGTTAAAGAGTACTCTTATAGTAGATATGTCACTTAAGGTTCTACAAGGAGTGAAAACTTGCTATTCCATATTTTTTAGCAATTGAAAGTGGGAAATATGTAACTATGTTGATATTATATTTTTATGGATGCATTAATATAATTTACATGATGCGTATGGCTATTATAGTCATACTTTACATTAATTAACCACCTTTCCTCTCCCCTCCCCTTTTCCAAAATAAAATTAACATAATAATAGTAGCAACAAAAAAATGACTCAAAATAATAATAATAATAATAATAATAATAATAATAATAATAATAATAGAAAATAGTTTCCACCTTAAATATTAATTTTGCGATGGGAAGTGTATGAAATTGATCTACCCATAGGTATGGTTGCTAAAGGGATACAACATGTCAGAATCTTAGATCCTAAACAATTGTATGATGAATGCATTCTTGGCTAGCAATAATAATTGGTTATCCAATATCTCTGGTATTCCATGTGACTTTGCAATGACACAACCGAAATATTAACTCTGACCTAAAGGCCCTTATGGTGGATGATCCATCCAATGTTTCAGTGAATGATGTATAAAATTGGAGAATGCAACACTATCTAGACTTCTACATTCATGTGAGGTAGACTTGTAATATAATTGGGAAAAATTGAATATAAAAGATCAGTAAGCACTATGTAGCTTATATCATTTCAAACAAAGAATCTGTGTAAGAACTCACTAGTCTTCATATGAGACTAAGATCGTTACTCATAAAACATGAAAAAAACAATGGAGAGCTGCATATCATTATATCAACCAAACTAATAACATACATGTATGCAAATGTGATGAAATTATAAAAGAATAAAAGGGAAAGGATGTCATAAACTAAATATCAGCCAAACTGAATCACCAAACACCTAAATATTTAAAGGTTACAGTCGGGCGACTAAAAAATTTGAGGAAAATTGGTTGAACTTGGGATCAAACTTCAGTTTTCATCATGTATTGACAAGAGGAAGCTGCATATTACATTTTACACCAAGGCCAAGAAGCATGTATCGTCATTAATTAAAAACCCATCCAAAGATTATGATACTCAAATTTGATAAAAATGTACAATCTATTGTAGAAAATCTATCTCCAACAAATGATCATACAGAAATAAACCAAGCTTCTATCATGTAATTTTTTCGGATATCCAATCCGATAGGATATTTGATATTCTATATCCGAATCTACATCTGAATACTCCGGATGTTCGAAACATCGGATATTTGAAATATTGGATCGGATTTCGGATATATCCGATTATTGAAAAAAAAAATCTAATTATTAAATTTACATATATAATCTATAAATTTTTTTTGCAAAAATATTTGTTTAATTGTTCAACCTACATACAAAAAGATATAATACATGATTAATCATATCCATAAAAATTAGCGATCAAGATTTGTGAACAATGACGCTCTAGAACTATGGAACGACTTAAGGCTCAACAAATTTAGGAGTTTTTTTTTCCTGATCTGGGTGCTTACGTGTGTGTAGACCGTGACCTTATTGACTGTTTGTAGAGTATGGATGTTTATTTTAGACTTTAGTTTAGTAAATTATTTTTGGACTCATGTACTATAGTAAAGAAATGATCCAAACTTGAAGATTAAAAGAAAAAAATTAGATTATAAATTAAACGATGCCTAAATATAACTAACTTATTCTTAAAATCAGATATTTTTGGCGGATTGGATAATTAGGGCTGTGCAAAAAATCCGTAATCCGAAAATCCGATCCAATATATAAAAAATCCGATCCAAGTTTTAGGATATCCGATCCGGGTTTTAAAAATCGGAGCGGATATCCGATCTTGTCAAAATTAAAAATTTTCGGAGCGAATATCTGATCTGATATTTTTCTGGATTATTCGATCCGATTAAAATATCCTGTATATAAGAAAAATACTTTTTAAAAATAAAATATATAATTATTTTTTAATTAAATAAATTATATATATAATTATTTACCCCAGAAATTATGGATTTATGAACTTTAGATTATTGTTGTATTTGTGTTATGGACTTTGGACTATGGATTATTGTTGATTTGATGTATTTGTTATGGACTTTGGATTTTTATAATTTATTTTAATTTAATTCTAGCAGGTTAAAATATCCACATTTGGATATTTCAATGCGCATATTTGGATTATTATTGATTTATTGTGTTTCTTATGGACTTTGGATTTTTAGAATTTATTTTAATTTAATTCTAGCAGGTTAAAATATCAACATATGGATATTTCAATGCGGATGTTTGGATATCGGATATCGGATATCCGAATTTAAATTATCAAATTTTTGGATATCCAGTCATAAACAAGTCTTTTTGTTGAAAAATAAATATTTTTCGGATAATCAGATGTACCGGATATATCCGATATCCGTATCCGATTTTTCGGATATCTGAATAGTCGGATATCCACTATTAATGGATACGGATACGGATATAGGTTACTAAATATCCGATCGGATCATATATCCGAAAAAAAATCCGACCGGATACGGATATCCGATTTTGCACAGCCCTATGGATAATCCACTAGAAAATTGGATCGGATATTTGCTCCGGTCAAACTTATATTTGACCGGATCAAATATCTAAAATTTCAGATCGATTTTTTCGGATAGCAGATCATTTTTTTGGATCCTGATTTTTCTACACAGCCCTAGCCCTTAGTGCATGTACTTTGTTTCTTTTTAATTACATGTAATTTAATAGCACAAATACTCGTATGATTTATTGAAAAATATTGGTGTCCGATATAATAGGAAAAGTAAAATAGAATCGAAAAATAACTTGACTTATGAAATATAAAAATAGTGGTTGTGTAATACTTTTTTTTATTTCTTTTTTCCCTCTTTATAGGCTCTATATGATATTTACTAGTGCATTCCAAAGGGTTAAAGCAATGGGAGGAGTAGTAAATTGTCTTATAAACATAAGATTTAACCCATGTTTAGCCTATGTGGAATTTATTTTTTCATACGTCCCAACCATCATTCCCTCAAACATAGTCCGTATCATTATCTGCAATGATCTGTGGGTCGCTAGGTCTCTTACATCCAACGGTACCATTAATCATTGTCATGGGAATCTTCGTTCACCCTCAAGATCATCATTATACTCGCCCACAAGAATATCAAAGTGCAGATATGAATATCAAAGTAGCAACAAACCAGCCTGAAAATGCAGCATAATTTCTAGAGAAGAAAAATGAATTACTGTCATAAACAGAAGCCAGAAATCAAAAAGCAAATTCAACAGCGACAGACGTTGGATCAACAATTCATCTATCAAGGCCTAGGTAGAAGAAAAAGAGCATTCCTTAACATTTAAAAAACATAAGAGAAATAGCTCACTGGTATACAGCCAGTTCAACTTTTCCTTCTTTCCTTTCTTCAGTATCAATGATTTCCTCTACACCACTACAAATAGAAACAGAGTCTCTTTGTTCCTGAAGATTTTCCTCAACAATAGCTATTGCTCTGCAGCTTTTGTGCTTTTGACTCTGAACAGATTGTGATGAATTATTTACTGCAAATAATGTGTGTGATGAATATTGAGAGAATGTCAAATCGGAAGGGCTCCCCACAAACTTTATGCACCCTTTATCCAGAAGAACTACTATATCTGCAGAAGCTATTGCCTAATGAAAAGAAATTATACAGTAAGAAATTTGTCACTGTATGCTTTAAAATATCATAATAAGGAAAAAAATGAAGTCTTCATATGCAGGAATACTTTTATACTCTTTCAAACATTGATGATCCCTAAAATCATGATTTTGGGGGCATCCTATGCAAGAATCTTCAATACAAAAAACCTGGAAATGTAGGGCTATCAAATAGATCATGCTTCATTCTTGTAGATGCAAGAACGTTTTTTGGCATAGGATGTACAGTGGTCTCTTACACTGTTTAATAAAAAAATAATGCTTAATGGATTTTAAAATCCAGCTACAGACAATAATATCATCACCATGGAGGGAAAAGCATTAATAATTTTAAGTGTCCCCTCTAATTTTGGATCCAATTCCGTATGTATAACAACATACGTGAAGTTCTAATCCAACAACACTTAACCTTTGGTTGGTGTTGGCATTCACAAAATGGCATCAATCTGTTGTAGAGAAAGATACCTATTATACCACAGCCACAGTCCCCTCAGATACACCTGCTGCATTTAGGCATAGTGAGAAAAATAGTATCACTTTCAGCTCTGTGCATACACGACATACTTATGGAGTTAATTGATATATAATCCAATGACTTGGATTTTTCTCGTCACTCCCAATCTTCTGATACTAAACAACAAGAAGGCTACAAGGAACGGCCTAAATTATTCTCTTTTACATGTACTTAAGTCCTTTCTATTGGACGCACCAAACATTTCATGAACAACCCTACAAGGATCGGCAATCCCAACATTATTCCCCTCTTAGGAAACTCATTCCAATTGAACAATAATTTCAAGTGGTGAACAATCAACCATCCAAAGAGGTAATGATAGATTTCTGGTGGAATGATTGGAGCTCTAGAGTCTTGAGTAGGGTGCCATGACATATCAAGTTGTGGGAAGTTTAGTAGGTGGGGATGTGAGGAAGGAAAGATTGATAGGGTGGATCATATTCTTTAGCCCATAAGTTTTCCTTGAGATGATCCAAGAACATTAATTGTGGCTAACTAGAGTTCATTTCTTGTACGTAGCTGGCTTCCAATTAGACTCAAGGCTTCCTTTTGACCATGAGATAAGTTAAGCTTGGATAGATGAAGTGATGGTAGCTTGCGGCATGTCATCCTAAGGTTCAGTTGTACCACAATTGTCTGGTCAAGACTCTTAATGCCAATCATTTAGGTGGCCACAGAGACTTCCATAGAGCTAGCAAGGGTGACATGGAAGTGATAGAGGGCTTCCATGGTATCTGATGATGTACTCGAGACTTGGAATAGAGCACGGTTGTGACTGCCACCGATTTAGGTGGTACATGTGAGATAAGCAAGGGTGTTACTCATCTAACCGGTGATAGCAGCCCAGCTAAATCCTCAACACCAATTCCAAGGGTGAACATGAGAGGTGTTGAGGGAACAGAGGTGGAAGATGTGGTCTATAGTTGGAGTTGTGGAAAACCATGGGCTGGTTAAGGGGTTCATTAGTGGATAGGGAGGACAACGAGAATGTCATGGGCGGTGCTGAAGTGTTGGGTAAGGGAGGACAACCTAATCTGTCAGCCCATGTCAAAAATGGAAAATGGCGAGAAATTATTAGGTTGTCTAGAGTATATTAAACTGATCAGGTTTGTCATCCCAAAGAAGAGAAGAAAGAACATGAATCAGTCAATTATCAACTTCAAACTGCCCACTAATAGTAGAAATTCAAAGAGCATAAAGGGAAATTTCTGCTAACTCGTAAATATGCAAAAGCAGTTTACACTGAACACATAAACAGATTAGAGAGAAGAAAGAATGCATTTTTGACACAATAATCATTCCAATTTCCTGATAACTTGTCCCTTTTAATGGAATTGGTCATCTATCAAAGAAAAAATGTGAGATTGGCATTAAATTCTAAATTTAACATTGTGCCATTCATGAAGAGTTTTTATGGAAATGAGTCACTCTCAGGGTGAATATGCCACAAGACAAGTATTACCTCCACATGTCATGGAAATTGTTGCACAGATCGACAATCCTATCTGCATCAACGAACATAAAGGTTGAATTTCACCTTCAGAGAACTCTGATCTTTCTGCCACATTAAAATGCAGACACTGCACAGGGAAACACCCTCAATGACATTTTTCGGGGCTAGTGATAATTGCAGAACTAAAATAAATAGAAAGATGTCAACAACAATTTAGATAAAGAGTAATCACAAGAGCTTCAAAGTATCATGCAATCCACAGAAAATAAAATATGATCAATAAATTTAAGAGGAAAACTTTATCCGCCAGGATATCTATGTTGGGAATAGAAGTAGAGAGTAGTAACTCGTTTGCATTACATTAAAAAAAGGTTACAACAAAGGCTCGTTATATAGCCTGACAATTAACAAATAATTCCTAAAACATAGAAACTAACTCCACTACTTTAGGAACATGCCCATTACTCCTAAAACAAAGCTGAACTGAAAAACAAATGCTTGCTAAATTAACAGACTAATGGAAAACAGATTGATGAACTCAAAAACTAACTGCTCTCTAGACTCAACCAGAAAAATAGGAACCACTTCACCCACTAGTTTTTGAAGCACTAACAACACTCCCCTTTGCTTTAAAAATGCATAATCCGATTCTCTGCCGAAAGTAATTGTGCTCGAATTGAGAAAGGGCCTTGGTGAAGATATCAGCCACTTGGTCATTAGTAGAATAGAACTCAAACGCTATCTCACCTTTTTCTATCAAGTTGCGAATGAAATGAAAGCGAGCGTCAATGTGCTTTGTCCTACTATGGAACACTGAGTTCTTCGTCATTGCGATGGTAGCTTTGTTGTCACAAAATATTGATGTGGCACCAAGCTGCTTTTGGTGTATATCAACCAACAACCTTCTCAGCCATACACCTTGACAAGCTGTAGAAGTTACAGCAACATACTCTGCTTCTGATGAAGACAGAGATACCACATCCTACTTCTTTGTGCTCTAAGAAATAGCTCCAGACCCTAAGTTAAATATTTGACTAGAAGTACTTTTTCTATCATCGACACAAGCAGCCCAATCACTGTCACTATACCCATACAACCTGAAATTAGTATCCTTTGAGTACCAAATCCCAAAATCAGAAGTCCCAGCAACATAGCGCAACACCCTCTTTGCTGCACCCAGATGTTGTGTTGTAGGACTATGCATATATCTTGACAGCACACTCACTGAATACATGCTATCATGAGCACCCCATACCATCGGCCTAACGATTATTAAAAAAAAAACTAGTCGTTCAAAAGACGACGACAATAGCCACATAAAAGTTATATGTGTGTGTGTATATATATATATAAAGATATACCAATATAATTATTTTAAAAAGAATTAGTTGTTCATATTAAAAGTTCTTACTTAGAGAATGCAAAAACTAAAAAAAGAAGAATTCATTTTTTTAAAGTGTAAGAAACTAACACATGCCATAATATAAAAATCACAAATAAAAATAAAATAACATAAAGTAGTCAAAGAGATAAAATGAAATGTGTGGGAAAACATGAAAAATATAGCTTCTAAAAAATCCCCATTGACATTTCAAAAAAAAAATTATTTACTCTCTTGAATAAAGTGTAATAATCAATTGATTAATTTAATATTAATAAATAAATAAATAGATAAGTAAATATTAATATTAATAATGTTTGCACAATAAAAATTTAATAAAGTATTAAATAAACTTTTTAACAAAATGGCATCAATTATTGTAGGTATCAGTAATTAATGTATATCAATTTTTAAATAAAGGATTAGAGAATAAAAATATTTATAAAATAAATCACACTGTATAATGAATTGAGAGAAATTAAAATAGCATTCTTAATATTATTATATTAAACACTCCAATAGTTATTACTATATTAAGCCAATATAATTACAATTATATTTGTAATTGCAATCAATTATCATAATAAATATTCTATCATAAACATAATTATTTTGATTAATAATATCATAATGATATTAAGTACAAAACTATTGATTATTATTAATCATTCAAAGTAATGTAGTAATAAATTTTTTTATTATAATTTGTCAATTAATTAAACTTGAACTAAATTAGTACGCCAAAACTAATTAAATTTGTCTAATTTATTACTATTTTGTCCTTAAATTACCTTATCACGTACATATCAGTTAACAACTTTAGTCGATAATAAAATGAATGACAAACCAAACACACAAAAATAATAAATAAAAGGGATAAACAAAATAAAGCTTACTTATATTGTCTACATTAAATATAAAAAAATCAGAGAAAGTCAAAATCAATGCAAACATATAGAAGAGAAATTGAGATAAAGAAAAAGAAACCAGGTGATGATACTAGTTGGAGAAGTTTGTCAGAAGGTGTCTTCCCTTAACGTCATTAAATAACTTATAAAAAATGTGCAATAAAAAATTACTAAAACCAAAATTATTATAAATGACAAGTTTTAGGATTTCAATTATTAATTTATATTAATTCATAAATTAATGATTAGAGGTTAAAAAATTTAAAAAATAAATGACACGTACAATCAAGTAAAAAAATTAAAATAGCAAACTTAATGTACATCTCAACCAAAATAAGCACCCCAATAGTTATGATTATATTAAGACTATATAATTACAACTATTTATAATTCAATTCAATTATTATAATAAGTATTCCTATCAAAAATATAATTATTAAGATTAAGTTTACCATAATGATAATAATAATTACAAAACAAGAGATTATTACTCTTTGAATAAGCCTAAACTAAATTAGAAAGCCAATAGTCATTAAACTTGTCTATTTTTTTCCTACTCAAAACTTAAAGTTGACCTATTTTAGTCCTTCAGCAACATATTACCCATGTTCGATAACTAACATATATCAGTTAACAACTTCAGTTAATAATAAAATACATAACAAACCAAACACACAAAAAGAATAAATAAAAGTGAATAATAGACTAAACCTAACATACACTTTCAAAGATAAAATATAATTTTTCAATAACAATTAGATTAAATAACGGAAAAAATGAACAAAAATGATAGAGAAAGAGAGAAAACAAAAAATAAATACTAAATTACATCAATCATCACGTTAAGGTTTCGATAACTTAGTTGTATCAATTCATATATATAAACCAGAGGTCAAAAATATTTATTAAATATTTAATACACATGATAAAAGTGAAAAAGTAAAAAAAAATTAAAATAGCAAACATAATCTTGTCTAACCTACATACAAACACCCTAATAGTTATATTAAGACTTTATAAATACCCTACATACGAGCATAACATTAATTATATTAAGATTTTATAAATACAATTATATTCATAATTGGTTTTAGAAATGGCATAAATAATCACTCTTAATTAAACAATGACAAAAATTACATTAATATTTATAATAAATAAAAGCATTTTAATAATAATATATGTCAACATTTTTAGTTAATAATGAAATAGATGAAAAACCAAACACACAAAATAAAAAACAAAAGTGATAAAAGTTGTCAAACCTAACTCATATTGTCTAACAAATAATTTTTTTTTTTAAGAATTGGATAAAATGGTAAAAAAAAAAAGCACAAAAAATCATAGAAATGGAGAAAATGGAAATAAATATGGGTGAGGATAAGGTTTTTTGACAAGTGTATTTGAAATTGAACTCCTTTGCTAGCATTAAATATTACATAACATATAAAACGTTTGTACAATAAAAATTTAATAAAATATTAAATAAACTTTTTAACAAAAATGGCATCAATTACATTAGGTATCAATAATTATTGAATATCAGTTTCCACTCAAACTTAAACTTGACGTCTTTTAGTCCTTCAGCAACATATTACCCAAGTTCAATAACTAACATATATCAATTAACAACTTTAGTTAATAAAAAAAACACATAATAAACCAAACACACAAAAACAATAAATAAAAGTGATTAATAGACAAAACCTAACATACACTTTCAAACATAAAATGTAATTTTTCTATAATAATTAGATTAAATAACAGAAAAAATGAACCAAAATGGTAGAGAAATAGAGAAAACAAAAAATAAATACTAAATTACATCAATCATGAAGGTAAGGTTTCGATAACTTAGTTTTATCCATTCATATATTTAAACCAGAGGTCAAAAATATTTATTAATTATTTAGTACACATGATAAAAGAGGAAAAAGTGAAAAAGGTCAAAAAATAAAAATAGCAAACAAAATCTTATCTAACCTACATACTACGAACACCCCAATAGTTATATTAAGACTTTATAAATGCCCTACATACCAGCATATCTTAATTATATTAAGACTATATAAATACAATTATATTCATAATTGTTTTTAGACTGAACATAAATAATCACTGTTAATTAAACAATAACAAAAATTACATCAATATTTATGATAAATAACGCATTTTAATAATAATATATGTTAACATTTTAAGTTAATAATGAAATTGATGACAATCCAATCACACAAAAATAATAAAGAAAAGTGATAAAGTTTCCAAACCTAACTCATATTGTCTAACGAATAAAATAAGTTTTTTCAAGAATTGGATAAAATGGTAAAAAAAGAAAAAAAAAAGCTCAAAAAGATCATAGAAATGGAGAAAATGGAAATAAATATGGGTGAGGATGAGGTTCTGAGAAGTGTATTTGAAATTGAATTCCTTTGCTAGCATTAAATATTACATAAGGTATAAAAGGTTTGTACAATAAAATTTTAATAAAATATTAAAGAAACTTTTTAGCAAAAATTGCATCAATTACTGTAGGTATCAATAATTAATGTACATCCATTTCTACTCAAAACTTAAACTTGACCTATTTTAGTCCTTCGGCAACATATTACCCATGTTCGATAACTAACATATATCAGTTAACAACTTCAGCTAATAATAAAACACATAACAAACCAAACACACAAAAAGAATAAATAAAAGTGAATAATAGACTAAACCTAACATACACTTTCAAAGATAAAATATAATTTTTCATTAACAATTAGATTAAATAACGGAAAAAATGAACAAAAATGGTAGAGAAAGAGAGAAAACAAAAAATAAATACTAAATTACATCAATCATCACGTTAAGGTTTCCATAACTTAGTTGTATCAATTCATATATTTAAACCAGAGGTCAAAAATATTTATCAAATATTTAATACACATGATAAAAGTGAAGAAAGTAAAAAAAAATTAAAATAGCAAACATAATCTTGTCTAACCTACATACAAACACCCTAATAGTTATATTAAGACTTTATAAATACCCTACATACGAGCATAACATTAATTATTATAAGACTTTATAAATACAATTATATTCATAATTGCTTTTAGAAATGGCATAAATAATCACTCTTAATTAAACAATGACAAAAATTACATTAATATTTATAATAAATAAAAGCATTTTAATAATAATATATGTCAACATTTTTAGTTAATAATGAAATAGATGACAAACCAAACACACAAAAATAAAAAATAAAACTGATAAAAGTTGCCAAACCTAACTCATATTGTCTAACAAATAATTTTTTTTTTAAGAATTGGATAAAATGGTAAAAAAAAAAAAAGCACAAAAAGATCATAGAAATGGAGAAAATGGAAATAAATATGGGTGAGGATAAGGTTTTTTGAAAAGTGTATTTGAAATTGAACTCCTTTGCTAGCATTAAATATTACATAACATATAAAAGGTTTGTACAATAAAAATTTAATAAAATATTAAATAAACTTTTTAACAAAATCCGCATCAATTACTTTAGGCATCAATAATTATTGTATATCAATTTCCACACAAACTTAAACTTGACGTCTTTTAGTCCTTCAGCAACATATTACCCAAGTTCAATAACTAACATATATCAATTAACAACTTTAGTTAATAATAAAACACATAATAAACCAAACACACAAAAACAATAAATAAAAGTGAATAATAGACTAAACCTAACATACACTTTCAGACATAAAATGTAATTTTTCTATAATAATTAGATTAAATAACAGAAAAAATGAACAAAAATGGTAGAGAAATAGAGAAAACAAAAAATAAATACTAAATTACATCAATAATGAAGGTATGGTTTCGATTACTTAGTTTTATCCATTCATATATTTAAACCAGAGGTCAAAAATATTTATTAATTATTTATTACACATGATAAAAGAGAAAAAAGTGAAAAAGGTCAAAAAATAAGTATAGCAAACAAAATCTTATCTAACCTACATACGAACACCCCAATAGTTATATTAAGACTTTATAAATGCCCTACATACGAGCATATCTTAATTATATTAAGACTATATACATACAATTATATTCATAATTGTTTTTAGACTAGGCATAAATAATCACTGTTAATTAAACAATAACAAAAATTACATCAATATTTATGATAAATAACGCATTTTAATAATAATATATGTTAACATTTTAAGTTAATAATGAAATTGATGACATTCCAATCACACAAAAATAATAAAGAAAAGTGATAAAGTTTCCAAACCTAACTCGTATTGTCTAACGAATAAAATAAGTTTTTTCAAGAATTGGATAAAATGAAAAAAAAAAGAAAATAAAGCTCAAAAAGATCATAGAAATGGAGAAAATGGAAATAAGTATGGGTGAGGATTAGGTTCTGAGAAGTGTATTTGAAATTGAACTCCTTTGCTAGCATTAAATATTACATAAGGTATAAAAGGTTTGTACAATAAAATTTTAATAAAATATTAAAGAAACTTTTTAGCAAAAATTGCATCAATTACTGTAGGTATCAATAATTAATGTACATCCATTTCTACTCAAAACTTAAACTTGACCTATTTTAGCCCTTCGGCAACATATTACCCATGTTCGATAACTAACATATATCAGTTAACAACTTCAGCTAATAATAAAACACATAACAAACCAAACACACAAAAAGAATAAATAAAAGTGAATAAAAGACTAAACCTAATATACACTTTCAAAGATAAAATATAATTTTTCAATAACAATTAGATTAAATAACGGAAAAAATGAACAAAAATGGTAGAGAAGGAGAGAAAACAAAAAATAAATACCAAATTACATCAATCATCACGTTAAGGTCTCCATAACTTTGTTGTATCAATTCATATATTTAAAGGAGAGGTCAAAAATATTTATTAAATATTTAATACACATGATAAAAGTGAAAAAAGTAAAAAAAAAATTAAAATAGCAAACATAATCTTGTCTAACCTACATACAAACACCCTAATAGTTATATTAAGACTTTATAAATACCCTACATACGAGCATAACATTAATTATTATAAGACTGTATAAATACAATTATACTCATAATTGGTTTCAGAAATGGCATAAATAATCACTCTTAATTAAACCATGACAAAGATTACATTAATATTTATAATAAATAAAAGCAGTTTAATAATAATATATGTCAACATTTTTAGTTAATAATGAAATAGATGACAAACCAAACACACAAAAATAAAAAACAAAAGTGATAAAAGTTGCCAAACCTAACTCATATTGTCTAACAAATAATTTTTTTTAAGAATTGGATAAAATGGTAAAAAAAAAAGCACAAAAATATCATAGAAATGGAGAAAATGGAAATAAATATGGGTGAGGATAAGGTTTTTTGACAAGTGTATTTGAAATTGAACTCCTTTGCTAGCATTAAATATTACATAACATAAAAAAAGGTTTGTACAATAAAAATTTAATAAAATATTAAATAAACTTTTTAACAAAAATGGTATCAATTTCTTTAGGTATCAGTAATTATTGTATATCAGTTTCTTCTCAAACTTAAACTTGACGTCTTTTAGTCCTTCAGCAACATATTACCCAAGTTCAATAACTAACATATATCAATTAACAACTTTAGTTAATAATAAACACATAATAAACCAAACACACAAAAACATTAAATAAAAGTGATTAATAGACTAAAAACCTAACATACACTTTCAGACATAAAATGTAATTTTTCTTTTAATAATTAGATTAAATAACAGAAAAAATGAACAAAAATGGTAGAGAAATAGAGAAAACAAAAAATAAATACTAAATTACATCAATCATGAAGGTAAGGTTTCGATAACTTAGTTTTATCCATTCATATATTTAAACCAGAAGTCAAAAATATTTATTAATTATTTAGTACACATCATAAAAGAGAAAAAAGTGAAAAAGGTCAAAAAATAAAAACAGCAAACAAAATCTTCTATAACCTACATACGAACACCCCAATAGTTATATTAAGACTTTATAAATGCCCTACATACGAGCATATCTTAATTATATTAAGACTATATACATACAATTATATTCATAATTGTTTTTAGACTGGGCATAAATAATCACTGTTAATTAAACAATAACAAAAATTACATCAATATTTATGATAAATAACGCATTTTAATAATAATATATGTTAACATTTTAAGAATTGGATAAAATGGTAAAAAAAAAGCACAAAAAGATCATAGAAATGGAGAAAATGGAAATAAATATGGGTGAGGATAAGGTTTTTTGACAAGTGTATTTGAAATTGAACTCCTTTGCTAGCATTAAATATTACATAAGGTATAAAAGGTTTGTACAATAAAATTTTAATAAAATATTAAAGAAACTTTTTAGCAAAAATTGCATCAATTACTGTAGGTATCAATAATTAATGTACATCCATTTCTACTCAAAACTTAAACTTGACCTATTTTAGTCCTTCGGCAACATATTACCCATGTTCGATAACTAACATATATCAGTTAACAACTTAAACTAATAATAAAACACATAACAAACCAAACACACAAAAAGAATAAATAAAAGTGAATAATAGACTAAACCTAACATACACTTTCAAAGATAAAATATAATTTTTCAATAACAATTAGATTAAATAATGGAAAAAATGAACAAAAATGGTAGAGAAAGAGTGAAAACAAAAAATAAATACTAAATTACATCAATCATCACGTTAAGGTTTCGATAACTTAGTTATATCTATTCATATATTTAAACCATAGGTCAAAAATACTTATTAAATATTTAATACACATGATAAAAGTGAAAAAAGTAAAAAAAAATTAAAATAGCAAATATAATCTTTTCTAACCTACATACAAACACCCTAATAGTTATATTAAGACTTTATAAATACCCTACATACGAGCATAACATTAATTATTATAAGACTGTATAAATACAATTATACTCATAATTGGTTTTAGAAATGGCATAAATAATCACTCTTAATTAAACCATGACAAAGATTACATTAATATTTATAATAAATAAAAGCAGTTTAATAATAATATATGTCAACATTTTTAGTTAATAATGAAATAGATGACAAACCAAACACACAAAAATAAAAAACAAAAGTGATAAAAGTTGCCAAACCTAACTCATATTGTCTAACAAATAATTTTTTTTTAAGAATTAGATAAAATGGTAAAAAAAAGCACAAAAAGATCATAGAAATGGAGAAAATGGAAATAAATATGGGTGAGGATAAGGTTTTTTGACAAGTGTATTTGAAATTGAACTCCTTTGCTAGCATTAAATATTACATAACATAAAAAACGTTTGAACAATAAAAATTTAATAAAATATTAAATAAACTTTTTAACAAAAATGGTATCAATTACTTTATGTATCAGTAAATATTGTATATCAGTTTCTACTCAAACTTAAACTTGACGTCTTTTAGTCCTTCAGCAACATATTACCCAAGTTCAATAACTAACATATATCAATTAACAACTTTAGTTAATAATAAAACACATAATAAACCAAACACACAAAAACAATAAATAAAAGTGATTAATAGACTAAACCTAACATACACTTTCAGACATAAAATGTAATTTTTCTATAATAATTAGATTAAATAACACAAAAAATGAACAAAAATGGTAGAGAAATAAAGAAAAGAATAAATAAATACTAAATTACATCAATCATGAAGGTAAGGTTTCGATAACTTAGTTTTATCCATTCATATATTTAAACCAGAGGTCAAAAATATTTATTAATTATTTAGTACACATGATAAAAGAGAAAAAAGTGAAAAAGGTCAAAAAATAAAAATAGCAAACAAAATCTTATCTAACCTACATACGAACACCCCAATAGTTATATTAAGACTTTATAAATGCCCTACATACGAGCATATCTTAATTATATTAAGACTATATACATACAATTATATTCATAATTGTTTTTAGACTGGGCATAAATAATCACTGTTAATTAAACAATAACAAAAATTACATCAATATTTATGATAAATAACGCATTTTAATAATAATATATGTTAACATTTTAAAAATTGGATAAAATGGTAAAAAAAAAGCACAAAAAGATCATAGAAATGCAGAAAATGCAAATAAATATGGGTGAGGATAAGGTTTTTTGACAAGTGTATTTGAAATTGAACTCCTTTGCTAGCATTAAATATTACATAAGGTATAAAAGGTTTGTACAATAAAATTTTAATAAAATATTAAAGAAACTTTTTCGCAATGATTGCATCAATTACTGTAGGTATCAATAATTAATGTACATCCATTTCTACTCAAAACTTAAACTTGACCTATTTTAGTCCTTCGGCAACATATTACCCATGTTCGATAACTAACATATATATCAGTTAACAACTTCAGCTAATAATAAAACACATAACAAACCAAACACACAAAAAAGAATAAATAAAAGTGAATAATAGAATAAACCTAACATACACTTTCAAAGATAAAATATAATTTTTCAATAACAATTAGATTAAATAACGGAAAAAATGAACAAAAATGGTAGAGAAATAGACAAAACAAAAAATAAATACCAAATTACATCAATCATCACGTTAAGGTCTCCATAACTTTGTTGTATCAATTCATATATTTAAAGGAGAGGTCAAAAATATTTATTAAATATTTAATACATTTGATAAAAGTGAAAAAAGTAAAAAAAAATTAAAATAGCAAACATAATCTTGTCTAACCTACATACAAACACCCTAATAGTTATATTAAGACTTTATAAATACCCTACATACGAGCATAACATTAATTATTATAAGACTTTATAAATACAATTATATTCATAATTGCTTTTAGAAATGGCATAAATAATCACTCTTAATTAAACAATGACAAAAATTACATTAATATTTATAATAAATAAAAGCATTTTAATAATAATATATGTCAACATTTTTAGTTAATAATGAAATAGATGACAAACCAAACACACAAAAATAAAAAACAAAAGTGATAAAAGTTGCCAAACCTAACTCATATTGTCAAACAAATAATTTTTTATTTAAGAATTGGATAAAATGGTAAAAAAAAAGCACAAAAAGATCATAGAAATGGAGAAAATGGAAATAAATATGGGTGAGGATAAGGTTTTTTGACAAGTGTATTTGAAATTGAACTCCTTTGCTAGCATTAAATATTACATAACATAAAAAACGTTTGTACAATAAAAATTTAATAAAATATTAAATAAACTTTTTAACAAAAATGGTATCAATTACTTTAGGTATCAGTAATTATTGTATATCAGTTTCTACTCAAACTTAAACTTGACGTCTTTTAGTCCTTCAGCAACATATTACCCAAGTTCAATAACTAACATATATCAATTAACAACTTTAGTTAATAATAAGACACATAATAAACCAAAGACACAAAAACAATAAATAAAAGAGATTAATAGACTAAACCTAACATACACTTTCAGACATAAAATGTAATTTTTCTATAATAATTAGATTAAATAACAGAAAAAATGAACAAAAATGGTAGAGAAATAGAGAAAACAAAAAATAAATACTAAATTACATCAATCATGAAGGTATGGTTTCGATAACTTAGTTTTATCCATTCATATATTTAAACCAGAGGTCAAAAATATTTATTAATTATTTAGTACACATGATAAAAGAGAAAAAAGTGAAAAGGTCAAAAAAATAAAAATAGCAAACAAAATCTTATCTAACCTACATACGAACACCCCAATAGTTATATTAAGACTTTATAAATGCCCTACATACGAGCATATCTTAATTATATTAAGACTATATAAATACAATTATATTCATAATAGTTTTTAGACTGGGCATAAATAATCACTGTTAATTAAACAATAACAAAAACTACATCAATATTTATGATAAATAACGCATTTTAATAATAATATATGTTAACATTTTAAGTTAATAATGAAATTGATGACAATCCAATCACACAAAAATAATAAAGAAAAGTGATAAAGTTTCCAAACCTAACTCATATTGTCTGACGAATAAAATAAGTTTTTTCAAGAATTGGATAAAATGGTAAAAAAAGAAAAGAAAAAGCTCAAAAAGATCATAGAAATGGAGAAAATGGAAATAAATATGGGTGAGGATGAGGTTCTGAGAAGTGTATTTGAAATTGAACTCCTTTGCTAGCATTAAATATTACATAAGGTATAAAAGGTTTGTACAATAAAATTTTAATAAAATATTAAAGAAACTTTTTAGCAAAAATTGCATCAATTACTGTAGGTATCAATAATTAATGTACATCCATTTCTACTCAAAACTTAAACTTGACCTATTTTAGTCCTTCGGCAACATATTACCCATGTTCGATAACTAACATATATCATTTAACAACTTCAGCTAATATTAAAACACATAACAAACCAAACACACAAAAAGAATAAATAAAAGTGAATAATAGACTAAACCTAACATCCACTTTCAGACGTAAAATATAATTTTTCAATAATAATTAGATTAAATGATGGAAAAAATGAACAAAAATGGTAGAGAAATAGAGAAAACAAAAAATAAATACCAAATTACATCAATCATCACGTTAAGGTCTCCATAACTTTGTTGTATCAATTCATATATTTAAAGGAGAGGTCAAAAATATTTATTAAATATTTAATACATTTGATAAAAGTGAAAAAAGTAAAAAAAAAATTAAAATAGCAAACATAATCTTGTCTAACCTACATACAAACACCCTAATAGTTATATTAAGACTTTATAAATACCCTACATACGAGCATAACATTAATTATTATAAGACTTTATAAATACAATTATATTCATAATTGCTTTTAGAAATGGCATAAATAATCACTCTTAATTAAACAATGACAAAAATTACATTAATATTTATAATAAATAAAAGCATTTTAATAATAATATATGTCAACATTTTTAGTTAATAATGAAATAGATGACAAACCAAACACACAAAAATAAAAAACAAAAGTGATAAAAGTTGCCAAACCTAACTCATATTGTCTAACAAATAATTTTTTATTTAAGAATTGGATAAAATGGTAAAAAAAAGCACAAAACGATCAGAGAAATGGAGAAAATGGAAATAAATATGGGTGAGGATAAGGTTTTTTGACAAGTGTATTTGAAATTGAACTCCTTTGCTAGCATTAAATATTACATAACATAAAAAACGTTTTTACAATAAAAATTTAATAAAATATTAAATAAACTTTTTAACCAAAATGGTATCAATTACTTTAGGTATCATTAATTATTGTATATAAGTTTCTACTCAAACTTAAACTTGACGTCTTTTAGTCCTTCGGCAACATATTACCCATGTTCGATAACTAACATATATATCAGTTAACAACTTCAGCTAATAATAAAACACATAACAAACCAAACACACAAAAAAGAATAAATAAAAGTGAATAATAGAATAAACCTAACATACACTTTCAAAGATAAAATATAATTTTTCAATAACAATTAGATTAAATAACGGAAAAAATGAACAAAAATGGTAGAGAAATAGACAAAACAAAAAATAAATACCAAATTACATCAATCATCACGTTAAGGTCTCCATAACTTTGTTGTATCAATTCATATATTTAAAGGAGAGGTCAAAAATATTTATTAAATATTTAATACATTTGATAAAAGTGAAAAAAGTAAAAAAAAAATTTAAAATAGCAAACATAATCTTGTTTAACCTACATACAAACACCCTAATAGTTATATTAAGACTTTATAAATACCCTACATACGAGCATAACATTAATTATTATAAGACTTTATAAATACAATTATATTCATAATTGCTTTTAGAAATGGCATAAATAATCACTCTTAATTAAACAATGACAAAAATTACATTAATATTTATAATAAATAAAAGCATTTTAATAATAATATATGTCAACATTTTTAGTTAATAATGAAATAGATGACAAACCAAACACACAAAAATAAAAAACAAAAGTGATAAAAGTTGCCGAACCTAACTCATATTGTCAAACAAATAATTTTTTATTTAAGAATTGGATAAAATGGTAAAAAAAAAGCACAAAAAGATCATAGAAATGGAGAAAATGGAAATAAATATGGGTGAGGATAAGGTTTTTTGACAAGTGTATTTGAAATTGAACTCCTTTGCTAGCATTAAATATTACATAACATAAAAAACGTTTGTACAATAAAAATTTAATAAAATATTAAATAAACTTTTTAACAAAAATGGTATCAATTACTTTAGGTATCAGTAATTATTGTATATCAGTTTCTACTCAAACTTAAACTTGACGTCTTTTAGTCCTTCAGCAACATATTACCCAAGTTCAATAACTAACATATATCAATTAACAACTTTAGTTAATAATAAGACACATAATAAACCAAAGACACAAAAACAATAAATAAAAGAGATTAATAGACTAAACCTAACATACACTTTCAGACATAAAATGTAATTTTTCTATAATAATTAGATTAAATAACAGAAAAAATGAACAAAAATGGTAGAGAAATAGAGAAAACAAAAAATAAATACTAAATTACATCAATCATGAAGGTATGGTTTCGATAACTTAGTTTTATCCATTCATATATTTAAACCAGAGGTCAAAAATATTTATTAATTATTTAGTACACATGATAAAAGAGAAAAAAGTGAAAAGGTCAAAAAAATAAAAATAGCAAACAAAATCTTATCTAACCTACATACGAACACCCCAATAGTTATATTAAGACTTTATAAATGCCCTACATACGAGCATATCTTAATTATATTAAGACTATATAAATACAATTATATTCATAATGTTTTTAGACTGGGCATAAATAATCACTGTTAATTAAACAATAACAAAAATTACATCAATATTTATGATAAATAACGCATTTTAATAATAATATATGTTAACATTTTAAGTTAATAATGAAATTGATGACAATCCAATCACACAAAAATAATAAAGAAAAGTGATAAAGTTTCCAAACCTAACTCATATTGTCTGACGAATAAAATAAGTTTTTTCAAGAATTGGATAAAATGGTAAAAAAAGAAAAGAAAAAGCTCAAAAAGATCATAGAAATGGAGAAAATGGAAATAAATATGGGTGAGGATGAGGTTCTGAGAAGTGTATTTGAAATTGAACTCCTTTGCTAGCATTAAATATTACATAAGGTATAAAAGGTTTGTACAATAAAATTTTAATAAAATATTAAAGAAACTTTTTAGCAAAAATTGCATCAATTACTGTAGGTATCAATAATTAATGTACATCCATTTCTACTCAAAACTTAAACTTGACCTATTTTAGTCCTTCGGCAACATATTACCCATGTTCGATAACTAACATATATCATTTAACAACTTCAGCTAATATTAAAACACATAACAAACCAAACACACAAAAAGAATAAATAAAAGTGAATAATAGACTAAACCTAACATCCACTTTCAGACGTAAAATATAATTTTTCAATAATAATTAGATTAAATGATGGAAAAAATGAACAAAAATGGTAGAGAAATAGAGAAAACAAAAAATAAATACCAAATTACATCAATCATCACGTTAAGGTCTCCATAACTTTGTTGTATCAATTCATATATTTAAAGGAGAGGTCAAAAATATTTATTAAATATTTAATACATTTGATAAAAGTGAAAAAAGTAAAAAAAAAATTAAAATAGCAAACATAATCTTGTCTAACCTACATACAAACACCCTAATAGTTATATTAAGACTTCATAAATACCCTACATACGAGCATAACATTAATTATTATAAGACTTTATAAATACAATTATATTCATAATTGCTTTTAGAAATGGCATAAATAATCACTCTTAATTAAACAATGACAAAAATTACATTAATATTTATAATAAATAAAAGCATTTTAATAATAATATATGTCAACATTTTTAGTTAATAATGAAATAGATGACAAACCAAACACACAAAAATAAAAAACAAAAGTGATAAAAGTTGCCAAACCTAACTCATATTGTCTAACAAATAATTTTTTATTTAAGAATTGGATAAAATGGTAAAAAAAAAGCACAAAACGATCAGAGAAATGGAGAAAATGGAAATAAATATGGGTGAGGATAAGGTTTTTTGACAAGTGTATTTGAAATTGAACTCCTTTGCTAGCATTAAATATTACATAACATAAAAAACGTTTTTACAATAAAAATTTAATAAAATATTAAATAAACTTTTTAACCAAAATGGTATCAATTACTTTAGGTATCATTAATTATTGTATATAAGTTTCTACTCAAACTTAAACTTGACGTCTTTTAGTCCTTCAGCAACATATTACCCAAGTTCAATAACTAACATATATCAATTAACAACTTTAGTTAATAATAAAACACATAATAAACCAAACACACAAAAACAATAAATAAAAGTGATTCATAGACTAAACCTAACATACACTTTTAGACATAAAATGTAATTTTTCTATAATAATTAGATTAAATAACAGAAAAAATGAACAAAAATGGTAGAGAAATAGAGAAAACAAAAAATAAATACTAAATTACATCAATCATGAAGGGTAAGGTTTCGATAACTTAGTTTTATCCATTCATATATTTAAACCAGAGGTCAAAAATATTTATTAACTATTTAGTACACATGATAAAAGAGAAAAAAGTGGAAAAGGTCAAAAAAATAAAAATAGCAAACAAAATCTTATCTAACCTACATACGAACACCCCAATAGTTATATTAAGACTTTATAAATGCCCTACATACGAGCATATCTTAATTATATTAAGACTATATAAATACAATTATATTCATAATTGTTTTTAGACTGGGCATAAATAATCACTGTTAATTAAACAATAACAAAAATTACATCAATATTTATGATAAATAACGCATTTTAATAATAATATATGTTAACATTTTAAGTTAATAATGAAATTGATGACAATCCAATCGCACAAAAATAATAAAGAAAAGTGATAAAGTTTCCAAACCTAACTCATATTGTCTGACAAATAAAATAAGTTTTTTCAAGAATTGGATAAAATGGTAAAAAAAGAAAAAAAAAGCTCAAAAAGATCATAGAAATGGAGAAAATGGAAATAAATATGGGTAAGGATGAGGTTCTGAGAAGTGTATTTGAAATTGAACTCCTTTGCTAGCATTAAATATTACATAAGGTATAAAAGGTTTGTACAATAAAATTTTAATAAAATATTAAAGAAACTTTTTAACAAAAATTGCATCAATTACTGTAGGTATCAATAATTAATGTACATCCATTTCTACTCAAAACTTAAACTTGACCTATTTTAGTCCTTCGGCAACATATTACCCATGTTCGATAACTAACATATATCATTTAACAACTTCAGCTAATATTAAAACACATAACAAACCAAACACACAAAAATAATAAATAAAAGTAAATAATAGACTAAACCTAACATCCACTTTCAGACATAAAATATAATTTTTCAATAATAATTAGATTAAATGACGGAAAAAATGAACAAAAATGGTAGAGAAATAGAGAAAACAAAAAATAAATACCAAATTACATCAATCATCACGTTAAGGTCTCCATAACTTTGTTGTATCAATTCATATATTTAAAGGAGAGGTCAAAAATATTTATTAAATATTTAATACATTTGATAAAAGTGAAAAAAGTAAAATAACAAAATAATCTTATCTAACCTACATACGAAGACTCCAATAGTTGTATTAAGACTTTATAAATACCCTACATACGAGCGTAACATTAATTATATTAAGACTAAAAAAATAAAATTTATTCATAATTGTTTTTAGACAGGGCATAAATAATGACTCTTAATTAAACAATAACAATAATTACATTAATATTTATAATAAATAAAGTATTTTAATAATAATATATGTTAACATTTTTAGTTAATAATGAAATTGATGACAATTCAAACACAAAAATAATAATAAAAAGTGATAAAGTTGCCAAACCTAACTCATATTTTCTAACAAATAAAATAAGTTTTTTTAAGAATGGGATAAAATGGTAAAAAAAAGAACAAAAAAAAAGCTCAAAAAGATCATAGAAATGAAGAAAATGGAAATAAATATGGGTGAGGATAAGGTTTTGAGAAGTTTATTTGAAATTGAACTCCTTTGCTAGCATTAAATATTACATAACATATAAAATTTTGCACAATAAAATATTAAATAAATTTTTTACAAAAAGCACCTCAATAGTTATATTAATATTTTATGAATACAATTCTATTTATAATTACAATCAATACAACTATAATTAGAATTTATAATATATTGAAGATAATATTCAACATCACTAACAATATAAGTAGTATTAAATGAATGATAATAATAATAGCAATAATAGATTATAATTTATTTTGAATAATATCATTGATAGTTAGTAAGGCATAATAATTTTACTATTCATAAATATACAAAATGATAATAATTTAAATAATTAGTAATAATTCATTTTATGATAGTTTGTAATAAATACAATGCTAATTAAAAATATTGATTAATAATTAATTAATGATTAATAGTTAATAATGATATTCGTTTTTTTGAAGGCTTAAATAATTATTCTTCATAATATGAATGAATAAATTAGTCTATATTATAAAAGAATAAATAATCATTATTAATAAGAAATGCTAATAACTCGTCATAGTCGATAATAAAATTTTATTATAAGTCATTGATAATATGTTTTTATTATAACAATATACTTATTTGGATAATGATATTTGTAGACACTAATTAAAACCTATTCAATATTAATAATGAATGCATATAAATAAAAATTATATTAATACATAAAAAATCAAATAAATCGTGCTAAAAAAAACTAATGAAAAAATAAACATATCATTTAATTAACCATCACCATATTAGATAATAATCAACATAAAAATAAGAATAACAATAATAATAAATTTATGATAATACCATATTAGATAATGCCATCAACTACATAAAAAGTTTATGCTATAATTATGTGTAAAATAAATAAAAATAAAAATAATAGTAATAGTAATTAGATAATACACAAATAACAAATAAATAATAATAATAATAATAATAATAATTCATTATTTTTAGATTGGGCATAAATAATCGCTCTTAATTAAAAAATAACCAAAATTTACATTGATAATAATAAATAAAGCATTTTGATAAATGAATATATAATTGTTATCATTATATACCTATATTAGAATAAATACTTCTAACTCACAACATTCCATAGTACTTTTTCTATTAATTATTAATAATAAATTGTGATTAATGTTAATAGAATAATAATAACAATAATAATGAATTATAATATAAATGATAATAATTAATTTTAATAAAATTACTTATCAAAAGTCTTTAAAACATATTATTATTATTAAGACAAGATAATTCTATTAAGAATAATAATAGTTATAAATAATTATAAACAAAATACATAATTAATAATAATATATATGAATTATTATTTCTAATGATGACAAAAGTAAATAATTATTGATATTAATAGATAAAAATTGTAATAAAAAGTAAAATTAATCTTTGTTAAACATAAATAAAAATGTTTAGTTATCATTTTATTCACCCCTATTTGCATCATACAAATTTAACTAATAAAGTGCAAAGACGCTCACCAGTGCAAATAAACAGTCGCTAGTAACACAAACTATATCATACAAATCTAACTCATTATATCACCTTGACCTTGCGGAACATTAGAGAGAGTTCCACAACACAAAAGGGCTAGGATGCCAACACAAAAATCAACGATGTATCATGTATGGCAAGCCAAATAATTTTGCAAATTTTGAAGTGGAAGGTGATACCGATGCAATAATTGTAAAGGTAATAGAGAAAATAGGAGCCACATAATCTTCTAAGTTTGTTTGATGGTTGGGTACCACAACTTGTTTATTCTTTGGTCTCTTTTTTCACAAGAGTGTAAGGCTAGGATGTTACCCTCATTTATAGGGACTCCTAAGCTCATGGCTTTGTATATATCTCAGTGTAATAGTATTGACCATCTATATATATATATAATAAAATAAAATAAAAAGTAAATTAATCAAATATTAAGTTAGATATCATATTATATTACATTATATCTAATAAAAAAACTTCAGACGATGAAAACAAGACATAAGCCATAATTTAGAAGCCACCCATAAAGTAACATACAACATAAAATTATTTCAAGTGGTCAATAGGATAAAGCTAACTTATTTTGTTTAATAATGATAAAAAAAGTTCTTTAATAGTAAAAAAATTAACAAACCAAAAACACTAAACAATAAGCAAAGTGATCAACAATATAAAAGCTAAACTATATTATATACCCTAAGTTTTACAAAATAACAAACAAATATACAAATATAAAAATATAATAGAGAAATGGAGACAAACGACAAATGAAATTTGTAATTAGTTTATATTAATCTATAAATTAGGAGTGATTGAAAAAAAAAATTATAAAAAATGACATTTTTTTATAAAGTATTATATCTAATTCCATGTGCAACTAAAAGCAAGTAATATTGTAAGGATAATCATATACCTGTAGAGAAGTTGACCCTGTATATGAACATTATCGAAACAGGTATAACATATGCTACCTGCCAACCCCTTGCCTATACATACCTCCACAGATAGAGAACATAAAATTGTAGTGGAACAAGACCGACCAACCTACCACCACTACCTCCTATTGGAAACAAATCAAACAAAACCCCAAACACCTGCACAATATTACCCAAAAGTCAAAACCCCATGTAGAAAAGTTCATCTCACACACATTTAGTTCCACTATTCCATCCACTTCCTTCAATAGTAGCCCAAAAATTTTTGCAAAGAAACAAAGAAAAGATCCACCATGATGAATGAGAAAATCGAGATACAGAACCAACAATCACTGTAGTTCAATCCATCTAACGCCATGGCATGCTGCACACAAAATACTGGGAGTTAAATAATTATTTAATATTAATTTATGAAGGAAGGATGATAAAATTCAATATAAATATGCAATATTTAGGCAACGTACAAAATTTCCCAATGACTAGAGGCTTACATATATTATATATCATATATAACCAATGAAACGCAAATATATAGAAGAGAAATGAAGATTAAATAATAAATAGAAATTAAAATAAATAATCGATTATGACCAATGAAATAATAAACAAGTACTTTATTTCAAAAGTATGCAGTACACTAAAAGCTGATTTATTTTTATATTATTAATTCATTTCAAATGATGTGACTAATTGCTCTCTGAAGTAAATCAAGTACTGCCCTTAATTTTTTTTTATCACTACCTTGACATAATTAATATCAAATTAAGTAATAATAATAAATTACATAAATAAAAAGGTCAACATGAATCAAATAGATACAAGACGCGGAGAAAAATTAAGATAGGGGTGCGACCACAATTAAGAACAAGTTCACGGCCATTAACTAATTCATGTAACGTGAGTCATTTGAAGTAACAAAATCTAATAACAAAAAGATATTAATTACTGTTTTAAATAAAGCGATATCACATAAACTAATAAAAAGAAGAGTCGCTAGGAACCAAACAATGATACAAGGAATAGTGAAATAAATTGTATTGCAGAGAAATAATTAAATAAATGGGGTCGAAGATAACAAGTTGAAGAAGAAAATGCATGAGAAACAATGAATATACGGTTTGAATAATTATAGTTATTATTTAGAATAACTAATGATATGATTTAAAAATAATTTATAAAAAATTCCTTACACGGTAAAGTATTAAATACTAAATTAGATATAATATATATTCACTTCTTCATCAATTCAAAAACAGTCATTCGAAAAAGCTTTGCAAATGTTTATGCTACAGATGTCCTTCTTACTGATCTAATCACAAGACCCTGTTTTGAGACTTATTCAAGAAAACTAACCTAAATCTAAGCATAATTACATAGAAACACACACCCCTGCTCCCTTTTGGCACCCTCGGAAAGGCAAAATAAGAGACCAAATAAGGAGAAGACATCCATGTCTTAGCAAAGATGTGACGACTGTGTAGTTGAAAGAAAACAGATATTAAGCTAAGAATTGAATATCTAGGTTCATCATAAGGTAATAAGTTTTAAGATCAGATAGGAATTCAAGAAAAGTAAAGATGATGACAAAATTATCAAATAGGTAATGAAAATTAAAAAAGTATTGTAGAGGTTGACTGAAAAGTATTGGGATATGGTAGTATCCAAAAAATAGACGTGTTTGAGAGTGTTGGATAAATAGTGCCAGTTTGAGGAAGTATGGGATCAATGTTAAGACTGTTCCAGGGTCGGCTTTGAGAAAAGATAAATGATTCTCACACAAATCAACAATCCACTCTCATGTGTTTGATATGGGTCGTCTTTCGCTCATATCATTCCTGTGAGCATGATATACTATAAGCTTGAGATGAATCTCATTCTACGTCACTTGTACAGCCCATGCATGTATGCATAAATCAAAGAGGTCTTATTAGGTTGTTACGGGGCTAGGCTTTAAGGTAGGGAATGACTTTAGGATTGTGGTGGAAATAAAATTATTGGAACCTAGTGGAGTGATTTTCTTTGAATAAATATCAACACAATCTCCTCACACCAAAAAATTTTCCATCACACCATAATATTTTCACAATCACAATTTTTTCCCCTTTCACCTCTTGATTTTGATTTTTCTTCTCCTTTTGGATTTTTTTTCCTTCTTCTCCTTTCACCCCTTGATATTCACTTTCTTTCTTTCTTTCTTTCTTTCTTTCTTTTTTTCCTTTAGGATTTTTTCTTTTTTCTCCTCCTTTCATTTTCCTCTTTTTTTTATTTAACAATGACTTTCACACCTTTTCTTTCTCCTTTTTTTTTTGGCACAACACCTGCCATAGTTGCCAATTTTTTTTCATGAAATTTCCTTCCATCATCCACTTTATGATGATAAAATAAATAATTCTCCACTAGTCTTTTTGGTGTAGGGACCATGACAGGGATTAGGTTAATAAACGGGTGTAGGGAAAAATAATGGCTTACAAGGCTCAAACTGGTTGACAAAGAAAATAATGACATTGGTAGGTTACTTTTGGCTTGTGGTACTCATATAAAATAAAATTTGCCACTATCATCTTCATGGCCATGCAAAGCGTCTATGTGGCCTCAAAGAGAATCAAATCGAGTTTTAGAATATAATATCCACAGATGATATCACACATGAAGAGAAATTTAAATTTACAGGCTCAAAAACTCACAAGTTTTCTTATATCTAATCTTATTACCATTCCCTTCGATAGCTTAGGAGTTTCCAATGTTTAAGAAAATATCCAAAATCATCAACACGCATTTGTTTAAATCGAGCACGTTAATGAGATGCCCTTCCAAAAATGTCCTCTAGTCATCGCCTACTCCAATTGACCATATAGGAGATAAATATGCATGAATTACACTATCTTAATCATGCCAAGTTGGTTAGACCACAATTTTGCAAAAAATTAGTTTATGAAAATTAGGAGTTCATAACAATACATGGATAGAAGTTAAATGAAACTATACCAAAAAATTATAAATAGAGCACATAAACAGCTTGCAAACCCAACAATAAAAAAATTTCTTTCCAAATAACAAAAAAAAAAATTGTAAATAGTTTGAGAAATCAATACAATAAACAACAAATATACCAAAACTTGCACCAAAAAACTGCCATTCCAAAGAAAAACATCATAAAAATAAATAAAAATGATCCATGTCAAACTCCATAAAATAGTACAATATTAGATCATAAACCAGATTCTATATTTAGATTCTCAAGGTTTGGAAGCGCACTATTCAAAGGGGCTATCTTAAGTCCTCTACCACCGACACTTTTTCAAGACGCTTGCAAGAACAAACAAGAGTGCCATCAATAGGAAAGGATAAGAAAAACATCCAGTTTTGCTACACTGACCTGTGCCGCTCACAAATTTCTTGCTATCAGAATCAATACCTGTAACTTAATATGTTCAATTCATTGCGTTCATCATTTCACTCACACATATCCAGCCAAAGACATTGTCCCTCATTGTACCTCATCTGCATACAGGATCCTCGGTTGCAAAGCAGAATATAGGATCATTGATGCTCTGAGAATGTAGATTACCATGACATTTCTGAGCCAGCCAGCCACCATCGAAAATAATATTTATGAAGTTGACATTTTAAAATTGAAATAAGCTTGAACTTCCCAAGTAGACGCAACAAAAGCTAAAACTATAATAGCCATCATAGTAGTTACAACAGTATTTTTTAAGTGGAACTGATATTGCACCCGAATATTTATCATTGTATCATTCAATTTTAACATATCAACAACAATCTTTTTAATTTGACACAGTAACATTACAGCCAATTATAGTAGTGGTTTAAAGTATAATATAAATAATTATTACCACAGTTGTTGAAATCTAACATATATAATTACTTATAATATTAGGATAAACCTAATTACAAATATATATCAGTAATTAGTAAATAATGGAAAATTGTTCAACATATAAAAAACACAATATATTAACATTAGTTCTTAATGTTAAATATCTTGCAAGGCCACTTTGAGAGAGAAGGAGACAAGTAAAAGTAGGAATATAATTCCGTTAATTCTTATTTTTTATAAACAAAAATAATTTTTGCATACATAATATTTTATAGGCATCGATAGTAATTAGTTGATAATTAATTATAAGTTACTAAAACACACTAATATGCTAAAAAATCGCCATCATTATTATCTTAAAATTTATAATAACCATAATTTGATAGAGATTATTCCATCTTAATGATTATATTGACGGTATGATTATGGAAAGCATTTTAATTCTTACATGTGCACTCTGTTGGAACTAACTTGTTAAATAAAATGTCATTATCTGTTAAGAAAAATATTATACTTAGTTTAAAATATATATTTAATGTGTAAAGTTGCATTATTATTGTTAAAAAAAATTAAAATATTGACTATAAATAAATTATATTACATAATTAACTAAAATATTATTTAACATTTAAAAATGGCTACAAATATCATATTCCAACATCATATATTCACCATCTAACGATTATAATATTAAAAATGGAATTTTTGTTTGAATATAACTGAAGTATATATAATATATAGGTCTAATAGATTGTTTAGAGTCACCATAGGAATTGATAAACAAACACCACAAAATTGAAGCATTCTTGCTTTTTAAAAAGAAGGGACACATTGCTCGTAAGAAAAACATTAAGAAGAACTCGGGGAAAAAGAATTTGTAGCAATCATAAAAATTCAAGGCCGTTCCAACTAAGACCAGTAGGAATTGCTTGGTCATTAAGCCCAAGAGAAAAAAAATAGATGAGCAAACATCATAAGCTAACAATTTGGCCAACCCCTTTCATATAATAAATATGTAGAAAGAATCCAACTCATCTCTTTGCATGCAAGAATTTATTGTTGCAAATACAAAATAAACAAATAAACAAAGAGTAATCTCAATCGTTGACAGCCATAGTATGTAGTCTTTAATGCCTCGAGTACATTTTCACTTTCAATGTCATTCAAAACAACTATCAATCTGAGAAGTTAAGTGCAATCACATCGCACCAAAAATCTGCATACGTAAAAGATTCAAAATGGGTCTAGGGATCTACGTTGAGTACATTTTCACTTTCAATGTAATTTAATACGACTATCACTCCGATAACTTAAGTGCATTCGTGTAGCACCGAGATTTTAGATATGTAAAAGATAATCAAAGCAACAATGGCTCTAGGGATCTACTTTTACAAATTATATTATTTCTTTTGTCAGAGACAATCTTTTTTCCGTTATTATTTCTTCATTCAGAGATATTCTCCCCCCCTTCATTATTTATTTTGTGAGAAATACTTTCCACCCCGCCTTCTCTTGCCTTTTACTTCTCGAGTAATGAGAGAGGAAAACAATAAAAACTAATTTACAGATTTAAAGGAAATAACGTTCAATAAAAAATAATATGAGAAGACATCACATCAGAGAATTTGAAGCACAGATACGCAAAGAACTCACCCCTTTTGTAGGATTTTTAAGCAAGGAATCTAAAACAAAAGTATTTTCCAAGTTTTTAATTATTATGCCACCATATTCATCGAATGACACGAAATCAAGAGTTCAATTATCAGCTCCACAACAATTAAAAGATTCACTTAAGCACCTAGTTGGAAAAGACAATAGCATACCCTCCGATTAGATGAGAGTGACTCGTACTAACCTTTAGTCTCAACTCCACAGTAACCGCTGCATCCTGGAGACCTTCAATCATATCAATCAATACTTGACTTTGCTGCCAACACCAATCCCTAATGCCCTTGCTGAGGCAAACTTACACACGAGCTTCACCTGCCAATAAATTTATAACCAAATTGAGAGGCCATGAAGAAATATGCATGTCCCCAACACGTGACCGAAGGGGCCTAAAACATATCTATTGAAAAGTGTGATAAGTACGAGTATCAGTTATTGAAATGCCCCAAAAAATTCTAATCTTAAATATTATATTTAACTGATGTTTTATTATAAAAAAATTAATTAAATACATTATTTAATTAAAATAAAAGGAAATTAATTAGGGAAAATCAAGAATAAATTTATAAGTATTTTAATTAGGAGAAAATTGGGTATTTTAGCTAAATTTAGGATTTTATTTTAGAAATTAACTAAATAAATTATTTTATTTAAAATAAGAAGGGAAAAATAGTTAGAAGTTAATAATAATTTTATAAATAATTTGATTGAAGAAAATTAGGGTGTTTTACTAATTAAAATAGAATTTATGGGAAATATTTTAAAAACCCCAAATTAGCCTAAAAAGGAAATTTAATATTTTTATTAAATAAATATTTTATGTTAAATACCCAAAATATTCTAATTAATTTATTTAAACCCAAAACCTTAAATTTTTCCTTTTTCCTTTTCTTTTTATTTTCTTCTTTTTCTTTTTCTTTCTTTCTTTTTCTTCTTTCTTCGGCGGTTGGGCCTGGACGCGGCCCAACCCACCGTCTTCTTTCTCTTCCCGCGGCCCTGCGCCACTGGCATCTCCTGTGTACACCCAAATGCGGTGTTTTTGCTTCTTTAATGATGAAACAATGCGCTCAGTTTAATGAAGGTAGAAACCGACGCCAATCGACCCGGTTCTCCCTTTTTTCTTTTCTTTTTCCCGGCCGACTGGTCTGCGTTCTTTCTTCTTCCTTCTTCCTCCTTTCCCCGTCGTCGACGACGCTGCAACGCAGGCCGCCATCAATGGCCTCTCCGGATACGGTGATTAATACCGGTCATTTCTTGCCTCATTGTCTTCCTCTTAACTCCAAGAATAAATTGGCATAATTATTGGACGTTAAATCTCGCCCGTTTTCTCTATCCTGGCGTGTGAAATTCGAACCACCCCAAAACAGACATCGAGCCATTACTGCCACCGGCCACAAAAATTCTTGCACTTAATACCTCCCTGTTGAGCTTCAACACCCTATTATCTCATCTACCATCTATAAATAGCCTAATGGTGGGAGTTTTGGATTTTTTTTACTCGAAACCCTAAGTGCAGGCTGCCATCACCGTGACTTTAAACGCCATTTCCACCGCCGATAGCCAACCTCAGCGCCACCGCATCATCGCAAATTCTTTCCTATAACTCCTTCTAATTAACTAAACCATTTTCAATCTTCGATTCTTCTTGCACGTGCCTCCATGACCGTGCAAAGTTTGCTGCTCGTTCCGCCAGAATTTTACCCCGAAACCTTAAACCACCGTCTGTCGCTGTGCGCCGCCACCTTTGGCTGGACCACCACCATCATTTTGTCCCTCTCCTCCTAGGAAACCATAAACACCTCTTATCTCACCTCAATTCTCCCTATCTTTTTCCCAACATCCATCTTTCCCTCTTTTCTTCTCTTTTTCCGGCCACTGCCGCCGCCTCCGTGCACCACCGCCGGTGCCGCCTATCCCCACTAGTTCAAGGTTGAACCCTAGACCCTCTCAACCATTTTCCATATTATTATAAGCCTTGATTTAATTTATTTCAATTATTTTCATAGAAATACCATTATTATTATTCTTAATATTTATATTCTTAATATGTATTATTATTATTAGTAGTAGTATTATTGTTTTTATTATTATTTATGTTGAGGGCTGAAGCCTTATTGTATTTTAATTCGATTTTATTATTATTCCCCTTATTATTTCTTTTATTACTATTATTAATATTAATATGTTATAAGTATAATTATTATTATTATTTTATATTTCGAATTTCTATTATTTTTATTCCATTATTATTAATGCAAATATTTTACCATTAGTATTATTAATAATGTTATTATTATTATTATTATTATTATTATTATTGTTATTATTATTTATATTCTCATTGACATTAGTTTTATTATCTTTGATATTATTATATTAGTATCATCATTATTATTAGGGTAAAGTCTTTAACCCTATATTATCACGGTTTATAATATCTCTATTATTTTTATTTAGGAAAGTTAGAATTTTGTTTAGATTATTTTATTAGTATGTTATTATTTGGTCAAAGCCCTAAGGAGGCGTAGGATCATGCTCCAAGACCAGTGACATTTTAGGTAAGGGTTTACTAAGGCCATTGTGTGCTTATATGCATTATATGCTTCATATGCTATGCATTCTATGTTTATGATTATTAATTATGTCGTATATGATATGACGTGGAGTTGAAGTATGTTTTGTATGGCATGTGTATTATTTATGTATGATAATATGTGTTGTGACCCTGCAAGACATGCATGTGAGGATGTTGCTATGATTTGTGCGGGGTGAAAAGGATGAAAAATGAGGACGGAGAAAGAAGTTGATTAAGGGATGTGAGTTGACCTAAGTATTCCATTGATTCATGAGTATAGGAATAAAATAGAGAATTTTAGGGTTTCGTGTATGAAAATTTGATTTATGATTTTTGAGGTTTTGTATGGAGAATATATTTATGGTTTATTATGGGGAAGTTTAATTTATGGTTTTGTATGATTTTGTGTGAGAGAATTTAATCTATGGTTTTGTATGGAAGAATTCAATTTATGGTTTTGATTTGGAGAATCTAATTTATGGTTTTGTGTGGAAGGATCTAATGTAAGGTTTTATATGGATGAATCTCTTGTTTGATATGGTTCAAATCTATGGTTTGGTATGGATGAATTTTTGGGTTGTATATGGTTTGAATTTAGGGTTTGGTATGGATGAATCTTTGGGTTTTTCATGGTTGAATTTAGGGTTTCACGTGGAATTTTAGGGTTTGCATGAAAAAGGTTCGAAGGTTTGCATGGGGAGATTAATGTCTGCATGGGTATGAAATTTACGTGTGGAAAGTTAATTTGGGATGTAAGGAAAGTAATGTAAGTGTTGTTTAGGTGTTTGAGCACTTGGGATGAAAAATAGCACGTGGAGCAAATTAAGGGTACAGAGGAGATTGAATTAGGGTTTGGAATGATTAACTATGGGTTGTTGTGGTTAGTTAGGGTTTGGTGTGGCTGATTAGGGTTTTTGTGTTATCATATGTATGTGGTGATTAAAGTGTAAGTATGATGATGAATATGGAATTTATGATTTATGATTCGTGCATGTCCATGGTGAAAGCTTTGAATAAGATACTTAAGACACTAATTATTTAAAGTGGAAGATCGTTGAGCCGGGTCCAGACCGATCCACCGGTCAGAAATAGTGGTTAGGACATGATGTCCTATGTGTAACCGGTCCACCGTTAATAATAGAGGTCAGGCTTTGTACCTGTGCGTTTCCGGCCCACCGGTAATAATAGTGGGGTGACTCGAGCTCAATAAATACAAACTAGAGTTTGCTAAGACATTTAAAAGGTACTAATTACTTAAAGTGGAACACCATGTGAGCAGGAACCAGACCGATCCACCGGTCAGGAATAGTGGTGTGGACTTTGTCCCGCAAGTGACCGATCCACTGGCGAATAATAGTAGTGTGGACTTTGTCCCGCAAGTGACCAGCCCACCGGCAATAATAGTGGGGTGTTCCTGTACTTACATGGATTTGCTAAAAGGCATGGTATGTATCGAACTCTGATAAGAGATTAATTAAACAATTAATCTAGATTATATGGGCCTTTGTACTTTTACCTGAATTGTTCATATACCTTTATGTTGTTATGTTGGATTATGCCCTTCTATTAATCTGCATGGATTATGTGCTTATGTGTCAGCCTTAGTGCTCGGTTACCTTACTCAGTACGTAGCGTACTGATCACCCCTTTCATGGGTGCTGCTCATTCCCATGAGGAGCATGCCCTTCTGACTTGTGTAGGTGGGCGAGACATCAGTCGGGGTTGAGTGTTGAGCATTTTTAGCTCGAAGTTCGAGAGAGTTGTGGCCGTATTTTAGTCTTTATGCGATTTTATTTCCTCCTATTATTTATTTTGTATTGGAGTTATCCTCCTTGATTTATTACCTTGTATTGAGTATTTATCCTCATTGATTTCGCACTCTGACCTCTAATTTATTATGGGTTATAAACATTTATACATACTCTGATTTTAATGTATGATCTTTTGAGTTCTTTTATGAACTGCTGGTTTGAGTCTAATGTAAATCTTTTCTTAGCCTTAGCACTTGGTACTGGAACGGTCGGAGAGAACCGGTCTGGTACTAAGTGTGGCGGTAACATTTCTAGAATTTACCATTTAAGTTATAAGTATTATTTAAAAAAAAAAGTGTGTAAATTTTGGGGGTGTTACAGTTATGGGCAGATTGACATTGATGAAAATGACTAAAACCTTACCATGATCTATGCACTATCGTCAAGCTAATGGTTCCCTTTCAAAGCTCTATCACCACTGGCCTCAATAGCCAAATGTGCCTCCCCACATATAGACTTCTAACAAAGTTTCCAATTCAGGTAGGCAGCACATCACATCTGTACCAAATATGAAACCAAGATCATCATATTATTCTTCAGAACTGCCTACACTGCATTATTTTCCATGGGGATATGGTTCAAAAACATACTTGATGCATACATCACGATACATACAAAAGAACCCCTATTTCACAAGCATAGTAACATATTTAAAAAAAATGTATTACCATCTAGCACCAGGAAAACATATCTATTGAAAAGTGTGATAAGTGTGAGTATTAGTTATGGGCAGCGTGACTTTCATGAAAATGACTGAAAGCTTACCATGAGATAAGCATTATAATCAAGCCAAGGGTTCTCTTTCAAAGCTCCATGACCACTGGTCTCAATAGCCAAATGCGCCTCCCCACCTGCAGACTTCTAACAAAGTTCCCAATTCAGGTAGGCACCACAACGCATCTACACCAAAGATGAAACCCGAGATCATCATATTATTCTTCAAAACTTCCTACATAACATTCTTTTCCATGGGGATATGGCTGGAAAACATACTTGATGCATAAATCACAATACAAACAAAAGAATCAATATTTCACAAGCACAGTAAGATAATTAAAAAAAAATGTATTACCATCTCGCTCTAGGAACTCCGGCTCAAGCACTGTAGCCTGAAGAAAAAGCTGAAATGTATCAACAAGGGAAAATAGAAACACTAATCCAAAGACGCAAGTAAAATTCAATAAATAAGCTCTCAAATAAAATTCAATTACTTAGCCCCCAAATAACTCTTTATTCCTCTCCCGTTACCTCACCCTAAAAAGAGCAAACATAAAAAACAGATAAAAAGGGCACTTTGTTCAGAAAGTATCGGCTGACCTCTTCATAGAGAAAAATTCCGTAGAGTAGGTTCAAAATATCAATAGTTTGACATAGTAGTGGATGTGACCACTAATTATCAAAGTTGTAGATGGTGACATAGTAGTAGATGGTGACCACTGGTTATCAAACTCATGCTCAGAGTTCTATGATGACACACAACCCCATTACCGTACATGCTTTCTTGCTCAAGCACTCCACAACTTTTCTCCCGCCCCTTCCTTTCTTTGCTGGAGCAGCATCAGATTCCACTAGAATCTGAGAAGTCAATGAGGCCACCATGGGAGGTTAAAGTCAGCATCAGCTTAATTTCTAGCCTATTGATTGGAATTTTGAGTGAGTAGATATGGTGTTCATGAGCATACCTATAGATCGTGAAGTAGAAAGGATACCCAAAACACAACTACCGTTCCATTTTATCACTTTCCCACGCGCAGCTTTAATTCTAGCCTATTCATCGGGTCAGTCACGCTGAAAACAAAATTAGTCTTCACAAATACCAGTAGAGCAAGAAAACAGACAGAAAAAATTACTGTATTGTAGAAATAATTTCCCTTATGGTCAACAGAAAGAGGAGCAACACATAAGCTCTAGAATCACCACTATTAGCAACCACCATTTCCTTAACAATGGACTGCATATTTATATATTTATCACAGATGCTCACCTTATAATTAAGAGAAAATAAGATCTCTAATTTAATAACACCAAATAAGAAAAGATAAATAAATCAAATAGAAAAAAATTAAAACAAATCTTGATGCTTGCCAAAAATTGATAATGTAACCTTAAAAAAATCTGGGAATATAAATTTAAATATTGGGCAGTAGAAAATCATCAACCAAATTATCTATTTAAAAAATCAGATATGGAGTTTTACGGACTAAGTTCATATGTTTTTTTACCTAAGAACAAGAAACTAAAATTGAGATTTTTGGAAATAACCTCCCAATGCACTATTTCAGGCCTGTATCAGAACATTATCGAAATAGGTATAGCATATGCTACCTACCAAACCCTTGCCAATACATACCTCCACAGATAGAAAACATAAAATTGTAGTGGAACAAGACCAACCAGCCTACCACCACTACCTCTTATTGGAAACAAATCAAACAAATCCCAAAATGCCTGCACAATATTACCCAAAAGTCAGAACCCCATGTAGAAAAGTTCATCACACACATTTAGTTCCTTTATTCCATCCACTTCCTTCAATAGTAGCCCAAAATTTTTTTGCAAAGAAACAAAGAAAAGATCCACCATGATGAATGAGAAAATCGAGATACAGAACCAACAACCACTGTAGTTCAATGCATCTGACGCTATGACATGCTGCACACAAAATACTGGGAGTTAAATAATTATCTAATATTAATTTATAAATGAAGGATGATAAAATTCAATATAAATATGCAATATTTAGGCAACGTACAAAAATTTCCCAATGACTGGAGGCTTACATATATTATATATCATATATAACCAATGAAACACAAATATATAGAAGAGAAATGAAGATTAAATAATAAATAGAAATTAAAATAAATAATCGATTATGACTGATGAAATAATAAACAAGTACTTTATTTCAAAAGTATGCAGTACACTAAAAGCTGATTTATTTTTATATTATTAATTCATTTCAAATGACCTAACTAATTGCTCTCTAAAGTAAATCCAGTACTGCCCTTAATTTTTTTATCACAACCTTGACATAATTAATATCAAATTAAGTAATAATAATAAATTACATAAATAAAAAGGTCAACATGAATCAAACAGATACAAGACACGAAGAAAAATTAAGATAGGGGTGCGACCACAATTAAGAACAAGTTCACGGCCATTAACTAATTCATGTAACGTGAGTCATTTGAAGTAACAAAATCTAATAACAAAAAGATATTAAATACTGTTTTAAATAAAGCGATATCACATAAACTAATAAAAATAAGAGTCGCTAGGAACCAAACAATGATACAAGGAATAGTGAAAGAAATTATATTGCAGAGAAAGAATTAAATAAATGGGGTCGAAGATAACAAGTTGAAGAAGAAAATGCATGAGAAACAATGAATATACGGTTTGAATAATTATAGTTATTATTTAGAATAACTAATGATATGATTTAAAATTATTTTATAAAAAATTCCTTACATGGTAAAGTACTGAATACTAAATTAGATATAATATATATTCACTTCTTCATCAATTCAAAAACAGTCATTCGAAAAAGCTTTGCAAATGTTTATGCTAAAGATGTCCTTCTTACTGATCTAATCACAAGACCCTGTTTTGAGACTTATTCAAGAAAACTAACCTAGATCTAAGCATAATTACATAGAAACACACACCCCTGCTCCCTTTTGGCACCCTCGGAAGGGCAAAATAAGGGACCAAATAAGCAGAAGACATCCATGTCTTAGCAAAGATGTGACGACTGTGTAGTTGAAAGAAAACAGATATTAAGCTAAGCATTGAATATCCAGGTTCATCATAAGGTAATAAGTTTTAAGATCAGATAGGAATTCAAGAAAAGTAAAGATGATGACAAAATTATCAAATAGGTAATGAAAATTAAGAAAGTATTGTAGAGGTTGACTGAAAAGTATTGGGATATGGCAGTATCCAAAAAAAAAGAAGTGTTTGAGAGTGTCGGATAAATAGTGCCAGTTTGAGGAAGTATGGGATCAATGCTAAGAGTGTTCCAGGGTCAGCTTTGAGAAAAGATAAATGATTCTCACACAAATCAGCAATCCACTCTCATGTGTTTGATATGGGTCATCTTTCGCTCATATCATTCCTGTGAGCATGATATACTATAAGCTTGAGATGATTCTCATTATACGCCACTTGTACAGCCCATGCATGTCTGCATAAATCAAAGAGGTCTTATTAGGTTGTAACGGGGCTAGGCTTTAAGGTAGGGAATGACTTTAGGATTGTGGTGGAAATAAAATTATTGGAACCTAGTGGAGTGATTTTCTTTGAATAAATATCAACACAATCTCCTCACACCAAAACATTTTCCATCACACCATAATATTTTCACAATCACAATTTTCCCCTTTCACCTCTTGATTTTGATTTTTCTTCTCCTTTTGGATTTTTTTCCTTCTTCCCCTTTCACCCCTTGATACTCACTTTCTTTCTTTCTTTCTTTTTTTCCTTTAGGATTTTTTCTTTTTCTCCTCCTTTCATTTTCCTTTATTTTATTTTGCAATGACTTTCACACCTTTTCTTTCTCCTTTTTGTTGGCACAACACCTGCCATAGTCGCCAATTTTTTTTCATGAAATTTCCTTCCATCATCCACTTTATGATGATAAAATAAATAATTCTCCACTAGTCCTTTTGGTGTAGGGACCATGACAGGGATTAGGTTAATAAACAAGTGTAGGGAAAAAAATGGCTTACAAGGCTCAAACTGGTTGACAAAGAAAATAATGACATTGGCAGGTTACTTTTGGCTTGTGGTACTCATATAAAATAAAAGTTGCCATGTCAAACTCCAAAAAATAGTACAATATTAGATCATAAACCAGATTCTATATTTAGATTCTCAAGGTTTGGAAGCGCACTATTCAAAGGGGCTATCTTAAGTCCTCTACCACCGGCACTTTTTCAAGACACTTGCAAGAACAAACAAGAGTGCCATTAATAGGAAAGGATAAGAAAAACATCCAATTTTGCTACACTGACCTGTGCCGCTCACAAATTTCTTGCTATCAGAATCAATACCTGTAACTTAATATGTTCAATTCATTGCGTTCATCATTTCACTCACACATATCCAGCCAAAGACATTGTCCCTCATTGTACCTCATCTGCATACAGGATCCTCGGCTGCAAAGCAGAATATAGGATCATTGATGCTCTGAGAATGTAGATTACCATGACATTTCTGAGCCAGCCAGCCACCATCGAAAATAATATTTATGAAGTTGACATTTTAAAATTGAAATAAGCTTGAACTTCCCAAGTAGACGCAACAAAAGCTAAAACTATAATAGCCATCATAGTAGTTACAACAGTATTTTTTAAGTGGAACTGATATTGCACCCGAATATTTATCATTGTATCATTCAATTTTAACATATCAACAACAATCTTTTTAATTTGACACAGTAACATTACAGCCAATTATAGTAGTGGTTTAAAGTATAATATAAATAATTATTACCACAGTTGTTGAAATCTAACATATATAATTACTTATAATATTAGGATAAACCTAATTACAAATATATATCAGTAATTAGTAAATAATGGAAAATTGTTCAACATTAAAAAAACACAATATATTAACATTAGTTCTTCATGTTAAATATCTTGCAAGGCCACTTTGAGAGAGAAGGAGACAACTAAAAGTAGGAATATAATTCCGTTAATTCTTATTTTTTATAAACAAAAATAATTTTTGCATACATAGTATTTTATAGGCATCGATAGTAATTAGTTGATAATTAATTATAAGTTACTAAAACACACTAATATGCTAAAAATTCGCCATCATTATTATCTTAAAATTTATAATAGCCATAATTTGATAGAGATTATTCCGTCTTAATGATTATATTGATGGTATGATTATGGAAAGCATTTTAATTAATAAATGTGCACTCTGTTGGAACTAACTTGTTAAATAAAATGTCATTATCTGTTAAGAAAAATATTATACTTAGTTTAAAATATATATTTAATGTGTAAAGTTGCATTATTATTGTTAAAAAATTGAAATATTGACTATAAATAAATTATATTACATAATTAACTAACATATTATTTAACATTTAAAAATGGCTACAAATATCATATTCCAACATCATATATTCACCATCTAACGATTATAATATTAAAAATGGAATGAGTTTTGTTTGAATATAATTGAAGTATATATAATATATAGGTCTAATAGATTGTTTAGAGTCACCATAGGAATTGATAAACAAACACCACAAAATGGAAGCATTCTTACTTTTTAAAAAGAAGGGACACATTGCCCGTAAGAAAAAAATTAAGAAGAACTCAGGGAAAAAGAATTTGTACCATTCATAAAAATTCAAGGTTGTTCCAACTAAGACCAGCAGGAATTGCTTGGTCAGATATTATTTCTTTTTTTCTCATTATTTCTTCTATGAGAAATATTTTCCACCCCACCTCCGTTTTCCTTTTACTTCTAAGGTAATGAAAGTGGCAAACAATAAAAACTAATTTACAATTTTAAAGGAAATAACGATCATCAAGCACAGACAGACAAAGAACTCACCCCTTCGGGAGGCTTTTTAAGCATGGAATCTAAAACAAAAGTATTCTCCAAGTGTTTAATTATTATGCCGCCATATTCACCGAATGATATGAAATCAATGGTTCAATTATCAGCTCCACAACAATTAGCAGATTCGCTGAAGCACCTAGCAAGAAAAGACAACATCATACCCTCCAATTAGATGAGAGCAACTCAACTCCACAGTAACAACTGCTTCAACAGACATTTAATCATATCAGTCAACTCTGATGTCCTCGCCGAAGCAAACTTATTCAGGAGTTTGATCTGCCAATAAATTAGTAACAAAATTGAGTAGATGAAATATACATGTCCCCAACATGTGACAGAAGGGGATTAAAATATATCTATTGAAAAGTGTGATTAGTGCTAGTATTAGAAATGGGTAGAGGAGTGACTTTCATGAAAATGACTGAAAGCTTACAATGAGATATGCACTATCGTCAAGCTACAGCCATTGGTTCCCTTTAAAAGCTCCATGACCACTGGTTTAAATAGCCACATGTGCCCCCCACCTACAGACTTCTAACAAAGTTTCCAATTCATGTAGGCATCACATGACATCTGTACCAGAGATGGAACCGAGATCATCATATTATTCTTCAAAACTGCCTACATGACATACTTTTCCGTGGGGATATGGTTAAAAAACATACTTGATGCATAAATCACAATACATACAAAAGAACCGCTGCATCATAAGCACAGTAACATATTTAAAAGAAGGATGATATAATTCTATATAAATATGCCATATTTAGGAAACATACTAAAATATCTCAATAACTGGAGGCTTACATATATTAGATATCATAAATAACCAATGAAACCCACAAAAATAGACGACAAATGTAGATGAAGTAGTAAATAGAAATTAAAATAAATAATTGACTAAGACCTATGAATTATGAAATAATAAACACGTACTTTAGTACAAAAGTGTCTAGTACTCTAAAAGCTAATTTAATTATATATTATTAATTCATTTCAAATGACGAGACTCATTGCGTTTCGAAGTAAATCCAGTAGTGCTCTTAATTTCTTATCACAACTTTAACATAATTAATATCAAATAAAGTAATAATAATAAATTACATTAATAAAAAGGTTAACATGAATCAAACAGGAAAAATAAGATAGGGGTGCAAGGAAAATTAAGAGCTAGTTCACGGTCATTAACTATTTTCATGCAATATGACTCATTTAAGGAAAAAAATCTAATAATACCAATATATTAATTACCATTTTAAATAAAGAATTATCTAATAAAATAATAAAAAATAAAGCCGCTATGAATCAACCAATGATATAGGGAATAGGGAAAGAAATTGTATTGTAGAGAAATGAAGAAAATAAATGGGGTCAAGGACAGCAGGTTGAAGAAGATAATGCATGAGAAACAATGAGTAAACGGTTGGAATGATTATAGTTATTATTTAGAAGAACTAATGATATGATTAAAAATTATTTTATAAAAAATGCCTTACATGGTAAAGTACTTAATACTAAATTAGATAGAATATATTATTTTATATTTACTTGTTTGTGGCTCATGCCATGAATGACGGTATGAATGCTTCATCAAATAAAATAGGGAGTATGTCAATCCATATATATATATATATATATATATATATATAAACAAGCCCTCAAACACGCACAAAATCCTGTAATTAAAAGTTCAATGGATGTTAATTTTAACTGCCAATGCTCTAATCATTTTTTCTTTTTCTCTCCCATTTTGATCAGGGGAAAAACACTTTTGAACCATCAACCTCACTAATTTTAGAGGCAATTCTTCCTCACCAGACTTGAAACAAATAATTGCCCAAATTTTCACACAAATTGAAGAAGCAAATAATAACTAAAGGTTCATCATAGTCTTTAATGCCTCAAGTACATTCTCACTTTCAATGTCGTTCAAAACAAGTATCAATGTGATAAGTTAAGTACAATTACGTTGCACTGAGAATCTAGATATGTAAGAGATATTCAAAATAACAAAGGGTCCATGCACCTAATTTCAGGACATTTTCACTTTCTATGAATTTCAATACAACTATCAATCAGATAACTTAAGCGTAATCATGCAGCATCGAGATTTTAGACATGTAAAAGATAATCAAAACAACAATGGCTCTAGGGATCTACTTTTGCAATTTTTTTATTTCTTTTGTCAGAGACAATCTTGTTTCTGTTATTATTTCTTTAGTCAAAGATAGCCATCATAGTAGTTAGAGCAGTATTTTTTAAGTGGAACTAATATTGTACCCAAATATTTATTATTGTATCATTCAATTTTAATAATTTTTACATATCAACAACAAACTTTTACATTTGACATATTAACATTACAACCAATTATAGTAGTGGTTTAAAGTATAATATAAATAATTATTACCATAGTTGTCGAAATCTAACATATATATATAAACCTAATTACAAGTATACATTAGTAATTAGTAAAAAATAGAAAACTGTTTAACATTAAAAAAAACAAATAATAATAAAATTATCACTTAATGTTAAATATGTTGCAACGCCACTGAGAGAGAGAGATAGAGAAATAAGAGTAAGAATATAATTCCATTAATTAATATTCTTTATAACCAAAAATAGTTTTTACCATACACAATATTTTATAGGCATCGATACTAATTAGTTGATAATTATAAGTTACTAAACAAACTAATATTTCCCTTAATATTTCTCTAGTCAAAGATATTCTTTTTTTTTTCCTCCTTAATATTTCTTCTGTGAGAAATATTGTCCACCCCGCACCTTTTTCCTTTTACTTCGCAAGTAATGAAAGAGGATTTTTAAAGGAAATATAAAAACAGATATGAAATAACGATCAATAAAAATAGATACACAAAGAACTCACCCCTTCAGGAGGCTTTTTAAGCATGGAATATAAAATAAAATGTATTCTCCAAGTGTTTAATTATTGTGCCACTATATTCACCGAATGATATGAAATCAATGGTTTAATTATCAGCTCCACAACAATTAGTAGATTCACTTTAGCACCAATCAGGAAAAAAAATCGCATACCCTTCGATTAGATGAGTGAGACCCAGACTAACCTTTAGTCTCAAATCCACAATAGCAGCTGCATCCTGCAAACCTTCAATCATATCTGTCAATATTTGACTTTGATGCCAACACCAATCCCTGATGTCCTCACTAAAGCAAACTTATTCAGCAGCTTGACCTACCAATAAGTTTATAAAAAAAATGAGAGGCGATGATGAAATATACATGTCCCCAATATGTGATAGAAGGGGCATAAAACATATCTATTGAAAAGTGAGATAAGTAAAAGTATTAGTTATGGGAAGAGTAACCCTGATGAAAATGATCGAAAGCTTACCATGAGATATGCACAATCTCCAAGCCAAGGGTTCTCTTTCAAAGCTCCATGACCGGTGGTCTCAATAGCCAAATGTGCCCCCCACCGACACACATCTAACAAAGTTTCCAATTTAGGTTGGCAGCACATCACATCTGTACCAAAGATGAAACAGAGATCATCATTATTCTTTAGAACTGCCTATATTACATTCTTTTCCGTGGGGATATGGTTCAAAAACATACTCGATTCATAAATCACAATACATACAAAAGAACCACTATTTCATAAGCACTGTGGCATATTAAAAAAATGGATCAACATTTGGGTCCAGGAAAACATATATATTAAAAAGTATGATAAGTGCATGTATAATTATGGGCAGAGTGACTCTGATGAAAATGACTGAAACCTTACCATGAGATATGCATTATCGTCAAGCCAATGGTTCTCTTTCAAAACTATGGCCATTGGTCTCAATAGCCACATGTTGAATTTGCTTATAATAGAAGTATACATTCAGCAACTACGTTTTCACCTTTTGAAATAGTTTATGGCTTTAACCCTTTGTCACCATTGGATTTAACTTCTTCACCTTTGAGTGAACGTGTGAACTTAGATGGAAAAACGAAGGCAGAATTTATAAAGATGATTCATCACAAGGCACGACTGAGCATTGAAAGGAAGACTCAACAATATGTCCAACAAGCCAACAAAGGACGTAAGAAGGTAGTGTTTGAACCAGGTGATTGGGTTTGGTTACATGTACAGAAGGAGAGCTTTCTAGAGAAACGACGTTCAAAACTGCTACCTCAGGGTGATGGACCATTTCAAGTAGTGGAATGCATCAATGATAATGCCTACAAGCTTGACTTACCAGGTGAGTATGGTGTTAGTACAAGCTTTAACGTTTCTAATTTATCTCCTTTTGATGTAGGTGATGATTTGAGGACAAATCCTTCTCAAGAGGAGGAGAATGATGCAAACCAAGGAGCTGGACCTATTAATCATACACTTGGGGATGATGCAAATCCTTCACAAGACCCTTTATCACTTCCAAGTGGTCTAATTACAAGACTTAGAGCCAAACATTTCAAGGAAGCACTAAATGGGATAATCCAAGAGATTTGGGTTGATTCTAAACAGACCAAGATGAGCTCAAATAATAATCAAGATTTAGTCAACATCATCAAAGAAGTTGAAGAGACTTATATTTATGCAAAAACGTTTCCAACATGATCTAACCAACAAAAGGCATGAATTTGATGAGTTTCAAGATATTAAATAGAGGATTAAAACATGGTCTTGAATGGTTATGTTAAATACATTAAAATTAGTCATTTAGCTATTTATGGTTTCCTTTAGAAGTCCAAGAGGCCTAAAAAACGTGGGAACTTGTTTATTTTATTGTTTGTGCTGTTTTAAAGCTTTAATTATGAATTTTCCTATTCTAGGAGGGTGTTTTAAAAGCTTTAGTTATGATTTTTTGTATTCTAGCTTTATTTATGACTTTTCATATCAAGTTAATCTTGTGGCATTCAAAAAATCGAACTTATCACCTTAATTGTTGATAGATTCTCAAGTTTTCTAGGTGTGGCGTTTCAATCCTTCGTAGTCTTGGTTTTCATCTTGTTAGGTGTTGGGGTCAAGGCTCAACCAATCTTGTCTTCATGATCTTGGGGTTTTAAACCATCATTGCTATTGGGTTTCATCACAGTTGTTGATGGAGTTCATATCATTTTTAAAACACCCTCCTAGAATAGGAAAATTCATAATTTAAGCTTTATAGGCCTGCAATCTAATATGTTGCAGGTTTGAAGTTTATTGACAGGCTGATTACCATAATCCCTGCAACCTTCTACCTCGTACTGCTATCCTATTTGGTTTGAGTTTTTGTGCCCAAACATACCCCAAAAACCGTCCAAAAATTACCACAATACACTTCCACACATCAAATGCATTACTAGTCCTTGTTGTCTCTTGATTTCCCATGCCAATTGATGCCAAACAATTAGGTCTTGCTTAAGGAAGATGGAATTTTGGTAAGAATTCTAACAAAAGAAAAACCAAAGAATGTGAGGGAGGAGGGAGATAATTTTATACAATCTTAGGCTCCTCCTAAGATTCGTACACTAGCTTAGTTAGTTTGATTCTAACTAAAACAAATGATCAGCCCTTGACTTTTGGGACTCCAAAATATACCCCATACAGCCCCCATACCTCTTACATCTATAATTATGATTGCAAGTTAAAGAGCTATGGTATGGGCTATGACATGATTAAACTAACAAAGCATAGCTAGAGCTAAGTATCCTTCGCATGATCTGATCTTTAAGTACAACCAACATGCTTTGTGTCATAAAATCCTACCAAACATTTCCATCAAAAGGCCACCTACTATTGTACTTGTTGCTGCTACCCTTTGCATTGGTTTTCCGAACCCAAACAGCTCCCAAAAGTTGTCCAAATAGGCTGGTGTGGCTGCTATTACCATCTCATTTTGTGCAAAAAATTGCACAAAATCACTAGTCAGAGGTTGTTGATGTTATGCCTTGTGATTTGACTTCATGTGGCAACTTGTGCGCCATCTTTTAGCCAAATTAAGTCACCTAAAAAGTTATATGGCTTACATGGATTTTCAAATAAGTCATTAATTTTGTTTAAGTAAAGAATAATAAGAGTTTTATGATCTTCAAACTTTAGAAAAATTAATGATCATTACATTCAAAAATATAAGATTGTCTTTGTCTGTGTTCACCATTTATAGCCAAATGAACATACAAAGCCACTAGTTACCATTAACCCTCTTAGCATATCTGATGAGTATGAATTAAACTTTAGAAAAACATTCCCACAAAGAACCCACAATAACATCATTTACTTTCCCCTATCTAAAGCCAGAGACACAAATACAACACAGATTTTCCAATTGATATTGTTTAATTAAGTCATCTAATTCAACTATTTTGAGGCAAACATGCACGCAGGGAGCACAACCCACTGTACTAAGATGAAAGAAACACAGTATACCTGGTATTAGTAAGACAGTTAATGCCACTCCAGAAAGAAAGGCAAATTTGACTTGGGCGTAAAACAGATAAAGAGCAACACCGATTTGTAAAGGCAAGCTGCAGAAGCAAAATAAGTGATGAGAAGGATAAAGGAGACTGCACAAACTTAGCAAAATGGAGCATGCACGATGCTGTTAATTTTGTTAGTAAAAAAATTATATAAACATTTATTGTCATTAAAAGACAAATTTAATCACTGAATCTTACATACCAACGAAGAAATGTATGATCTGAAAAGAATCAATGCAGGAAATGTTATAGGGCAAAAGACCTAATATCAGAGATTTATATTATACTTTAGAGTACACATATTATATTTATATTTATATTTACACTAAATATAGAGTTCATGCATTCTCGCAATTAAGCACGTGATTTGGTGCAAGTTACAAGAACTTCAGAGACTCTACAGTCTCTCCTCTTCAATAATTTGTCACGTAGCCCTAATTTCCACAAATTTTAACCCCAGTCATGCACCTACTTCATTGATTCCTCTAATTCTTAGACCCTTTCATTTCATCTATCCTAAATACCTAATCTGTCAGCACATGTCAAGCATGTTAAACAACGGGACATTATTAGATTGTCCAGAGTATATTGAACTGATCAAGTTTGTCAGCTCAAAGAAAGAGAATAAAGAACATGAATCAGTCAATCATCAACTTCAAACTACCCACTAATAGTAGAAATTCGAAGAGCATAAGGGTAAGAGGAAATTTCTACTGATTCGTAAATATGCAAAAGCAGTTTACAGTGAACAAATAAACAGACTAGAGAGAAGAAAGAATGCATTTTTGACACAATAATCATTCCAATTTCCTAATAACTTGTCCCTTTTAATGGAATTGGTCATCTATCAAAGAAAAAATGTGATATTGGCATTAAATTCTAAATTTAACTTTGTGCCATTCATGAAGAGTTTTTATGGAAATGAGTCACTCTCAGGGTGAATATGCCACAAGAAAAGTATTACCTCCACATGTCATGGAAACTGTTGCACAGATCGACAATCCAGTCTGCATCAACGGACATAAAGGTCTGAATTTCACCTTCAAAGAACTCTGATCTTTCTGCCACATTAAAATGCAGACACTGCACAGGGAAATACCCTCAATGACATTTTTCGGGGCTAGTGATAATTGTAGAACTAAAATAAATAGAAAGATGTCAACAACAATTAATATCAAGAGTAATCACAAAAGCTTCAAAGAATCCTGTAGTGAGAATCCACCAAGAAAATAAAATATGATCAAGTTAATGTTCCCCTGATGGGTAATACGAATTTAGTTCAGGTCTTTCTGTATCACAAATAGTACTTGTAATGGCCTCAATACATAACAGTACGTTAAGGACATTAAATGCTACAACGTGTGTATGAATAAATTTTGACGCCTTTTTTGCAAAGTTAATAGTTTTCAAACTCTGGCAGTGCCATACTTCTATACAACTTTGAACTTAACAATGACAATAACTTTCTACTTACAGTTGTAGAGAAAAACTATAAGAATCTTGCCCTACCTTTGAGCAAATAGCAGTTTTTCATATAATTACAAAACATGCTTTGAAATCAACAAAATTAGGCAAGCATCATCATGTTTCCTACAGTCCTACTCACCATCTCCATTCCCACCATCCCCCTCTTTTCCTATTTTTTTCCAAGTTACATGTTACCTCCATCCAGTAATTACTTATTACTCAGCCCAGGGCTCAAAAACTCTGCTCAGAAAAATAAGGCCTACTCATTAGACTATGCTTTCATCGTCAAATCAAGCATCCTATGCTCGAAATCATCTAGATTTACATAGAATGTAGTAAGAAATGATGAATAAGGGGTGTGAGTATTATGTTTTTGAAAATATTAAAATAATAAGTGCTCCTTCTACCATCATATTAGGCATGCCTATCATATTGTCATAGTCTTTCTAGCAATAGATGACAAGCATCCATAGGAACCACATCACATACCACATTATCTTGGTAGGTTTTTGCAATGGGAACTACAAATTGCTTGGTCACTTTAACCATGCTTCCATTATTAAGCTAGTGTAGCTTATATAGTTTGGCATGTTGAGTGGTAGGCAAGTTAAGTTTTTTCACAAGTGTGCAAGAGGCTAAATTAGCACGACTACTGTAACACCCCAAAATTCACTACTTTTTTTTTGAAAAGCAGAAGCAATTAAAATAGAAATACTTTAAACCTGTGAATTCTGGGAATGTTACCGCCACACTTAGTACCAGACCGGTTCTCTCCGACCGTTCCAGTACCAAGTGCTAAGGCTAAAGAAAAGATTTACGTTAAATTCAAATTAACAATTCATAATAGAATTCGAAAGATCATACAACAAAATCAGAGTACGCATAAACGTTTATTAACACTTGTAACTTCCAAATAGAAATACATTTAAACAAGATAAAACCCGATGGGTTAAATTCCGGATTTCCTACTCACTCAAGTCAGGCCTGCCACCCCAAAACAGTCTCTGATCTTAAACCTACACAAGAGGTCTACTCCCCACCATCAGTGGATCATCACAGGACCCATCAACCAAGGTAGTATCAGTACGGGTCCAGTACTGAGTAAGGTGACTTGATCACTAAGGCCAACACACAAACACATAAATCATGCAGAATATAGAAGGGCATAATTACCAACATAATGACATAAGGTGCTTACTACCATCCAAGTAAGAGTATAAGGCCTGATTGTAGACTGGATTAGTTTTTAAATTAATCTCTGATCAGAACTCATTTCACACCATACTTTTTATCAAATCCATACGAGTACGGGAACCCCACTATTTTAGCCGGTGGATCGGTCGTAAGGGTAACATACCCTGCCAATATTTTAGCCGGTGGATCGGTCGCGAGGGTAACATACCCTGCCACTATTATATGCCGGTGGATCGGTCTAGCCCTTTCTCGCACAGTGTTCCACTGTAAGTAATTAGTATCTTTCCCATGTCTTAGCAACTGTAGGGTTTGATTTTGTTGAGCTCGGGATCCCCCACTATTATTGCCAGTGGATCGGTCGCGAGGGTACATGCCCTGCCACTATTATAGCCGGTGGATCGGTCGCGAGGGAAATATTCCCTGCCACTATTATGCCGGTGGATCGGTCTAGGTCCGGCTCAACATCTTTCACTTTACGTGATTAATTTCTTAAGTATCTTATTCAAAGGCTTTCACCCTAGACATGCATAAATCATCACACATAACAAATCATAAAATTCCACCATCATAATTACACTTTAACACCACATACACATGGTAACACAAAGACCCTAATCAAACACCAAATACCTTAATTGACCCCCACAACCATAGTCAATCACTCCAAACCCTAATTCAGTCACCTTCATACCCTTATAATGTCTTACGTATTATTTTTCACCCAAAACATTCAAACACCCAAATAACTCTTCTACTTCCTCCCTTACATCCCAAATCAACTTTTCACACGTAAATTTCACTTCCATGCAAACACTAATCTTTCCATGCAAACCTTCGAACCTTTTTCATGTGAACCCTAAAATTCCACGTGAAGCCTTAAATTCAACCGTGTAAACCCTAATACCAACATACAACTATAATTACCACCATACAAACCTTAATATCATCATACAAACCCTAATACCAACATACGTCCATTAATACCACCAGGTAAACCCTAAATTCCGTCATATAAAACCCTAAGCTCAAACCATATAAGACCCAAAGATTTGTCCATACCAACCCTAAATTCAAACCATAGAGATTCTTCTATGCCAAACCCTAAACCATAAAGATTCATCCATACCAACCTTACATTCAATCCTCACAAAACCAAAGACTCATCCTTACCAAACCCTAAATTCAAACCATACCAACCCAAAGATTCAAATCATATAAAACCCAAAGATTTTTCCTCATACTACAATTGATTAGATTCTCCCCTTTCATAACCACAAATTAGATTCTCCCATACAAGATCATAAGTTAGATTCTTTCACATAAAATCATAAACTAGAACCTCCCAAGAAAAACCATAATTTGGATTCCCCCAAGCAAATCATAAATTAGATTCCCCCATATAATATCATAAATTACATTTTCCCAAATAACATTAAAAAAAATTAGATTCTCCCAAACAACCATAAATTTGATTATTCCATATAACCTCATAAATTACCTTCTCCCAATTAACATCCTAATTTATATTCTCCCAAACAAACCATAAATTCGAATCTCCCATATAACATCATAAATTACCGTCTCCGAAATAACATCCTAAATTAGATTCTCCCAAACAAACCATAAATTCTGCTCTTCCACACATAAAATCATACATTAGATTATTCTTTATAAAACCATAAAATTAGGTCAACTCACTTCCCTTAGTCAACTTCTATCCCCATCCTCCTTTTTCATCCTTCCTCTCACACAAACCACATCGACTTCCTCACATACACAACACATATCATCATACATAATTAATACACATACCATGCACAAAATTCTTCAACTCCCAGTCATACCACATATAAAATATTTAATAATAATAAACAATAGATACATAACATGCGAAACACATAATACACATAAGCACATAAAAGGCCTTAACACTCCTTACCTAAAACGACACCGGTCTTGGAGCACGCTCCTACGCCTCCTTAGGGTTTTGACCGGTTTTACCTATTATGAGGGAAAAGCTAAAATTAGACTCTCTCCTATCAAAATAATATTAAACACTAATTTAATATAAGAATAGTTTTTTTTTATAAAATAATAATAACAAAAATACCAAAATAATATCAATATTAATATTAATAAGAATAATAAAATAGTAGAAATAATAATAAAAAGTCATTACTCAAAAATAAAGTGAAATAAGGGCTTCGGACCCTTTACCAAAATAATACTAAAAAGATTATTTGAAAATTAAATAACCCAATTCAGAAATAATAATAATAATAATAATAATAATAATAATAATGATAATGATAATGATAATAATAATAATAATAATAATAATAATAATAATAATAATAATAATAATAATGACATTATTAACAACACTAATGTTAAAATATTTATAATAATAATAATAAATAAGAATAATGGAAATTCGAAATAGACAATAATAATAATAATAATAATTATACTTATAACATTTTAATATTAATAATAGTAATTATAGAAATAATAAGAAGAATAATAATAAAATCGAGTTAAAATATATTATGCTTCAGCCCTCAACATAAATAATAATAAAATATTAATACTAATAATAATAATAATAATGCATATTAAAATATAAATATTAAGAATAATAATAATAGTATTTATATGTAAATAATTGAAATAAAATAATTTAAGGGTTATAAAAATAGGGAAAATAGCTGAGAGGGTCTAGGGTTCAACCAAATGTTGGTGGGGATAGGCGGCACCGGCGGCGGAGCACGGCGGTGGCGGCGGTGGCCGGAAAAAGAGAGGAAAGAAGGGAAAGTTGCATGCTGGGAATAAGATAGGAAGAATGAAGTTGGAAGTTGGGCTGTTTAAGAATGCCCAGAGGGAGAGGGACAGAATGAAGGTGGCGGCACAGCCAAAGGTGGCGGCGCATGGCGGCGGTAGTGGTGGCCGAATGGAGGAGATGAAGAAAGAGAGGGGAGGAGAACGAGAAAAAGGAAACTAAAGGTATGGGAAGGTAGGGAAGGGTCTGAAGCACATTTTGGGAGGTGAAAGAAGCGACCTTAGCGGAGGAGGAGGTGGCTAAGGGCGGCACAAAGGGTGGCGGGGCAGAAAACAGGGTTGATCGGGAAGGGAACTTCGCATAGCTGGGGCGGCTTGTGCAGGAAGAATCGAAGGGTGAGGTAGATTTGGTTAGCTAGAGGGAGGTGTAAGGATAACACGGGTGGCCGGCGAAGTTGGCCGTAGACGGAGGACGAGGCGTCTAAAGAAGTGGCGGCGACAAGGAAGGATTTCTGGGTTAGGAAATCCAAACTCGAAACAGGGTAGATTGTGAGTGTATTTATAGGGAAAATAAGATAGGGTAGGGTTCTTTGGGTCGGCTACGTGGTGAGGCAGGTAGGGTTAGGGTCAACGGCGGCGAGGTCGGCCGGTAGGAGTCAAAACGGCCATGGGTGTGCGCAGGAGAGAGGATGGCGCGAGAAGAGGGAGATTTGGTCGGGTCAAACGGTTTCCGAAACAAATGGGAAGAGGAAGGAATGAAAATTCCAGTCAAATGAGCGGGATCGGCGCCGGAAATCTCGGCTGGACGGCGGCGGCAACGTTGCAGGTGCGACGTCGGGGAAGGCTGGCAGGTGCGAAGGAGGAAGAAGAAGAAAGGACTGGGCCGGGCGGTTCGCGAGGAAAGAAAAGAAAGAAAAAGGGGCAGACCGGGCTGGTCGGCGCGAGGGAGGGTGTCATTAAATGGGACGACGCATTTGGGGAAGGCGAGAGATTAAAACGCGATGCTACGAGGGACGGCAGAAGGAGGACGCGCGGCACGGGCTGGGCCGAAGGAAGAAAGGAAGACTGGGCCACCGGGCTGGCCCAGTTCGGGGAGATGAAGGAAAAGAAAAAGAAAAGCAGAAGAAAAAGAAAAAGAAAAGGAAAAAGGAAAAAGGGATAAATAAAAATAGTGGGTTGGCTCAATTAAATTAATTAGAATATTTGGGATATTTAAAAATGATAATATTTAAATAAAATAATATTTAAATCCTTTTTTTTAGGCTAAATTAGGATTTTTAAAAGATTTTCCATAAATTCCTTTTTAATTAGCAAAACATCTTGATTTTCTCTAATTAAATTATTTGTAAAATTAATATTAATTTGAAACTATTTTCTCCTTCTTATTTTAAATAAAATAATTTATTTAATAAATTTTCAAAATAAAATGCTTAATTAGCTAAAATACCCAAATTCCTCCTAATTAAAATACTTATAAATCTCTTCTTGAATTTCCCTAGTTAAATATCCTTTTATTTTATTAAAAATAATTTATTTAAATAATTTTTCTACTAAAATCACATTTAAATATAATTTATAAAATTAGAAATTTTTGGGGCATTTCAATTACCTTAATCAATAATAAGGGAACATACCATACCAAGGATTATGCAATTTGTTTGAAATATGTTATCTTGTTCTGTCTCCTCCTTCACGAACTCCTTGGTGTACAATACCCTTCTCACCATTAGAGCTTCTCCTACATCTGTGGGTTCCTCTTCTTGCTCTTCGCCTTCCTTGTGGACTAATTTGTTCTATTCCATTTACTCCTCAAGGGGTGCCTCCTCCAAGTCCAAAAGAGTCATAACTTTTTGTGGGGACACTCGTTTTGATGGTGCTCATAGCCCTTGACACTTAAAGAACCTTACAACCTTTGGTTTGTGAGGTTCAAACCTAAAATCTTTCCCTCTATCCTTCACTTCAACATTTTGAAAAGGAGGGGATAGCTTAGATGATGAGGGGGCTTCTTTGGAAACGTTGGTCGTGAACCTTCCTTGAGGAAACTTCGATCCTCTATTCTCCTTCTTATGCTTCTCCACTTTAGTGGCTAGATGAAAAAGCTCATCTAAAGTGTAGCACTTGTATAACCCACCTTACGTGCAATGATCCCTCTAGGGAAACATGACATTGTGTGCTCCTCTACCTCGTCTAACTCTAACATCATATTCAACTGCTCAAACTCCTTGATGAATTCATCAACACTCATTAATCCTTGTCTCAAAGAGGACATATTGTTGTAGAGGTATTGAGTATAGGATGAGGGTTAAAACCTTTCCCTCAAAAGCTTCTTCATCTTTGACCAAGATTTTACCTTAGACTTTCCCTTCTTTCTACTTTAGTGATTAAAGCTTTCCCACCATAAGGAGGCATGCCCCTTGAGCATAAGGATTGCAATCCTAAAGCTATTATCATCATTATAGCATTTTTCTTCAAACATTCTAGAGCACCCTAACTCCCACTCTAGGAAATCTTCTAGACTAAGTGATTCATCAAACTCTAGCACTTCGATTTTGATGTCATAAAAAGGATCTCTCCTTTCATGTCTCCTTCTATTATGTAGGGAATCACTAGATGAGGGGTTGGAATCACTAGCACCATCACTTGTGCCAAATTCAATAATCTCATGTTGGTGAAAATAGGGTATCCTTCTTGGTTGGGAGGAAACATATGGGTATGGAGTGTTAGGTTATTACATGAGATTCTCTAAAATGCAAGAATTCTTCTCATGTTATTTTACAAGCTTTCAATGGCATGATTTCTTCTCAAGTTTTAAGCCTCTTCAAAGATCAAGCCTCTCAGGGTTTGCTCATCACCCATAGTTTCTTGATTTTGAAGAAGAAAATAATAGATGAAGAGGATGCGTTTAGTTAGAAAAGGTTAAGTTGGGTTTGAAAATTATGGTGGGAGGCTAGAAAATTTTTTGTGACATGTTTGGGCTTAGACGGGGTGTAGAAGGAAAATAGGAGATAAAAATTATCCCAAATTCTCAACCTTAAGCTCTGATACCAATTTGATGCATATGCTAAACAAGTTGGCACATACTTAACGAAAGATGGTAGCTTATGGGATAATTGACCATCTAAAGTTAAAAAGAAAGTGAGGATTAGAAGTAAGATAGTATTTGATCTAAGTTTGAACTAAAGATCAAACCCTCACAACTACCACTCAAGGTTTCAATATTTAAGATAAAAATTGTGAGGTTCTATGCTCAAAATAAAGTTTTCACTCAACTTGGAAAAGATGGAATGGGGGACCTTCAAAGATTATATTTTTAATTCAAGGAGATAGTGTGTTGTATTGTGTTGAGACTACCCATATTTATAATGGCAGCCATTATTACCAAAAAAAAAACCATTATACCCTTTTCCCTTACCTACCTAGTTATATTCCAACTATTCTTTGCTATCTAGTTATCTGATATAAGCTAACAACTAGTTAGATGAGAACTAAAATGAAGTCAGTCCACGTGTGGTATTTTTACAGCCATACCACAATATGGAGCCCATTATATGCTAAATTGTATGTAATAAATCAAATTGTAAATTACTCAATCATCTCCCATGCCTAGTTAATTAAAATAATCTAATTTGTTGACTTAGATGACTTTCCTCACCTCCTTAACCATCCACTTGTCTTCCTTTTTATATTTATCTTTTTGTTATTTTATTTTTCAAAATCAACCTTAAGCTTGGGCCAATTTGGCTCTTATGTGGCATAATACTTGAAAATAATAATAAAATAGCTAGTTGACCTTGGGCTTGATGTACCATCACAGTTGGTTGGGCTTGTGCTAGACATGCTACTATAATTGGTTGTGCTTGGGCTAGACGTGCCACCATGCATTCATGGGTTGGTACGTCCACTTATTTTCTCATATTTAGCTAATTAATTTCCTTAGCGTTAAGAGAGTTTTTTGATCCCCCTAACTTATAAAAATTAATTAATGAAATATTATTATGAGATGGTTCTAGGTTAAGTTGTAGTTTTTTTGTATTACCAAATGTTGATTTTATTAGATTGGGGAAGTGATATATATTCTAAAATTTATGAATAATTTAATTGTAATATTATGATTGGGATTTTTGTAAGTAATCATGGGATAACCATTAAGATAAGGTTTGTTATGGATGTACCCCCTCTTATTATATGATCATGCTATCACTATAATGTATTAACAAGTCCTTTTTCTACACTATAGATGACCTATAGGTTGTAATAAATGTATTGATGCTCATGGTTAGAGTTTTTCTTAGTGGATTTAGGACGTTTCCTTAGCTTTGATGCTTTACATTATTGTCATAGCCATAGAGCTTTAGCTTTAGCGGCATTCCCTCTCGGATAAAATGTTTATTTTCATGGATTATATGTGATATTCCATTTTTAGAAATCCTGATTATAAATCAATAATTATGTATAATTTAGTTATAATAATTATTATAGGGAATTTGGTATTAAATATGTTATTGATATGTGTATTATTATTATTATTATTATTATTATTATTATTATTATTATTATTATTATTATAAAATATTAGAGAAAATTCAATAAAGTTAAAATTTGATTGAATGTGTGTTATAAAATTCAATCTACCCTATAAGTGACTGATCCACCGGTGATTGATGTCCCGCAAGTGACTGGCCCACCGGCTATAATAGTGGGGGATCCTAAGCTCAATAAACACAAACCAGAGTTTTGCTAAGGCACTTAAAAGATACTAATTACTTATAGTGGAACACTATACGAGCAGGAACCGAACTGATCTACGGGTAAGGAATAGTGGTTAGGGTTTTACATTATAAGTGACCGATCCACCGGCGAATAATAGTGGTGAGGACATGATGTCCCGCAAGTGACCGACCACCCAGCTAAAATAGTGGGAGGTTCCTATACTCACATGGATTTGATAAAAATGCATAGTGTGAATCGATTTTTGATAAGAGACTAATGAAATAATTAATCTAGACTAATTGGGCCTTATGTATCTATCGAATGATTATACGATATTATGTTATCATGATGGTCTCTATGCTTTTGTTATTTCTTGTGTAGGTGGGCGAGACATCAGGTGGGACTGAGTGTTGAGCTTAAGGTTGGCTTAAAGTTCGAGAGTGTCGTGGCCATACTTACTCGTTATGTGATTTATTTCTTCTACTATCTTTTGTATTAGATATACCCTTTTATGATTCATTACTTATATTGAGTATTTTAAATGAACCTTTTATCAAACGTAAGCTTATTTCTCTTTTGGATATGAATTACAATTCTTTACGCATACTCTAATCTTTGGTGTTATGATCTTTCTAGTTCTTTCATGAACTCTTGGTTTAAGTTAATCTTTTCTTAGCCTTAGCACTCGGTACTGAAACGCTCAGAGAGAATCGGTTTGGTACTAAGTGTGGTGGTAATATCCCCAAAATTCACAGGTTTTCAATTTTAAATTATTCCGCTTTAAAAAAAATTAGTGAATTTTGGGGTGTCACATGTCTTCTACACAACTTCCATTTAGAAACCATCCATACCAATCTAAAAATCCTCCTAAACCCTTCGGTAACCTACTCCTATATTTCCTAAGTGATAAATCATTCAAGAAACTACCAAGAATCACTTACACCCTATCAAGAACTACCCTACACCCCTCGGTTGCACTTAAAATCTACCAAAATATCAGATTTTCAAGCTCCCCTAAGCCCCCTCTACCAAGTTGAGTGAAAACTTTGTTTTGAGTGAAAAATATCAAGTGTTGAAACCTTGAGTGGTAGTTGTGAGTGTTTGGTCTTTGGTTACCTTAGATCAAATATTATCATACTTCTCATCAATTTTCTCTATTTTAACTTTAGGTGGTCAATTATCCCATAAGCCACCATCTTCCATTAAGCATGTGCAATAATTGGTATCAGAGTTTAAGGTTGAGAATTTGGGATAATTTATATCTCCTCTTTTCCTTCTTTACCCCGTCTAGGCCCAAACACTTCACAAAACATTATCTAGCCACCCACCATAATTTTCAAGTCCAAGTTAGCCTCTCCTAACCAAACGCATCATATTTCTCTATTGATTTCTTCTTCAAACTCAAGCAACTATGGGTGATGAAAAAATCCCAAGAGGCTTGAGCCTTGAAGAGGTACAAAACTTGAGAAGAGACCGAGCCATTGAAAACCTCCAAAATGACATGAGAAGAGTTCTTGGCATTTTGGAGAATCTCATGCAAAACCATAACACTCCATGCCCAAATACTTCCCTATGGCCAAGAAGAAGAACCCATTTTCACCAACATGAGGTGGTCAGATCTAGCACAATTGATGATGCTAGTGATAGATGAGATTTATTGATTATTTTCATGTCTAAAAGTATCATTTATCCCTCATTAATTCTATTAGATTTAATCTTTTCATCGAGTTTTCCTCCTTTGAATAAATTTTATAGGAAAGAAAAAAATTAAAGAAATTCAAGGAGAAATCAATGAAAAGAAGAAATCAAGTAGAGAACACATCAAGAAATGTTGAATCAAGGAGAGAAAAGTTGGAAAGGGAACAAATATATCAAGAGAAGCTAAGCTGAAACTTTCAAAGGAATTGAGTGGAAAGATCAAAAACACGGGGTCCCGTGTTTCATAAAACACGGACCGTGTTATTTATCCCGGGTATCGATCTTTAAATCCTTGTCAGCAGAGTAGTTGGAGGAAAACACGGGGGTCCCATGTTTCTAAAACACGGACCGTGTTTTCATTTAAAAACGTGTAACTGTCCGCGCGACTTGTTTCTGATAAATTTTATCTGAGAAAAGAGTTCGGGATAGAAGGGAAGAATCGAAAAAACATTTGGAATGAATTTTTCTTCCTTTATTCCTTTAGAACATACATGTAATGCACAATTCCAACTTTTGATCTTCTTGAATTCTATTGATGATTTGACATTCTACAATTCAATTGATAAGTTTCTTCTATTCCTTTGTAAATTTTAGTATCTTCATTTTTGCTGAATCTAAGTTGTTTTTCTGTAAGTTTATTTGTGTTCACTACATTATTATCTAATTTTTGCAAGACTAGAATTTGTGAATGCATTGTTGTTATCAATTTCCAAAACCTTTGTGTAATTGTATGAATTGTGAATATGCAGAAATTTGAGTAATTAGAACAGGGTAGGATGAATTGAGGATGGAATTATAACCTAATTACCATTTTATACTTTAAATGTTTGATTCTAGATGAGGTTTAATTGAATTAATGGATTGAATTGAATGATTCCATATCATAGATTAAGATTCTTGAACTAATTAGATTGATCACCTATTTGGTTTAGAACTTGATCTTTGCTAAGACAATGAAATTAACCCGTAGTTGTTAATTAAACTTGTCTATAGTAGCAAAAAGATTAATTATTAATCTTATCCATTAATTCATGCAATTGCATGATCCGAGCTTTTGTGATTATGATTGTAGTTGGCTGCTTCCCGTTCATAATGTTACCATTAATTGAATCTAGTGTTCTTAACCTAGATTATTAAATGGGTACAAAAATAAATTGAGAGCATATTCAGTTTATTAAGGTTAAGAGGAAGTATGAGAATTTGTTATCATGAGTTTCCTAAGTCAACATTAAATTGTTTAGAATCATTCTTCTTATTTGAATGTATGAAATTTTAATTCCATCAACAATTCATTCCTCCCCTAATTGTCAATTGGTGATCAAGATTTAGTATAATCGAATTTAGTATAAGAATCAATGAAATTGTATAAACGGGGTTATAACATCAATAGCAAAATTAGTGATTAAAACATCATTCCTTGTGGGTTCGACTCCTTCTTGCCATATACTACGTATTTGGGAATTAGGATTTATTTATTAAATTTTTTGTGCATACGACAGTGCATCAGCTAGCGATTCCAAATCCTCACCAAGTGATTCCCCATGTGATAGAAGGAGGAGACATGAAAGGAGAGATCATTTTCGTGACATCAAAGCCGAAGTGCCCGAGTTTGATGATCACTTAATCCAGAAGATTTCCTAGAGTGGGAGTTGAGGTGCTCTAGGATGTTTGAAGCAAAAGGCTATAATGATGCGAAGAGCTTTAGGATTGCAATCCTTAAGCTCAAGGGACATGCCTCCCTATGGTGAGAAAGCCTTACTCACCAAAGGAGAAAGAAGGGGAAGTCTAAGGTGAAATCTTGGTCGAAGATGAAGAAGCTTTTGAGGGAAAGGTTTTATAATCATCCTACACTCAAGACCTCTACAACAAGATGCCCTCCTTGAGTTAAGGTTCAATGAGTGTTGAAGAATACATCAAGGAGTTTGAGCGGTTGAAGATGAGGTTGGAGTTAGATGAGGTAGAGGAGCACACAATGTCACGTTTCCTTAGATGAGCTTTTTCATCTAGCCACTAAGGTGGAGAAGCATAAGAAGGAGAAGAGAGGTCTAAAGTTTCCTCAAGGAAGGTTCACTCCCAACACTTCCAAAGAAGCCCCTTCATCATCTAAGCCATCCCCTCCCATTCGAATTGAATGATTCCATATCATAGATTAAGACTTTTGAACGGATTAGATTGATCGCCTATTTGGTTTAGAACTTGATCTTTGCTAAGACAATGAAATTAACACGTATTTGTTAATTAATTTGTCTATAGTAGCAAGAAGATTAATTATTAATCTTATCCATTAATTCGTGCAATTGCATAATCCGAGCTTGTGTGGTTATGGTTGTAGTTGGCTGCTTCCCGTTCATAATGATACCATTAATTGAATCTAGTGTTCGTAACCTAGGTTATTAAATAGGTATAAAATAAATTGAGAGCATATTCAATTTATTAAGGTTGAGAGGAAGTATGGGAATTTGTTAATCTGAATTTCCTAAGTCAACATTAAATTGTTTAGAATCATTCTTCTTATTTGAATGTATGGCATTTTAATTCCATCATCAAGTCATTCCTCCCTTATTTGTCGATTAGTGATTAAGATTTAGTACAATTAAGTTTAGTATAAGAATCAATTAAATTGTATAAACGGGGTTATAACATCAATAGCCAAATTAGTGATTAGAACGCTATTCCTTGTGGGTTCGACTCCTTCTTGCCATATACTACGTATTTGGGATTTAGGATTTATTTATTAAATTTGTTGTGCATATGACAGTGCATCAAATTTTTGGCACCGTTGTCGGGGAATGACAATTATAATCTCTAGTTTTGTTTTTTTTTGTGGTATCTTATTTTAGTTTTTGATAAATTCTTCACGTGAACTCATCTAATATTTGATTGTGTGAAATCTTCAGGCACTCACAATTGAGATCATTTGCAATCGAGCATCAAGGACAAATTATTCCAGATATAGATCCAAAATCATCTTCTCTAATCGCAACTAGGATGAGAAGGAAATTGGAACAAGCTAGTCAGATTCCATCTCCTTTTGAAGAAAGTTCCACAAATTTGGGAGAAGACCGTATAGAGGATTTGTGTAGTACACCTTGCTACATTAATCCACCGATGGCGGATCGAACTCTCAAGGAGCTAGCTACTCCTATCTTCAACCCTAATCTTTTATGCATTAATTATCCTGCTGATAATGATACTTGTGAAATCAAACCTGGATTAATACGAGCTTTACCTATTTTTACAGGTTTTAGAGACAATAATTCCAAGGGTTCAGGTTGTTTCACCGACCCAAATAAATTTCTCAAGGAATTCCATATAGCTTGGTTTGGTATGAAACCGAATGGAGTAAGTGTAGAACAACTTAAACTCAAAGCTTTTCCTTTTGCTTTAGCTGATGCTGCTAAGGAATGGTTATATGATCTACCAGCGGGCTCAGTAAATACTTGGACTGATATGCAAAAGGTTTTCCTTGAAAAATATTTTCCTTCATCAAGAGTAACTAATATAAGAAAGGAAATATGTGGTATTAGGCAAGATGGAGGAGAATCTTTACATGAATATTGGGAACGTTTCAAGAAATTGTGTGGTAGTTGTCCTAATCATCAAATTAGTGAACAATTATTAATACAATATTTTTACGAAGGTTTATCTTGTATGGATCGCAATATGATAGATGCTGCTAGTGGTGGTGCTTTGGTTGATAAAACACCTATCGAGGATAAAAGGTTAATTGCTAATATGGCATCTAACTCTCAATATTGTAATAGGGGTAATACTTCTATTTCTCAACAGGTTAAAGAAACCAATATTGCTGAATTAAAAACGCAAGTATCCAATTTGATACCTCTTGTGGAAAGAGTTGTAGGAGAAAAGATTCCTGCCAAGGTATGTGGAATTTGTTCTTTTACTGGTCATCCAACTGACATGTGCCCTACTTTGCAGGAAGAAAAACAAGTAAATGCCATTGGAGGACAACCATTACCAAAAAGGAATGATCCATTTGCTCCAACATATAATCCTGGATGGAAGGATCACCCGAATATAAGGTATGGAAACACTCAACAAAGTGGTAACTCATATTTCCGACCACGGGTGTATCAAAATAACAAGGAGCAAACCCACCTCCTGGGTTTTTCCAAATTCCACCAAATCATCAAAGACCACCATTTCAACCAATGCCTCCACCGCAAATTCCACAACAATCGGGAGGTATGCCTTTGGAAGACTTGGTGAAATCTTTGGCTACCAATACATTACAATTCCAACAAGAGACCGGAAATGGTATTAAGAATTTGGAAAATCAAGTGAGTCAACTAGAAGATTCCCTTGGAAAAATGCAAGCACAAGGCTCTTCAAAATTTCCTAGCCAGACTGAAAGAAATCCTAAGGAAAATGCTAGTGCTATCACAACTCGCAGTGGAAAACAATTGTCAGATCTAAGAAAAGTGAGTGAAGAAGATGACACAAGTAAAGAGACAGATGAAACAATGGCCGAAGAAGAAATAAATGAAGATTCACAACAAATGATGAAGAGTAAGTCACATTCTCCTATAAAAATTCCTGCTCCTTTTCCTAGCAGGTTGGCCAAAAACAAGAAGGTAAATCATGACAAGGAGATATTTGACATATTCAAGAAGGTAGAAGTTAACCTTCCTCTCATTGATGCGATCAAACAAGTACCCAGGTATGCAAAATTCCTTAAGAATTTGTGTACTAACAAAAGGAAACTTAATGAGAATGAGAAGGTAAGTGTGGGAGAAAATGTATCAGCAATATTGCAAAGAAAGCTTCCACCAAAGTGCAAAGATCCAGGTATTTTCACTATACCTTGCAAAATTGGAAACACGAGGTATGAAAAATGCATGCTTGACTTAGGTGCTTCAATAAATGTCATGCCTTTATCTATCTTTAACACCCTAAGTCTAGGTCCTTTAAAGGAAACTCGTGTTGTTATCCAATTGGCTGATAGATCTAACACATATCTTGAAGGGGTTATTGAAGATGTCTTAGTTCAGGTTAATGAGTTGGTTTTTCCTGCAGATTTTTATGTGTTAGATATGCAAGATAATGGTTTAGTTAAATCCTCTCCTATATTGTTAAGGAGACCATTCCTGTAAACTTCAAAAACAAAAATTGATGTCCACAATGGAGTGTTAACCATGGAATTTGACGGTAAGTTTTTAAGTTTAACATATATGATTCCATGAAATATCCTGCAGATGGTGAAGAGGTATCTATGATTGATGTCATTGAGAATTTAACTGAAATGGTGTACCAACTTTCGTCAACTAATCCTTTGGAAATAACTTTGACACAAGGCATAACAACTGAAAAATTGGAAGAATTGAGCAAATTGTATGACGTTGATGAAGAAATCAAGGAGGTAGTGGCCGCTTTGGGAACATGTCCGAGTAGAATTGGAAAATTTGTGGATTTGCCATTGATAGTGGATAGACCTATACCTTCCATAGAACAACCACCTGAAGTGGAGTTGAAGCCTTTACCTGACCATCTCAAATATGCATTCTTAGGAGATAAGAATACCCTTCCGGTTATCATATCTAGTGAACTAACATCTCAACAAGAAGAAAACTGGTAAATGTGTTGAAGAAATACAAATCAGCTTTGGGATGGACAGTTGCTGATATTAAGGGTATTAGTCCTTCAGTTTGTATGCATCGGATTTTAATGGAAGAAGATGTGAAGCCAAGTAGACAAGTACAATGTAGGTTGAATCCGATAATGATGGAGGTTGGGAAGAAAGAGGTTTTAAAATTGCTAAGTGTAGGAGTCATATACCCAATTTCTGATAGTAGTTGGGTAAGTCCGTTTCAGGTTGTCCCAAAGAAAACAGGAATAATAGTAGTGGAGAATGATAAAGGAGAGATGGTTCCTACTAGAGTTCAAAATGGTTGGAGGGTATGTGTTGATTATAGAAAGCTGAACTCCATGACTAGGAAAGATCATTTTCCTTTACCATTTATGGATCAAATGTTAGAACGGCTAGCGGGTCATGCTTATTATTGTTTTCTTGATGGTTATTCTGGATATGTGCAGGTTCCCATAGCTCCAGAAGATCAAGAGAAAACCACATTTACATGTCCCTACGGTACGTTTGCGTATCGACGTATGCCATTTGGATTGTGTAACGCTCCAGCTACATTTCAAAGGTGTATGGTAAGTATATTTTCCGAATATCTGGAGAAAATTATCGAGGTATTCATGGATGATTTCAGTATTCATGGAGATACTTTTGAAGAATTTCTAGGTAATTTGACCCTTATCTTGAAAAGGTGTTTGGAAACAAATCTTGTACTAAACTCTAAAAAATGCCATTTTATGGTCCAACAAGGAATAGTTTTGGGACATGTTATTTCAGCCAAAGGAATTGAAGTAGATAAAGCAAAAATTGATCTTATTTCTTCATTACCTTATCCATCAACTGTCAAAGATGTGCGATCATTTTTAGGGCATGCTGGGTTTTACCGCCGATTTATCAAGGATTTTTCTAAAATAGCCCAACCATTATGCAAGCTTCTTCCAAAAGAAAAGGAATTTCAATTTGATGACGCATGCCAGAAATCATTTGACTATTTAAAGGATAAATTGATAAGTGCACCCATTCTCAACCACCTGATTGGAATTTCCCATTTGAATTGATGTGTGATGCATCTAACTTTGTTGTTGGTGCGGTGTTAGGTCAACGAATCGGGAAAGAGCCACACGTGATATATTATGCCTCACGCACATTGAATGAAGCTCAGCTTAACTATACAACTACCGAAAAGGAGCTTCTTGCTATTGTCTTTGCTTTGGATAAATTTCGTTCTTATCTGTTAGGAAATGAAATAATTGTATATTCTGATCATGCAGCGTTGAAATATTTGTTAGCAAAGAAAGAGGCAAAACCACGACTGATTAGATGGATTCTTCTACTCCAAGAATTCAATATATGCATTAAAGATAAGAAAGGAACCAAAAACGGAGTAGCAGATCATCTCAGTCGGTTAATCAGAGAAGTTGAAGTTGAAGTACCCATCAATGAAGCATTTCCGGACGAGCAACTTCATGTCATTGGGAATGAGATACCATGGTATGCTGACATGGTAAATTTTCTAGTAGCTAAGGTATTTCCCTCACACTTTACAAAAGCACAGAAAGATAGAATGAAAAGTCAGGCAAAATATTTTGTATGGGACGATCCATATTTGTGGAAACAATGTGCCCATCAAATCATTAGAAGATGTATTCCTGATAGTGAGGTTTTATCTATTTTACACTTTTATCACAGTTATGCTTGTGGGGGACACTTTGGTCCCAAACGAACAGCTTATAAAGTTTTAGAGAGTGGATTCTTTTGGCCTACATTGTTTAGGGATGCTCAGGAATTTTGTAAGACGTGTGAAAACTGTCAAAAGACTGGCGGATTAGGTCCTAGAAATGAAATGCCACAAACTCCTATCATAGCATGCGAAATCTTTGATGTTTGGGGTATGGATTTTATGGGACCCTTTCCATCTTCTTTTGGATTCAAATACATTCTTGTTGATGTTGATTATGTATCAAAATGGGTGGAGGCTAAGGCCACCCGTACTGATGATGCTAAGGTTGTTGCAGAATTTCTTCGAACTAACATTTTTGCAAGGTTTGGCGTACCAAGAGCCATCATTAACGACAAAGGTTCACACTTCTGCAACAGAACCATAGAAGCTCTATTAAAGAAATACCATGTGACACATCGAATATCTACAGCATATCATCCAAAAACCAATGGTTAGGCTGAGGTATCCAACCGGGAAATCAAATCAATCTTGGAAAAAATGGTGAAACCAACAAGAAAGGATTGGAGCTTACATCTTAATGATGCTCTCTGGGCTTATCGTACAGCTTTCAAGACTCCAATTGGTATGTCTCCATATCTTCTGGTGTACGGTAAGCCTTGTCATCTACCAGTTGAGTTAGAACATAAAGCTTTCTAGGCCGTAAAGAAGTGTAAGATGGAATTAATTGAAGTTGGAAGACATAGGCGACTCCAACTACAAGAATTGGAAGAAATCAGAAATGATGCTTTTGAAACTGCATTGAGATATAAAGATAGAACTAAGGCAGTTCATGATAAGTTCATTCTTAGAAAGAGTTTTGAAATTGGTCAAAAAGTTTTATTATATCATTCTCGATTGAAGTTGTTTCTAGGAAAATTGAGGTCGAGATGGATCGGCCCGTTTGTTGTGACTAATGTGTTTTCTCATGGTGCAGTTGAAATTAAGAGTGAGAAAACAGGAAAGATGTGGAAGGTCAATGAACACCGCCTCAAACCTTACTACGAAGGACATCAAGTGCACAATTTGGAAGTGGTTGATCTTACCACTCCCAATTATGAGGACTTAATGACTCACATTTGGTCACTTGGGAAACACCCAAGTGTTGTATATAAGTTTTCTATATCTCGTACTTTTCTTTTTACATATTTGGTATAAATTTGAATGTACATAATATGTATATGTGTTAAAAAAAACACGGGGGGCCGTATTTGTGAACACGGTCCGTGCTTTTCTCTCTGCTGGAAAATTTCAGAATTCCAGAGAGCTACAAAATTAACACGGGGGGTCCGTATTTTGAAACACGGCCCGTGTTTCTTCCTCTGCAAAAAATTTCAGAATTCCAGAGAGCTCCAAAATTAACACGGGGGGTCTGTATTTCTAAACACGGCCCATGTTTCTTTCTCTGCAGAAAAATTCAAAATTCTAGAGAGCTCCAATATTAACACGGGGGGTCCGTATTTTGAAACACGGCCCGTGTTTCTTCCTCTACAGAAAAATTTCAGAATTCCAGATAGTTAGAAAAATAACACGGGGGGTCCGTATTTCTAAACACGGCCCATGTTTCCTTCTCAATCAGCAACATAACGCTTATCAATTAACACGGGGGTACCGTATTTCTGAAATACGGTCTGTGTTTCCTTCCAGTTTCCTTTTTCTCCCCCGTGTTTTTAGATCTGAAAAAACACGACCCTTTCGTTCTCTTCTCTGCGTGTTTTCGCAGCTCTTCTCTGCGTGTCTTCTCCTTCGAAATCCTCTAATCTCTCATTAAAAACTTCAAATCTTACCAAATCCTACTCCATAAACCTTCCATTTTCTTTCTCCACCATTAATTTCTTCTTCTCCGCAGACTTTTGTGTCATTCCACTGCAGAAACCGGCAGTGCCCTTCTTCTCGAACCCTAATTTGAATTCAAGCATAAACCCTTCCATATTCTGGAAATTGCATTAGGGTTTTCGTGGTAACTGTCATTCCAATAGTCTTCCTCTGATTTCTGCATTGTTATAACCTACTGTCACACAATCGAGGTACGTTTTTCCCCATCATGCAGAAATATTGTCTCGGTTTCATTGTTTTACTTAATTGATGCCGATACGAAGAGTTTCAACATTGGGTGATTTTATTCCATAACTTGCATGATTATTGATTGGGATAAATAATATGGTTAGGGCATATGTATACATTCAATGAATATTGTTATAGTTATCATTGCAGCCTAATCATATGCTCTAAGAGCAACATTTTGTTTGCTGAAATTTCAAGTTAAGACATTGTTTCTTATCATCCAATTGATAATTTTTATGTAGATGGCACCGAAAAAGAAGCAGCGTGCTGAAGGCGAATCCTCAAGGTCCCGATCATAGCGAGACAATGACGTAATCGACCCAACGATTTAGGTATAATTTTTACCACACCCGAACAACAACAAAGGTACGATTACTTGTCTCAAAGGCGTATTATTGGCACTCGATATCTGGATGATGGCTATTTGCATACATTAGGTATTCATAATCAAGTCATGCGCATGCTTGAAACTATAGGCTTGCAAAACTTTGTCTATTGTACGAATCATACCTATAGGCGCTTGACTTTAGAATTTTTGAGTACTTTTGAACTGTGTGCTGAAGTTGGTGACATTGGTGATACTAAAAATAATCAAGGGTATGTTTCTTTTCGCCTTTTTAATGAAGATAGGCAATTAGCAGTGTATGAACTTGCCCACATTTTCATGTTGCCTTCATAGGGATTCAGATTCATTTTACCCTGGTTCTATGCCAACAATTTTTTCGCTAAAATAGGTGATATAGTGAATATGCCTACTCCCGATACCTTCTGCATTTCTGAAGCCAAATCCTCTAGGATTTTTAATTTAGTTTTCCGATACATTCAAAGGCTTTTGGCTACTACCATCTTTGGGAGGGGAGATAGTACCGGGGTAGTTCGTTCAATTGAACTTTTCTTTCTCTACTCTATGCTTGAACACTACTCTGTTGATACTGCCTATTTTATTGCAAAACAATTTCAAAGGGTCGGTAATTCCAAACATGGAGACATTGTTATCGGTGGTTTATTTACCACCATCTGTGTAAGTTTGGACATACCCCTTCCTGAAGATATACCCATTGAGGTCATGAGCACCCGCATTGATATCAAACATTGTCGCCTTACGCATCTTATTGAGCGTAGGAATAATGCGTGGTACCTTTCTTATCAGGGGCGTGTTTTCTTTCCTCTTCCTAACCCAACCAAAACTGACCCTTTAAACCTATTGAACTGGCAGCCTAGTGAGGATGATGATAACCCTGCCCTATTAGCCATCGAACATCCTATTCCGTCTCATGGTGCCCATCCACCACCACCACCACCCCGATCCCAAGCCAGCTCTTCTTCCGCCTCGACTTTTGTCCCCGAATGGCATCTCCAATTTCAAAATCAAGTGTATTCCCAATTGGATTCCATTCGCCATAACCAAACTCAGATGATGGAGATGATGAAGAATCTCTATGATTTCCATCTCGCGAGCCAAGACCCACCTCCACCTCCCTCTTGAAACCTATTCTTCATCTTTCTTTTGCATTTGTTCATTAGGGACAATGAACATAATAAGTAAGGGGGTGCATTAGTATTCATAGGCTTGTGATTATTCTTAAGTAGAAATAGTTAGTAAATGTTATATTTGTATGCTAAGTGGTAGTTAGTTAATTTATTCCTATCTACTTTACGTACTATTTATTCCTTTGCAAAAAAAAAAAAACACACAAGAAGTATTAGATTTGAGTAATCCATATACAAAGTAAAACAAAGTATGGGACTCAATTATTTTCAAAAAGGATAATCTTATACTTATTGTATGTTTTGATCAACATCTTTTGAAACCTTAAAGATAGAAATTGAAGATGTGATAACAGTGTAGGAACGAAAGTTAGAATGGTTAGACATCAAATCATGCATTGACTAGGAATAGGATGAAATGAAATTCAAAATTGGTGGATATAACATTGTGAGCGCTTGAGCCTAACCTTTGGATACATTGCTTATCCAAAATATATTTCTCTTTTGTGTGTGTTCTCCAATGATATGTGAAACTAGAATTTGCCATTACTTCTCTTCAAGACTGCATAGAACTTTAGGATATTTGAAAATGATAAAGGCACTCTTCTTTCTTTGTTAGCTACAAGACCAAATAGCCCACCTTGAAAATTGTTATCCATTGCATAACCCTTTGAGCCTAAAGGCCTGTTCTATTGATATAACCTTTATTAACAACTAATCTCCATATGTATTTTCCTTCCTTACTCTACGACTAGTGGAGCAAAATTATTTTTTTAAGGAGAAATTTTTTTTTTGATAGATGAGATGAAACTTAAGCATGGGGGTGTGGGTATCATATATATATATATATATATATATATATATATATAAAGAATAAGAAGAAGAGAAGAGGAGAATAAATTTCATGTCTTTTTATGTTATTTGGTTGAATGGAAATGTTTGAATTTATAAAAAAAAGAAGAAGAAAAAGGGGGAAGTGAAGTAAAAGAGAAGAGGAGGAATTGTGATTTAATTGAAATAAAGAAATTGCTTCTCTAGTTGGTAGAGTCTAGCTACAGTACCAAAAATTCTATCCCACCTTAGAACCCTAGCCCCATTACAACCAAATTCAAGACCTTTTGATTCTTATATAATTTAGTTCCTTTTAGCAGTGGCGAATTGAGAATAATGGAAAACATATGGGCGATCATTATCATTTGGAGAGAATTTGAGAGTAAACACATTAGACCCAACACTAAAGAGTGAGCGTTTCCACATCCCGAAAGTAAGAATTTACCAATTTGAATTTCATTAATCTTAATCTAAATTGCATGATGAGATACTAATTATTATAATTTTCATTCCTTAACCATTTGAGCATTTGATAAGACTGTTTTTAAGGTGATTTAAGATGTGATCCAAAAAAAAAATTTATCATTGATATTTCATGATTTACAAGTATTTTTCAGTCCCAGTCCAAGTTGAACTTCGTACATGAATAATTCCAATCTAATAAATCTTGTGTTCCGTAACCTGTTTCTCTTGCGTTCCTTGATGTATTCATGTGCATGTTATGATATTGCTCGAGGACAAGCAATAATTCAAGCATGGGGGTATTTGATAGATGAGATTTATTGATTATTTTCATGTCTAAAAGTATCATTTATCCCTCATTAATTCTATTAGATTTAATCTTTTCGTCGAGTTTTCCTCCTTTGAATAAATTTTATAGGAAAGAAAAGAATTGAAGAAATTCAAGGAGAAATCAATGAAAAGAAGAATTCAAGTAGAGAACACATCAAGAAATGTTGAATCAAGGAGAGCAAAGTTGGAAAGGGAACAAATATATCAAGAGAAGCTAAGCTGAAACTTTCAAAGGAATTGAGTGGAAAGATCAAAAACACGGGTGTCCCGTGTTTCATAAACACAGACCGTGTTATTTATCATGGATATCGATCTTTAAATACTTGTCAGCAGAGCAATTGGAGGAAAACACGGGGCACCCGTGTTTCTAAAACACGGACCATGTTTTCATTTAAAACGTGTAACTGTTCGCGCGACTTGTTTCTGATAAATTTTATCTGAGAAAAGAGTTCGGGACAAAAGGAAAGAATCGAAAAAACATTTGGAATGTATTTTTCTTCCTTTATTCCTTTAGAACATACATGTAATGCACAATTCCAACTTTTTATCTTCTTGAATTCTATTGATGATTTGACATTCTACACTTCAATTGATAAGTTTCTTCTATTCCTTTGTAAATTTTAGTATCTTCGTTTTTGCTGAATCTAAGTTGTTTTTCTATAAGTTTATTTGTGTTCACTACATTATTATCTAATTGTTGCAAGAATAGAATTTGTGAATGCATTGTTGTTATCAATTTCCAAAACCTTTGTGTAATTGTATGAATTGTGAATATGCAGAAATTTGAGTAATTAGAACAGGGTAAGATGAATTGAGGATGGAATTATAACCTATTACCATTTTATACTTTAAATGTTTGATTCTAGATGAGGTTTAATTGAATTAATTGATTGAATTGAATGATTCCATATGATAGATTAAGATTCTTGAACTAATTAGATTGATCACCTATTTGGTTTAGAACTTGATCTTTGCTAAGACAATGAAATTAACCCCTAATTGTTAATTAAACTTGTCTATAGTAGCAAAAAGATTAATTATTAATCTTATCCATTAATTCGTGCAATTGCATGATCCGAGCTTTTGTGATTATGATTGTAGTTGGCTTCTTCCCGTTCATAATGTTACCATTAATTGAATATAGTGTTCTTAACCTAGATTATTAAATGGGTACAAAAATAAATTGAGAGCATATTCAGTTTATTAAGGTTAAGAGGAAGTATGGGAATTTGTTATCATGAGTTTCCTAAGTCAACATTAAATTGTTTAGAATCATTCTTCTTATTTGAATGTATGACATTTTAATTCCATCAAAAATTCATTCTTCCCCTAATTGTCAATTAATGATCAAGATTTAGTATAATCAAATTTAGTATAAGAATCAATGAAATTGTATAAACGGGGTTATAACATCAATAGCAAAATTAGTGATTAAAACGTCATTCCTTATGGGTTCGACTCCTTCTTGCCATATACTACATATTTGGGAATTAGGATTTATTTATTAAATTTGTTGTGCATACGACAGTGCATCAGCTAGCGATTCCAAATCCTCACCAAGTGATTCCCCATGTGATAGAAGGAGGAGACATGAAAGGAGAGATCATTTTCGTGACATCAAAGCCGAAGTGCCCGAGTTTGATGGATCACTTAATCCAGAAGATTTCCTAGAGTGGGAGTTGAGGTGCTCTAGGATGTTTGAAGCAAAAGGCTATAATGATGCGAAGAGCTTTAGGATTGCAATCCTTAAGCTCAAGGGACATGCCTCCCTATGGTGAGAAAGCCTTACTCACCAAAGGAGAAAGAAGGGGAAGTCTAAGGTGAAATCTTGGTCGAAGATGAAGAAGCTTTTGAGGGAAAGGTTTTTATAATCATCCTACACTCAAGACCTCTACAACAAGATGTCCTCCTTGAGGTAAGGTTCAATGAGTGTTGAAGAATACATCAAGGAGTTTGAGCGGTTGAAGATAAGGTTGGAGTTAGATGAGGTAGAGGAGCACACAATGTCACGTTTCCTTAGATGAGCTTTTTCATCTAGCCACTAAGGTGGAGAAGCATAAGAAGGAGAAGAGAGGTCCAAAGTTTCCTCAAGGAAGGTTCACTCCCAACACTTCCAAAGAAGCCCCTTCATCATCTAAGCCATCCCCTCCCATTCGAAATGTTGAAGTGAAGGATAAGGGAAAAGGTGTTAGGTTTGAACCTAACAAACCAAAGCCTGTAAGGTGCTTTAAGTGTCAAGGCCTAGGGAACTATCAAAATGAGTGTCCCAACAAAATAGTTATGACTATTTTGGACTTGGAGGAGACAGCTCATGAGGAGATAATGGAAGAGACAAAATTGGACCATGATGAGGAGGAAGAGCAAGAAGAGGCACCCCCTGATGTAGGAGAAGCTCTAATGGTGAGAAGGGTATTGCACACCAAGGAGTTCATGAAGGAGGAGACACAATGGCAGAACATATTTCAAACCAAGTGCACAATTCTTGGTAAGGTATGTTCCCTTATTATTTATGGAGGTAGTTGTGCTAAGGTACCCTCTTGCACACTTGTGGAGAAACTTAACTTGCCTACCACTCAACATGCCAAACTATATAAGCTACAATGGCTTAATAAAGGAAGCATGTTTGAAGTGACCAAGCAAGTTGTAGTCCCTTTTCCATTAGATAAACCTACGAAGATAATGTGGTATGTGATGTGGTCCCAATGGACGCTTGTCATCTATTGCTAGGAAGACCATGTCAATATGATAGGCATGTCCAACATGATGGTAGGAGGAACACTTATTATTTGAAATTTGAAAAAAAAAACATTGTACTCACACCCCTTAAGTCCTCGTTCCTTACTTTTTAGGGAGGAAATCGAAAAGAAGAAGACCTTATTCCTAGATAGCGAGGGGATAGACAAGGCACTAGCAAAGGGGAAGCTCATGTATTTTTTATTGTTGCTTGAAGATAATGAAGGAAGAGGAGGAAGTGACCCACGGGTCAAACCTTTGCTAGGGGAGTTTGGGGATGCCTTCCCAAATGATCTACTTAGTGAGCTACCCCCTTAAGTTGAATTGAGAACCAAATTGACTTGGTCCTTGGTGCTACACTCCCAAACAAGCCTGCCTATAGGTGTAATCCTAAGGAGGTTAGGGAGTTACAAAGGCAAGTTGATGATTTGTTAGAAAAAGGGTTCATCAAAGAATCCCTTAGCCCTTGTGCAATATCGGCCCTTCTGGTACCAAAGAAAGATGGGAATATGAGGATGTGTGTTGATAGTAGAGCTATCAACAACATCACCATCAAGTATAGGTATCCTATACCTAGACTTGATGACATGTTAGATTGCTTACATGGGGCTTGTGTATTTTCAAAGATTGATTTGAGGAGCGGATACTACCAAATTAGAGTAAAGGAGGGAGATGAATGGAAGACCACCTTCAAGACTATGGGAGGATTATACGAATGGATGGTGATGCCTTTTGGTCTCTCAAATGCACCCAGCACATTTATGAGGCTCATGGATGAAGTCCTTAGGCCCTTTATCTCTAAATTTTTTGTAGTATACTTTGATGAGATACTTGTATACTCCTCTAGGAGTGAAGATGATGTAAAGAATTTAAGGCTCGTGTTTTTGACCCTTAAGAATAACAAGTTGTATGGAAAGTTAGAGAAGTGTGACTTTTTTGTACCAAAATTTACCTTCCTAGGGTTTGTTGTATCTAAGGATGGTATTTCAATGGATGAGTCAAAGGTGGAGGTAATAAGGTCGTGGCCTACACCCACATCCATTACCCACGTTTGATCCTTTCATGGACTTGCCTAATTTTATAGGAGGTTCATAAAAGGATTTATCACTCTTTTGGCCCAATCACAAAGTGTCTCAAGAAGGAATAATTCAAATGGACACTTGCAGCCTAAGAAGCATTTGATGTGATCAAGCGCAAGCTAAGTGAGGCCCCCATCTTAAGGTTACTAGATTTTGCTAAAGCTTTTGAAGTTGAATGTGATGCAAGTGGAGTCAGAATTGGAGCAGTCCTACTACAAGAAGGCAAGCCAATAGCTTATTTTAGTTAGAAGCTTAATGGATCAAGATCTAACTACAACACGTATGACAAGGAGTTTTATGCTATCGTTAGGGCTCTAGATCATTGGTCTCATTATCTAAGGCCCGCACAATTTGTATTACATATCGATCATGAGTCTCTAAAGTATGTAAATGGGCAACATAAGCTCAACCCTAAGCATACTAGGTGGATAGAGTTTTTTCCATCCTTATCTTTTGTAGCAAAACACAAGAGTGACAAGACCAATGTAGTAGCTGATGCCCTCTCTAGAAGGTTTTGTATGTTGTCCCTATTAGAAGCTCAAGTCTTAGGTTTAGGATGCTTGAAGGAGCTATATAAGGAGGATGAAGACTTTGCAAGCTACCTTGAAGACCGAGACAAACTTCGAAGCCCCTATGTCATACAAGATGGATTCCTCTTCAAGATACCAAGCTTTGTAGGGTTATCATGATGTGGTTGGAAGATAAGTGTAAAGGGAGTGATTCATGCATGTCGAGGGTGAAAGTTTCTAAATAATACACCGTAATACATTAATCATTTAAAGTCGAAGATTGTTGAGCCGAGGGAAATTCCCCAGAATTATTTATCTCAAGAAATATAATTAAATGAGGATTTATAAGGAAATTAATAAATTTATGTATCTTAATTGGACTAGAAAAGATTTATGTAGGGCAAATTAATAATAATTTGTAAATATTTTTATTAAGGAAAAATTGGGCTTTTTGCTAATTAAAAAGGGATTTAAGAGAAATATTTTTAAAAAACCCTAAATTAGTCTAAAAAGAAAAATTAATATTATGTTTAATTAAATATTTTATCCTAATTACCCAAAAATATTCTAATTAACTTATTTAACCCCAAACCACTTAAAATTCCTTTTTCCTTTTTCTTTTTCTTTCCTCCTTGTTTCTTTGTTTTCCTTCTTTTCTTCTTTTCCTCATTCTTTTTCCTGCCGGATTGGGCCTGGAGTGTGGCCCAACCCGTCCTCCTTTCCTCCCTTCTCCCATGGCCCACCGCTGCTCCCTTCTGATGTGAATCTTATGAATTTATATTTAATTAATTTTGAAAATTGCTGTGAATTAATTACTTATAATTGTTTTTCTTATTTGATGAATTAATAGGAGTATAATGCAGCATATGGATTCTGTGGACTTTGGATACAGTTGCTGGGAAGTGCAGAATATGTATTGGAGTGTACAGATTATGTAATTTTTGTTAATAACTTGTAATCCCATATGATGCATTCGCCGGTCGGAATGGGCTAATGGAAATTAGGACGGTTGTATAATCCGCCACCCGGTTCTTAATTTGGACTAGATGGATTGCGGATTAATCAATCCTTAATAACCATGATTAGCTAAAGTTGTTATAGCTGATGGGAAAATTAAGCCTTAAGCTTAATTGTATTTGGGACATTTTATGTTGGGTTGAATTGGGCTGGTCGATTTATTGTGGCCCAAAGTCTTTTACTCCCGTTCTATCCAGGCTTGTATTTGTTCCGTATTGTATGTGTCGACATATATGGCCTTTTGTGTACATATAAATAGGCGAAATACTTGTAATACGAAGAACTTTTAGACAGAAATATATCGGCTGATTTCTTGAGCTTTCTCGCGACTTCTTTTCTCTCTCTCTCGGCGATTCTCTCTTTCGCTCGTCTTCTCTGATTCTGCTCTCGCTCTCACCTTGATCGATCTTGATCATTCACCTTCAAATTTCAGTTGCCATTGTATCAATTGTGCTTCTGAATCTTTGGTCTTCCTTTGGAATTTTTCCTTAGGCTGTACCGGCGAAATCGAACTTTGCACTCGATTAATCGTTCGATCCTTCATGAAACCCTAACAAGTTTCCATCACCTTCTTTCTGCTTCTTCCGATGCAGCATTTTATTCCTTATTTCCCTAAGACGCCGTGTTTTATTAAACGCCTTACGACCACAATCGAACCGGCCCTGTTTCCCCCTTTTTCCTGTCTTCCTTTTTCCCTCGACCGCCCGCTCACCTCCTTCCTTCTTCCTCCTTTCTCCTCCATTGCCAAACCTACAACCTCCACCCTCCAGAAAATGGCACCACCGGTCACATGTGTCGTGACCGGCCTTTCTCCCACCTATTCTCTTCCTCTTGACGCACACTCTAGCTTGAACTACCCCACTTCCCTTTTCTCCCCCACGATTGCCCCATTTTCTCTCACAAAGGTCGAGCACAATTTGAAATCGAGCTGGCTGATCAACACCATAACCGCCCCATTATCTCACCGGCTTTGACCTCTTGGTAACTTCTAGAACTCGAGCCTACCCTCTACCATTATAAATACCCCTCGTATGGCCTGATTTCGAGATTTTTTCCCCAAAACCCTAAGTGTAAGTCCGTGCGCCACGACAGCTTCAGACGCACCATTCTCCACCATTAGCCAACCTCTCCACCGCCTCTTCCTCCTAAACTCTTCCCCTACAACGCACTCTAAATACCTAAACCATTCGGAACCTTCGATTCTCCTCGCATGGGCCACCATAACTGTGCAAAGTTTCTTATTCCTCTCGCAAAAATTTTTCCCCCAAAACCTTAAACCACCATCCACCACCACATCTGCCACTTCTACTACCCTTTGAACCACCCAAAAACTCCTACTAATTCTCCTCCACTGACCCATAACCTTCCTTTCTTTTTCCTCCTTCCCTTTCCCTCTTTTTCTTCATTTTTTCCCCTTTTAGATCACTTTTTCGGCCATCGTCGTGCACCACCGCCGGTGCCATCCACCCCCGCCAACTCAAGGTGAATCCTAGACCTTCTTAACCCTTCCTTTCAATTTATGGAGAATTATTGTGCTTTTATCCTAATTTTTAATGTTAATTCGATTTTAATTATTATTATTATTATTATTATTATTATTATTATTATTATTATTATTATCAGCTGTAACTTAATTGGTAAATTTTGTTGGCAGGTTTGGGAGTATTCTTGAGTTAGATAAATTATTATTCTGGAATTTTAGTTATTTAATGGAATTATTACATGTTTACTATTATTATTAATAATAATATTATTAGTATAATTATTTATTTAATATTATAATTATTTAATGGGGGCTGAGGCCTTAAATTTTAATTAGATCTCGCATTATTATCATTATTTTCTATTATTAATATTATTATTGTTATTATCTTTACTAATTTAATATTCTTATAAGTATATATATTATTAACACTATTATTATTATCATTGAGTAGTAGCTTTATTATTTGGGCAGACTCCAAAGCCAACTTTATAATTTTAAGATTTATATTATTATTATTATTATTTTACTAATATTAGTATTATTAACAATATTTTATTAATTTTATCATTATTAATATTATTATTATTATTATTATTATTATTATTATTATCTTTACCAATATCATTTTGGGTTAAGGGTAGAAACCCTTATATCACCATTCATTTAAATTACAATAGTATTTTATTAGTATTTAGTAGTATTTTGTACAATCAATTATAGTATAATATTATTTTAATTAAAAACCAAGTATTAGGATAATTTAGTGAATAATAATATTTTTTAGGAGGGAATCCCATTCTAGTGTTTTTCCCATAATAGGTGAATCTAGTCAAAACCTTCAAGTGGAATAGGAGCATGCACCAAGATCGGTGACATTTTAGGTAAGGGGTGCTAAGGCCATATGTGTATTATGTGATTTTATGCTATGCATGCCATGTGCTACGAATTATAGTGTATTTCATGTGAATATTGTATAATGGTTGTTAATATCGCATGATTATGGAATTGAAGTATGTTGGTGTGAATACATTGTGGTATGAGAATTATGTGTATATTTATGTTATTATTATTGTATGGTGTAGCCTTGAGACATACATGTTAGGGTAGTAAAATAATGGTGGGAAGTGTTACAATGTGGTGTTAGGGTTTTGCATGAGATGGCATGGTGTTAGGGTTTTGCATGAAATAGTATGGTGTTGGGGTTTGCATAAAATTGCATGGAGTTAGGGTTTGCATGGGAGCTAGGGTTACAGGGAGTTAGTCATGCATGTTTGGACAAATGTTCATGAATAAAATATTTAAGACACTAATCTCTTAAAGTGGAAGATATTGAGACAGGACCAACCGATCCACCAATTCGGAATAGTGTTTAGGGTTTTTACCCTATATGTGACTGATCCACCAGTTATAATAGTGGGGGTTCCTAAGCTCAATGAACTCAAACCAGAGTTTTGCTAAAGCACTTAAAAGACACTAATCACTTACAGTGGAACACCATGCGAGTCGGGGCCAACCGATCCATTGATTAGGAATAGTGGTTAGGACGCGTAGTCCTATGTGTTTCCGATCCATCGGCTATAATAGTGGTTAGGGTATGATACCCTATGTGCCTCCGATCCACCGACTATAATAGTGGGGGCTTCCGTACTCGTATGGATTTGATAAAACGTATGGTATGAATCAACTCCTGATCAGAGATTAATTAAGTGATTGAATTGGATTATAAATGGGCCTTTTATGTATGTACCTGAATGATTGTTCGACATTGTGTTATCATGATGGTCTTTATGTTCTTTTATTCTTATGCATGATTTTATGTGCTTATGTGTTAGCCTTAGTGCTTAGTTACCTTACTCGGTACGTAGCGTACTGATCACCGGTTTCATGGGTGCTGCTCATTCCCACAAGTAGAAGGCTCGTCTGACTTATTGCAGGTAGGAGACACTTATTTTGATGCTATCGATGTCTATGGGACATCGGGAGGGGCTGAGTGATGTTTGGGCTGGATCAGTTCCTAGAGCGGTGAGGCTGTTTTCCTTTTAAAATTATGAATCATGTTATTTTTATTATGTTTGAGTTGTAGAAACAATTTTACTAACATTGTTTAGTTATTATCTGGAAAAACAATAGTTAGTACTTCGAATTATATTAGGCTTATGCGTACTCTGAATCTCGTTTTTATAAATTTGGATTATTAATGATGTTGTTGGTAATATTTTTCTTAGCCTTAGTTCTTGGTGCCAGAACGGTAGGAGCGAACCGGTCTGGTACTAAGTGTGGCAGTAACATCCCTAGAAATTTATGGTTTTAATTTACAAGTATATTGTTTTAAAAAAATGTGTAAATTTTGAGGGTGTTACACCGAGCGTAGACCGATCTACCAACGAATAATAGTGGTTAGGGTATGATGTCCTATATGTGACCAGTTCACCGATAATAATAGTGGTCACGCTTTGTACCTGTGCGTTTTCGATCCACCGGCGATAATAGTGGGGGATTCCGTGTTCAACAAAACCGAATATATTTGTGCTAAGACATGGGAAAGACACTGAGTACTTAAAGTGGAACACCATGAGAGTCGGGGCCAGACCGATCCACCGACGAATAATAGCGGTCAGGAGCTTTATGCCTTGTGCGTTTTCGGTCCACTGGCTATAATAGTGGACAGGAGCTTTATGCCCTATGTTTTCTGGTCCACCGGCAATAATAGTGGTCAGGAGCTATGTGCCCTGTATGTATCCGGTCCACCGACTATAAAAGTGGGGTTCCTGTACTCACGTGGATTTGATAAAAAGTATAGTGTGAAATGAGTTCTAATCATAGATTAATTAAATAATTAATCCAGATTATAAATGGGCCTTTATGTATCTACTCGAATGATTGTACGATATTACATTATCATGTTGGACTATATGCTTCTTTATTTCTTCTGCATTATTTATGTGATTATATGCGTTCGCCTTAGTGCACGGTTACCTTACTCAGTACGTAGCGTACTTATCACTCTTTTCATAGGTGCTGCTCATTTCCACGAGTAGTAGGCCATTTTGACTTTATGCAAGTGGGCGAGACATCAGGCGAGGCTGAGTGTTGAGCTTGTGGTTGGCTCAAAGTTCGAGAGTGTCATGGTTGTATTTACTCTTTATGTGATTTATTCTTTCTGTATTTAAATACAAAATTAGAATGTCATAACTAATGAAACTTGTATATTTTATTTTATAATTAAATATCAAATTATGCATTTTCCATAACTAACATATAAGTTAACAACTTTAGTTAATAATAAAATAAATGACAATCCAAACACACAAAAACGATAAACAAAATTGATTAAGTGGCTAAACCTAAATCATATTGTCTTACAAATAAAATAATTTTTTTTAATACTTGGACAACATGGTAACAATATGTTAAAAAAGAGTATAGAAATGGAAAAAAAAGAAAATAATTTGGGTGATGACATAGTTTGGAGAAGTCTATTGGAAATTAAGCTCCATTGATGGTATTAAATATTCAATAACATCTGAAATGTTTGCACAATAAAAAATTAATAAAATACTAAAAAGATTTATAATCGAAATGGTATCAATTATTGTAGGTTTCAATAATTAATTTATATCAATTTCTAAATTGACGAATAGAGGTTGAAAATATTTATAAAATGAATGACACGTATAATAAAGTGACAAAAAATAAAATAACAATCTTAATATTATTATATTAAACACCCCAGTAAATATTATTATATTATGCTAGTATAATTACAATTGTATTTATAATTGCAATGACTTATTATAATAAATATGATAAATATTTCAATCATAAATATTATTATTTAGATTAAGAATATCATCTTGATAATAATAATAAGTACAAAACTATTGATTATTATTATTATTAATTATTCAAACGAATATAGTAATAAATATGACAAAAAAAAACACATTATAATTTGTTAATTCAATATACCTTAGCTAAATCTGTAAGCAAAAACTAATTAAATTTTTTCAAATTTTCTCGTAATCAAAATTTAAACTTGACCTATTTTTTTTCTTGAGTTAACCTATCACACATCTTGCATAGCTAACATATCAGTTAACAACTTTCGTCAATAATGAAATGAATGAAAACCAAACACATAAAAATAACAAACCAAAGTGCTATAAAAACTAAACCTTACGATAATAATAATAATAACCATTAGATAAAGTAAAAAAATGCACAAAAATAGAAGAGAAATTGAGAAAAAGAAATCCGGTGAAGATATTGGTCAGAGAAGTTTGTCAGAAGTTGTGCTCCCTTAATGACATTAAATACTAAATAACTTATAAAAAATGTGCAATAAAAAAATTTAACATAAATGGTATCAATCATCGTATTAAGGTTTCAATATTTAATTTATATTAATTCATAAATTAATGATTAGAGGTTGAAAAAATTTATAAAATAAATGACACATTGGATAAAGTAAGAGAAATTAGAATAGCAAACTTAATTTAAATTTCACCCAAAATAAGCACCCTAATAGTTATTATTCTATTAAGATAAAACATCTCACCCTATAGCATAGGTCTAATGAGCACATTTTGTACATATTAGATTAATAACTTAAAAAACCTATCATGAGCACCCCATACCATAGGCCTAATGATTATTAAAAAAAAAACTAGTTGTTCAAATGATGACGACGATAACGATCACATAAAAGTTGTATGTGTGTGTACATACATATATATATATATATATATATATATAAAGATATACCAATATAATTATTTTAAAAGAATTAGTTGTTCATATTAAAAGTCTTACTTAGAGAATGCAAAAACTAAAAAAAGCAGAATTCATTTTTTTAAGTGTAAGAAACTAACACATGCTATAATATAAAAATCACAAATAAAACTAAAATAACATAAAGTAGTCGAAGAGATAAAATTAAATATGTGGGCAGACATGAAAAATATAGCTTCCAAAAAAGCCCGATTGACATTTTGAAAAAAAAAATATTTTTACTCTCTTGAATAAAGTGTAATAATCAATTGATTAATTTAATAATAAATAAATAAATAAATAAATAAGTAAATTTGGCTGGAGTATTCATGAGCATTAAAGTATTCATATATTCATCTAAGGACATTAAACTATTGCAAGTAGATTAATAGAAAAACCTAGATAAAAAATAATAATCAAAATAAGTGGACTAACTAATAAAACCTGAATCCAAAAAAGAGTTGTGGAATCATTTTAGGAAAACAGAGAGTAAGTTTACACACAGAGATATATGAATGACCAACCCCCAAACCAAAACTTTATCCAGACAAATAAATACCCGACCATCCATGATTCCGGTGAACATTTCCGTCACAAAAGGAGTTCTCGACCATGTATATAGGTAACTAAATGATTAAGGATGTGGGTGCATCCATACAATTTCAAACTCCAAATTTGAGTCAAAAGCTCTCCTGTCCTCCTTATCCTGAAATTTCATTCATTTCTATCAGTAGTAATGTTTGATTCCACCTATGGACCACTCCTATGCAAAGGAGCAATACAAAATAGCCATAGCCTATTAAACAAAAATTAACATAAATGACATCAATACTCATGTTAAGATTTTAATAATTAATTTATATTAATTCATAAATTAATGATAAGATGTTAAAAAATTTATAAAATAAATGACATGTATAATAAAGTAAGAGAAATTAAAATAGCAAACTTAATATATATAGCACCCTAGTAGTTATTATTATATTAAGACCATAAAATTACAATTATTTATAATTGAATTCAATTATTATAATAATTATTCCTATCAAATATATAATTATTAAAATTAAGATTTCCATAATGATAATAATATTTACAAAACTATTGATTATTACGTTTTAACATAAATATTTTTTTAAATATGAAAATAATATTTGCACTTTATCAATTAAATAAACCTAAAGTAAATTAAAAAGCCAGTGCTAATTAAATTTATATATTGTTTTCCTATTTAAAATTTAAAATTGACCTATTTTTGTCTTTTAAGTAACATATTACACATATTCCATAACTAACACATATTAGTAACCAATTTTAGATAATAGTAAAATACATAACAAACCAAACACACAAAAACAATAAATTAAAGTGATGAATAGATTAAACCTAACATATACTTGTAAAGGTATAAAATAAAAAATTTCAATAATTAGATTAAATAACAGAAAAAATGAACAAAAATATTAGAGAAATGGAGAAAAGAAAAAATAACTACTAAATGACATCAATCATCATGTCAAGGTTCCAATAATATAGTTATATTAATTCATAAATTTAAATTAGAGGTTGAAAATATTTATTAATTGATTAATACACATGATAAGAGTGAGTAAAATAAAAATAGCACCCTAATAGTTATATTAAGATTTTATAAATACAATTATAAATTCAATACAACTATAATTAGAATTTATAATATATTGAAGATAATATTACACATCACTAATAATAAAGTAGCATTAAATTAATAATAATAATAATAATAATAATAATAATAATAATAAATTATAATTTATTTTGAATAATATCACTGATAATTACCAAAGCATAATAATTATACATATCATAAATATAAAAATGATAATAATCAAAATAACTAGGAATAATTAATTTTTTTGATAGTTTAATATAAATACAATACTAAATAAAAATATTCATTAATAATTAATAATAAAATCAATAATTAATGATAAAATCAATCATTAATAATTAATAATGATATTCATTTTTTTGAGAGCTGTAATTATTCTTGATAAAATAATGACAAATTTTTAACTAATATGAATGAATAAATTACTCCTTATTATAAAAGAATAAATAATCATTATTAATAAAAAATGCTAATACCTCGTAATAGTTGATAATAAAATTTTATTATAAATAATTGATAATATGATTTCATTAATATAATATACTTATTTGGATAATAATATTTGTAATAATTAAGTAAAACCTATTCATTATTAATAATGAATGCATATAATTATTTTTAATGAAAATATTTATTACAAGTGATTAATAACATCATCATCAGAAGACAACCCTAATAAAAATAATAATTATAAATAAATATCAATAAAATAAATAAATAATAATAATATATATGTATTATTGATATCAATCTTAAGAATTTATATTTAATTAATTTTGAAAATTGCTGTGAATTATTTACCTATAATTGTTTGTCTTATTTTTTGAATAAATAGGAGTGTAATGCAGCATATGGACTCTGTGGATCTTTGGATGCAGTTGCTGGAATGTGCAGATTATGTATCTGAAGTGTGCAGATTATGTAATTTTTGTTAATTAAGTGTAATCCCATATGATGCATTCGTCGGTCGAAATTGGCTAATGGAAATTAGGTCGGTTGTATAATCCGCCACCCGGTCCTTAATTTTGGACTAGATGGATTGTGGATTAATCAATCCTTAATAGCCATGATTAACTAAAGTGTTATTTTTAGCTGATGGGAATTAAGTCTTAAACTTAATTTGTATTTGGGGCATTTTTATTTTGTGGATTAATTGGGCTGGTCGACGATTTATGTGGCCCAAAGTAATAAGCCCGTTCGGCCTTTCCGTTGTAAATCTGGCCGTGTATTCGTTGGTCTGTATTGTGTATTTGTACGTCGTTATACGGTATGTAATACGCATATAAATAGCCTGGTAAACGTGTAATAGTGGACGATTCTTTTTGACAGAATATTTTGGCTGAGTTATCGATTCTTCTCGCGACTTGTCTCTCTCTCTCTCTCGGCGATTCTCTCGCTCGCTCGTCTTCTCTGAATCTGCTCTCTTACTTTGATCGATCTTGATCATTCTTTCTTCAAATTTCAGTTGCCGTTGTACAAACTGTGCCCCTGAATCTTTGGGTCTTCCTTTGGAGTTGTTCCTTAGGCTGAACCGGCGAAATCGAACGTTGCGCTCGATTAATCTTTCGATCCTTTCGAGAAACCCTAACAGGTTTCCATCAATTGTTATTACTAATAATGATAAATACAAATAACAATGATATTGATAGATAAAAACTGAAATCTATCTTGTTAAAATTTTTTTAGCCAAGGCCAATTTGCTAGAGGTTCAGGATTCCTTACATACTTAGCCTAAAGCCATTTGAGATTAGTTTTGAAAATAAAACACTATTAGATTAGAGGTTACTCTCACACTCCCAATCAACTAGTTAGATTGTAAATAAATTATGTTTACCATTTTTTTAATACTAATTTATCTAACAAAGATGACATAGTTCTTTTTCAGCAAATGAATTACTATAATTAGCATCTCAAACACAAAAAAGCAAATTTATAAAAACCAGCTCATATAGGTTATTTTGTTTTCATAGAACCATATGTGAAATATATAATAACATAAATTGAACTTTCTCGTCATATCATAGTATGCAAATTCTTTAAAGAAAAAAAAAGAGCAGCTCAAACAAAAAGAAATAAAAAAATTTTCTACTGCCCTCCACACGTCATATCATACTTTATTCTAATTAGTAATGATATTAAATTATTTTAAATATGTACGCAAGTGTGTGTCGGTGTGTATTATTATTATTATTCATTGATCAATATTGATTTCTCAAAATTAATCAAAAAATATCATAGCAAATCTAGCCCCAACTGGCATCAATTCTATATCCTAAAAAAATATTGTCAATTCTTTAATTGCATGCCTTTCACAAGAAATTAAATGATTACAGGTTCCCAAATGTAGCATAAAATTAAAATAGGAAGCATTCTGTACCTCTTGGCATGCAACTATATAAGCTTCCAATCTAGACAGCTAGTAATCCTGGCTAGAAATAAGCAACGACTATAAAGCTCTCAGGTACCTTTCGTTTGCTGTAGATTGCATGATTGCCTCTTATCATTTTGTGTGAACTTCCACCAATGGCTTGAATGCCATGTCCATTAGAACAAACATTAGATGGCTAGATCAATACGCTAATCAACAAATATACCAAAACTTGCCCCCAAGAACTGTCATTCTAAAGCAAAAAATCATAAAATAAATAAATAAATAAAAATGATCCTTGTAATTGTAAAATATTAGATCATAAACCAAATTCAATATTTAGATTATCAAGGTTTGGAAGTGCACTATTCAAAGGGGTTATCTTAGTTGCTCTACTAAGAAGAATATAGGATCATCGATGTTTTGTGAATGTAGATTTCCATGATATTTCAAAGCCAGCCAGCTCCTATTGGAAATAGTATTTATGAATCCTATCATTTCAAATTTGAAACAAGCTTGAACTTCCCAAGTAGATGCAATAAAAGCTAAAATTATAAACACCACCATAGTAGTTAAAGTAGTATATTTTAGGTGGAACTAGTACTGCACCCAGATATTTATTATTGTATCATTCAATTTTAATAATTTGAGCATATCAACGAAAATCTTTCTAATATGACATTAACATTACAGCCAAATATAGTAGTGGTTTAAAGTATAATTAAATAATTATTACCCTAGCTATTGAAATCTAACATATTAATTATTAATAATATTAGGATAAGCCTAATTACAAAAATATACGAGTAATTAATAAAAAATAGAAAATTATTGAGCATTAAAAAACACAATATATTAACATTATTACTTAATGTTAAATATGTTGCAACGCCTCTTCTAGAGAGAAAGAGACACGTAAGAGTAAGAATATAATTCCGTTAAATATTATTTTTTATAACCAAAAATAGTTTTTAGCATACATAATATTCTATAGGCATCGAGAGTAATTAGTTGATAATTATAAGTTACTAAAAACACTAATATGTTAAAAAATGGAAATCATTATTATTTTAAAATTGATAATAACCATAAATGTTAATGATTATATTAATGGTATGATTATGGAAAGTACTTTAATTATTGAATATGCACTCCCATATAAATTATTTAATTAAGTCCTTTCAAACCCTAATTACAAACCCTTTAGTATTCATTCTCCCATATAAATTATTCCACACAACTTATATTATATCATCTCCAAATCTCATCGTTATTATCATACCCAAAATGCTCGATCTAATTCCCATACATATACTTTAATAATCTCATCCCAATATATTACTCACAGAATATCCAAAACCTAAATTCCACATATTTGTCATAACACATCCCATGAAATTCACATGATTACCAATATTTATAGATAACCTCATAAGGTCAAACATTAACAACGTATTAAAAAATATTTATAATCTCTAAATCTTATACATGAAATAATGGTATTATCATTATAAGATAGTTTGCCCCCAATTATCCATTAAATCATTTAAGGAATCCAAACCACAATAATATTTCCAAGAATTTATCATGCTATTATTATCATATTTTAATCCACCTAATACATAAAATACCAAAATTTCTTTATTATCCCTTAATGACCAAATTACCCTCAAGCACAAATAATAATCTGTATTTTATAAAATCTTGTACCTTCCACACATATTATTTTTCAAGACCACAATTTATCATTATACCTCATGATAATTATTAAATCTATTTATTTAAACTCATTTAACCCATATTTCATATCATAAGATAACATAATGATGAGTTCATATTTTGACACATTTTATACCCTTATAATCTTAGTTTTTGGTAGTTTATTTAGCTAATATAGGGAAATAATTATTGTTTTATGCTTAAGTGGTAAAAATTGCATAAATTTTATTATTTGAGCTAAAATGATATAAATTAAGTAAATATAGAATAAAATAATATTTATTAATTTTTATTAATTTTATTTTACAGGTTTTATTTTAAAATTAAAAAAGAAAGAAAAAAAAGATCTTTGGACCAACGGCCGAAGACCCAAAGGCCTGGAATAAGCAAAACTAAGCTATGCAAGCCTTGACGCACAACTTAGCACGGAAGAGAGATGCAGCCGAAGAAAAGTCAGCAGGGCTGACGTGGAGAGCTTCGGTGATGGAAAAGAAAAGTAAGACGAGGGCTGACGTGGACGGATAACAAAAATTTTGAAAAGCACAAGAGCCGCAGGTCGAGGGAGTGCATTGTGTGGGAGAGACGAGGCTGCATGATAATAAATAAGAGGAGTGCGGTCGAGAGAAAATTAGAGACGCAGGGCATTAATTAGTGTGGCAGAGCCGTAGAGACCAGAAGCAGCCTTCAGCATGGAGATCGAGGCCAAACGAAGAGCACTCAGCGCGGCAGGGCCTCCGTCAGCCGACAGCCGTCAGGCGGAAAAAGAAAAAAGAAAAAGAATTGTGCACTGAAATAAAGGCAGCGCCGAGTAGGAATTAAAATAGAGGAAGAGTTTAATACCGGTAGAATTTATTTCAAATAAAATTATTTTTTATCTAAATAAATTCTTGATCTTTTATTCAAAATTAATTCCGGTTATTTCTTTCTCTTATTTTTAATTTATATTTTAGATATATATTTCTGTGTAATTAATTCTTTAATTATGGTTGGCTGAATATTTATTGTTAGGGAATGAATTGAAACCCTGGATTAAGATTTGAATTATAATTTTATTTTCTTGGTTTCGTGAGATTTTTTCTTGACTCTATGTTAATTGCTATCGTTTATATGTATGATTCTGTCAAGTATAGTTTATTTGGTGCATGCCTTGTTCTGGTACCTCATAAGTGACAGTATGTAGGATTATATTTTTGCTAGGTGGCCATCTAAATATACTAGAATTTATATGTATAAATTGCAGCTAGGTTAGATAACAATTCACCTAATCATTTTGTGATTCTAGCCGAAGTGGTAAAACGTTTCGATACGTGTGGGTCAAGGAAAGGAAATACAGCTAGACATGATTTTTGTACTTGTTTGGATATTTAGATTGACACCCTTCCACTTACACTTAATGCATTAAATCTAGTTAAATATAGGATCCGCTTGTTGCTGCTATACTGCTAGTATTTAATAGGGTTAATATTGGCGCTTTGTCATATTAATTAATTAAGGGAAGTAATATAAGGTGTATGGACGTGCTTTTGGTGTGCAACTTGGTCGATCTCATTCTCATGATTAATAAATGAATTAGAAATAAATATTATATTACGACCTAATCTAGTGGTGGATTTTTATTTCCCTAACATATTTCTCATATATGCAGTTTCCTATTATTTTCATTATTTTTAGTATTTTTCTTATTTATTTATTTTAGGTTATTTAGGATTTTTATTTTTAGTTTTAGTTTTATTTCCAAGCCAGTTAATTAGAGGTGAGCCCTCTCAATCCCCGGCCTAGAACAATACCCTATTTACCAGTGCTACAATTGACAACAAGAGGGTTTAAATTGCGTGCCGGCTAAGGTCGCACCAATTTTTGGCGTCGTTGCCGGGGATTGATAACTTTGCCTATATTATAATAGCAAGGTTTCTTAGTTTGTTTTTATTTATATATATATAATTTTTTAGTTCTTTTTAGTGCGGTTTACTCGGTTAAAGTGTTTTTCTTATTTCAGGTATCCACTGGTGAATGCACACGAGAAGAAAAGCACAAGGAGAGTTGATACCAATGAATCTTGAGATAGAAAACTTCATTCTAGAGATTAGAAAGTCAAGCGTTTCTGGTTCTCCATCATCATCAACAGGTTCTATCTATTTCACTCAAATGGAAGGTATTAGAAGTTTACGGGAACTAGCAGCCCATAACATAGCTGAAGTTGTACCTACATGCATAGGCTATCCTGAACCAGCTGAAGGGAAAGAAAGGGATTTCGAGTTAAAGTCCAGCCTACTTCATCGTCTTCCAACATTCCATGGTCTCCCAAGTGAAGATCCAAATAAATTGTTAAAGGAATTTCAATTTGTGTGTGTCTCCATGTGCCCCAAAGAGGCAGATCTTCAAATCTTGAAGCTCAAGGAATTTCCATTTGCCTTGATGGATGGCGCGAAAGACTGGCTTTATGAGTTATCAATAGGATAGATATACTCATGGGATAACTTAGCAAGTGCTTTCTTAGATAAATATTTTCCAGCATCACGTGTCACGGTACTCAGAAAGAGGATCACCGGGATCCAACAAGAGCCTGACGAATCATTTCATGCATACTACAATAGATATATGGCTTTGCTTTCACAATGCCCACAACACGGGATGAGGGAAGAGAATCTATTGCAATATTTCTATGAGGGTCTCACTCCACTTGAAAGGAATATGTTGGATGCAGCAAGTGGTGGTTCGTTTATGGACAAAGATCCTATTTCAGCACAAGCGCTATTGAAAAATCGAGCCTCCACTGCACAACAATATGATGGTCTTTCTATTCGTGAAAAAGTAAATGAGGTGAGAGTAAATCAATTTGATGATAGACTTCACCAACTCACTAATCTTGTTTCACAGATTGCATCAGCTACTGGAATTTTTACCACATGCGGAGTGTGTTTAGTAATAGGACATCCAAGTGAGAAATGTCCATAGATAAGAGGAGGAGAGGACAATGAACAAGTTAATGCTATCGGATTTTCAAATACTTACCATCCAGGTATGCGTAACCATCCAAATTTTCATTGGAAAGATAATAATAATGTTCTTAATCCTCCAAGTTTCAACCAAGTAGCACTAGGTTTTTATCAAAAACAGCAAGGAGGATCCTCTCAGACTAATGACAAATATGATAAGATGCTTGAAGCACTGACAAATAGTCAAAAATAGCTGGCAGACGGACAAAATCAACTTATACAAAGCCAATTGTCCATGAATAAGAGAGTGTCAGATATAGAGCGTCAGATGGGAGAAGTAGTAACCAAGCTCAACCAAATACATGATCTTGGGAAACTACCAAGCAATACCATACCAAATCCAAAGGGCAGCCTTGAATCGGCTAATGCGGTAGTAACCAGAAGTGGTAAAATATGTGAGAATGCTCCAAATAAGTCTAAAGAGGTCTTAGAGCAATTGGAAGAAGATCCCACTACAAAAGAGGCGGAGAGTGTGAAGAAACAAGAAAATAAAAGCGAAAACCGACAAACGAGTGATGTAACAGCAAATGAACTGAAATTTGAAAGATCTAGGAATAGTAAATCCTCTACCATTCCTAATAACGTTATAACTAATCCTATTTCTGCAGCTCCTTTTCCTAGCAGGTTATCCAAATCAAAGAAAGATGAGAGTGATCAAGCAATTTTGGATACATTTAAGAAGGTGCAAATAAACATTCCACTCCTAGAGGCTATCAAACAAGTGCCTAAATATGCAAAATTCTTAAAGGAGTTGTGCACCACGAGGAAAAGATTACGGGAAAAGGAAGTAGTGAGGATGAGTGAGCAATTGTCTACGGTGATACAAAGGAAGCTACCTCCAAAATGCAAGGATCATGGAAGTTTTACAATTTCATGTGTAATTGGTAACAATAAGTTTGAAAATGCCATGCTAGACCTAGGTGCATCTATTAATGTTATGTCATATTCTATTTATGCATCTTTAGGTTTAGGAGAGCTTAAGAAAGATAATGTGATCATTCAACTTGCTGATCGTTCTAACGCATTCCCTAAGGGGCTTGTAGAAGATGTCCTTGTGCAGGTTGATACACTTATTTTCCCAGCAGACTTTTATGTGTTGGATATGGATGATAGAATCTCAAGTCCAATGCCATTGCTATTGGAAAGACCTTTCATGAGAACTGCTCGCACAAAAATAGATGTTCATACTGGTTCTCTTACCATGGAATTTGATGGGGAAGTCATAAGTTTCAATATTTTCAATACTATGAGATACCCGATGGATGATCATTCTTGTTTTACTATTGACACTATCGATTTTTTCGTACAGGATTATTTTGAGGAGGTCAAGGAGGACCCATTAGATATCACTCTTGTGAAAAGTTTAGGATTGGATAAAAAGGGGGAAATGATTCCATTGGAGGAAATAGAAGCAATACTTTAACCACATCTTGTGAATGTTGTAGCTCACATGGAGGCAAACCCTCCATATCGGTATCAATCCCCTCCTTTTTCAATTCCCTTATCAACTAACAAGCCCATACCTTCGGTGATTCAGGCCCCCATTTTAGAACTCAAGCCATTACCGGATCACTTGAAGTATGCTTACCTAGGAGATAATGATACCCTTCTTGTGATCATATCTTCAAAGTTAACAAAGGAAGAAGAGAGGACGCTTTTAGGAGTTCTCAAGATTCACAAGACCGCTATTGGATGGACGCTAGCAGACATCAAGGGAATAAGCCCTACTATGTGTGTTCATCACATACTTCTTGAGGAGGGAGCAAAGCCAACTAGGGAAGCTCAACGTAGGCTTAATCCTCCTATGATGGAAGTAGTGAAGAAAGAGAACATCAAGTTATTGGATTGTGAAGTTATCTACCCTATCTCAGATTCTAAATGGGTGGCACCAATACACGTGGTGCCTAAAAAATCAGGGGTTACAGTGGTGAAGAACGAGGAGAATGAATTTGTCCCTCAAAGGACAATGACGGGATACCGAGTATGCATTGATTACAGGAAACTGAATGCCACAACAAGGAAAGACCACTTCCCACTACCATTCATTGATCAAATGCTCGAGAGATTGGCTGGTCATTCCTACTATTGCTTTCTATATGGGTAATCCGGTTAGAACCAAATTCACATAGCAGAGGAGGATCAAGAGAAGACGACTTTCACATGTCCATTTGGCATATTTGCCTATCGACGCATGCCCTTCGGGCTATGCAATGCCCATGGTACATTCCAAAGATTTATGGTTAGTATTTTCTCTGACTACATTGAGAAAATTATTGAGGTTTTCATGGATGATTTTAGTGTCTTTGGTGATACTTTTGAATCTTGTCTCGAAAATTTGACTTTAATTTTAAAACGATGTGAAGAAGCTAACCTTGTGCTTAATTGGGAAAAGTGTCATTTCATAGTAACACAAGGAATTGTACTCGGTCATGTTGTATCATACAGGGGGTTAGAGGTTGATAAGGCTAAAATAGATACTGTGCGTTACTTACCCTCTCCACTTGCGTGAGAGAGGTGCGTTCTTTTCTTGGACATGCAGGTTTCTACCGCAGGTTTATAAAAGACTTCTCCAGCATTGCACAACCATTGACACGCCTCTTACAAAAGGAGGTGATATTTGAATGGAGCAAAGAATGCCAACAAGCATTTGATGAGCTAAAAAGGCTTTTGACTACTACTCCAATGATATTACTGCCAGATTGGTCCCTACCATTTGAAATTATGTGTGATGCCTCTGACTATGCAATTGGGGCAGTCTTAGGACAACGAAAAGATAAAAAGCCATACGCCATCTACTATGCTTCAAGGACTCTGAATGATGCTCAGTTGAATTACTCAACTACTGAGAAAGAACTATTGGCCGTGGTATTTGCTCTTGAGAAATTTACGTCATATTTGCTTCAAACTAAAGTTACCATATTTACTCACCACGCAGCTTTGAAGTATCTATTGTCTAAAAAAGACGCAAAGCCAAGATTGATACGATGGGTACTCTTGTTACAAGAATTTGATGTGGAAATTAAGGACAAGAGAGGTAGTGAGAACGTAGTAGCAGATCATCTGAGTCGAATGATTCAAGACGGTGAACCCATACCATTAATTGAGAACTTCCCGGATGAGCAACTTTTTGGGATATAGGTAAGTACACCATGGTTTGCCGATATAGTAAATTATTTGGTAACACATAAGTTGCCCACCGACATGCCACGTTCTATAAGAACGAAAATTAGAAAAGATGCATCCCAATATGTTTGGTATGACCCCTATTTGTGGAAATTCGGTATTGATGGTATAATTAGGAGATGTGTCCCTGATTCAAAATTTGAGCATATTCTAGCACATTGTCATACATTGCATTGTGGGGGACATTTTGGTGCTAAAAAGACTGCCTTCAAGGTCCTTGAAGCAGGTTTTTATTGGCCAACACTATTTAGCGATGCCAATGATTACTGTAGGCAATGTGATAGATGTCAGAGATCAGGTAATATTGGTCCTAGAGACCAAATGCCCTTAACTTCTATTATAGCTGTAGAAATTTTTGACGTATGGGGCATTGACTTTATGGGACCCTTTCAATCTTCTAAATGTTTCCTCTATATTCTTCTTGCAGTAGACTATGTATCAAAATGGGTGGAAGCAATTGCCACCCGGACTAACGATTCTCGTGTAGTTGCAGGGTTCCTTCAATCTCACATTTTCTCTAGGTTTGGTATGCCTAGAGTAATCATTAGTGATGGAGGATTACATTTATGCAATAGGACAATTGAAGCCTTGCTACGTAAGTATGGGGTGACACATAAAGTCTCTACACCCTACCATCCTCAAACTAGCGGGCAAGCCGAAGTTTCCAACCGAGAAATAAAGAAGATACTAGAGAGAACTGTGAGTCCAAATCGAAAGGACTGGAGCCAAAGGCTAAATGATGCTTTATGGGCTTATAGGACAACCTATAAAATGCCCATAGGCATGTCTCCCATAGGCATCTACCGGTGGAGCTTGAATACAAGGCATGGTGGGCTGTTACGAATTTGAACATGAGTATCGACTCAGCTGGAACGCATAGGAAGCTACAACTTCATGAATTAGAAGAAATAAGGGATGACGCTTTTGAAAGTGCTATGGTATAAAAAGAGAAGACAAAAGCTTTTCATAATAATATGATTCGTGGAAAGTCATTTGTTGTGGGACAAAAAGTGCTACTCTACCATTCGCGTCTTCGCTTATTTCCAAGTAAGTTGCATTCTAGATGGGTTGGTCCTTTTATTGTTACTAATGTTTTCCCTTATGGAGCAATACAAATCAAAAGCGAGAAGACGGGGAATGAGTTCAAGGTAAACGGTCACAGGCTTAAGCCTTATTATGAATCATTCATGGAGCATAACGTTGAAGAAGTGCACCTACAAGATGGACCCACACCGAACGAGTAGACCACTACAACGTCAGGCTGAAGACATAAAAACAAGCGCTGCTTGGGAGGCAACCCAATGTCATAAGGGAGTTTTCTATCCTTTAGTTATTTATTTATTTATTTATTTTGTTTTCTCCATACATTAAATTTCATGTTTCCTTAGTTGTTTACACATTAAGGATAATGTGTGATTTAAGTGTGGGGGTGCGTGTGTTTTATGTATGAAAAAAAAATTGAGAAAAAAAAAATTTCGATTATGAGTGTTTAGTGTTTTTAGAGTCGTAGGAACCCTTAACTAGTTAATGAAGAATATATCTTTGAAATCTATCGAAAAGATGATCATGAAATCGAGATAAATCAAGTGGATATTTTTTTGTGTTGATTTCGATATAGGGAATACATATCTACGTGTCTAAATGTGAATGGAGAAAGAACATGTATGATTTTCTAACCACCGACATGGCATGTTGAGATTCATCACATTCCTTAGTGAGCTTTTGAACCATATGTACCTTCTTTTTCTGAGCGAATTTACACAAAATCATCTACTATTTCTTGGCTTCAAAATTTTCTTTGTAAACCTCATATATTTGTAATTGTTTTGATCAAATTATTTGCCATAGAGCATGTAATGGACTATAGAGATTACTAGAACTTACTTTTGTACTAGTCGAAGCTTATAGTCAAAACATGCTCTGATTGAGAAAATGATAAAGGCAGCTTAGGAATTTTCCATCACATGACCAAAGAGCTTAACCTAATTTGTTTATCCATGATATACATCCTATAGAAACCCTTTTGATCCTATACATGGAACATACATTTTTTTTATTACCCACATTAAATAACCTTCGTGCCTTAATATCTTTTCCCTTGCTTAAAGCTAGTGGAAGAAAATCAAATCATTATGGATATAAAGAGTTATTGTGTATGTGTGTGTGTGAAAGAAATATATGTATTTATGCTAAGAAAGGGGATTGGTTATGTTTGGTGAAAAAAAAATATACTGAAAAAAAAATGTTAGGATTTAAGGAAGAGAGGGAGTTATGGAGACGATGTTGAGAAATTTCTATTCATGTTACATTTTATTGTGAAGGTGGAAAGGTGTATCATTAATCATTGATGTGGAGTTAAGCTTATATTTCATCTACTTATTAGACTCCACTAGCTGTTGATATTTTTAGCACCACACACCTAAAATACTCCATACCCTTTGTTACCTTAAACCCCGTTACAACCAATAAGTAAGTCCTATTTGATTCTTGAGATGAGCAGCCTTTGATCTGTTGGAGATTAGTCACAAAAGTTAAGCATATGGTTCGGTCCATTTGGAAAATATTTGGTATCTTTCATGAGGTTTTATCCACAAGAACATGAGCCTTATTTGTTTATATATGTGAGTCGTTTGTTATTTTTATCATCTTAGCTCACATACATGAGTGTTTTTATACATTTGTAGCCATGAATCTAAGAGGAAAAAAATTGAGGGCATCCATAGTGAGGATGTATCTTCATGTGACTAAGGCGTGGTAGATTTTCATCCATAATATTGATCTGTTCATACCTATCATATTTATGTGTGAACCATATGTTGAAATTGATTCTTTAAATCTCCCAATACTGAATCTTGGTTGATTGCTAATCTTGACGTTTGAAAGTAATAGATTCAGAGGAAACAAAAATGGTTAAAGGTGTTAGGTTTGATTTTATTTTATTTTATTTGTGTTTGATTTTATGGGTATATCATCTGTGAAACCCTCACGAGACCTTACTTGTCCTCGATGGGTGACCTAAGGTTTTAAAGGGCTTGTTGCACATGCTAAGTGTAATCGTGAGACCTACGAAAGTGGCTAGTTAATTTAATTTTATTTGTTTAGAGTAATAACTTGCTTGAGGACAAGCAAGAAGCTAAGTGTGGGGGTGTGATGAGTTCATATTTTGACACATTTTATACCCTTATAATCTTAGTTTTTGGTAGTTTATTTAGCTAATATAGGGAAATAATTATTGTTTTATGCTTAAGTGGTAAAAATTGCATAAATTTTATTATTTGAGCTAAAATGATATAAATTAAGTAAATTTAGAATAAAATAATATTTATTAATATTTATTAATTTTATTTTACAGGTTTTATTTTAAAATTAAAAAAAAAAAGAAAAAAAAACTTTGGACCAACGGCCGAAGGCCGAAGGCCCAAAGGCCTGGAACAAGCAAAACTAAGCTAAGCAGGCCTCGACGCACAGCTTAGCACGGAAGAGAGATGCAGCCAAATAAAATTCAGCAGGGCTAACGTGGAGAGCTGCGGTGATGGAAAAGAAAAGTAAGACGAGGGCTGACGTGGACGGACAACAAAAATTTTGAAAAGCACAAGAGCCGCAGGTCGAGGGAGTGCAATGTGCGGGAGAGAAGAGGCTGCACGATAATAAATAAGAGGAGTGCGGTCGAGAGAAAATTAGAGACGCAGGGCATTAATTAGTGCGGCAGAGCCGTAGAGACCAGGAGCAGCCTTCAGCATGGAGACCGAGGCCAAACGAAGAGCACTCAGCACGATAGGGCCTCCGTCAGCCGACAACCGTCAGCCGGAAAAAGAAAAAAGAAAAAGAATTGTGCACTGAAATAAAGGCAGCGCTGAGAAGGAATTAAAATAGAGGAAGAGTTTAATACCGGTAGAATTTATTTCAAATAAAATTAATTTTTATCTAAATAAATTCTTGATCTTTTATTCAAAATTAATTCCGGTTATTTCTTTCTCTTATTTTTAATTTATATTTTAGATATATATTTCTGTGTAATTAATTCTTTAATTATGGTTGGCTGAATATTTATTGTTAGGGAATGAATTGAAACCCTGGATTAAGATTTGAATTATAATTTTATTTTCTTTGTTTCGTGAGATTTTTTCTTAACTCTATGTTAATTGCTATCGTTTATATGTATGATTCTGTCAAGTATAGTTTATTTGGTGCATGCCTTGTTCTGGTACTTCATAAGTGACAGTATGTAGGATTATTTTCTTGCTAGGTGGCCATCTAAATATACTAGAATTTATATGTATAAATTGCAGCTAGGTTAGATAACAATTCATCTAATCGTTTTGTGATTCTAACCGAAGTGGTAAAACGTTTCGATACGTGTGGGTCAAGGAAAGGAAATACAGCTAGACATGCTTCTTGTACTTGTTTGGGTACTTAGATTAACAGCCTTCCACTTACACTTAATGCATTAAATCTAGTTAAATATAGGAGCCGCTTGTTGCTGCTATACTGCTAGTATTTAATAGGGTTAATATTGACGCTTTGTCGTATTAATTAATTAAGGGAAGTAATATAAGGTGTATGGACGTGCTTTTGGTGTGCAACTTGGTCGATCTCATTCTCACGATTAATAAATGACTTAGAAATAAATATTATATTACGACCTAATCTAGTGGTGGATTTTTATTTCCCTAACATATTTCTCATATCTGCAGTTTCCTATTATTTTCATTATTTTTATTAGTATATTTTACTTTATCTTATTTACTCCTTTTATTATTATTTTTATAAACCCCCATTAGTATTTTTCTTATTTATTTATTTTAGGTTATTTAGGATTTTTATTTTTAGTTTTAGTTTTATTTCCAAGCTAGTTAATTAGAGGTGAGTCCTCTCAATCCCCGGCGTAGAACGATACCCTATTTACCAGTGCTACAATTGACAACAAGAGGGTTTAAATTACGTGCCGGCTAAGGTCGCACCACATAACATCCTTAAGCCTTTATTTCTTACCAAAAGATATATTTCCACAATTATGACATTATTACAACAAAATCATAACATAGTGGTACCTCTCATAAATTATTATTTTCTTTAAATAACATAATATTCTTAAACTCATATTTTGTACCATAAGATATACTTCCGTAAATATGACATTGTCACAATAAAAACATAACTTAATGGTACCTCTCACGCATTCTTACTTTCTTTCAGTAACATAATATCCTTAAGCCCATATTTCATACCATAAGATATATTTCTACAAATATGACATAATGGCCCCTTTCACCCATTATTACACCCTTCCAACATAATGCACTCTATAAAAGTGAGATGAATGAGGGAAAGAAGAAGGAAAAAGGGGTGGTGGTCGGTGGCGATGGCCGGTGACGGTGTTGGGGAAGGTTGGGATAACCTTGGTGGTCAGTCCACCAACTTATGGGAGGCGAGTGGTGGTCGAGGTGGTGCACAGGCCAAAAACAAGGAAACGAGGAAGAAGAAGAATAAGAAGAAGAAGAAGAAGAAGAAGAAGAAGAAGAAGAAGAAGAAGAAGAAGAAGAAGAAGAAGAAGAAGAAGAAGAAGAAGAAGAAGAAGAAGAAGAAGAAGAAGAAGAAGAAGAAGAAGAAGAAGAAGAAAAGAGAGAGGGAAGAACAGAGAAGGAAGAGGGAGTGCTTAGGTAGTGTTTTAGACACAAAATTGTATAATGGAGGAAAGCAAAAGATAAGGGAAGAAGAGTGTTTAGTACACACACACATGTGTGTGTGAGTGAGTGTGAGCATGTGTGGTGTGAATCAGGGAAGAAGAAAAAGAATAGGGGGCGTGCGACAATGATGATGGTGAAGGGGAATTTGCAAGGTGATGATGATGATGGTTGCAGAGGATGGTGAGGAGTAGGGTAGTAGCTATAGGGTGAGAGTGGTGATGGTTGAATGTATGTGTTGTGTAAGGATAAGGGGAATAGGAGGGAGAATAGTGGCAGGGTGTGCCCATGGGTGTGCAAGTCTGCAAAGGAGGAAGAAGGAGAAAAAGAAGGATAATGGGTGAGGGTGGAGAAAGGTGATGGGTGATGGTGCAAGTGTGATATGAACTCCATCAACAACTATGATGAAACCCAATAGCAATGATGGTTTAGAACCCCAAGATTGTGAAGACAAGATTACTTGACCCTTGACCCAACACCCAACAAGATGAAAACCAAGACTACGAAGGATTGAAACGCCATATCTAGAAAACGTGAGAATCTCTCAACAATCAGGGTGATAAGTTTGGTTGTTTGAACGCCACAATATTAACTTGATTAGTTCTACAAATTCTTTTAAGAACGAAGAGGAACACAAAACCTCACAAATGTAATAATTTCTGAAAACGTTATATATCCTTATTCATTTCTTAATACCCCATATATATACTTGGAACAACCCTCCAAGAATAGGAAAAGTCACAACTAAAGCTTTAAAACACCGTCCTAGAATAGGAAAAAGAAATAACTAAAGCTAGAATAGGAAAAGTCATAACTAAAGCTTTAAAACAACACAAATAACAAAATAAACAAGTTCCCACATTTTTTAGGCCTCTTGGACTTCTAAAGGCAACCATAAATAACTAAATGACTAATTTTAATGTATTTAACATAACCATTAAGACTATGTTTTAATCCTCTTGAAACTCATCAAATTCATGCCTTTTGATGGCTAGATCATGTTGGAAATGTTTTTGCATAAATATTAGTCTCTTCAATTTCTTTGATGATGTTTGACTAATTCTTGATTATTATTTAAGCCCATCTTGATCTGTTTAGAATCCGTCCAAATCTCTTGGATTATCCCATTTAGTTCTTCCTTGAAACTTTTGGCTCTAAATCTTGTAATTGGACCACTTGAAAGCGACAAAGGGTCTTGTGAAGGATTTGCATCATGCCGAAGCGTATGATTAACAAGTCCAGCTCCTTGGTTTGCATCAAAGTGGGAGGTGCAAGATGCAACAATTTCAAGTGTGTGTAGCCTAAATTTAATGAAACGAGGAGAAGAAAGAAAGAAAACAAAAGGAGAAAGAAAAGGAAAAAGTCATTTTGGATTAGCCATAAGTAATTAGAATTAGTGGAAATTTTATCGGGTTTTGATTTTGGTTTACGAATTATAGTTTATCTGAGTCAAGGTTTCGAATTTGGTTAAAGTTTCAAGATTAAGGGATTGAGTTAAAGGTAAAAATAATATTTGTTGATATTAGAATCAAATTAGGATGTAATGACGCAGATTAGGTAAAGAAAATTTTGGGGGTATTATAATAGGAATGGATTTCATCCTAAACTACTCTTTGGTTACTAGAGAAATATTCAAGGAAAAAAATCTAAATTCTATAAACTCTATAAATACCCCTAGTGTGGGTGTTTTCGAAAATTTTTCTCCCCAAAACCCTAAGAGCTAATCTATGTGCCATCGTGACTTCAGACGAGCCATTAGCCGCCATTAGCCAACTTTGCCGCCATCTCTGCCTCCCAAAATCTTCCCTACGGCACCCTCTAGCTAACTAAGCTCTCCATCTCCTTCGATTCTTCTCATACGAGCCACCGCAGCCATGCGAAGTTCCCTGTCCATCTAACTAAATTTTTTTTTTATCCCGCAACCTTCAAGCCGCTGTTCGCCACCACATCTGCCACTTCTACTCTCTTCTGCACCACCCAAAAGCTTCTACTAATTCTCCTCCACTGAACCATAACCTTCTTTTCCCTTTTCTCCTTCTCCTCCCCTCTTTTTCTTCACCTTTCCTATTTAGCCGTACCTCTGCCGCCTCTATCGTGCACTACCGTCGGTGCCACCCATTTCCGCAGACTCAAAGTGAAACCCTAGACCCTCTCAACCCTTCTTTCCTATTTATTGTAAATTATTCTACTTTTATTCCAATTTCCAATATTTATTCGATTATTATTATTATTATTATCATCATCATCATCATTATTATTGTTGTTATTAGATGTAATATTATTGATAAATTTTATTGGCAAGATCGAGATTATTCTTGAGTTAATTAGGTGGTTAGTTTCAAATTATAAGTATTTATTTATATTATTATAAGTTTATTATCATTATTAATATTATTATTAATATTATTATTAGTATAATTATTTTATTATTATTGTTAATTATTTAAGGAGGGTCGAGAACTTAAATTTTTATTTAGTATTCACATATATGTATTTCTGTATTATTATTACTATTTTTACTAATAATAATAATAATATTATTATTATTATTATTCTTATTTTTTATTATTTTAATATTATTATAAGTATTATATGTTATTAATAATATTATTACTATTATTGAATAGTACTTTCATTATTTAGAGGTAGGGTCGAAAAACCCACCTTGTAATTTTAGGGTTTCATTATTAATATTATTATTATTATTATTTTTATTAATAATAATAATATTATTAATATATTATTATTATTATTATTATTATCATTAGTAGCATTATTTTGGTGAAGGGTAGAAACCTTTATATCACCTTTCATTTTAAATTACATTAATATTATTTTTAGAATTTTTAGTAGTATTTTATACAGCTAATTTTAGTATAGTATTATTTTAATTAAAAACCAAGTCTTAGGATAAGTTAGTAAATAACAGTACTCTTCGAAGGGAACCTTATTCTAGTATTTTTCCCGTAATAGGTGAGCCTAGTCAAAGCCCTCAATTGGTATAGGAGTGTGCTCCAAGACCGGTGACATTTTTAGGTAAGGGTGTATCTAAGGCCGTTGTGTGTAATGTGCTTTACATGCTTCACTTGCCATGTGACATGCAATATAATATGTTCTAAGCGTATTATTATATCTATTATATATGGAGTATGATGTGGTGTTGAAATATGAGATTCTTTGGCATGTATATGATATTTATAAGTTGTGCTTTTAAAAATGAATTAATGAAACCCATAAGACATGCATGTAGGTCGTGTGATGTGGTGTTATGGTATGCATGGTGATATTAGGGTTTGCATTGCGTTGTTAGGGTGGTATGGTGGTATTAGGGTTGTATGGTGCTATTAGGGTTTGCATGGTGGTATTATGTTTTACATGGTGGTATTAAGATTTTTTATGGAGGTGTTAGGTTTGCACGGGAGTTAGGGTTTGCATGGAAGTAGGGTTTTACATGGAACTAGGGTTTGCATGGAGTTAGGGTTGCATACAAGAAAAGTAATTTTTGGTAACGGATTATGTTGTTGCCAAAAATATTTTTGCCAATGATATTGAATTTTTGGCAATGACAACTCGTCGTTGCGTATCATAGCGTAGCTAAAAGCTTTTGCAACGAATTTTTGCCGTTGGCAAGAATAAAATATTTTTCCATGATAAATACGTGGCTAATTTTTTTGTTGTTGTCATAAATGATTGACATAAATGTTAAAGTATAATTACATTTCGCAATGACTTCTTTGTTGCTAATAAAATACGATCTTTTGCAACAATATTCATGTTGCGAATAATATATTATATTTTACCATAGTTTATTTGTAGCCAATACTATACAATTTTTTTGCAACAATTGTCTTGTTGCGAATAATATACTATTTTTTGTCACGGTTTTTTTGTAGCCAATAATGTACTTTTCTGCAACGAATTTTTTGTAGCCAATAATACACCATATTTTTTGCAATGACTTTCTAGTTGCCGATAATGTAATATATGTGGCAACAACTTCATTGTTGCCTATAATGTAGAATTTTTTGCAATAACTATTGTGGCTAATAATATGCTATTCCTTACAATGAATTTCCTAGTTTCCATTGCAATGATATATTATCTTTTGGAACAACTATTTTGTTGCCAATAAAATATTTGTATATATGTTATTTTTCACAACAACTTATTTGTTACCAATAATGAAAAATCTCCACAATAATATTATTTCTACTATGACTTTAAAACCTGTCATATTCATAATAACCTGTTTAAACACCTATTATATACATATATTAATCAAATAAAAATGTCAATAGCATATTTATTTGATCATCAATATAAGATGCATAATTCCTCAATTGTATATTTTTCCAATACAATTGTCAAAAAGACAAACTATTGTTCAAAATATAAAAAAATACATCACCATCATCGAAAGTATTATTGACAAAACACTCTTGTCAAGTGTTTTTGTTCAAAAAGATATACAAAAATACTTCTAAAACTAAGAACACCGTCTTCTTGTCAAAACATCGACTAATTACTACTCTGTGTCCACAAATAATTCAATAATCACCGAAAACTTTACCATCATCCTCAAATGTATTCCTGGACTTGAATAAATAACAAGATTAGTACATGTCTCTTACATAAGAGAATGCATAAGTATAAATGTAAATATATGTGCCATTAGCAACCCAATCATTCGATAGATCAAAAAACAATGATTCAATCAAATATTTTCTAACATAATTATGCAACCACCATGATAAGTCTTATACATGCCAATCCTGAATATTTGAAGGTGTTGTGTAAAACTAAAAGGTGTAACCCTATTTTTTTTCATTCTTTCTACTTGTCAGTAATTGAGTAATTTTCAAATTACATAGAGAGATAGAGGACCAAATAGAACACATATCATACTAATCTCTTACTTGAACCTGATGTTGTTCTAATAACAAACATATATAGCATAACATTGCTAGATGGTGCAGCTAGATAGCTAGTGATAAGTGCATGACATGACATATTGATTTCCCTAAATTGGTCTTTTTGGCTAATTTTTATTGGTAAATATAGGATTTCTTTGTAATACTTTATTATTTAAGGCCTAAATCTACTAATATAAAATTTTACCATTTAAAGAACCTAATTTGCATTAATTATTCTTTTTGTAGGTTCATAGATTTACAAGAAGAAGAAAAAAAGAGAGTAAAAAAGAAAGACCTTCATGTGAGAAGGTTAAAAAAAGGAAAATGCTTGTTTATTAATCCTTCACCCAAGATATAACATGCAAGGTAAATAAGAAAAGAATTAGTCTAGCAACTAAATTAAGAAGAGGAAAACTCACGTGCTAGCAGCTTGAAAAGAAAAGAGAAAAGATTAGACTACCAGATACACTACAAAGAAAAGATAATAAGAAAGTTACGGAAATACCTAAACAAGCCAAAAGGATTATTGCAATTCTTCTGCAAAAATTCCAAAATCAGCTCTATGGGATAGAAGTTGCATAAATCTCAGCCGAGCTAGAAGATCAGCTAGCAATATTATTAGCCAAAAATATATGATAAGATTTACCGATTCTTTGCATGTATGACAAGAGCGCAAATATCACAATAATTGATCAGAAGCAACATCTCCTGGTTGGTTATTTAAGAAAGAGAAGACCCACATGAATGAGAAAAAATAATTAACAAAGGAAGCCGTTTTCGTTTAAAAATTGGGAGTAATTGAATGAAGGGCTAGTGCAAGGAGGTGTGCATGTTCAAAGAGGGATACAAGCTATTGGAATTGAGATGGGTCGTGACCAAGTGGAGGAGGATTTTGAAACTCGATACATTGAGTCGTAGTGGTGTCCAAGTTTACAAATCCAGATGGAAAATTGAACGAGACTCTCTTAATCCTATCCGTCATTGTATCTAGTTCCCTAGTTTAATTATCTTTCTATTATGCAACTTTAGTTTAGCAATTTTGATTTTGATGATTTAAGACAATAATTCCAATTATATATCCAATCCATGGGTTAATTTTAGAATTTATGCCTTGTTTGAGTTTGATGATATATGATTCATGTTGTATATATAGTTGGAGACGTCTTACTATATTAGTAGTGAATTTACTGCTGTTAGTAAACCAATAGTCTATAATTTCTATTGAATTGACTATTATGGCAGCAACTAATTAAGGTTTAGCTGGTCATACAGCTAGCTCTTAATTAAAGTGCATAATCTCGGAAGATTTCATTCTTGCTATCATGGATGAATTTTCTTAGGGTTAATGATGTCCTCTTGGTAATTTAAATCTATTAATGAGTTAGAAACAAGCAGGTTTGGTTCTAGCTAGTAATAGTGGATAAGGAGAAGGCTGATGGTAGGTTCTCTACTGTTAACCTACTAAATTAACTTTGGTAAAAAAAGAATGCTAAATTGATATTTTCTATTATGAGCTTAACTTCAGTGCTTTCTCATTTGTATATATTTAGGTTGTTTATTTTAAGTTTTATTATTATAATTAAAAGTAGCTTTAATTCCTTTCATATATCAACACCCCCAAACTAAGTCCAGATTAAATTGAATAATATGTCATATCTATAAATGAGTTCTAAATTTGTAGTTGAGAATGATACTTTCATTTCGCCAAGTTCTAAACGCTTGTAGCTTTTTGAATTTCTTGTACTAATATGCTTGAGGAATGTTTGGATACAAAATTGCTTAATGATGAGTATATGAGCTATGTTTAATTACCAAAATCCAGCAAGTAATAAACTATGAAAGAGTTAATATATGTCCTAAACTATGTTTAACTTGCTGCAGCTGATATATAGTTATTTATCTCTGTGTTCGGTATGATGTTAATGAAGTTGTAATTAAGTATTAGTTGTTGTATTTTTAGTAATCATTGGAAATTTTGTAGGACAACAATGGGTTATTAAAACTATGATTAATCAGCATCAAGTTAGTACTTAGAGAAAAGAGTTAGAGATGTTATAGATATGAGCATGTAAATTAGAGTCCTTTCTATATGGTGAATGTACACCAAAAATTGTTCTCTGATCTATTTTTTTTAGGTTTAATTTCAGAACTAAAACTGAAGTGTTTCACACATTAAAAGCATGTTTATTTGAGCTGAGTTGTATTGTCTTATATGGATTAATTATAATATATTCAGACATGTTTACTTACTTTTTTTCAGATATGATTTCAGATCTGAATTTTGCTTATTCCTCTAGCTAAATACATTCCTATAGAATTAAAAAAATGATGGAAAATTTAGTTCACCAATTAAGAATAGAGTTAACTAAGTTTCAATAACTTTTCATGCACCGTAGAGTCTTATTATCTTCATCTTTGCACTAATTTTGTAGCATATCTGCAAATCTAATTTTAAATCTAAAATCAAATTCTTTTATGCTTCTAAAAATGATTATAGACTCATAATATGATTGGGAATGGAGTGTACAAAGTGCTTAATCAAGTGGATAAATCTAGATAGGTTTGAAGAATTTTCGGGGCAATTTCATCATGTTTTGGATTTATTTTATAATCAAATTACAGGTCTGATTTCAGACCTGAAACTGATTGTTTTTCCACTTACAAACCTGAGTTCAGACCTGCATTATTCTAGGAAATTCAATTTACACAATGCATACTCAAGTTTGATAATTTTGGATGGGTCTCTAAGCACTTTTGGAAGTATATTCCTTATGTGTTGAGCTAAATTCTGTAGTGCAATATTAGGTCTGATTTTTTGATTTTTGCTGCTAATTTTAACATAATTTGAAGGTTAAAACTTATTACAGGTTAGTGCAAAATCTTGGGGATATATATGGTTAGGTTTGGGTTGAGGTTGAGGTCTTTTGGGCATCAAAATTGACATATTTACATGCAATTTAAGTGAGCTTATTTTTCTAGAAAAATTTTATTGATGAATTTGGACTTTAGGACTTTAGTGAAAAATTTTATAGTATGCATGCTGCACTATTACGAAAAATTGTTATAATACTGAAATTATCATCAGGTTGATCTAAATATTATCATGTAACTAGGTACTTGACCAATTGAACTCATATTTTTGGTTTATGTTTTTATCATTTTTAACCACTTTAATCGTAACCAATTACTCCAAAATTAATATACAACATCTAATATAAGTAACAATAGGATCAAGGCATATAACGACATCATCATAGATGCAAATTTCCCTTTCAATGTCAAACAAACTAAAAGTAGTAGAGAAATGATAATTCAAGTGGCTTCAGAATTGAATCAAATATCAGCATGAAATTACTACAATCACTAGACAAATCCTTGATTAGAAGTGTAGGAACCTAACAATCAAATTATTCAACTAGTTAAACCTAACCGAAAGCCCCTAATACACGAGGCTATCTAAAACCGAATCGATGGCCTAGACTCGATTTCAACCGAAGTACAATGAACTGAGCAATTTTCAAATTATAAGATCATGATACCTCATCAAATGATTCATTACCGACATTTAATTGACTATATAATTTTGAAAGAGAAATAAGAATGAACACAATCACACTAACAAAACAGAACTCAGTGGACAGTAATTAGACTAAAATGTTGGTCAGCTACTATATCAATTAGACATGAAATTAGACCAAAAAATTGAAATAGGAGGGATTGATACCTTCGAAGCTAACTACACTGGTTGATTCTCCCCAATTTTGCAGGAGATGAAACCAAATTTATGTGTGCTGGTTGAGCTTGGTGCTCGATGGAAAAGTTGTTTGTCACTAGTCAACGAAAACCACCACTAGCTATCGGAAGCACCACCAGACGCATTGATTATGGTGATGGTGAGCGCGGTGGAAGAAGCTGTTGTGAAGGAAGGAGCTGTGATGGAAGGAATCGTTGATGGGAAAGGGTCATGAAAGCTGGAAATGTGGGTTGTGTCGGAAAGGAAGCGCTAAATTTTTTGGCCCAAAATTAGATTTTTCGTAACGATTATATCCGTTGCTAAATTTAGTTTAAAATTTATAATTTTTTTTCTTTAAGGTCATTCATTAGCGCGGAAAGGAAGCGCTAATTTTTTTTGCCCAAAATTAGATTTTCCGTAACGATTATATCCATTGCTAAAGTTAGTTTGAAATTTATAAAAAAAAAATTCTGGCTATAATAAATAAAATCTGTTGCTAAAGCTAGTTTGACATTTGTAAAACTATTTTTGGCTACGATAAATAAGATTCATTACTAAATTTAATTTGAAATTTATGAAAATGTTTTAGGCCACAATTATTGAGATCCATTGCTAAAATTAGTTTGACATTTGTGAAATTATTTTCGACCACAATTGAAAAAAATTCGTTGTTAAAGTTACTTTGAAATTTGTAAAGCTGTTTTCGGCCACATTTAATAATATATGTTGCTAAAGAAGAGAGTTTTCACACGTTGGAAAACATTTTTTTATAATCTTTAAAAAAAATTATTTCTCTCTTTTATTAATTTTCATGAAATGAGAAAAATAGTGTAATATATTTTATGATTCTTCAAAATAATTTTTTTCATTTTCTCTTACATTAATTTTCATGACATAAAAAATAGCATAATATATTTTTAAAAGGGCTTGTTAGTTTAATAATTTTTAAGTTATGAGAAATAAAATAATAAAATAATAAAATAACCATAAAATAAAAAATAGCTATAAAAATTACTATAAAATATTTTAGCCACAACTAAAATCTGTTGCAAAAAATATGTTATTGCAACAAGATTATCGTAGCGAAAAAATAGTACTCTTTACCAACGACACTCTATCGTGACTATAAATATGATATATAAAATTGATTGCTGGTATACTTTTTCTTCCTCTAGTTTTGTAAATTTTTTAGTCACGACTTGACAATTTGTTGCAAAATAGTATTTTTTACAACAAAAGTTTCATTGCAAAAATTATTTACATTTTAGCCACGATAAATTATTGTGGCAATAAAAATATCTTTTATAGCAATGAGATATTATTCTTGCAAAAAAAAGCGGCATTTATGGCAACAAGTTTTTGCCACGATAGGTAGTAGTTGTTGCCAAAAATATTTTTTGGCAATGAAATTTTTTTTTCGTTGCTAAAACTTGTTGCCAAAGATCTATTTTCTTGTAGTGGGTGTTAGGGTATGCCATGATTAACTATGGCGGTGTTGGTTAGCTAAGGTTGGAGTGGTTAACCTGAGTTGTATGTCTATGGCGGTGTTAGGGTAAGCATGGTAGAAGTTAGAATTGTATGTCTTGGTATGGGTTTTCTGAATAAGATACTTAAAGCATTAATTACATAAAGTGAAAGATGTTGAGCTAGGCCCAGACTGATCCACTAGCATAATAGTGGCCATGGACTATGGTTTCCTCTACCAATCCACCGGCTAAAATAGTGCGGGATCCCGAGCTCAATAAACCGAATCATATATGTTGTTAACATGTGGGAAGACACTAATGACTTACAATGGGACACCGTGCGAGATAAGGGGCCATACCAATATACCGGCATATAATAGTGGTAGGGCATGTACCTTAAGTGACCGATCTACCGGCTATAATAGTGGCCAGAGGCCAAAGTGCCCTAGAGACTGATCCACCGGTAAAAATAGTGGGGTTCCCATACTAGTACGGACTTGATAAAGAGCATGGTGTGAAAATAAATTCGATAAAGGTTTGATGAAGTAAATAATCTCATCTGTATTGAATCATGGTATTTCACCCAAGCATTTATTTTATCTTGTGCTATTATGATTGAATTCTATGCTCCTTTATTATTACGCATTAGTTGTGTGAATTTTGTATGCTGGCCTTAGTGCATGGTTACCTTACTCAATACGTAGCGTACTGATCACCCGTTTCATGGGTGCTGCCCATTTCCACGAGTAGAAGGCCCATCTAAGCTGTTGTAGGTAGCTTATTTTGATGCCATTGATGTTTATGGGACATCAAGTGGGGCCGAGTGATGAGTGAGCTGGACTAGATATCCTAGAAGTGGCATGGCTATTTTCCATTTGAGGTTATCTTTCGTGTTATCTTTTAATTATGTTTGAGCTTGTAGAAACAATTTTATTATCTTTGTTATTTTTATTCCCTAAAACAAAATAGCTAGTATTTTTGAATTATGTAAAGACTTATGCATACTATGATTTCCATTTTCATGAATTTGGATTATTTATTAATAATATGTGTAGTTCTCATAGCCTTAGCACCTGGTATTGGAATGGTAGGATTGAACCGATCTGGTACTAAGTATGGTGGTAGCATCCCTAGAATTTTATGGTTTTAATTTATATGTCTTATTTTAAAAAAAATGTAAATTTTGGGGGTGTTACATTACCGGTGGATTGGTCACATATAGGATATAACCCTAACCACTATTATAACCGATGGGTCGATCACATATAGAGTAAAAACCCTAACCACTATTCCTGACCGGTGGATTGGCTGGTCCCATCTCAACATCTTCTACTTTAAGTAATTAATATCTTAAGTATCTTATTTATAAGCTTTTACCCAAACGTGCATGACTACCTTCCATAGTTCTCATCCTCCAACCCTAGTTATTCCCACCAAACCATGATAACCATGCAAACCCTAGCTCCCATGCAAACTCTAACACCACCATGCAAAACCCTAACACCATGCAACTCTAATACCACCACGCAACCATTAATATACCAATGCAAACCCCAATACCACTATGCAAACCCTAACACCTCCATGCAAAACCCTAAGACCACCATGCAAACCCTAATACCACCATGCAAAACCCTAATACCACCATGTAAAACATAATACCACCATGCAAACCCTAACACCATGTAACCCACATCTCCCTCATTATTTTTACAAACCTATCATGCATGTCTTATGGGCCACGTACATTCATATTAAAAGCGCAACTTATACATATTTTATACATGTGATAAAAAATTATGTGAACACACTTCAACACCACATCATACTACATATACAATAGATATAAGATACACTTAAAACATATTATATTGCATGTCACATGGCAAGTAATGCATGTAAAACACATTACACCCAACGGCCTTAGATACACCCTTACCTAAAAATGTCACCAATCTTGGAGCACACTCCTATATCACTTGAGGGCTTTGATTGGGCTCACCTATTATGGGAAAAATACAAGAATTAGGTTCCCTCCTAAAAATACTATTATTTACTAACTTATCTTAATACTTGATTTTTAATTAAAATAATACTGTACTAGAATTAACTATACAAAATACTACTAAAAATACTAATATAATTTAAAACAAAAAGGTGATATAAAGGTTTCTACCCTTCACCAAAAATAATGCTACTAAAGATAATAATAATAGTAGTAGTAGTAGTAGCAATAATAATAATAATATTAATAGAAATAATAATAATAATAATAATAATAATAATAATAATAATAATAATAATAATAATATAATCCTAAAATTACAAGGTGGGGTTTTCAACCCTACTTCCAAATAATGAAAGTACTATTCAATAATAGTAATAATAATATTAATACCATATAATACTTATAATAATATTAAAATAATAAATATAATAATAATATTATTAATAATAATAGTAGAAATAGTAATAATAATAATAAAATACATATATGTGAATACTAATTAAAAATTAAGGGTGGTTATAGTTCGGTGGAGGATAATTAGTAGAAGTTTTTGGGTGGTGCAAAAGGCAGCAGAAGTGGAGGATGTGGTGGCAGGCGGTGGCTTGAAGGTTGCGGAGTAAAATTTTTAGCAGAAGAATCGAGGGAGATGGGTGGCTCAGTTGGATAGAGGGCGGTGTAGGGAAGATTTTGGTGGGCGGAGGTGGCGGCGAAGTTAGCTAAAGGAGCCGGACGGCTCGTTTGAAATCACGGTGGTGCACAGGTTAGCTCTTAGGGTTTCGGGGAGAAGAAGTTTCAAAAACACCCAAACCAGGGGTATTTATAGAGTTTAGATGGAATGGTAGGGTTTTGGAGGTCGGCAGGAGGGTATTAGATGCTGAGTTTTCGGTGACCGGTAGCATTAATCAAATGACACAATTTTTGGTTGGGTCGAACCTCTGTGAAGGGAAAGGGAGAAATCGAGTGAGAGATGAGGAAAACCAAATATACCAAGCTACTCTGTGAGGCAAGCAGAAGATAAAGAGGTGAGAAATGACCGGTCAAAACATGCGTGGCCGGCGGCGCCATTTTTGGACTTTCAAAAGTGCAGCTCGACAATGGAGGAGGAAGGAGGAAGAAGGGGGTGAACCGGCGGTCGGGTGAAAGAACAGAAAAAGAGAAGAACTAGGACGGTCGGTGTTGTTTATAAGTTTCTTAAATGAAACACGGCATCCTAGGGAAATAATGCACAAAACACAGCATTTGGCTGCCGCAGGAAAGAAGGAAAGAAATGGCGTTGGGCCATGGGAGGACAGAAGAAAGAAAAAAATAGGTTGGGCCGCGTTGTAGGCCCAACTGGCAACAGGAGAAAAAGAAAAAGAAGGAAAAAAAGGAAGAAAAAGAAAAAGGAAAAAGGAAAAAAAAGGAAAATTTAAGTGGTTTGGGGTTAAATAAAAAAATTAGAATGTTTTGGGTATTTAGAATAGAAATATTAAAATAAAATAATATTAAATTTCCTTTTTAGGTTAATTTAAGGTTTTTAAAAGACTTTTCCTAAATTGCCTTTTAATTAGCAAAAATACCGATTTTCCCTTTAAAAAATATTTATAAATTCTTTAATTATTTTCCCTAAATAAATCCTTCCAATTGGAAATAAAATAATTAATTAAATTAATTTCCTAATAAATCCTTATTTAATTATATTTCTTAAAATAAATATTTCTGGGGCATTTCAATAATTGACTTTTTGTAACCATAGCTTCCACTATAAATATGGTTAGCCTCAACACAAGGCAACACACTACTCCCTTGAATTACGAATTAGATTTTTGAGCTCCCTATGTCCCCCCTCTATAAAGTTGAGTGAAAACTTTGTTTCGAGTGAAAAATCTCACAATTTTTTATCTCAAATGTTAAAACCTTGAGTTGTAGTTGTGATTATTTGATCTTTGGCTAACTCAGATCAAATATTATCATACTTATCATCTATTTTCTCCATTTTAACTTTTGGTGACCAATTATCCCATAAGCTACCATCTTCCATTAAGCATGTGCCAATTCATTTAGAATATGCATCAAATTAGTATCAAAGCTTAAGTTTGAGATTTAGTGATAATTTTTATCTCTTCTTTTCCTTCTTTACACCATCTAAGCCCAAGAACACCACAAAAAAATTTCTAGCCATCCATTGCTCGCCTAGAAATTTGGTACATGTTTGTTCTTTTTCTCATGTATGTCACATACAAATGCTAATCTCTCAAACTCTCCAATATACTCATTAACACTTAGAAGTCAATCTAATTTAATTATCTCTCTCATACTCTATGGGCACAAATTTTTTCTCAAATGTTTCTTAAGATTATCCCAAGATTTGATTTTAGACCTACGTTCTCTTTCTCTAGTCCTTTTCAAGTTATCATATCATATATACTAGCAAACTTCTTCAACTTAAGAGTAGCTATTTTACACTTTTTATCATCATTATAATCCTTGAATTCAAATATATCCTCTACTTCATGTAATCACTCAAAAAATAAATCAACATCAAGTTTTCCAACAAAATCGGGAAGATAAAGTTTTATACATTTATCTTCTCTTTGATGATGCTTTGTTTATGATCATATAACCTTTGATTGCTTGCACTTCCTTGTGAATCTTCTTCACAATCTATACATGAGTTCCAATATTTCCCTCTTGATGGGTTGGTTAACTTTAATGCACTAGTGATGCGCTATTGTATGCACAATAAATTTAATAAATAAATCTTAATTTCCAAATACGTTGTATATGGCAAGCAGGAGTCGAACCCAAAAGGAATGGTGTTTAATCACTAATTTAGTAATTGGTGTTAAAATCCCGGTTATACAATTTCATTAATTTTAATATTAAATCTAAACTATATTAAACTTTGCTCACTACTAACTGAGGGTAGGAATGAAGTGATGATGGAATCAAGTTATCAAATACTCAAAGAAGGAAGAATGATTCTATATGATTTAATGTTGACCTCTAGAAACTCATAATATTCATTTCTTTGCTTTCTCTTCATTTCAATAAATTAAATAATATATGAAATTATCATCTAACCAATTAATAACCTAGGTTAAGAACAATAGATTCAATTAATGGAAGCATTATGAATGGAAAGCAGCCAACTACAACCATTACCACACAAGCTCGGATTATGCAATTGTACAAATTAACCGATAAGATTAACAATTAATCTTCTTGCTACTCTAGACACATAAATTAACAATTATGGGTTAATTATGTTGTCTTAGCAGATATTAAGTTCTAAACTAAATAGGTGATCAATCTAATTAGTTTAAATTATTAATCTATGATACAGAATCATTCAATTCTATCCATTAATTCAATTAAATCTCGTCTAGAATCAAACCCTTAAATTACATTGTTATATTTGAAACATAACTTCATCCTCAAATTATCCTACCCTGTTTTATTTACTCTAACATCTGCATGCTTGTAAATGACACTATTACATGCAATAACTTGTGATTTATACAACCAACATCTAATAATAATAACAACACACTAATAGTAAGATAAATAAAAATACAATTGTATAAACTTTACTTACATTCAATCAAAATGCGGAATTTGCAATTGATAAAGGAATAGAGGACTTATCACTTGAATTGTAGATTGCCAGTTGTTCACTAGAATACAAGAAAGATAAAGGAAGTTATAATTGTAGAATACATGTATTTTCTAGAGGGAATAGATAAAGAGAGTACATTTAATTGTTTTTCAAATTCTGAAAAACTGATCCTCGAATCCTAAATTGATAGATAATATATTAGAAAACAGGTCACGTGAGCGGTCATAATTTTTAAGAAAAACATGGTCTATGTTTAGGGAACACGAGAATTCCGTGTTTTTCGCCAAATTCTCTACCAAATTCTGGATTCTGAAGATAAGCCTAATATGTTAACAGGACCCGTGTTTTTGGCTCTTTCACTATTCTTCCCTTAAAGTTTCAACACAACTTCTTTTGGTGTATTTGATTCATTTCCAACTTTTCTCCCCTTATATTAATGTTTCTTGATGTGTTCGTTGCTTGATTTATTCTTTTTGTTGATTTCTCCTTTGAATTTCTTTAATTTTTTCTTTTCCTGCAAAATCTATTTAAAAGAGAAAAACTCGAAGAAAATATTAATTCTGATAAAATTAATGAGGGATAAATGACATTTTTATGCATGAAAATAATCTATAAATTCCATCTATCAAATACCCCCATGCTTAAATCATTGCTTGTCCTTAAGCAACATCATAACATGCACATGAATACATCAAGAAATGCAAGTGAGATAAGTCACAAATTGCAAGAATTGTAAGATTGTAATTATTCATTCACAAAGGTTAACAATGCATTGGGACTTAAAACACTTATAAGTCATAAAATCACAATGATAAAAATATTTTAGATCACACATCTAACTCACCTTACAAATAGTCTTATGAAATGTTTAAATGGGTAGGGAACGAAAGTTAATATAGTTAGTATCTCACCATGCAAAGTTAGATTAAGATTAATGAAATTTAAATAAGCAAATTCTTACTTTCGGTATGTGAAATTACTCACTCTTATGTGTGTATGGTGTGATGTGTTTACTCTCAAAACTTCTCCAAATGACAATAATCACCCATATGTTTTCCATTATTCTCAATTTGCTACCAGTGAAAATAACTAAAGTATATAAGAATCAAAAGATCTTAAATTTGGTTGTAATAGGGCTAAGGTTCTAAGGTGAGATAGAATTTTGGGATTATGGCTAGACTCTACCAACTAGAGGAGCAAAATATATATGTATATACATACATATATATATATATATATCTATATATATATAAGGTACAATCCCTTTTTTCTTTTTCTTTTTATATTTTTTCAGCTCCTTTACAAAAATTTTGCATACCCGATGCTTGGTTTTAAACTTATCAACAAATTTTTTTCATGAAAATTTATTGCTTCACTAGTTATAGAGTAGGGAAGGAAAATTCATATGGATATTAGTTGTTAATGAAGGTTAAATTAATAGAATAAGGCTTAGGCTTAGAGGGGTTTATGCAAATGGATAATAATTTTCAAGGTAAGCTTTTTGGTTTTGTAGCTAATAAAGAAAGAAGAATGCCTTCCTCATTTTCAAATATGCTAAAGTTCTATGTAGTCTTGAAGAGAATTAATGGCAAATTCTAGTTTCACATATCATTGGAGAATACACATAAAAGGAAAATATATTCTGAATAAATAATGTATCCAACGATTAGGCTCAAGCGCTCACAATGGTGTATCTACTAATTTTTAGTTTCATTTCATCTCATTCATATTCAATGCATGGATTGATTTCTAACCATTGTAACTTTCTTTCCTTCACTACTATCACATTCTCAATTTTTGTTTTTAAGGTTTCAAAAGATGGTGATCCAATTAATTAATATGCTTTAAAAATATCCTTTGTGAAAATAATTCAGTCCCATTACTTTGTTTTACTTCATGAATGGATAACTCAAATCTAACACTTCTTGTTTCAAGAAGAACCAAACAACCAACACAAGATTATCTATTTAGAACACAACTTACTTAAATATAATAGGTACAACAAAAGAGAAAGAAAGAAATAAAATTGAATAAATAAATAAAACTACATATATATGCACATAACACCCACAAAGACTATCTTAACAAATTAATCCTAACTTACAAATTATCACAAGCATACAAGCACATCCCCCTACTTATCTTGTTCATTGTCCCCAATGAACTAACCCAATAAAAAGATATTAGGAAATGGATTTATGAAGGAGGTGGTGGTGGGTATCGATGTCTGAGATGAAACTCATAAAGAGATTTCATCATCTCCATCATTTGATCTTGATTTTGGTGAATGTAATCCAATTGGGAATAGACTTGGGTTTGAAATTGGAGATGCCATTCGAGAATATAAGTAGAAGAGGAAGAGGAACCGACTTGTGAAAGAGGTGGGGAGGTGGTGGTGCTTGGTCACCAGGAGGAGGGATTGGATGTTCAATGGCGAGAGGAGCAGGAGTAGGAGCATCATCATCATCATCATCAAATGTTTTCCAATTTCATGGGTTGAAAGGGTCATTTATGGAAGGGTTTGGTAGAGGAAAATGAGCATGGCCTTGGTATGAAAGATACCACGCATTTCCCCTATGCTCAATAAGATGCGTAAGATGGAAATGTTCAATATCGATACGAGTGCTCATAGCTTCTACGGGCATATCATTAGGAAGAGGTATGTCCAAACTTAAACAAATAGTGTTAATTAAACCACCGATGACAATATCATCCTGTTTAGAATTGCCTACCCTTTGAAATTGCGTAGCTAGAAAATAAGCAGTGTAAAGTCAAGTATGATCTAGCATAGCATTGATGAAATAAAGCTCAATGGAATGAACAACCCCTGTACTATCTCCCCTCCTAAAAACGGTGGTAGCTAAGAGTCTTTGTAAATATCTAAAGACTAGATTGAAAATCCAGGAAGCCTTAGCTTCAGATATTCAAAAAGTATCAGGGGTGAGCATATTGGAGATGTCACCAATTTTAGCGAATAAATTATTCACATTAAACCAAGGAAATATGATACGATGGCCCTCGGAGGCAACATAAAAATATGTGTTAGTTCATGTAGATATAGTTGTCTATCCTCATTAAAAAGGCAAAAAAAAATATACCCTTGGTCATTTGGGGGAATCACTAACATCAACACATAATTCAAAGGTGCTGAGAAATTATAATGTCAAATGCATATATGTATGATTAGTACAATAGACAAAATTGTGTAAGCCTACATTCCATAGCAATTGCATCACTTGCGCATGTATTCTTAAAGTATTTAGACAACCATCATCCAAATACCTAGTTCCAATAATGCGCCTTTGAGATAAATAGTCATACCTTTGCTGTTGTTCCGGAGTGTTAAATATGATACCTGGTTCATTTGGTCGATATCTTTGGTTTTGTTGTTGATTTGGTGAGGATCGAGGTCTTAAAAATTCTCCCTCATTTCATTATTTCTTTTTGGGTGCCATATACAAAACACACACATGCTCTATTAAGGATAGTGGGTTAGATGGTAATAAAATTTTGTTTGTTCTTCATTTCTAATGTCTCACATAAATAGAATTGCCAAATATAAATTTGATGTAACACATATAGTGATACTTGGCATTCAATTCAATAAATTATGTTCTATGAAGTCATTGGTATTTAGATGCATCATTCATAAGCATATCCACATCCATCAATTTGCAAGGCTAAAGAATTTCATCTTACAAGAATGAATTCAGCATATACCCCTAATTTATCAAGAATGTATTTCAATTTGCAACAAAATTGCAACTTTGAACATTTGAATAATATGTGCCCAAAACTTGTAGTAAATCAACATTAATGTACATTGTAAGTTTGGCAAAAAATTCAACAAAAAAAATGCAAATGTTATATTACAATTTATTTTACACAAACATGTATTCTTCACAATTGTAACAACAAGTGTAGAATCAAACAAGTTTGGCAAGTATGGTGAAATAGGGCACATACCTTAGGATTGTGAATATTGATGAATAAATTACAGAATGAAGAGTAATAATGCTTAGGAAAATCGAATTAAACAAAATCCCTAAGGTGATTTGCTTAAATCTAGACGATTGTAGCAATAATTGAATTTAGGGTTTGAAGTTAGTGGTTTTTTGACTTTTCAGGAATATGAGTAATAGAAAGATTTTGGGAGACCAAACTATGGATGGAGGAGTGGCGGGGATGATGAATGAGCGTGAGAATGAATGGAAATGAAAGAGTTTGCAAGAAAATGGAGGATTTGAGAGGGGAGAAATGGTAGTTTATCACAGGTTAGAGACATCGTCGAAGTAGGAAGGGGTCATGTTTTGAGGATCTGAAAAAATGGGTAGAAATAGGTAGTTTTTTAAGAAGCACGGATCGTGTTTCAGAAATATGGTACCCCCGTGTTTATTTTTGAACTCTCTAGTATATAGGAAAAATTCCAAATAGAAAAATATGGTCTGTGTTTGAGAAACACAACCCCCTCTCCCCGTGTTATTTTGTAATGTTACTAGAATTTGAAAAAATGACTGACAGAAAAACACGGTCCATATTTGGGAAATACGGACCCCCCATGTTCTTTTGGAATGTTCCTGGAATTTTTGAAAATTTCCCTAATATAAAAACACGGGCCCCTTGTTATTGTTGAATGTTTCTGCCTTTACTTTTTTTAAATAAACAAGTACAAATGTACATAATATATACTTGTACACATACATAACTACACCAATATAATAATCACATATACACAATGGAAAAGAATATTAAAGAAACATAGTATGAGATAAGGAAAACTTATGTACAACACTTGGGTGTTTCCCAAGTGATAAAATTCCATTCTTTTAGCCTTCCTAACTTGGAAGGGTAAGATCTACCACTTCCAGGGTTTGCACATAGTGTCCTTCATAAAAAGGTTTGAGATGGTGTCCGTTCAACTTCCACATTTTTCTTGTTTTCTCACTCTTAATCTCTACTACACCATGAGAAAACACATTAGTTACAATAAATGGACTGATCCATCTTGACCTTAATTTCCCTAGAAACAACTTAGAGTAAGAATGATGTAAAAAAATTTTTGGCCGATTTCGATACTCTTTCTAAGAATGAACTTATCATGAACCGCTTTAGTTTGATATTTATATTTCAATGCAGTTTCAAAAGCATCATTTCTTATTTTTTCAAGTTCTTGTAATTGGAGTTTTCTATGCCTTCCAAATTCATTTGACTCCATGTTACATTTCTTTACAGCCCAAAAAGCTTTATCTTCTAATTCAACCAGAAGATGATAAGGCTTACCATAGACCTAACGATATGGTGACATACCAATTGGAGTTTTGAAAGTTGTGCGATAAGCCCAAAGAGCATCATTGAGGTGTAAGCTCCAATCCTTTCTTGTTGGTTTCACCATCTTTTCCAGAATTGATTTGATTTCTTGAGTGGATATCTCGGCTTGACCATTTGTTTGTGGATGAAACGCTATAGAGATTAGGTGTGACACATGATATTTCTTTAATAGTGCTTCTATAGTTCTGTTGTAGAAGTGTAAACCTTTGTCATTTATTATAGCTTTTGGTCAGCCAAACCTTGCAAAAATGTTAGTTCGAAGAAATTCTGCAACAACTTTAGCTTCATCAGTACGGGTGGCCTTTGCCTCCACCCATTTTGACACATATTCAACCTCAACAAGAATATATTTGAAACCAAAAGATGATGGAAAAGCACCCATGAAATCCATACCCCAAATATCAAAAATTTCACACACAATTATAGGCGTTTGTGGCATTTCATTTTTAGGACCTAGTCCTTCAGTCTTTTGACAATTTTCACATGTTTTGCAAAATTCATAAGCATCCTTAAACAATGTAGGCCAGAAAAATGCACTTTCTAAAATTTTGTAGGCTGTTCTTTTAGGACCAAAATGACCCCCACAAGCATAACTATGACAAAATGTTAAGATAGAAAGAATTTCACTATTAGAAATACACCTTCTAATGATTTGGTCAGCACATTGTTTCTACAGATATATATCATCCCATACGAAGTATTTTTCCTGACTCTTCATCCTATCTTTCTATGCTTTATTAAAGTGTGAAGGAAATACCTTTGTCACAAAAAAAATTTACCATGTCAGCATATCATGGTATCTCATTTCCAGTGGCATGAAGTTGTTTGTCCAGAAATGCTTCATTGATATGTACTTCAACTTCAACCTCCTTGATCAACCGACCTAGATGATATGCTACTCCATTTTCTGATCTTTTCTTATCTTTGATATGTATATTGAATTCTTAGAGTAGAAGTATCCATCTAATTAACCTGGGTTTAGCTTCCTTTTTTGTTAGCAGATATTTCAAAGCTACATGATCAGAATAATCAATTATCTCTGTTCCTAACAGATAAGAACAAAATTTATCTAAAGCAAAGTGAATGGAGAGAAGCTCCTTCTCAGTAGTTGTGTAATTAAGCCGAGCTTCATTTAAATTTCGTGAGGCATAGTATATCGCATGTGGGTATTTCCTAATCCTTTGACCTAACATTGTACCAACAACAAAGTTAGATCTATCACACATTAATTCAAAGGGAAAATTCCTAATGGGTGGTTGAAGTATGGGTGCACTGATCAATTTTTCCTTCAGGTGTTCAAATGCTTTCTTCCATGCATCATAAAATTGAAACTCTGTTTCTTTTTTAAGAAGCTTACACAACGATTGGGCTATTTTAGAAAAATCCTTAATAAATCGGCGATAAAATCCAGCATGACCTAAAAATGAACGCACATCTTTAATAGTTGATGGGTAAGGTAATGAAGCTATAAGATCAATTTTTGCCTTATCTACTTCAATTCCTTTAGCTAAAATGGCATGTCCCAAAACTATTCCTTGTTGAACCATAAAATGGCATTTTTCATAGTTTAGCACAAGATTTGTTTCAAGACATCTTTTCAAGATAAGAGATAAATTACCTAGACATTCTTCAAAAGTATCCCCATGAATACTAAAGTCTTCCATAAACACCTCAATAATTTTCTCCAGATATTCAGAAAATATGCTTACCATACACCTTTGGAATGTAGTCGGGGCATTATATAGTCCAAATGGCATGTGTTGATATGCAAACGTACCATAAGGACATGTAAATGTGGTCTTCTCTAGATCTTTTAGAGCAATAGGAACCTGCACATATCCATAATAACCATCAAGAAAACAATAATAAGCATGGCATGCTAGCTATACTAACATTTGGTCCATAAACGGTAAAGGAAAATGATATTTCCTAGTCATGGAGTTCACCTCCTATAGTCTACACATACCCTCCAACCATTTTGAACTATAGTAGGAATCATTTCGCCCTTATCATTTTCCACTATTCTTATTCCTATTTTCTTTGGGATAACTTGAAGAGGACTAACCTAACTACTATTAGAGATTGGATATATGACTCCCATAGATAATAATTTTAACACCTCTTTCTTCACAACTTCCATCATGATCGGATTCAACCTGCGTTGTGCTTGTCTAGTTGGCTTCACATCATCTTCCATTAAAATCTGATGCACACATACCGAAGGACTAATACCCTTAATATTAGCAACTGCCCATCCCAAAATAGATTTATACTTTTTCAAAACATTGACAAGTTTTTCTTCTTGTTGGGGTGTTAAGTCACTATAAATGATAACAAGAAGGGTGTTTTTGTCTCCTAAGAATGCATATTTGAAATGGTTAGGTAGAGGTTTCAACTCCACATCCGGTGCTTGCTCTATGAAAGGTAAAGGCCTATCCAATGTCAATGGTAAATCCACAAATCTTCCAATTCTACTAGGACATGCCCTCATAGCACCTACTACCTCTTTGATTTCTTCCTCAATATCATACATCTCATTCAACTCTTCCAATTCTTTATTTTCTATGCATTGAATCAAGGTTACTTCTAAAGGAATTACAGATGATAATTTTTACACCATTTTAGTTAAATCCTCAATGACATCAATCATAGATACCGCTTCACCATCTGTAGGGTATCGCATGGAGTCATATATGTTAAACCTAATGACTTCACCATCAAAATCCATGGTCAAAACTCCATCATGTACATCAATTTTTGTTTTTGAAGTTTTCAGGAATGGTCTACCTAACAATATAGGAGAGGGATTAGATAAACCATTATCTTGCATATCTAACACATAAAAATCAGCAGGGAAAACCAATTTGTTCACCTATACTAAGACATATTCAATTACCCCTTCAGGAAATGTGTTAGATCTATTAGCAAATTGAATGAAAACACGAGTTTCCTTTAAAGGACCTAGACTTAGGGCATTAAAAATAAATAAAAGCATGATGTTGATTGAAGCACCTAAATCAAGCCATTTTTCATACTTCATGTTTCCAATCTTGTAAGGTATAGTAAAAATACCTGGATCCTTGCATTTTTGTGGAAGATTTCTTTATAAAATTGCTGACACATTTTATCCCACACTTACCTTTTCATCCCCTTCAATTTCCTTTTGCTAGTACATAAATCTTTAAGGAATTTTGCATACCTTGGTACTTTTTTAATCGCATCAATGACAGGGAGATTAACTTTTACCTTTTTAAATATGTCAAATATCTCCTTGTCATAATTCATCTTCGTGTTTCTTGCCAACCTACTAGGAAAATGAGCAGGAATTTTAATAGGATAGGATGTTGCGAATCTTCATTCTTTTCTTTTTCAACAATTGTCTCATCTAATTATTTACTTATGTCTTCTTCCTCACTCACTTTTCTTGGATTTGTCAATTATTTCCCACTACAAGCTGTGATAGCACTAGCATTTTCCCTAGGGTTTCTTTCCGTCTGACTAGGGAATTTTGAGGATCCTTGTACTTCTAGTTTACTAAGGGAATTTTCTAATTGGCTCAGCTAATTCTCCAAATTCTTGATACCATTTCTAGTTTCTTTTTGAAATTGCAATGTATTGGTAGCCAGAGATTTGACCAAGTCTTCCAAAGGCATTCCTCTTGATTGTTGTGGAATTTGTGGTGGAGGTATTGATTAAATGGTGGTCTTTTGTAATTTGATGGAACTTTTAATAATTCGGGAGGTGGATTTGATCCTTGTTGATTTTGATAAATCTGTGGTCGGAAATATGAATTACCACCTTCTTGAGTATTTCCATACCTTATATTTGGATGATCCTTCCATTCAGGATTATATGTTGGAGCAAATGCATCATTTCTTTTTGGTAATTGTTGTCCTTCAATGGCATTCACTTGTTGTTCTTCCTGCAAAGTAGGACACATATCAGTAGGATGCCTAGTAAAAGAAAAAATTCTACATACTTTAGTAGGAATCTTTTCACCCACAACTCTTTCTATAAGAGCTGTCAAATTTGACACTTGTGATTTCAATTAAGCAATATCAGTCTCTTTCACCTGTTGAGACATAGAAGTATTACCTTTATTGCAATACTGAGAGTTAGATGCCATATTAGCAATTAATCTTTTAGCCTTGGTAGGTGTTTTATCAACAAAAGCACCACCACTAGCAGCATCTATCATATTACGATCCATAGGAGATAAACCTTCATAAAAGTATTGTATTAATATTTGCTCACTACTTTGATGATTAGAACAACTACCACACAATTCCTTAAAATGTTCCCAATATTCATGTTATGATTCTCCTCCATCTTGCCTAATACCGTAAATTTCTTTTCTTATGTTTGTTGCTCTAGATGAAAGAAAATATTTTTCAAGGAAAACCTTTTGTATATCAGTCTAAGTATTTACCGACCCCGGTGGTAAATCATATAATCATTCCTTTGGAGCATCAGCCAAAGAAAAAGGAAAAGCTTTGAGTTTAAGTTGCTCTACACTTACTCCATTTGGTTTCATACCGGAATATGCTATATGGAATTTTTTAAGAAATTTATTGGGATCAGTGAAACAACCTAAACCCATGGAGTTGTTGTCTCTGAATCCTGTAAAAATAGGTAAAGCGCGTATCAATCCATGTTTGATTTCACAAGTATCATTATCAGCTAGATACTTAATGCATAAAAGATTAGGGTTATAGACAGGAGAAACTAGCTCCTTGAGGGTTTGATCTGCCATAGGTGGATCAATGTGACGAGGTGTATTAGGTAAAGCCTCTATGTGGTCTTTTTCGAAATCTGTTGAACTTCCTTCAAAAAGTAATGGAATATGACGAGAGTATTCCAATCTCCTTCTTGTTTGGGTTGTAATTGGAGAGGAAGAATTTGGATCTATGGATAGGGTAATTTATCCCTGATGCTCAATTGCGAAAAATCTCAAATGCGAGTGCCTAAGGATTACACACAATTAAAGAATAGATGAGTACACTTGGAGAATTTATTGAAAATAAAAATAAGAAATAACACCAAAAACAAAACTAAAGATTACAATCGCCATTCCCTAGCAACGACGCAAAAAATTTGATTTGCTATTGTATGCACAACAAATTTAATAAATAAATCATAATTTTCAAATATGTAGTATATGGCAAGAAGGAGTCGAACCCACAAGGAATGGTATTTAATAACTAACTTAGTAATTGGTGTTAAAATCCCGGTTATACAATTTCATTAATTCTAATACTAAATCTAAACTATATTAAACTTTGCTCACTACTTTATAAAGGAGGGTAGGAATGAAGTGATGATGGAATCAAGGTATCAAATACTCAAAAAAGAAGAATGATTCTATATGATTTAATGTTGACCTCTAGAAACTCATAGTAATTCATTTCTTTGCTTTCTCTTCATTTTAATAAATTGAATAAGCTCTCAAATTATCATCTAACCAATTAATAATCTAGGTTAAGAATGCTAGATTGAATTAATGGCAGCATTACGAATGGAAAGCAGTCAACTACAACCATAACCATATAATCTCGGATTATGCAATTGTACGAATTAACCGATAAGATTAACAATTAATCTTATTACTACTCTAGATACATCAATTAACAATTACGGGTTAATTATATTATCTTACAAGAGATTAAGTTCTAAACTAAATATGTGATCAATCAAATTAGTTTAAATTATTAATGTATGATACAAAATCATTCAATTCCATCCATTAATTCAATTAAATCTCGTTTAAAATCAACTCTTCAAATTGTGTTGTTATATTTGAAATATAATTCCATCCTCAAATCATCCTACCCTGTTTTATTTACTCTAACATTTATATACTTGTAAATCACACTATTACATGCAATAATTGGTAATTAATACAACCAAAATCTAATAATAATAATAACAACACACTAATAGTAAGATAAATAAAAACACAATTGCAGAAACTTTACTTGCATTTAATCAAAATGTAAAATTTGCAATTGATAAAGGAATAGAGAAGGACTTATCACTTGAATTGGAGATTTTCAGTTGTTCACTAGAATATAAGAAAGATAAATGAAGTTGGAATTGTGGAATACATGTATTTTCTAGAGGGAATAGAGAAAGAGAGTACATTTAATTATTTTTCGAATTCTGAAAAACTGATCCCCGAACCCTGAATTGATAGAGAATATATTAGAAAACCGGCCGCGTGAGTGGTTACAATTTTTAAGAAAAACACGATTCGTGTTTAGGGAACACGGGACCTTCGTGTTTTTTGCAAACTTCTCTACCAAATTATGGATTATGAATATAATCCAGAGATGTTAACACGACCCGTGTTTGGGAAACATGTAGGTGTCGTGTTTTTGGCTCTTTCACTATTCTTCCCTTAAAATTTCAGCACAACTTCTTTTGGTGTATTTGCTTCATTTCCAACTTTTCTCCCCTTGATTCAATGTTTCTTGATGTGTTCTTTGCTTGATTTCTTCTTTTCGTTGATTTCTCCTTTGAATTTATTCAATTTTTTCTTTTCCTGCAAAATCTATTCATAAGAGAAAAACTCAAAGGAAAGATTAAATCTTATAAAATTAATGAGGGATAAATGACATTTTTATACATAAAAATAATCTATAAACTCCATCTATCAACTACCCGTTTGGTCTCCACATTATTCCATTTTCTCTTGTATATTTTGTATTAAATCTTACTCAGCAAATCAAGATTCCAACATTTGAAATTGGATTTGCATTGTAGGAAGTTGTTTAAGATGAGCATTGGTTGCATCTAGGTCGTATGAGAATTTGGATTGCCAAAAAATGGGTTGAAAGCTTAGTTTCCCTTCCATTGTAATTAACTTGCTAACATACTTGTTAGGAATTTATAGAGTTTCCATTAGAAACCCAAATAATCTAAATTATTTCTTATTCTTTGGTTAGTTCTTATTGGAAAATTTGACTACAATGAATCAAACAGATAGCTAGTAGGCATATAATAGACTCAAAAATAAATTATTACATCTTATTCATTTCTTAATAAATTCTTGATGTAGCATTCAATAAAACAACCTCTAAATCATTTGATACACTTCAACATTTATTCACATTGTTTATGTCCTTTTAATATAACATTACTAAGGTTAGATGAATGCGCTAATCTACACACATTATATGCAGACAATTCACAAACTAACTCATCTAACTCATGGACTACTTTGTCTTAAGGTTTGACTATTAGGAAAAAAAATTATTAAATGTAAATCTCACAGTCAAGTTACTATTAGAATTAAATGCTTAATTGATTATTATGCGTCTAAACCAGTTCCAAAAAGCAAGTATTTTACATGCAAACTTAGTTCTAATGACATGGGATCTTATGCAGAACAATCCTTATCAATATAAACACAACATAAGCAAATGCACACACGCAGTTGTCTTCATAAAACATTTAACAACCTAACATACCTTTACTTATCTTTTTTGTTATTTTTGGATGCCAATATTCAAGATTATTCTAAAATTTCTATGCCACATTACATATATATATATATGCTCACTTTAGGTCATAACCATGCATGAAAGATTCCAAGAAAGACAAACAAGATTCAAAAGATTATTACAAGAATGATCAATAACCTTAACCTCAGGCTACTGGTGGTGTGTTTTCTCATCTCAACTTTAAAGGTGATTTATCTTCTATTGGTTGCCAATATAAGACCTTACTTTGATATCAAAATTGGTGTGGAATATAATAGATAATTATTCTTTCACAATGTAGGATCTTTTGTTTTGTTCCCTGGATTAGAAAATATCGTTAAAGGTGTTGATGTATTTGATAATGTTTTAATATTAGATTAAATCTCCAATAAAGCCACTCAATTACAAAGAGAAGTAACCAAGTTTTCTCTCAATAAAAAACCTAGACTCTCAAGATAATTCTCACTTAAATAGGATGAAGAATTAAAATTTCTAAAATTTTGATTTCACTTGATCATTAACTATCATGTACAAGTCAACATATGTCTATATATATAAAGATGTATGAGGCCTTAGTTCATATTTATTAACCATGACCAACCCACCCTATCTAGCTAGTTAAATATACATTTATATTAATGTACTACATTTCAATCTCTAATTACAAGTTTCAAGTCATTACAAATTTTACATAAAATATCAAAGCTAAACAAAATCCTACTCATGGAATACATTGAATAATTAGGTAATCAAGCTTCATGTCATGTAGCTTTTGTCTTTTATGCAAATTCTCAATTTTTTTTGTGCCATTTTCTTGTACATGAGATTTATTTGATAAATTATTCTTCTTGTGAACATATATTATACCTATAAGAATCACTTAATAAAACATCAGTAGAATTATCATGAAGGTGTTCAAGATTTTTAATAATAATTGGTACTATATTCTCATATGCTAACTCTTGTCCCCCAACAGTAGAAGAGTGATATGGAAATACCACTACATCATTATTAAGTGTGCATAGGTATCGTAGTTAATAAATAAGTATTCAAAATATAACTAAGCCAAGGACGGTTAAGGCGATTAGGCATGCAAATTACATCCCAAGTACAAGCAAAAGAACAATAAGTTTAACAAAATGAGTCCTTAGCTTCATGTATTTCAATTTCATATGTGGAATACACAAACCATGAAAAGATAAGAAAGTGTGCTAAATAAGCTTTAACTCAAGATTTAATGATTATGTTAAAGTCACAAATTTTATGTACATATGATATTAGTATTAAGCATTAAGGTTTTTCAATGATATTTCTAATCCTATTGAAAATTTAATTTGAAATATCTTAAAGTGATATCTTGTATAAAAAATGTTTAGAGTTATTAAAGCAAAAGGATGTTTAAAATTAGCCACATCTTATCCTTTTATCCATATGAGTTTATTTGCGAAATTTACCATAATTTCCATATAAATTATTCTTGAATTGATAATATATCTTTGTGAATCTTAATATGTCTACTTTATAGTAATACAGAAGGAACTCAATCTTGAGATTTGTAGATCAAGTTATGGTATTTTTTATTAGATGCATAATATTAAAAAATGGTTGACCGATTATTTATTTTCCAAACAAGTTGACAGGTTTAAAAATATATCCACTAGTCTCAACATTTCTATGATTCAATTTTTAGAATTTAATAACCCCATGTAATTAAATTGTTTTATTACTTTTTAAAACCATAAATAATTTCTCATCTTATAGCACACCTAATAAAAGTTATTAGAATTTAATAAAAATCAATCAAGATATCACGGGTCTTCTAAAATCATCACTTTCATATATTACAAATAATTAAAGAGTATTTTGGTTTTACACTTTCAAATTAAAATTATAATTCTCTAGTACCCAATTTGTTCTTCATATTTGTCTAGAGTACCAAATTAAAATTATTTTAGTTATATTAAAAATATTCACCAGTAATTATTCACTTTCATATGCAATCTAGTAAATATTTTTATTGTATTTATTCAAACTCATTGTCTCAAATACAAATGAAGAGTGGTGTGTTGTCTAGCCATTGTGAGATAGGCCATTATCATTATAGTCTTATAAACCTATAGACAATAACTAAGCAAAGTGTAAATCATCTCCTAGAGTGTCATTGAGATTGTAAGCTCATAAACTAAGAAAAGAGTTTTTATCATTAAACAACCATTATAAATAAAGAGAGATTCTAATCCAAATAGAAAAAACCTTTTGGTAATTGATGTAGAGACTTTTTGTGGAATTTCTTGAAACTTTATAAATTGTTTTTACCGTTTTCCATCCTTCTATTTACTTTTAAAATTTTTTTAATTTGGCATTATTGTTATAAAATGATCTATTCACCCATTCTAGAGTATCAATATCAGGGCTTGGGACTTCATCAAATTCACCTTACAATCAAAAGATTTAAGATCCTCAATGTTGGATATCTGTAGGGGCTAAGACATAAAACTTTCAAAGCTTATGTTGTTTGATGGATAAAATTTTAGGCTTAGAAAATAGCGATTAGAAGCTTCTTCAATGAATAAAATCAAGACTTATGGTTCATCATTTAATATGGTCCAACAATGATTTAAAAGTCCACCATTAATGTATTAAATAATAAATAGCTTTAAGAATGGGGCTTGAAAATAAAGGCTCATTTTAAATGATAAGGTTATATTTATGCTCCATTGTGCCTTGGATGAAAATGCATTCAAATGCATCATAGACTACACAACAACTAAAGATATTTGGGAAACATTACATATGACTTATGGCGGTAACAAGGAAGAATAAATTTTGCATAAATTATAGCATTTCAAGTAAAAAGGACAAAGTGCCCAATTTCTCACCTACTTCTATAATAAATTTTCAAAATTTTATGTTAAATAAAAATTTTTACCACCTATTTTCAAACCCTGCAAAGTTGACAAATAAAAATTAATAGTTTGATTATATGGTTAAATGTTTGAAAATTGATTTTAATGAAAAAATTGAAACGATAGATAATAAGTAACACCCCAATTGTTACTAATTAAATATTTCATTTTGAACGGAATTAAGTAATTAAAATAGTGGGGGTTACCACCGTAATCGACATAATTCTAGTTTATGCAACCATCCTTACATCAATCATAGGGCTAAAATATTTAAGGCAATACAAGAAAATTAGAAAATGAAAGCACATTTATAGTACAATACTAAGTTTGGAGTTTAACTTCAAGTTTTACAATACCAAAATACAAAAGGAGGATACCATGGATTAATGTTCCAAAAAGAATATCTAGTTAAATATATAATCTGGATAACGTATACTCTTTACCCGACCCCGACATAGATGGATTCACTTATCCCCACATAAGGTGACATATGCCACAAAGTCATCTACCTAATCCTATGAGACCTGCATATAAGATACAAGGCCTTCTACTTGTAAGAATGAGCAACACTCATAAAACGGGTGGTTAATATACTATGTACTGAGTAAGGGAATGATACTATTAAAATAGGAATATAAATGGCACATGCTTCCACATGAGATAATAAAGGAATATAACCAAGTAAATGAAACATCTCATAAGGCATATGATCTAGATCCTTTTATTAAATATATTCCATTTTCATTCTTTTATATACGTTGAGTATAGAAACCCCACTATTCTTAAACTAGTGGAACGGTCTGAAACTCTCGGGGACAACACACTCGAGCAACTATTCTTTCCGCTGGAATGGAGGTTAAAAACATCTCTTCGGGGTAGAATGCTCCCGAGCCACTATTCTACTCGATGGAACGGGAATACATATACATATAGAAAATATATCACTCTGGTCCTGACTCACGTATTCTTCCATTATAAATCCTTAGTATCTTTCCTATAGGTTATGGAGATATATTTTATTTCAAAATGAGTAGGGGACTCACTATTCTTAAACTAGCAGAATGGTATGAAACTTTTAGGTACAACACACCCGAGCCACTACTCTTTATGGTGGAACGGAGATTAAAAACTTTATCTCAGGGTAGAATGCTCTGGAGCCACAATTTTTCCTAATGGAATATGATACATATATAAAGGTTTAGGAAAATAATCACCATGACCCTAATCACGTGCTCTTTCACTAAGTGATTAGTATCTTATTCAAGATTGATTCTTAGGCATAGGACACAATCAAACCGATATACATATAACATAGGTCCAAATCCTTAAGTCTTATCAAACTCTAATTACACTTCCTCTAGTGTTCATTCTCCCATGTTGGTTGCTCTACTCACATTATATTATGTCATCACCCAAATCCCATCATTAGTATCATACCCAAAATGCACAACCTAATTTCCATGAGTTTGCTTTACTAATCTCATTCTGATATATTAATCACCGAAGTATCCATATTCTATAGAATTGTCATAACAGTTCCCATGAAATTTTTATGACTTCTAATTCCAATAGATAACCTCTAAACTCCAAACATAGAATAGTAATATTAACATTTCTAGATATCTTGCCCTAAATTTACTATTAAACATTTATGAACCCCAAATAATGATAATACTCCCATGAATTACCCAAGTTATTATTGTCATAATTTAAACCTCCTAACACATAAATTACCAAAATTCCCTTAATATTCCATAATGACCAAGTTACCCTTTAAGTACAATTAAAACCTTTATTTTATAAAATTTTATACCTTCCATAAATATTATTTCTCCAACATCTCATGAGAGACTTAAGCCCATTTACCACAACTCATTCAACCCATATTTCATACCATAAGACATATTTTCACAATTATGACATTATCATCATTCAACCCATATTTCATGTAACTACCCCAAATTTACACAATTTTGTTTAAAAAAATTTTTTTTAAACAAAACCCTACTTATAAATTAAAATCGTAAATTATGGGGATGTTACCACGACACTTAGTACTAGACCGGTTCACTCCTACCATTCCAGTATCAAGTGCTAAGGCTAAAAAAACAGCTCATAATATTAATAATAATTCAAATTCATAAATACGGGAATTCAATATGCATAAGTTTTTATTCAATCCAAAATATGAGGGTAGTTTTTTTAGGGAAAAGAAATAACTACAATCATAAAATTGTTTACAAAGCGTCCAACATAATTAAAAGAAACTGGAAATGAAATCTCGATGAAAAACCAGCCACGCCACTCCGAAACTGATTCGGCCCAATCATCACTCAGTCCCATCCGATGTTCCATAGACATCGATATCATCATAAAAGACATCTCCTACCTGTAGGAAATCAGATGGGCCTTCTACTCGTTGGAATGAGTAGCACCCATGAAACGGATGATTAGTACGCTAAGTACTGAGTAAGGTAACCGAGCACTAATGCCAACACATAAGCATAGAGATTCATACAGAGGACATAATAGAGGCATAATCACGGTAACATAATATCGTATAATCAATCGGGTAGATATATAAAGGCCCAATTAAAGTCCAGATTATTTACATAATTGATCTTTTATCGGAAATTGATACACAACATGCCTTTTTATTAAATCCATGCGAATACGGGAGCCCCCACTATTATAGTCGGTGGATCGGAGGCACATAGGGTATCATACCCTAACCACTATTATAGCCGATGGATCGGATACACATAGGACTACGCGTCCTAACCACTATTCCTAACCGGTGGATCGGTTGGCCCCGGCTCGCATGGTGTTCCACTATAAGTAATTAGTATCTTTTAGGTATCTTGCAAACTATGGTTTATTCTTATTGAGCTCGAGAACTCCCACTATTATAACCGGTGGATCGGTTACGCATAGGAAATCATGCCCTAACCACTATTATAGCCGGTGGATCGGTCACACATAGGGTAAACACCCTAACCACTATTCCGAATCGGTGGATCAGTTTGTCCCGTCTCAATGATCTTTCACTTTAAGTGATTAGTATCTTAAGTATCTTATTCAACAACTTTCATCCTAGATAATACCCTAGATATGCATGACCAACACTATGCAACCCTAGCTCCACATAAATTACACTTCCAATCAAACCCTAATCCCCACGCAAACCATACTCCCATGCGAAACTAACTCCACGTAAAACATATTTCCATGCAAACCCTATCTCCCATGCAAACCCTAACTCCACATAAAACATATTTCCATGCAAACCCTAACTCCCATGCAACCCATTTTCCATGGAAACCCTACTTTTATGCAAACCCTAATCCTCATGCAAAACCCTAATCCTCATGCAAAACCCTAATCACCAGGCAACCTCATGCAAAACCCTAACCCATGCAAAACCCTAACACATGCAACTCATGTGAAACCCTAAGCCATGCAAAACCCTAACACATGCAACTCCCCATCAATATTTTATAACTCCATCATTATTTTTTGACCCCATCATTATCTTACAACCCCATAATTATCTTACCGCTCCACCATTATTTTACAACCCCATCATGCATGTCTTAAGGCCACATTATACAACAATAATAACAAAAATGTACACATGATTCTCATGCCACCATTTATCCACACCGACATACTTCAATCCCATAATCATGCTGTATTAATAACAATTATACAATATTCAAACAAAATACACTATAATTAACATCACATGGCGTGCATATCATAAAATCACATAATACAAGTATGGCCTTAGCACCCTTTACCTAAAACGTCACCGGTTTTGGAGCACACTCCTATATCACTTGAGGGCTTTAGTTGGGCTCACCTACTATGGGAAAATACTAGGATTAGGTTTTCTCTTAAGAATTCTATTACTTCTAACTTATCCCAAGACCTTATTTTTAATTAAAAATTATTAGACTAGAATTAACTCTACAAAATACTAGTAGAATATTAATAATAAAACTAATGCAGTTCAAAATAAAAAGGTGATATAAGGGTTTCTACCCTTCACCAAAATAATATTAGTAAAGATAAAAAAAATAATAATTCTAATAACAACTAAATATTATAAATAAAGATAATATTAAGAATAATAATAATAATAATAATAGTAATAATAATAATAGTAATAATAATAATAATAATATATAAGCTTTAAATTTAAAGTGTGGTTTCGACTCTACTTATAACTAATGACCTACTATTTATTAATATTAATAATAAAATTAATAACATATATAATAATATTAAAATAACAAAGATAACAATAATAATATTATTAATGGTTATAAAAAATAGAAATAATAATACTAAAATACATAAGTGCGAATGTTAATACAAAATTAGGGCCTAAGATTTTCCAGAATAATTAATAAAATGATAATAATAATAATAAAAATTATTCTAATAATAATAATATTAATAATAATAAGAAGAATGATAATAATCATATAATAATTCAATTAATAACTTAAAATTCGAAACTAATAATAAAATTATTTTATTACTACTCTCTACCCTGCAAGTAAAATTCAGCATAAATTTTATATCAAATAATAATACTATTAATAGCAAGGAAATAATTATTATATTTGAATAATAACTAATAAATAAAATAAAAATAGAATAATTTACAATAAATAATAAATAATGACTAAGAAGGTCTAGGGTTTCACCTTGAGTAGGCGGGAATGGTCGGCACAGGCGGTGGCCAGAAAAATAATCTAAGAGGGAAAAAGATGAAGAAAAAGAGAGAATGAGCAGGGGGAAATAAAATAAGGTTATGGTTCGGTGGAGGAGGATTAGAGGGAGTTTTTGGGTGGTTTAGAGGGCAGTAGAAGTGGTAGAAGCGGCGGCGGACGGCGGCTTAAAGGTTGCGGGTTATAGATTTTTGCGAGGCGGGCAAGAGATTTCGCATGGCTATGGCAGCTCGTGCAAGAAGAATTGATATATTTGGAGATCTTAGTTAGCTAGGGGAAATTGTAGGGAAGAAATTGGAATGCTGCGATGGCGCAGAGGTTGGCTATGGGCAGCGGGGGAAGAATCTGAAGTTAGGGTGGCGGCCAGCTCTTGCTTAGGGTTTTCGGGGAATAAAAACTCCAAAAACTCCTACAACTAGGCTATTTATAGATTGTAGATGGTATAATAGGGTTTCAGGGGTCGGTAGGAAGGTATGAGGTGCGAGGATTTGGGTGGCCAGCGGTAGTAATTGGTCGGCAATCGTTTGGGTTGGATCGAAGTTTCGCAAGGCTGTGGAGAGGAAACGGGCGAGAGATAACGAACAAGAGTTATACCAATTTATTCCTCGAGTCAAGGGGAATACAATGAGGCAAGAAACGGCCAGTCAAAGTCCCTGTAGCTGGTGACGCCATTGTTGGAGTCGGGAGCTACAGCCGCGTCGACAGAGGAGAAAGGAGGAAGAAGGAAGAAGAAAAGGAGGTGGACCGATCGGCCGGGGAAAGAAAAGAAAAAGGGAGAACCAGGCCGGTTGGCGTCGGTTACTCCTTCACTAAACGAGACGCGTCATCTCGACATAAAACCATACAAAATGCCCCATCTGGGGGCACACAGAAAGAAGCCAGCGACATTGGGCCACGGAGGAAGGGAAGAAGGGGACATTAGGCCGCGAGCTGACCTAGTTCGGGGAGAAGGAGAAAAAGAAAAAGAAAAGAAGAAGAAAAAGAAAAAGAAAGAAAAAGGAAAAAGGAAAAGGAAAAAAAGAAAAATAGTGGGTTGTTTTAATTAAATTAATTAGGATATTTGGGTTATTAAAAAATAATAATATTTAAATAAAATAATATTTAAATCCCTTTTTAGGATAAAATAGGATTTTTAAAAGATTTTTCCTAAATTCATCTTTTATTTGTAAAACCCCTAATTTTCTCCATTTAAAATTATTTATAAACTTCTTATTAATTTCAAACTATTATATTCTTCTTATTTTAAATAAAATAATTTATTTATTAAATTTCCAAAATAAAATGCTTAATTAGCTAAAATACCCAAATTCTCTCCTAATAAAAATACTTATAAATTTCTTCTTGATTTTCCTTAATTAATTCAATTTATTTTAATAAAAATAATATATTTAAATAATTTTTCTAATAAATATCATTTGAATGTAATTTATAAAATTAAAAATTTTCGGGGTATTTCATTTCATACTATAGCTATATTTCCACAAGTGTGATATGATCATCATTCAACCCATATTTTATACTATAGATATATTTCCACAAGTGTGATGTTATCATCATTCAAACCATATTTCATGCCATAAGATGTATTTTTACAAATATGATATTATCGTCACAAAGCATAACATAATGGTATCTCTTATCAATTCTTATTTTCCTTCAACATAACATTCATATCATCAAAAATTATCAATAACAACATATGTTACATTATATAGCAACAATATCATGAAAAAAAGCACATTTAGCCGTACAAGAAAACATCATCAAAAGTCCTATGCATCAAATAGTGTCCTTACCAACTAGGATATTGGGCTCTAAGCATGCAAATCCTAGATTTCCTCCTCTGAAGCTACTGGAATACCACCTACGAAAATAATAAAATTTATAGTTAGGTTGAAGACTTAAATTGAACGAGAAATAAAGGTAAATGGGGTAAAAATAGGTATAGCCATAGTCAAATGGGAGCTTGAGATGTGTGGTTGTGTAGAGGAATGTGTGGTGGAGCTATGGTTATATTTTGGTGGTTTTTGGTTGAGGTTTGGGGGTGAAAATAGGGACACACAGCCAAAGGAATGAGGTTGCACAACTGTCCGGCAGGTGGTGCAGCTTCTGGTTGAGAGAAAATACGATGCACGACCAGGCGGTGTGAAGTTTGCATGGCCGTACAGAAATAGGCCAAGAGGAAAAATTATGCAGCGATCGAATAATGTAGGGGTTGCATGGTTGTGCAGTAGGAGATTTAAGCATTGCATGACCATGCAACAGGCGATGCACCGCTCATGCACTTTGCAATTCTGGTACACATAAGAGGAAGAAGAAAGGAAAAGAGGCGACAGTTAGTGGCGATGGCGAGGGGAAAGGTGGGGGCAACCTTGATGGTCGATCCACCGGCCTAAGGGTAGTGAGTGGTGGTTGAGGTAGTGCACGATGGGGGAGATGGTGGTGCGAAAGCCAAAAATAAGGAAAGGAAGGGGAAGAAGAAGAAGAAAAAGGAGAAGGAGAAGGAGGAGAGGAGAAGGAAGAGGGATCTTGGTAATGGCTCTTTAGCAAAAATATTGGCAGAGTGAGACAAAACCAAAGAAAAATAGGGAGAGTATGAGGTGTGTATATACATATATATATATACACACACATACATGTGTGGGTGTGTGGTTTGAGTTAGGAGTGAAGAAGGAGAACAGGGAGGCGTGCGATGGGGATGATGGTGCTTGTTATAATCCCCTCAAAATTTTAAAAATATATAATTTAATAAATAGCCTTTATTTGGGATAAATTCTTTTTTTTTTTAAATTATTTAATTTAACTATTTTATGCATTTTGAGTATATAAAATTAGATAAGAATATTTGATAATTAAGATAAATATTTATTATTTTATCATACTCATTTTATCTAAGTAATTTTCGAAATTATTATTTTACAAAAAATTATCTTTTTGAACCCATATATTAAATTAAATTAAATTATTAAATAAATTTATTGCCTAAAAATAATAAACCCTATTTTTTTATAAATTAAATTATTATAAATTTTCAATTTTTCATTTTCCTTTTCCCCTTTTTCTTTTCCTTCTTCTTTTTCTCCCTTTCCCACCTTTCGTTCTTTTTCCTTTTCTTTTTCTTCTTGGCTTCGGGTTGCGAGGTTATTCCTTCCTCCCTCCTTGCGTGTCTGGGCAACATGTTCGTTCTTCCCTCCCCGGCGTAGCAACCTAACCCAAACCCCTTCTTTCTTTTCTCCTCCCTTCCCAAGTAGCCGGGACAACCCAACATTTCTCCCTTTCCCATGCCCGACCCCTTCTCCTTCCCTATTCTTCTAACCTTCTGCCATGATCTGCTCTCTTCATCCATGCTCAAACCACGCCCTACAACTACCACGCCGACCACTTTTCCCTACTACCACCTGCAACTCTCCCTCTCTCTCTCTCTCCCCGTCCATATCTTCCCTTTTTGAACCCAAACAATTCCTGTACCACATCCTGCATGCCCCTTTTCCTTTCCCTTTTCTCCCCTTCCCTCTCCCTGCCACTCTAGTGCAGCCCCGACCAGCCACCTACTCCCTCTGTCTTACCTTCACCAGCCCTTCTCGCCCCATATTTTTTAGCCTTCTTCTCCTCCCATTTCCACCCCTATTTTTACAACACCACCTCCTCCGTTGCTTCCTCCGCCTAACCAACCATCTACAACACTTTCTGCCACTACCTGCTACATCCCTAAACCACCACACCACCCCTAGAGCTACCCTACAACCCCTTCTTCCTCCCTCCTCTTTTTCTCTTCTTTTCCCTCCCTTCTTAGTAGCTACCCTACACCACCTCCTTCCGTCGCCATCCCGCTGCCTATTCCGCCACCTAAGCCACATAAGCCACTCCCTATAACCTCCTATACCACCCCCACACCCCCTTTGGTTGAAACAAGCCCCCTAGCCCCTTCATTTTCCTTCTCCTTTTTCCTTCCTTCTCAGCCACGCCCACCCTGACATCCCCCTTAGCCGCCTTGCTATCGCCATCTCTGCCACCCTTGGCCACCAATAACTTGTCCCCGACCACCACCTACACCCCCTTTTCACTCCTGCACCCTTCTCTTGCCTCAAATCCTCCCCCACCTACCCTATTTTCTAGCTCCAAAGCCTCAACCCGAAAATGACCACGCCTCCCTTCTACCTCCCTACCTTTGACCCTTTCCCCCCATATAGCCTACATATGGCTCACACTGCATGACATTATTTTTGGGAATTGATTTGTTTAATTATTGAGGTATATTAATAGTTAAGTAAAGTGTATTATTAATTAAGTTTTTATAAAGTTTTATCCTTTTAATTTCCTACTTCTAATATAATAATTATTGACATTATTTTTAGGTGTTGATTTTGCTATTTAAAGCTTGAATATTTAACTAGGATACTAGTAAGATTAGATTTTTGTGGGAAATAAGGTAATCGTTAAACCCCACTTAAACGCATGAATAAACGTATGTTAGTACTTTAGGGTTTTTAATATGTTATTATGTTTGATATATGTTTTTTAATATAATTTACACATTTGCTTCTATTGATTAATAAAAAGGAAAGTATGCTATTTTATATACTATGTGTGGAAATATTATCTAAGGAAAAATGCTACTAATGAAAGTGTTAAGTACTTATTCATGTTATATTATATTATTGTGACCATTTATTCTTGAATAATATTATTGTGATCCCTAGGGGCATTTTAGTAATATGTCTTGAGTAATAATGTGGCTTAATATGTATGGGTTCAAACAAGTATTATATTAAAAATATAATAGTTGGTGGAGTTGGATAATGTGAATGAAGTATTAATATTACTATTTCATGTAGTAATGTTAATTTAATAAATGTAGTGTAATAAGGGAGCAAGATGGTAATTTTGGAAGAAAATGGTAAAATGATGATTTTATAAGTAAAAGTATAAAATTATAATTTGTAAGTAAAGGGGGTACTATGGTAATCTTGAATGTGAAGGGCAAAATGGAAATTTTGGAGCTAAGGGTGTTATGGTAATTTTAGAAGCTAAGGGTATTATGGTAATGTTGGAGGTAAAAGGGTAAAATGGTAATTTTGTAAGTATAGGATAAAATGGTAACTTCGTAAGTAAAGGATAAATAGTAATTTTGGAAGGAATGGGTAAAACGATAATTTTGGAAATAAAGGATGAAATGGTAATTTTGAAGGTAAAGGATACAAATGGTAATTTTGGAGGAAAAGGGAAAATTGGTCATTTTAAAAGTAAAGGACAAAATAGTAATTTTATAAGTAAAAGGGTATTATGGTAGTTTTATAAGTAAAAGGTAAAATGGTAACTTTAGGGGAAAATGGTAATTTTATAAGTAAAGAGTAAAATGGTAATTTTATAAGAACACAACATTATAGTAATATTGAAAGTAAGGGGGTACAATGGTAATTTTAGAGGTAAAAGGTAAAACGGTAATTTTATATCAAAGGGGTAAAATGGTAATTTTATAAGTAAGAGGGTACAATGGTAATTTTATAAATAAAAGGACATTATGGTAACTCTGGAAGTAAGGGGGAAAATGATAATTTTATATATAAAAGGACATCATGGTAAATTTGGAAGTAAAAGGTAGAAGGGTAATTTTGTAAATGAATGGATATTATGGTAAATTTGGAAATAAGTGGTAATTTGGTAATTACAATAATAGTGAAAGATAATTTGGTAATTAAATTATAATTATAGAGAAGAGCAATTGGATAATTACGATAACAGAGAATGGTAATTTGGTAAATTGACCAACAGAAGGGTATCATAGTAGTTTTAATAATGGACAAGGGTAATATAGTAATTATAATAATGGAGAAGGGTAAATTGATAATTATACTTATGGAAAAGAGTAAATTAATAATTATAATTATGGAGAGGGGTAAATTGGTATTTATAATAATGGAGAAAGGCAATTTGGTAAATGTAACCAACAGAAAGGTATCATAGTAGTTTTAATAATGGATAGGGGCAATATAGTAATTATAATAATGGAGAAGGGTAAATTGATAATTATAATTATGGAAAAGAGTAAATTAATAATTATAATTATGGAGAAGGGTAAATTGGTATTTATAATAATAGAGAAAGACAATTTGGTAATTTAACCAACTAAAGGGTAAATTGGTAATTATGATAATGAAGAAGGGCAATTTGGTAATTTAACTAAGTAAAGGGAAAAATTGGGAATTATTTAACCAACTAAAGGGATGATTAGTAATTATGATAATGAAAATGGGTAATTTGGTAATTTATCTAACTAAAGGGCAATTCAGTATTTAGAACAAAGGAGAAGGGCAATTCGGTAACTTAAGCAACCAAATGGGAAGTGTGATAAGTGTAACAATTATGAAGGGTTATTGGTGATCTAATAAATGTGGGAGATAGCTTAGTAACCTAAACCGAGTAAGAATGTGGCTAAAAACAACTAAGTGGGTGTTATATGCCTCATGTGCCATGTGTTATACCACGTTGTGTACTTGTGCTTATAATGACTAATTACTTGTAGCATAGCTTGGAGTTGGGGTATGAGTATGTGAATTCCTTTTGGTATGTGTATCATGATGATAAGTGTTATGCTTATGATATTATATGATGTGACCCTCTAGGACATGCATGCTAGGAGGTTAATAATAGGATATGGGGTGAGAGGATAAAAAGGAACAAATTGTAAGTGAGTTGACTAAAGGGACATGAGATTGACCTTAATATCTCATGATCCATGAAGGGGAAAATAAACGGAGATTATGATCAAAATGGGTGAGTAATGCAACTCTTGTATGGGAGAATTCTAGGATGATCCTTACATAAGAAAAGTGTCGGGGATTGAGTGGCCAACTAGGGTTTTATGGTCACATGTATAATTGGTGAGCAGAGTGATGGGATTTGGATTGAATCTGAATAAGATGAGGTATTAGATGATCAAAAAAGGTTGGGCCACATAGGTTCGATTAGGGTTTCAAAAGAAAACCCTAGAGGTTGATAGTGATAGAATTTGAAAAGTCATAAGGTGATGGGTCCCAACCCACACCCTTAGGTTGTTATGAGTAAGTGTGAGGAGGAATGGATGCTGGGGTGTGATAAGAGGTGCAAGGGTCTCAAGATATAGGACGGGCCCTCTCAAGAGGATAGAAATAGAGGTTGGTGACATGCATGTCAATGGTGAAATACTTTCGAACAAGATATGAATAAGACACTAATCACTTAAAGTGGAAGATTATTGAGCCGAGCCCAAACCAATCCACTGGAATAATAGTGGCTAAGTGCCAGGGTGCCCTAGAGACTGATCCACCTTCATATAATAGTGGTTAGGTGTGTTCCGTCCTATAAGTGACCGATCCACCAGTTATAATAGTGAGGGATCTTGAGCTCAATAAACCGAATGCAATAATGATAAAATATGAGGAAGACACAAAGTAATTACAGTGGAACAACATGAGAGTCGAGGCTGGACTGATCCATTGGCATAATAGTGGCTAGGAGCGTTATGCGCTAGAGATCGACCCACCGGCATATAATAGCGGCTAGGTATGTTGTGCCTTGTATGTGACTAATCCACCGGCTATAATAGCGGGGTTCCCACACCCATATGACTATAAAATATGAGAGATGATTGAATAATGATGGACTAATGGCTTAAGGCCCGAAAGTATTGATTTTGCATTTTGACTCATTAACATTTTATGGACTTATTAAGGATGTGAAGGTTATGTATGCACACCTTGTTATATATGAATATAGTGTTGTATCATGTGTTACATTATAAGCCTACTTTTAAGTGAGTTTTTAAAAGGTTACTCTGTACCATAGTACTGAAGGGTCCCATTCATGGGGCCCCTGCCTATTCAATGGGCATTGTCCCTTACAGGTCTCTTTTCAGGTACTATTTAAGTGGGCAATGAGAAAGGAAGTAAGGAATCATCCAAAACAGTTAGGGTTTTTCTCTTTCTCTTTTAAATTCTTGATTTTAATGTAATTGTTGTTTTTGTAACCACTGGTGGATTTTATTCTTGTAAGCTGTTTATTACACTACTTTGATTTAGATATGGTTAGTAAATTGTGTTTTACTCCTCTAGCCTTAACACTTGTTACTAGAATGGTATGAATAAACCGGTCTGACACTAAGTGTGGTGTTAATGCCCCCAAAATTCAAAGTCTTGTTGTTTTTCTTCCTCTATTTCTTTTAAGCAAAACAAAATTTTTCAATAATGAATTTTGGGGGTGTTACACTTATATAGTTGTAAGGTGATGGCGATGGTTGCAGAGGATTGTTAGGGTGGGTAGTAGCTACAGAGTGAGGGTGGTGATGGTTGATGGAGGTGTTACATGAGAAGAATAAAAATGGTAGGGGGAAAGTGAGTGTGTAGGGTGTGTGATGGGGTGTGGTTAGGTAGGGATAAGGATACAAAAGGAGAAGGAGAAGAAGAAAAGGAGAAAGGAGTAAGGTGATGGATGATAGTTTTAGAAAGGTGATGGCGCAAGTTGCAAGAGCAAGTTGTAGCTCAAGGTTGACGAGAGGAAGAGAAGAAAGAAAGAAAATAAAAGTAGAAAGAAAAGAAAAGAAATAAGAAAGAAAAAGAAAAGAGAAGGGTTGGGGGATTAGGTGAGGGTTATTTTAGATTAGCTAAAGGTAATTAGGATTAGCGGAAATTTTAGCGGGTTTTGATTTTAGTTTACGAATTACGGTTTATCAAAGTTACAGTTTTTAGAATTGGTTAAAGTTTTGGGATTAAGGATATGTTAAGGCTAACATAAGATTTTATTGAGATTAGCATAAATTAGGGTGCTAATGATGCAGGATTAGGCTAAGCAAATTTTTGGAGTATTACATAATGATTCTTTGAAACACTTAAAAATTATTAGAACGTATCTCCATTAATACATAATAAGGCTTCATTTCCCTTTTTCTAAAAGGATTTAGTTTTCAAAGAATTATATTGCTATTCTTAATTCATTAAGTATACTAACCCTTGTAGATAAAGAAAGATAAGTGTACCAAAAGCATGTATTTGAAAATTCATTATATATGTGAAGAAGTGGAGGAGGCAGAGCTTGAAGATAAAATAAAAATTATGGTACTAAAGCCCATTCTACCTCTTTATGATAGGAACGTCAGTACATGTGAATTTTACTAACTCCATGTTAGTATTCTCCAATTTGTATTACATTATCTTTAATTTGACATATCACATGAGTGGATGATCAACATGTTTGCTAACAAGTGTTAGATAATCATGATTAATGAAAATTAAACATTATTCATTCTTAAAATATTTTTTTTTTTATGTATGAATGTTATATTAATTTTAGGTTTCTATAGAATGGATCAATGTTGATTTGATTCTTAATTTTCCTACAAGATTTGAGATTAAAAAAGTTGACAATGCATGTTTAAATTCATAAACTTATTTTAATTCATTCTCAAAATAATTATTTATGAACTAAGAAAGCAATTTACTAGTAGATAAACTAGTTTGTATGCTAAAGGGATCTATTGATGTGTCCAATAGAAACATGTCAATAGGTATTGAGCTGTGTTTTCCAAAATAAACCAATAACAATCAATGTATTTTTCGATCCAATCAAATAGTTTGTCTACGGTATATAAGTTTTTTTTGGTTTTTTGAACAAAGCCATTAACCTTACTTTATTTTACTTCAATTAGATGCTTGAACCAAAAACTTTTCCTTATTCTCCTAATTTCCTACTACAATTAAAAACAGGACCGGACCAACCAGTTGAACCGATAAACCCTCGATCCGGTGATAAAACTGGGCTAAAGGTCAAGTCAAACTAGTTTCGCAAAAACTGATATGTTTGGTAAAAACTGACCAGTTTATTAAAAAACCCCAATTTTTTAGTATACCAATTTGGTTTTGTTATTATATTTAGAAAGTAATTTTTTCCTTCAAATTAAATTTTTAGTGTTCTATATGTTGAGGGGTAATTTTTTCTTTTTAAGTAATTTTCTCCCAACCCTAAACAAACCAAAAACCCATTCACTCGTTGGTCTTCTTCTTCATGTTGGAGCAACCAAGCTGGTCTTCATCAATAGTTCTCCACCCTGCTGCCCGATGTCGAGGTGATTCCTTGCCATTTTCATCCCACTATCATCTTTAACCTGGGCACAAGGAGTAAAACAAAGAAGAGGTCATGTAGAACTTTACAGTTCGCACCAATCCCTTGCCTAAGTTTTCCTTCAATCTCAGGTAGTTTGTTTGCTGCTAATTTGCTATAGTTTTTTGATTATTTCTTATGTCAATTTTAGTTATGTATTGTTATGAATTATTTGGTAGATGTTTGTTAAGAAGAACAATCCTACTATAGTTTGTTGTTAATCCCTTGCCTTGGTTTTCCTTCAATCTCAAGTAACTTATGATTCTTTTCTACTAATATGTATATCTGCTAATATGGATATTTGCTAATTTGCTAATAGAAATTTGGATTATTTTTCTCCAATAATTTTGATAATTTCTTATGTGCATTTTTTATTGTATCTTACGTAGATTTCTATTACCTTGAATCATCCACTATGAAACTTTCAACCACTTGAATCAGTTACTTGAAATTTCGAGTCTCTAACTATTATAATATTTTAGCTATTGTTCTGAAATTCTAGTTGTTATATTTTGTTGTTGATTCTCAAGTCTCATCATGTTGAATTTATGAAGTTGATTTGAAATTTCTAAAATTCTAGTAGCTGAGTCAATATTTCTAAATTTGTTGAAGTATAATTCTATTATTGATTATGTTATTAATTTTGTTCATATTAATTTTCTGTTAATGATCTGAAATTCTAGTAGCTAAGTACAATTATAATAGTTGAGTATAAATTTTTGAAATTTCAAAAGGTTGGTCTATATAATTTTTGTTATTGATTATGCTATTAATTCTTAACATATTGAATTTCTATTATTGATCTAAAATATCTATTATTGTCTTTCTGCTAAAATTATGGCTATATTTTAGTCTGTATAATTCTTAACATATTCCAGTTATTTTGTAATCTAGAGAGTTTGTTTTAGTATTTGATTTGATCATCAGACATATTTTAATTTGTTCATCAACTTAGTCATTTGATGTTGTGTTATTTATACTTGATGCTATGTAAGAAAAGGACATGATAATAATAGATGTTTAGGTTGTTAAAAATAGATCCTATGTGATTTTTTATACTTCATGCTGTGTAGGAAAATTCGATGAGTATATTTTAATTCCTTGTTAATGTTTAGGATTCAAATATTTGATGAGTATATCCGAATGTAGGGGATTGGATCCATGTTTAAGGTTGATTACAGAGATACCTATTTTGTATTTGCTACTGTTAATGCATCTCTTAAGTTGGGTTTTTTATATTTAGTTCGTAACTTATGATAATATGTTCATATAATTTTGCATTTGTTGGTGTTAATGTGTCTTTTTTAAATTTGTAACTTATAATTTATTTTTAATGCCTTAGGGATGTCTATAAAGGCTAGTAATACCAGATCTATGCCAAATTCTTCTTAAAGTAATTCTAGAGGAAATAAGGATTTGGTATGGGGCCGTTGTAGGGAGGTTTAGGATGCTAATAGAAAAACAAATTACAATGTTTGTATTGTTCTAAACCTCTTTCTAGAGGTGAAATCCTACGAGTCAAACAACATTTAGTTGGTGTTAAAGGTTAAGTGGAGAGGCGTAAAAAAGTTCCTTTTGAAGTTGTTTTTGAGATGAATCAAAGTATTGAAGAGTTTTCTAGAAAAAAAATAAAGACACAAGAGCTTCTAGCTGATAACCCATATTGTTTGATGGACTTTTCTTTGTACCAAGAACCATATTTGATACCTCCTCTTAGGGTAACTAGTAGTTCCCAATCAAGAGATAAGTCAAGGATTTTAGACAAAGGAAAAATATACTATAGGGAATCATTACATGCCAAGAACAACTATAGGTGCACAACCTTCCCACTTAAAAGTATGCTACAAAGCAATTATGCTGTTAAGAAAGTTAAGGTTCTAATTTCTAAGTCGATGATTGATTCATGTATCCCGTTCAATGCTGTAAATTCTAATTATTATCAGCCTGTTATTAATGGTATAACTCATATTGGTCCTGGTTATAATGGGACAACTATTTATGCTCTTCGTGGTTACTTATTAATAAAATATGTTGATGAGGTGAAGAATTATGTTGAGACTTTTTGTTCTCGTTAGAAGAAAACTGGTTGTACTATTATGGCAGATGGATGGATGGACCAACATAATCATACTTTAATTAACTTCTTAGTATATTCTCTAGAGTGCATTGTGTTTTTAAAGTCTGTTGATGCTTCTGATGCTTCAAAACTGTTGAGCTATTACATAAGTTATGTAGAGAAATTGTTCTCTATGTTGGTACTAAAAATGTTGTTCATATGGTGACTGCCAATGCTACAAATTATGTTGATGTGGGAATGTTGTTAGAATATAAGTTTAAGTTACTTTATTAGTCTCCTTATACTGCACATTGTGCTAGTTTTATGCTTAAAGATATGGATAAGTTAGATGAGGTGGAAGACATTATAAAGCATGCGTCAAAAATAACTAAGCACATCTATAAGCATTTTTATGTGTTGCATCTAATAAGAAAGTTCACCAAAGGAAGAGAGATCATTCGCCCCGCTCCTACTCGGTTTGTGTAATACCCCAAAATTTACTATTTTTTTAAGCGAAAGTAACTAAATTGAAAACATGTGAATTCTGGGGATGTTATCACCATACTTAGTACTAGACCGATTCACTCTGACCGTTCTAGTACCAAGTGCTAAGGCTAGAAGAAATTCAATAATCAATTATAAATCAAAACAATATAAACTTCAAATGAGCATTAAACGTTTGTAAAACAGAAATCAAAGTATGCGTAAAGAATTGTAATTCATATCTAAAAGAGAAATAAGCTTACAACCAATAAAATATCTAAAATACTCAATACAAATTAATAAATTATAAAAGGGTAAATTCGATACAAAAGAAATAATAGATGAGATAAAATAACAACAAGAGTGAATCCAGCTACACTACTCTTGAACTTGGAGCCAAATATATGCTCAACACTCAGCTTCAATTGATGTCTCACCCACTTGCAAAAATTCAGAAGGACTTTCTACTCATGGAAATGAGCAACACTAATAAAAGGGATGATTAGTACGCTACGTACTGAGTAAGGTAATCGTGCACTAAGGCCAACACACAAAATTGACATAAACCATGCAGAATAATAATAAAAAACATAAAGTCCACCATGCGAACATAATGGCATACGATCATACAGGTTGATACATAAAGGCCCATTTATAGTCCAGATTAATTGCTTAATTAATCTCTTATCGAAAATCGTTTCACACCATGCTCTTTATCAAATCCATGTGAGTAAGGGAACCCCACTATTATAGCCGATGAACTAGATACATATAGGACACAAAGCTCCTGGCCACTATTATTGCCGGTGGATCGGAAATACACAGGGCATAAAAGCTCCTGACCACTATTATTTGCCCGTGGACTGGTTTGGCCTCGACTCTCATGGTGTTCCACTGTTAGTACTTAATGTCTTTTATGTATCTTAGAATATTTAGGGTTTGGTTTATTGAGATCAGAATCCGCCACTATTATAGCTGGTGGATCAAATACGCATCGGGTAACATACCCTAACCACTATTATAATCGGTGGATCATAAACGCATAGAACGAAGCGTCCTAACCACTATTTCTAACCGGTGGATCGGTGGGACCCATCTTAATAATATTCCACTTTACATGATTAATGTCGTAAGTGTTTTATTTAGAAATTTCATCCTAGACATGCATGACTCACTCTCCTCACACCTATCGTCCAACAGACTCGTTCCATATCACCAGACTCATGCACCTCCCAACTTGCCCCAACATCCTTTCCTCCATATCCTAACTCACATTAGATGTCTAACTCTTAAGTATATGGGTCAAGGCCCACTACCTTACACTTCCAATTCCACTCTACATCTCACTTTAGGGTTTTATCACGAAACCCTAATTTAGTCCTATGTAGCCCATCCTACTCCACCTAACACAACCCAAATCATTTTAACACTCCACACATCATGACCCATAGATTCATCTCTCATTAGGATGAATGGATCCTCCCCCACCAACGCATATGGGAGGGTGGTAGTAACCCTCTAAAGCACGTCCTCTTCGATACACTTTTGTGGGTAATGTAGAGGCGGCAGCGGCAACTAAGGCTAAAATTGGGATTGACACTGTATGAACTCCTTGAAAGCCTCAAATGCCTCCTTGAAACATCCTACTCATATGTACATTATCGAGGTCAACTTGTTGTAAGGTAGAAAACACTTTAAATGTAAGAGGTGTCTGGCTTACTAACACATGTTACACATAAACACATTAAATGGCCACCTAGTTTACTAGTCCTCAATTCATCACAAGTTAATTCGAGTTTTTAAAGAATTAAGTTTTAGTAAAAACATCAAATATATTGGTAAAATCATATAAGGAATCATCTAAAAAGTAAAATTTGAAAGAAAAATGCATTAATCAAAACATTGCTTTAATAGTAGCTTGAACACCCCAAATTTCTAGTTGAAAATTTTTGTTTAAGAGGAAGTGCAAAACAAACATAAACGAAGTTCACCACCATAATTGATATCATTCTGGCTTACATGCCATTCTTACATTAATTACAAGGCACCAAAATTTAGAACACAAAACATATTAAAGGTAAGTGCAGAAACTTTTTTTAATATAAGTAAGAGTTTTCGAGGCTAACTCTTAATACAAGATTCGGTACATAAAGTAAATATCTTAGGAAAAGTATAAAAAGGGTCTTTGGTTTAAAACATGAACCAGATAGCATGACTCTTTGATTCCCAACCCCATATATGAGATATAATCACTCTACCCCGATCAAAGGATCATAAGCAACATAATTTTATAGCAGGTCCTCAATGACTTACGTAAAATCAATTGGGTCATGTTCTCATGGGAATGTGTAACACCCCTAAAATTACATTTGAAAGTTTTCTTTTAAACCAACAAACACAATCATAAGGGTGCTAACACTGTGATCAGTACAAGCCTGGCCCCTGGCCAATCTCATACTAACCACAAGGTTAAAGGAAAGTTATCACCAAACCATAGATAAATTTAAAACAAGGATTAATAGAAAAACTAAAATGTTCGAAATACATAAATCAAAGTGTGCAAAAAAAGTTATTACAACCCAAGAAAGTGCATAATTAGGGCTTCCACATGGATAAAAGATACAATATGATAAAATAAAATGGTACATAAATAATAAAAGAGAATCTGGCTAATGTCATTCTCGGTCCCTAGGCCAAGTCCAAGCTCAACTCTCAGCCCCTCCCGATGCCTCAGAAGTGTCATAGGCATCGAAGATAACATCTCCTACCTGCACAAACTCAATAGGGCCCTCTGCTCGTGGGAATGAGCAACACCCATGAAATGGATGGTTAGTACACTACGTACTGAGTAAGCTAACCATGTATCTAAGGCCAAACATAGAAAGGCATATAACACAAGTATGATCATATAGATAACATATAAACAATACACATAATAAAGGTCTTGTTATAGTCCGGTTAAACTTATTCTTTAGATCTTTTATTAGTATACTCATTTCACACCATGCTTTTTATCAATCCATGCGAGTACAGAAAACCCACTATTATAGTCAATAGACCAAAAATACACCTAGGGCATAACACACCTGGACACTATTATTCTTTAGTGGAACGCTAGGGCACAAGGCACCTAACCACTATTATTCGCTGGTGAACCAGTCTGGCCCCAACTCTCATGGTGTTTCACTGTAATTACCTAGTATCATTCCCATGTCTTAATATCTTTAACTTTGGTTTGTTGATCATGGAATCCCCCACTATTATAGCTGGTGGACCAAAAACATGCAGGGTGGAATGCTCCTGACCACTATTACTTATCGGTGGATTGGTCTCTAGGGCACCCTGACTCTTGGTCACTATTATTCGTTGGTGGACCGTTATGAACCCGGATCAACAATCTTCTTCTTTAAATGGTTAGTATTTTATTCGTGTCTTATTCGATAATTATTTCCACCCTTAACATGCATGTCACAATCCATCTACTCCTATTCTCCCAAGAACGCTCATCCCATATCTTGGGACTTCTATACCTCCTAACACACCCCAAAATATTTTCCTTCTTCTACTTACTCCCATGAATACCCAACTCCTAAGTCCATGGGTCAAGGCCCACTTTCTTATGCCAACTATGGTCAATTTCATTATTGCCCCCAGAGGTTTCCCAAGCAAATCCTAATTGGACCTACGTGGCTCTTTCTTCCACCTAATACATCACCTCAATTAGATTAAACACCAAGCATTCCACTTTACTTCCCATTTACACATGTAACCATGAAACCCTAGTTGGCCACCCAAACCCTAACACCTTTCTTTTTCTATATATCACCTCTCCATTACTCACCTACCATCTTTTCTTCCCCATGACACCCACACTCACCCTCCATATGATATTCTTCTACTCTTTCCCCATATTCCACTCACCCTCCATTATTTTCACTTTTTCAACCTCCTCCATTTAGGGTTTTCCTCCCAAACCCTAACCAAGTTTCCTATGCACCCTTATACTAATCTATGCACTATTTTTTCACCCAAGGACTCCAATCATCCCAAAAACTCTTCCTTTACCTTACTTAAACCCAAAGATAACTTTTCCATGTAAGTATCATCCCCATTTAAACACCTTCCCATGCAAATCCTAGAATTTACCATACAAGATTCACTCTACTCTTTTATTTTTTTTCCATATTTTCCTCTCATTTGTCCTCTCATGGATTATGAGATAATTAGGTGAATCCTATATCTATTTACTCAACTCATTTCCCCTTTTTCCTTTTTTATCCTTTCACCCCATATTATATTATTAAAACATCCTAGCATGCATGTCCTAGAGGGTCACATCACATAACACCATAAGCACAACTTCCATATCATTATACACATGCTATAAGGAGGTTACATGAATGTACCTCAACTCCAAGCTGCGCTACAAGTAAGAATTCATAATAATATAAGGTACACAACATATAACATATAAGGCACATAATACACACAATTAGCCTTAACTACATCCTTACCTAAAATGATGCCAGGTTTGGAGCACGCTCCTACACCTCCTTAGGGTTTTGACTTAATTCACCTATAAGAGGAAAGTACTAAAGGTTAACTTCCCTCTTACCAAAATAATCAATATTTCCTACCTACCCTTATCATAGCATAATATTAGGGTTACTAATAATAATAGTAGTTTTATAAGTAAAAAATAAGGGTATTATTCTTAAGGTAGGTAATCATACTACTAGTAGTTAAAATAAGTCTTAGTAGTTATATTGGTCCATGTTAAAATAATATTAGCATTATCTATATTACTAAGGATAATAGCTTTAATAATAATAGTAGTATTAGTAGTAGTGATAATATTAATAACAACCCAAATCTAAGTAATAATAATAGTAGTATTAGTAATAATAAAATAGTGACAATAATGATAATAATAGTAATAGTAATAGTAATAAGGCTAGTAGTGATAGTAATATTAGTGATATAGGTAATATTTACAATAATGATAAAGTAATGATGGTAGTAGTTGTAGTATTAGTAATATTAGTAATAGTTTGAATCTTAAGAATGATAATAATAAGGGCCCTAATAATCATAATAGTAGTAACATTACTACTAATAAGTCCAATGTTAATAATAATAATAATAATAATAATAATAATAATAATAATAATAATAATAATGGTAACATAATAATAATAATACTTCAAATCTTAGTAATAGTAATGATAGAGTTTGAATAATCATTTTAATATTAGCATTAGTAATAATAGATCCCAAATTAATAATAATAATAGTAACAATAATAATAATAATAATAATAATAATAATAATAATAATAATAATAATGATGATGATGATGATTTGAATATTCAATATAATAATAATAATACTAGAGTTATAATAATACTAACAACAACGATAATAATAATAATGATGATGATGATGATGATGATGATTATGATGATGATAGTAGTAGTAGTAGTCGTATCAGTAGTAGTAATGTTATTAGTACTAATAAAATTATAACAATTACATTAATAATATTTAAGGCTTGGAGAGGTTAGGGTACATCCTAGAAGTGGTGGTGACTAGGCAGCGCCAGTAATGGTGCACGATGGCGACGACGGTGGAGGATGAAGCGAAGTTGAAAAGGTGTGTTTCTAGACTAGAAGAGGGGGAGTGAGATGGTGGTTTTGGTGGAGGTGGATGCTCTAGGTTGAGAGGGTTGGAATGGTGGTGGTGTCATAGCTAAAGGGGTGGCACAAGTGGCTATTGGTGTGGTGGCCAAAGGTGGTGGAAGGGGAGGAATGGTGAAGGAGAGGAAGGAAGGTAGGGGAGGTAAAGGAGGCATAAGTAGGTGTTTTGGAAGGTTGGGAAAGTGGTGGCATGATAGGAATGGAAGCTCACAATGGCAGGATCGGCAATGCATGGTGGTGAGAGAAGAAAATGGAAGTTTTGGGCAGCCAACTTTACACAACCGATGCGGCTCGTGTAGGAGGAATCGAGGGTGGTGAGTGGTGTGGTTCGGTGGAGGGTGATGTAGGGAAGGTGCTAGTGGTTGCTTCAGGTGGCGGCATTGGGTGACAATGGTTGTGGGGTCATATGAATAGGTGGTAGTGCAAGGGGGTAGATTTTTTGGGTAGGGAAATAAATCCAATTAAGGGGTTAATTGGGGGTATATATATAGGTAATTGAGGGGTGGAAATGATAGAGGGGGAAGAAGACAAGAGGGGGAAAATATGGCAAGGCCATGGCCTAGTGGTGGTAGGTCGGTGTACGTCGGCAAATGGTAGGGTAGGTTGGGTCCGGAGAGAAGAAAAGGAAAGGGAGGGGCATGCTTGAAGGGAAGATGTGGGGCTGGTTAGGGTCAAAAAAGGAAAGGAGAGTGATAGGGAGAGGGGGAGGGTGCAGGCTAGTTAGTGGTTAGTGGCAGGGGGATGGTGGTGGCAAGGTGCAATTTGCAATTGTGGGGGTCAGGGAAGAAGGAAGGGGAAAAGAAGGAGTTGGGCTAGTTGGTCTAGGAAAAAAAAAAGAAAAAGGGAGGCAAATCGAGTAGTTGGGCGATAGGTGTAGAAAAAAGAAGGGGGTGCAGACTTGGGCCAAGTAAGGAAAGAAGGGGAGGGAGTCTAGGCTGGGATGGGGATGGCTCAGTCCGGCGGGAAGAAGGGGAAAAAAGAAAAGGAGAAAGGAGAGAAAGGAAAGAAAAAGGAAAAATAAGGAAAATGAAAAAAATAGATGGGTTGGTATTTTTGAATATTTAAAATAATAATATTTAGTAAAATAATAATTAAAATTATTTTTAGATTAATTTGGGATATTTTGAATAACTTTTCCTAAATTCCATTTTAATTTAGCAAAACAACCTAATTTTCCTTAATTAAATTATTTATTATTTTCCTCTTGATTTTGCGTTAAATATTTCCTCTTATTTTAATACAATAATTTATTTAATTAATTTCCCTAATAAATCCTTATTTTTCCATAATTTTTTGAATTTAGGATTTTGGGGTATTTCAGAATGAGTAACACTCGTAAAAGGAGTGGTTAGTATGCTACGTACTAAGTAAAAAAACAATACATCAAGTAAAGGATACGGATAAATATATCCATTCACAATGAGAAGTAAGCACTCATGCAAGATATATAAAATATCACAAGGTAATTATAGATCGAGGCCTCATTATTGTATATACCAAATTTCATTATTTTGTTTACGTTGAGTCTAAGAATCCCACTATTCTTAAACCGATGAAACAAACCCAACACTTCTAAGGAAATAATGCACTTGAGCCACTATTTATAATCAAGTGGAATGATTTGAAACACCTTTTAGGGACAACACATCCGAACCAATATTATCATTTGGTGGAATTGTAACACCCCAAAATTTACTATATATATATATATATATATATATATATATATATATATAAAAACGAAAGAAAATATAGTAAATAAGAACATATGAATTTCAGAAATTTTACCGCCACACTTAGTACTAGATCAGTTCACCCCTACCATTCCAGTACCAAGTGCTAAGGCTAAAGGAATTATCATCAAACTTAATTTAATGCTCAAACCGAGAGTTCATAAAAAATAAAAACTAGAAGAGTCATAGCATAGAAATCAGAGTATGTGTAAAAAGTTACATATCTCAAAGTACGAAATCAAAATTCCTCGAAGGGAATAATGTATACAAAAGATAATGTTTAATTCCAGAGAATCCAATACAAAAAAGAAATAACATAAGGAAATAGAATGACATAAAGAGATAATCCAGCCACGTCACTCAGATCATCGAACCAAGCCCATGATCAACACTCAGCCCCACCTGATGCCTTATGGATATCGAAGGCATCAAAAAATGCATCGCCCACCTACACAAAGTCAGAAGGGCCTTCAGCTCGTGGAAGTTAGCAACACCCATAAAAAAGGTGATTAGTACGTTATGTATTGAGTAAGGTAACCGTGCACTAAGGCCAACACATAGAAGTAAATAAAACTAAGCAAAATAATATAACAACATATAGTCCAACATGATAACCTAGTAACATATGATCATTTAGGTAAATATACAGAGGTCCATTTATAGTCTGGATTAATTACTTAATTAGTCTCTCATGGATACTCATTTCACACCATTCTCTTTTTATCAATCCATGAGGGTACATGAACCTCCCACTATTTTAGCCGGTGGCTCGGTCACATATAGGGAAACATGCACCTAACCACTATTATAGCCGGTGGACTAGTCATATATAGGGTAGAATACCCTAACCACTATTCCTTACTGGTGGATTGGTTTAGTTCCTGCTCGCATGGTGTTCTACTATAAGTACTTAGTGTCTTTATGTGTCTTAACAAAGTTAGGTTTGGTTTATTGAGCTTGGAATCCCCCACTATTATAGTTGGTGGGCCGAAAACACACAGGGCATAAAGCTTCTGACCACTATTATAGCCGGTGGATTGGACACATATAGGGTGGGACACCCTAACCACTATTCCTGATCGGTGGATCGGCTTGGACCCATCTCAATAATCTTTCACTTTACATGATTAATGTCTTAAGTGTCTTATTCAAAATTTTAACCCTAGACATGTATGACTAACTCCCTCTACGCTTATCCTCCAAAAGGACTTATCTTACATCGTAAGACTCCTACACCTCCTAACTTGGCCCAACATGCTTTCCTCCATATCCTATATCACACTAGAAGTCCATCTCCTATATATGTGGGTCAAGGTCCCCTACTTTTCACCTCTAGTCTACTCACTGTCTCACACTAAGGTTTTCCCTAGAAACTCTAATTTAAGCCTAAGTGGCCCATCTTACTCCACCTCACACAACCCAAACCATTTTAACACTTCACACAACACAACCCATAGATTCCACCATCATCATCACACTTTAATCACCAAGTACACATGTGACCATAAAACCCTCAGTAGCTATGCCAAACCCTATCTGGCTACTTCAAACCCTAACTTGGTCTCCTATGTGCCCTTATACTATCTCACATACTATTTTTCATTCAAAGCATTCAAACACCCAAGAAACACTTCCATTACCTTCCTCACACCTCAAATCAACTTTCCATACGTAAAATTCACCCACATGCAGACTTTACGCGTCCTATGCAACCCTTTGACCTTTTTCATGAAAACCCTAAAAGTCCCATGTTAAACCCTAGATTCACCCATGAAAACCCTATATTCTTCCATACGTACTTAGATTCTCCCATTCAAACCTTGGATCCATTCATACAAAACCCTAGATTCATCCATGCGAAATCCTAGATTCATCCATGCAAAACCCTAGATTCCTCCCATTTATGGTCATGCAACATATAGGTCAAATCCAAATAATTTCACTCCATATCGTCATATTATATAATATTGCATCCATGTATTACAAGGTCACATCATATCACATCACATTTACAACACAAACATATGATATACAAATCATAAGATAACACATAACGTACCTCAACTCCAAGCCGCGCTATACATAAAATATTTATAACGATACACATAAGATACATCACATATTATGGCACATGGCATACAAGGCATATAAGATACATTACATACATACGGCCTCAGCTACACCCTTACCTAAAATGACACCGGTCTTGGAGTACGCTCCTACACCTCTTTAGGCTTTGACTCATCTCACCTATATGAGGGAAAAGCTAAATATTAGATTCCCTCCTACCAAAAATAATATTATTTCCTAATTTCTTCTAAGATTAGATTTTTGATAAAATAATAATATAATAATAATAATTTTAACTAATTATTAATTTTTCTAAGGATATAAGAAATAATAGAAATATTGTAAAAGTTGATAATATAAGGTTTGAAGATTTAATTCTAATAATAATAATGATATTAGAAATAATACTTATAACAACAACAATAATAATAATAACCATAATAATAATAGTAATAACAACGATAATGCAAAGGAAATAATTCGAAAAGAAAGTGAAATAAGAGCTTCGACCTTCACCAAAATAATATTAATAATAATACTATTAACATAAATAATAATAATAAGAATAATAATAATAATAATCATAATAATCATAATAACAAAATAATAATAGTAATTATTAAATAATAGTAATAATAATGATAATAATTCTAATAATGGTAAAAATAGAAAAAAAGGTAAAGTAGGGTTTTGATCCTACTTTGAAATAATAATAACACTATCAATAATAATAATGATAATGATAATGATAATAATAATAATAATAACACACAATAATAATAATAATAATAATATCAAAATAAATAGAATAGGGCTTTAGCCCCCAATAACAATAATATTATTAACATTAGTAGTAGTAGTAGTAGTAATATACTTGAAATAATGGAAATAAAATAAAATAAAGCTTGTATAAATAGGGTAAAAGGGTTGAGAGGGTTTAAGGTTCCACCTTGGGTTGGTGGTGACAAGCGGCACCGATGGTGGTGGATGGTGGCGGTGGCGGTGGCCAAAAAAATAGAAGAAAGGAGAGAAAGTTGAGTGCTAGGAAAAAGAGAGAGAGAAAGAGGGCGGAAGTTGGGGTTTTTAGGGTTGCCTAGGTGGAGAGGAGTAGAATGAAGGTAGCGACACAACCTAAGGTGGTGGCGCATGACGGTAGTAGTGGTGGTCAAAAGTGGGAGAAGGAGAGAGAGGAGGAATGGGAGGAAGAGAAAAAGAAGAGTATAGGAAGGTAGAGGAGGGTTTGCAGGTGTTTTTGGGAGGTGTAAGGGGCAGTGGTATCGGCAAAAGTGGTGGCTAAGGGTGGTGTGAAGGGTGGAAGATGTAGAAGGAAAGGTTGATCGAGGAGGCTACTTTTCACAACCAGGGTGGTTAGTGTAGGGTAAATCGAAGGATAAGGGTGGTGTAGTTAGTTATAGGGTGGTGTAGGGAGTACTTAGGTGGGCGGAGTGGGCGGCAGCATTGGACGACGGTGGTAGAATGGGCATCTGAAAGGATGGTGGCGCACGAGAGTAAAATTTTAGTTTCGGGAAAAATGCTCAACCAAAGCTAGTTATGGGGGTATTTATAGAACTAAAGGAGGGCTAAGGTCAGACGGAAGATGAGAGAATCAGAGCAGGTCAGTTAGGGCTCATCGACGATGACGGTTGGCCAAAGAAATTCAAATGCATCCTATGATTAACTAGGGAAAAATAGGGGGATTGTACGAGAAGAGAGGGGAGTGGGTAGGATCAAGTTGACTGGCGAGTCAGGTGGAGGACAGAGGAGAGGAAATGGCTGGTCAATTCAGGCGTAACTGGCAGAAAAAATCTCGAGAAGGTGGGTGTTGCAAGTTGCGATAGGGAAGAATAAGGAGGAAGAAGAAGATGGCATAGACCAGTAGTCTAAGAAGAAAAGAAAAGAAAGAAAAAAGAAGAAGAATTGGTTGGGTGATGATAAAAAGAAGAAGGCAAAATACGGCATCCTAGGCCACTGAAGAAGAAAAGAAAAAGAAGGGAAAATGGGTTGCAGACATGCCTAGGTTGTAAGGAAGAAAAAGAAAGGAAGAAGAAGGAAAAAGAAGAAAATCAAAATAAAAAGGAAAAAGGAAAAAGGAAAAAGGGGGAAAAATAGGTGAGTTGGGATATTTGGATTATTTTGGTAATTTGGGATATTTAAAAATAATACTATTTAAATAAAATAATATTTAATTTCCTTTTTAGGCTAAATTAGGGGTTTTGAAAGATTTTTCCTGAATTCCATTTTAATTAGCAAAATATCCAAATTTTAATAACAAAAATATTTATTATTTTCTTCTTTATTTTCCCTAATTAATTCCTTTTTATTTTAATAAAAATAATTTATTTAATTAATTTTTCCAATAAATCCTTATTTGACTAAAATTCTTAAAATTAGGATTTGGGGCATTTCTGGTATAGAACCAACACCTCAATCTTGAATCGCATAATCTTCCACTTTAAATCATTCATATCTTATATTTTATTTATTCCTATGGTCGATCGCATTGATTTTAAGGCCCCAAAAATCTTAATCAAGTGAAATGGACTAATGTACCACTTAGAAAAAAAATGTTCTTGAGCCACTATTATCATTCGATATAATAGACATGTAAAACACTTTGGCCCAACACAATTAACATATCCAAGGTCTAGAGATTAGATTAACTTAGCATAAAAATGCATTTGGTTAAGATTTAAGATAATCAATTTAATCTCAAAGACCAATTTGGGTTTAAATTTGTGAAAAACATAGTTAAATTTTGGCAATAAATCATTAAATAATATCATATGCCATTTTTATAAAATTTTTAACTAATGGTAAATGGAGAGCAATGAATGATTAAACTCAAAGCAGAAGGTCAATGCACAACATCAATTTAGGTCCAAAGAATTCTGTAACCTAATATAGCTCATCATACTATAATTTTACCATAAACCAACATAAAACAATAACATATGCTACCTTTGGAAAAATCACTCTTCATAGTTAATGTCAAAGGTCAAAGTCAACTATCTATGGTCATTTTGCCATTGTTAAATGTCAATGTTTAAATTTTTGGGTGTAACCTTGTCCTTCATGGTTAAAATTATCAGTAACCCTCTTTATAAGATTAGAGGTAGTTCAAGTTGAAAATGATGGATTAAGAACACCATGAATATATTCAACCTAGATTCATGAACATGTTAGTGATGTTATTTATCTTCAAATTTTCTCTTGCATATTTAATCCATCAAATTTTTAGTTCTATGAATATAAATGATAATATATTATATATCAAATTTATCCCAAATATACCAATAAACAATTGAATATTCTACAAGCCATAAAAGTCCACTCTAACTCAAAGATGAAACCACAAACCCAAGCCTTGTGCTTCAACAAATTTTTCACACTTTCAATGTTTTGATCATAACTTTTAAATCACAACTCCAAATCATAAACCTAAAGTTTATTTGGAAATTAGATGCATAAATCTTTAATTGAAAATACAATCTACTTATCAATTACTTCTAATAAAGAGATATGCACCCCAAGATCTAACCCAAATTCATAAGTCACCAAATCATCAATTTTAAATCCATCCTATAGAAAAATATAATTAAAATATCAATATAAATATGATTAATATGCTAATAAACTTCAAAAAGTGATTATCATGACATAGTGTTCTTAAGGAAAACACAAACATGCCAATGTTTTTAATCATAATTTTATACTTGAAGTGATATAATTAATCTTACTTAGATATAACAAACTAATTTAAAAAATAAATAGAGAGGTAACTCCATTAATCACTTCAATATTTTGAAAACGCCTTTAAAAAAATCATTATCATAACATTATGTTCAATGCTAAGATCGTAAGATAAAAGTGGAGAAAGAAAAGAAAAGAAAAGGATTCAACAAAAAATTATGTTGAAGAAGGATTATGGTTAGCTTCAAGGTTCACTATTGGAGGCTGGATGAAGGTTGATGGTGTAGTGGAAGTGGAGAAGATAAGGGGAATATAAATATTCATATGTTGGAGGGATTTGGGAGAATATCTTACAATGGGAATGTTAGAAATGAAGAAAGCATGGAAGGAGAGATTAGCTTGAGTTTAAATAATAAGATGGTAATCATTAGGTGGGCACATGTAGGTTATGTGTAATGAAAGTTCAATGAAAGTGAGGAAGGTTGTGGCACGAGAGGGTATGGGAATGGGGAGGGGATATCTTTATGGGGAAGGTAAAGAATAAACAAGGAAATAGGGAATGCATACATGAGTTTAGGAAGAATTTTCATCATGAGGCTTCCCTATACATAGGCCACGTTTTAATATATCTTTGGTGATGGAGAATTTATTTATGATGAAGTGTTAGGATAAGTTATTAAGAGTTCTTTAGGGTTGATATCAAATCTCAAGTGAAAAGGTTAAGATCTAGCTACAAAAACTAAATTTTAAGGTTTTTTTTTGCTTGAAAAATATTAATTTATCTAACAAAATAAAAATAATTTATTTTATTTTTTTTAATGTTATAACACTAAAATATAATGATTTTAAAATTTTCATAACTTTTATATATTTGAAAAGGTTGTTTTGAGGCATAAAAATCCATAAATGCTAATTGAGACAAATAAAAACCTTTTTTTTTAATAAAAAACTCCATTTGTTATTTTTTGGAAAAGGATAAGTGAATCAATAAAATTTCATTAAATTAAATATATGATGAATTTAGTATAATAAAAGGATAACTATATGGCCAAGAGTATGTCAGAAAGTTAGACATAATGTAATTTTAGCAAGGCTACAAATAACAAAACGACATGCCTCTAAATTACAACTAGAATTATAATGTTTAAAAAATTATTTAATAAATATATAAAGTGTAAAATTTTCTTCTTTAAATATAATAAAATATACCTTTCAAAATTGGGGTTTATATATAGGAACAAAGTTAAGATATCTAGGGTAGGTTTCGTTTAGAGAATAGTGAGTTTTTAGGGAAAATTAAGCATAAAATGAAAGATTTTATCTAAAAATGTCAAAAATAATCACATCCCACTTTTAATTAATATTTGTATTAAACGTGAAAAAAAAACTATAAGAATCCCTACATTTTTAAAAATTTTCTTTAGCGAACATGGTTTTTTCCCAACTTAAAACACAAAGTAAGTTAAAATAAGTGATAAATATAACTCTTTCATCATAGTCTCCATTTACAAATTTGAAAAGTCCTAGGAGATTGAAAAAATCAATAAATTCAAATTAAAAAAATAAATTTTGTAATATAAATGATTCATATACTTAATGTAATCATTCTTGTTATAGTGTGCCCGATTACTATGCATGTCCTATCTGCAAATATAAAAACAAACTTCTCCACCTACCAAAGAGTAGGAATACTTTCTATCTTTGAAATAATATATTCTTACCTATGAATAATGATTATTGTAGGGAAAGAAATATTTTAATGGAAAACTTGAAGAAGCAAGAGCCCTGAATCATCTCACAGGATCATAAGCATGAGGCAGAGTAAAACACTTGAATATTCCTTTTGGAAAAAATAATAAGAAATACTTTCATTCTAGCAGGTGGAAGAAGCGACGAATCTTCTTTTACACTCCATATTAGAAGAACTTAAGCATATGGCATTGTCTATATGTGATTTATATCTAGAAGAATGCATCTTAATAACTAATTTGTACAATTATAATTGTGCCAAAAAAGATAAAGGATGGCATCATTGCTCAATTAGACTTGGTCAAAATGGTATAAGAATAGAATTACATATGGAGGATGTGGGATATAGAACTTTGTTACCTCCTACATGCTGTTTTTTTTTAAAAAAAAAATAGGCTAATATCTCCTTTTATAAGTGTTTTCACAAAGTGTAGGTTTCTAAAATATATTCATCAAACATCCAAAAACTATTTTGAATGAATTTTTCATGTTAGTGGGCATGAAATCTCGTGATCATCATATTCTAATTTAAGACTTGTTGTTGATTGCTATAAGTTCTATGTTACTAAATCAAGTTTGAAGTGTCATCAAAAGACTTTGTTTCCTTATCTAGGAACTACATCGTAATGTTATTAGCCATGCATTTCTAGACAAATTGGAGAGTAAGATTATGATTATATGTATTGCAATACTTAATTTATATAAACCATAATCCATGTACACAAAATTTAAAAGTAATTATTATGTGCAATTAAATATAAAAAATGTTTAATGGTGGATGTTTCATTTTTGTGTGTATTATTAATATTATCAATTTGTGTTAATAATTTGGCCTACCATATTTAATAATTAATAGTTATAATAATAATGAACATAACAATTTTGATGATAATAATAATCATAATATATTATTAGTGTAGGATTTTTTTCATATTTTATAACCTCTTAAAATTAATGGATATTATTTATTTATAAATTATTAATTTTAGTCTAAATCTTTTTACTATTATTTTTCCTCAATCAACCCTCCAATAAACTAATCCCTAGCCCCTTAGTCGAAACCCAATGGTACCCATCCAAAAAATCCCCCATGTTACATCCTTCTCCTATTGTCATGCCATGTGTACCCATCCAAACTTTTCTATGTCATTTTCCCTTTCCATCTCTTACTTTCTCTACCAAAAATGCCTTTTACTCTCCCTCATGTTTTCAACCAATCACCTCAATTAGGCTAAGCACCATTTGATCCAAAGTTAACCTTGGCCCATTAACCGGTGGCACTTGTTTTGGAAGCCCTTGGTTTTTCTCCATTTGCTCACAAGTCATAATCTATTACATGCCTTACTTGGGCGTGTGATTAAATCCTTATTCAGCAAAGACCAAGTAGGTAGAAGCCCAAGGAGAGTAGTGGTTATTTTGGTCTTGTTTAGTTTTATTTTTTTGTTTTTTTATGGTAATAAATAATGTAGCAGCTAGTGTGTGTGTGTGTGGGCTACTTAAAACCATTGAAAGGAGTTGTTTAAGGGAAGTGTTATTAGCTCTTTCAAATGGGTATTTAATCCCATTAAGAAGAGAGGCAAAAGGTGCGCTAGATTAAAGAATTGTTGTTGTTTCATTTCTATTCATTAAGAAGCAATTAATGCCTTAATGAGGGGAGTTAAAAGGGGGGCATCTCTTTATTTCTTTGCTGTTATAGCTGAACGATTTTGGGGCTATTATTCAGCCAAACTGTTAGCTTTCTTTTACTGTATGATATTTCCTATAAATACAAGTTTGAAGAGAGGAATAATAATTCTTGATTATTCACAATATACCTTATGGTTTTCTCTTGCTTTGAGTTTTTCTCAAGTTAAAGATCATTTCCTTATAGCTTTGAGTTTGTCTTGAGTTGTCAGATTAGGACGAGCTTTGAGTTTGTCTTGAGTTCTTACCTAAGATCCCAGAACTTTGAGTGTGTTATTGAGTTGTCAGATTAGGATGAGCTTTGAGTTTGTCTTGAGTTCTTGCCTAAGATCCCAGACTAAAATTAACTTCGTGATCTAAGAGCCATATGTTTTGAGACTTACATCACCATTATTCTCTTCTTGATTGGCTTCTCCCCTCTTTTTTCTTTAAGTTCTTCCTCCTTACAACCCCTAGCTCGTGTGATGACCTATTCACTTATAACCCCTAAAGTAAATTCTGTTGTCTCATCCACTTGACCACACCAATATACCATATTGTTGATTATCATTTAGGGTACACCTAGCTTTGTCCCTTAGCAAGTAACCCCAACCACATGGCTATTTATCTACACAAATTTTTACCTAGATTTTATATTTTTTTCTCTTTCTCTTCTTTCACTAATTTCTCTTTTATCTATGCCCCTCCTTCTTCAACTTCTTCTTATGCTTCATTTCTCGAACAAAAGAGCTCTAATTCATCTTATTCTCCTTGTTTCTAGCATCCCAACTCTAAAACCTACAAATTTAAAGTAATCTAATACTCAATAATTAATATCCTAACCAAATTCTAATCTCAAAAAATTAATATTTTACCAAACCATAATCTCTATTCCAAATTCTTAATACTTTAACCTAAACCTAACCCTTAAAAGTTATCAAATAAGTTATACCAATGACCGATAAATCTACTTTGACCTAATTCTAATTCTTAACCTAAATAAATTTTTGTTCTTTTCTTCAATTTTATTTTTATTTTTTTCTTTTTGAGGGCATTTTCTTTTCCTTATAATACTTCCTTTTTCTTCTTGTATATAAATTATTCTCTAATCCAAACCATGCCTTTACCCTCTACCACACCAACTTATATGTCAGCTCTAACTTCTACCACTCTGTGTTATCTACTTGTTGTGACACATGCTTGATCATGCCTTATGTGTCCCCTTCACCCTATATGAGGCTATAATATCCCAAACAACCTCCCATATCCCTCTATTTTCTATCAAAAAACTACAATAATAAACATATCCTTAGTCTCTTATTTTTCCTCTTCCACACCATCACAAAATTAACCTATCAATACCTCCTTTGGCAGCCCCTACCAAATACCACACTCAAGCACCAGTAACCCTCACCACAACCACTAGAAAAACTCACCATTCCCTAGGATCTTGCACCAGTAAAATACACCAAATGCACCCTCACAACCTTTGGCTAAAACCACAAAACCCCCTCTTATCTACCACCAACAACCTTCGGCTTCCTTCACCATTCCCTCACCAATACCATCGACAAATTAGATCAATCTTTCCATATATCATCAACAATACCCACCATTATTGCCCCCTATTTAGGCAAAAATCATCACAACAACCCTTTCTCCTTTGGTGCCAACAACTAAACCACACTTCCACCCTTTGACCACTCCTATCAAACATACCACCCCCTTTAGCCCTTCCCACTATTCCCTCTGCTTGAGCACTGATCCCCTTAATCATTTCTCACCCTATAGCAATGGTGAACATTTTCTTTGCTACTGCACTTGATTTGGCAACCCCAAACGTTCCTCCGTCATTTTTTATGTTTAATTTCATTGACAACACTTTCAAGAATTGTCTTGATTTTTTTTTCTCCGATCCTTTAACCATTTATTTCTTCCAAATTTCCTTTGTTTTATATCATTAAGTTATGATGGTGTTTTTTTAGTTGATCTTTGGTGATTTACTTGAAGTTCTGGAGGAGTGGGGATAGGTTATACTTATCTAGAGACCGTAACCCATTTTAGTAAAGATACTAGTCACAACATAGGGTTCATAGCAAAGTGTTATGTTTGAATATGTGTATTATCATGTTATTATCATTATGTTGTTAAAAATATGTTTTTGATGCTACGATGTGATAATATGATATTATATAATGAGAAATGAGTGAGTTGAGAAGTATGTGACATTATTATGATAATATTTTACATAGGAAACCCTAAGTGGGTTGATATTATATAAGGCTATAACATGGTCTTAATAGAGTATGATAAGTGAAACATAGAAGGTTTTTATTAAATAAGGACTTTTGCTTACCTACAAGGGTAACTTGGTTCATATAGATATAATATGAAAATTGTAGTATTTAAATGTGTTATGTGATTTAAAATATTCTAAGGCAATGATCATATGATTTTTTTAGAGTACTCATGGATGTCATAAGTTAGATGAAATGAGAAAATGTCTTAATTTGGGAATAATAACCCTAAAATGGGATATTATTATCACATGTGTAGAATGTTAGAATTAAAAAAATAATTTTGGATAAGTTATTAATATTGGTTTTTTAGGAATGTATTCTAAATTTGGTAGTCATATAAGCCTTATATTATGGTACTTATATGTGATGTACTTATGAAATTATGGTTTAGCAAGCATTATGAATTAGATAGGGTTATTATCGCATATGTAAAACATTAGATTTTAGCTTTGAATTTTGAGTTTTTTTAATAATAATAATAATAATTGAGGAATAGGCACTAAATTAGGTGGATAAAAGAACAATGGAGGAGCAATTATGGCTAAAAAGAGAAATTTGGGTTTCTGAGGAAGTATAAGGATCTAAAGCCTTGAGTGATGGCTTGTTATCCTTGTGATTGTACTTTACTTGCATTAATTGTGTTCTTTACCTATCAAACCAATCATGAATAAGACATGAAACACTTAAAGTTAAAGATCATATGAGTTAGGTTGAGGTGTTGTATGGTTTTATTCCACTAGACAATAATAATGGCCCGAATGGGTTTTTTCCTAAGTGGTGCTTCAGCTAATTCTTCCAAATAAAGAATATTGGCGCCCTAATCTCTATGTGAATGGAAATAGGATTTAAATTGGATGAGTACATGAGTCAAAAATAAGGTGTAGTGTTTGTTTCACTGAACCATAATAGTGACTTAGGTATGTTGTCCTTATAAGGTCCCTTAAATTGTTATATTGGTTTAAGAATAGTGGTTTAAGAGCAATTTTTTTCTTGAATGGTATTGTGTCCATTCCAATGGATGATAACAGTGGCTTAATTATGTTATTCTTAAAAGATGCTTTACCGTTCCACTAAATTAAGAATACGGGGTCCCTAAACTCAACATAAATAAAAGAATGAAATATATTATATCCAATAATGAGGCCTGGATTAATAATTACCTTGTATTATTTTATGTATCTTGCATGTGTGCTTACTTTTTGCTGCAAATGCTTGTAATTATTTATATCCCTTACTTGACTTTATTGTCACCCTTTGTCAGTATAAGATATACTAACCCTCTTTTTCATAGGTATTGTTTGTTTTCATGAGCAGAAGACCCTGATTTCTTTGTGTAAGTCGATGAGGACCCATTGATGATTTTGTAGATTATGATGCTTTATATAATGTAGAGTGATTTGAGAACAAAGTCATATTATACTAATGATATTTTAATCAGATATATTTTTAGACTTTTGGATATGTGGTATCCCATTTTTATATTTTTTTTTTGAATATTTTACTTGGAGTTAATCTCCAAATTATATTTATGTTTGTGAAAATTATCTCATTTTTTTATCATGACTTACATTTTAATTGTTCATCCTTATGATTGATGTAAGAAATGTGAGGTAATCCAAATTTATGTCATTTAAATTATTAACACCAGTTATTTTTGTATTATACTTCCACTAAAAATAAAAATTTTCAATAGTAAAATTTAATGTTGCTACAATAACCCTTTCAGTTGACCTTTCTCAGCCTTTATTTCTCCTCTAATTTCTCATTACCTTCTCTCTTATTTTTAGTATTGACCCCGATTCCCCTCCCTCATCCAGCAATGGTATCATCTACCCTTTCAATTGACCTTTCTCATCCTTTATTTCTCCTTTAATTTCCCATTACCTTCTCTCTTAATTTTAGTATTGACCCCGATTCCCCTCCCTCATCTAGCAATGGTATCATCTACAACCACAATCATCACCCCTATGTTATCTCGCTAACACCTTGATTGACTTTCTTCATCAAGATTCCTTGATTGAGAATTATATAGCAATAACCTAGTGCCACCATGACCAAGCAACACCGTGCCATGACCAAGCACTCATCTCATTGAGAAGCCTACTTTATGTGATAACTTCATAGCACAAAATTTCCTTGTCTGCTATGTGAGCCATCTACTTACCTAGCCTTAACGTCAAAAGCATTTCACATTTTATTTCCCAATTTTACGTGATTAATCAATGTAAACCATCCCTTTAAATTAGTAGCCACTTCCTAACCTGTGTGCCCTCATCCAACTCAACTCCCCATATGCTGTTGCTTTTCATGACACCAGACCAACAATAAATCCCTTGCCTTCCTCCCTCACATTTCTTTTTTTCCTCATTTTACCCCAACCCTTGGTGCAACCCTCGTCATGGTGCCACCAAACCAACCATGTTTTATTCTTGAAATCTTTTCCATGTTGTTATTAGTTGGTTAATAATGTTGTAATATTACTTTCAATTATTTTATAATATTATTATTGGTTATTGGTAAGGTGAAGGTGAAAAGGTAAGATTTGCAGAGGCTTAGGTTTGCATAATTAGGAATTATTTGTTTTTCTATTGCCTAGAAGAAAGGTCAATTTAATTATTCCATAAATAGTAGAATAATGGGTGATAAAAATCACGATACATTGATCTTATTAGATTTTTTTTTATTTTTTTACAAACATTAAAGCATACGATTCTACATTTATTTGTAAAATTTTATAAAGTATGAAAAATATATATATAGCCATATTAAGGAATAATATATTTTTTTATCATGTTCAATGCAATTCTCATTATTAACTTAATTAATTGAGTTTTTGAATTTGTGTAGTTTAGTTTAATATTTATTATTTTGTTTCTCTATATTTATTAAAATTATGATTTTTATGTGTTTAAATTCTGTGTGTTCTAGTTTTATTAATATACTAGGCTAGATTGGTATATAGGGTAGGCAGATAATTAATAGTTATGGGATAATTAATCATTGAGATTTGAATTGAATTTAATTGTTATTATATTTTTGGTTAGATTAATAACCAAGTTTAATGATCAGTGATCCAATATTCGCATTTTATTATCTAGCTTGATCGCCTAGTAATTTGAGTGCTAAGCAGATGCTGATCCGTAATTGTTAACATATATATCATATAGGTTTATTAATCCATGTTTAATAGGTTATTGATTTAATTCATGTTTATAAATCTTTCTAATTACATAATTCAAGCATATTGTAATTATGGTTTTAGTTATTTGTTCCCTAATCATTAAAGCTACTATTAATTAAATTAAAAGATCTTATCCTACATTATTAATTGGTTGTACAATAAATCATAAATAGACCTTAGTTTATTTGTATAAGGGGATGTTAAAAGATGGATGGGTTAACTTTAGGTAATCATTTCATTCATTGATCGATTGATATCTCTATATTGAATATGTCTTATGATCCCTATTATTCTATTATTGTTTCTAAGATATTATGTCAATTGCTAGTTCTTATTATTTTCATTATTAGTTATTAGTTTTCCTTGTTGGATAACTCATAAATTTATATGATAATAGAAATATATTAATTAGATTACTATTTTTATGGGATCGACCCCTACTCACCGCTTACTAATTATGTAACACCCCTATTTGTTACTACTAAAAAAATTTGCTTCAAAACACTATAAAAAACATAAAAAACTAAAAACTAAACATACTTAAAAATAAAGTAGGGTACTACCACCACATCTAACATAAGATAGACGTTAACCGCTTATCACATATTAGATACTTTGCTAAGAAACCAAACGGATAAAAATAAAAGTAGAGTGCACAAGAAACATGATATTTACATAGTAAATAAAATGTTTACAAAGCAGGACCTTGACAAACCCCAAATATTTAAATACATAAAGGTGATTAAACTAAAATATAAGATTGCAATGATAGAAAGTAACTGTATGGCATAGCCCCAAATCCTAGTCCATTGAGGAAAAAAAAAGACTCTTGATATCCACGCTCTCAAGCCGCAAGCTCAAAATGAAGTAGACCCACTACTGTTGATCCCAAAAAACCAGCACTTGGTCCTCTACTTGTGGAAAAGAGCAGGTAATCGAACAAAGGGGTACATCAGTATGCTTCGTACTGAGTAAATGAGGTTACCTTCTCAACAAAAGTGAGAAGCATATAAAGTCCTAGCATAATATGGAGGTCAAATTAAACATATATCATATTTATGCCATACAATTAGATATACATGTTGTATCATGGTCATATTAATGAATTCATATTTAGACATATTTTATACCCCTTTAATCTTAGTTATTGGTATTCTACTTATTTAATATATGTGAATAATTATGATTTTATGTTTAAGTGATAATAATTGCATAAATTTTATTATTTGAGCTAAAATAATATAAATTAAATAAATTTAGAATATATGATTATTTATTAATTTCTCTAATCTTATTTTGCAGGTAATGTATAAGTAAAAAAAATTATTTGGCCTTTGGACCACTGAAGGCTTAGGAATAAAAGAGATGATCAGGAGAAGAAAATATTATAAAGAGATCGGCAAAAACAATAAAAGGAGGACACATGATATGAAATGAAAAAAGAGAGTAGCAATGTAGGAGGAAAAAAGAAGAAGAAAGAATGGTAGCAAGATTGAGAGGAGGCAGTAAAAAATGAAATAAAGAAAATGGAGATTCAGAGGCAGCATGGTGGAGAGAGAAAAAGAAGAATTCAAAGCCGAGCAGAAGCATAGGAGAGAGGGCTGACATGGAAAAAAATTAGTAGCTTCCAAAGGTATAAAAAAAAGCCTAGCACAATCAGCTGCAAAGAGGAGGATGCATGGAAAATAAGAAAGGTATAAAAAGAAAAGAAAGATAGGATGCAAAAGATAAAAGGAGGGCTAATGGCAATTAGCCGAAAGAGCTAACGAAGCACAAGAAGTTGAAAAAAAATAGGAAAAAAAAGTAAAAGAGCATATAATTTTAAGCCCATGCGAGAGAAGACAAAGAAAAAGGATATGGGAATATTTATTTCAGATGAAATTAATCAACTTTTCATCTAAATAACTTTTTTAATCTTTCATCCATAATTAATTATGAATATTTCTTTCTCTATTTTTAACTTATATATTTTATATATATTTTCGTGTAATTAATTGAATCATTATGACTGGTTGAATTTAATTGATGGGGAATAGATTGAAGCACTAGATTATGGTTTGAGATATGATGTTATTTTTCTATCTTTCATAAGATTTTTCTTTGACTCTATTTTAATTTTTATCATTTATATATATAATGCTATCAAATATAATTTATATATGCATGCCTTGTTCTGATTTCCTTCTAGTGACAATATATAGGATTACTTGCCTGGTAGGTGGCCATATAAATATGCTAGAATCTGTATGTATAAATTGTAGTCAGGTTAGACAACAATTCACCTAATATTTTGGTGATTATAACCGAAGTAATAAAACATTTAGATACGTATGGGTCAAAGAAGGGAAATACGGCTAAACATGCTTAGTATACTAGTTTAGGTACTTAGATTGACATTCTTCTAATTATACTTAATGCATTAAATCTAGTTAAATGTAGGAGCCGCATGTTGCTATTATACTGTTAGTATTTAATACGATTAATATTGGCATTTTGTTATATTAATATTTTTATGGAAGTAATATAAGCTGTATAGACCTACTTTTGGTATACAATTTGGTTAATCTCTTTCTTATGATTAAATATTTAGTGAGAAATTATTACTATATTTTGACCTAAGCTAGTGGTGGATTTTGATTTTCCTAACATATTTATCATATTTATGGTTATCCATTATTTTAATTATTTTATTTTCTGTATTACTTTTATTATTTTATATTTAAAGAATCCTATTAGTGTTATTATTATTATTATTTTTGTGATTTAGTGTTTTTATTTTTATTATTTTTGAGTTAGTTAAATAGAGGTGAACCCTCTCAATCCCCAATATAGAATAATAACCTTATTTACTAATCCTACAATTGTCAAGAATATGGTTTAAATTACGTGTTCGCTACGGCCACATCACATATAATGTATCAAGACTTCATGCAAGACATGACTTAGACAAATCCAGACTCATTATTCCTATCAACATAACATGAACATCATAGATAACAACATGCAATTTAATAAGTAGGTTGTTCAAACAATTTATCAAGGCTTCTACAACCCATTCACATAATTTCCATTTTTCTTTATCCACACCTTCATATCTTATTTTCATAGAGAGATGGATATTGTACCACCTTATGGTCTCACATACTATAGAAGCATATCCAAACCAAAGCAAATAAAATCTATTTGAAAGCAAGTAACTTTCCTAGGTGACCAAACCCTTTAGTACCATAACCCATATCACATCATCAGGCTCTAGAGTAGGTAATGCACAAGGATGCCGCCTAAAGGAAAAGCCCAGAGACACCAATAGACGTCCAAAGGAAGACTAACCCCAGTAGCTAGTTAATGATTGGATACCCCAAACCCAAACACAACTCAATTATCTTCCAATTTAGGTGATTAGCATGTTTTTTTCCAAGGTTATGTTATCATACAAGGCCCATGCAACATTCAAGTAACACATCCATATACTTATTTATTCCATATTTACCATTATTACCCTCCAACCATGCGGTGGAATTTCCATTAGTGTTTAGCCAAGTGCAAATCAACCTTATAAGGTAATCCATTTATGCCAAAATCTAGATTATCTCATCCAAAAGGTGTATCATAGTGTACTCATTCCAATTTACTCATAAAAGTCTTCTAAGAGCACTAAATATAAATCTTGAATGTCGATCCCTGTAATCCATTCAATAGTTTAGTTAGTTCATGCCAAGATGAGTATTTTCATCATTAAAGGATATTATTATAGCACTGTGCAAAATATCAAAGCAAAGCAAGTGCAAAAGAACAAAACAATACACTCTACCTGAACCAACCGACTAGTTTCACTCAAGAAAAACTCTAAAGTTTCCTCAAACTAGTCGATTGATTTGGTTAGACCAATTAACCATTCTAAGAAGAGTCAATTGGTTTTGACAAATCAATTAATGAGTTTAGACAAAGAGAAACTAAAGTCACAGCAAACCAACTGGTTGATTGGTTTAGGCCAACCAGTTGACTATCCTTTGGATCATTTGATCGGTTTGCTCCTACACAACATATATCAGACATTTTACACATGATTCACACTCTAAAATTTTACCACATCCAAACTATAACATGTCATAAATATTTAACAAGCTCATAAATTGAACCATGCTCCACTTTAAAGCCAATAAACCCTATTTTTTCTTCCTAATTAATTCAACACACGTCAATTAGAAAGCCCAAATAGTGTGTAGGCAATCAAAATTAACATATAGAAGAGTACATCACATCACATGCTTATTCAGCCCACATTTCAAAGGTAAGAATAACTTACTTGATGCTTAACAAAGTTTTTTACTAAAGAGGAAAAACTCAAGGTGGAAGATTTCAATTTTCACATCTTTAAAAATAAAAATTATAAATATAAAATCATTGAATAACTTTCACAAATCAATAATTTCAAATTAGAAAATAAAATGGGCATACCACTCCCAAAAAAAATTAGAGAATGATTCATCTGAAAATAGCTCAACTTCCTCCTAAATATAACTTTTTCTTGAATAAGGATAAAAACAAGAGGGAAATAAGGAAAAGATAAGAAGAGTGAAAGGAATTCGAAAGTAAGCTCGAAGTGGAGAGGAAATTAACACAAGCTCTTCAGGATTGAGATGTTTTGGAGGCTGAAAGAAAGGTGAGAAGAATGGGTGATTGGGGTTATTCATAGCCAAAAAGTTAGTTAAAGAATGAGTGAGGTTATGTAATAGATCAAAAACGATAATTTAACATTTAAAATTTGATTTGAACGAGCGGATTTATCAAAACTAGGTTTACTCCTATTTTATAACTCAAATGGTACTTTTATTGGAGACTATAGGTCAAAATTATCCATAAAATATCAAACACAAGAAGGAAAATGGATGACCGATGTGGGAAAGGAATATCTCGGCCGTGAAGGGATAGTTTGGAAATTGAAGCATACTACCTGAGGTGTATAGAGGAGAGAGGAAGAAGAGGACAAGAGTGAGGTCTTCCTCTCCCTCAACTATCAAAATCGAGTCATTAAATATGTTTGAGGCACCAACTAAAGCTGAATAAATGATAAAAAGATTTAAGAATTACTCAATAATAGATGTGGTTAGATTATTAAAGTTCCATTTTGATGCAAGGAATTTATCAAAAAATCAAGCTTTGATAAGTACTCGGCCCGATAAATCAATTCATTAATTAGGTCAGACTAGTCAATCATCCTACAAACCAATCAATCACTTTTTCTAAACCCTTTGATAAAATGGTGAATTAGTTAATTAGTTGTGCACTTAAATCCACAAGCATATGAATGTCATAGTACCAAAATAAGGTCGTATCCTTAGAAACTTTGATGTTCACTACTATTTTTTATTACTTTTGGATATCTAAATAGATTAATTAGAAATGGATGGGTAAAAATCCTATAGGTAAATAAAATAAAAAAGTGATGGAAACTACTAATTATGAATTTAATCGATAAGAAACACGCCGAAGATTGAATTTCAATGATAATTCCAATATAATTTAATAAATCAATCTATCTTGTGTCAAATTCATTCAATACGTTAGGAACAATTAGGTAAAATTAACCATTAATCTATTTCAACAACTAAAAGCCAGGCTCAATTAAATCTAACAACCTATTTTCATGGCTATAAAACTAATTAAACTCATTAAGAACAAGCTAATTCAATCAATTCCCAAGAATCACTAATCTACTTTTATGAGTCATTAATTCCCATTTAGTTGCTAAATTCTGGTGCTAATTATAATCTTTTAATTCTATTTAGCAACCTAATTAGATTAAAATAGTGATCACTTGTTCTAACCTGAATTAATTAAATTCAAACAATTGAATAACACAATTCAATCAATTCATCAAATCAAAAATAAACTCAAACCTTATTAGATCCTAGAAGAATTAATTACTTATGCATAATTGAAATTATAAAGCTTAATAATTAAATCAAACATATAATAGTATAGGAGAAGGAGAAGAATCTAATAGATAAGACTGTAGAGATAGAGTTCAATGCAATGGTTCAATTCTCCATAATTGATGTTACAAATTGAAAGCAAAGGATTTAATCTAATGGGTTTTTGCATAAAAGAGAGATAAAATCAAATAGAAATTATAGAGCTAAGAGATGGAAGGCAAGATGTATCCTTTGAGTCATTCTCAAATAGGTCTTTAAATATTCTCCATTGAATATAATTGTCCGATCCTCTAAAATCACATTGAGAAAACAAAATCTAACACCCAACACCGCTAGGTCGTGTTGGGGTCAGAGACTAGATAATCACACTAAAAATATACATGGTCATGTTGGCTCATAACTTCCCCATATGACTGACACATATTAAATCATACTTGGTCCATCCTTTTTCTACTCTAGGTCTCAAATGAGTACTATTTTTTTAAAGGAGAATAGTCATAAACACCTACCAGCATGATAACCATACTTCTGAGGGTGTGGTGCCATGTACTCAATGTGATAAACTTTAGATGTTTTTTTTCTTGAATATTTCTCAAGTAAACAAGGAGTAGTTTAGGAATAAATCCATTCCTATAACCCCCTATAGTTTAGAGTCAAAGTGAAAGAAAACCAAAAATATCACAAATAACACCTTAACAAACTAAACGCATAACACGAACTCTAGGTTCAATCATGAGGCAAGTAAACTCACTATGCATGTGGGGTTTTTTTGGAAGAAAAATGAGAAAATAAAAAAATTAAGATAAATAAAAAATATATATTATATAAATAAGGAAAAAGAAAATCACACAAAGAAATAGAAAAAGAATATAAAACACCTAACACAATCCCCCATATTTGGTTGATGCATTATCCCCAATGTGCAAAAAAAGTAAAAGAATGGAATGGAGAAGACATGCCGCTCACTATGGTGGTGATGGAGGTTGTTTGTTACTATAAATTCAAGTGGAGAAAGGAAGATATTTGTGAATTGGGATGGGTTGCCGTATAGGAGAGGGGGTGGTGGGGTATCGATGATGAAGGGGTAGTGGTGGCCAGAGGTTCTATGGTGGTGTTCGGGTTACAAAGGAAAAAGGTAGGAGGGACTACGCTGGAATAGGTGAGGAGAATGGTTAATGAAAGTGTTGTGCTTAGGTAATTTTGTTTTCAAAATCTGTAGGCTGACCTAATCAAGTAGAGAAGCACAACATGACCATGTCACATCTAGGGAGGATTTTTTTCGGTTTGACATGGTCATGCAGTATAACACTACCAAGTCATATTGCACATGCAGAGGTCCATTTAGCTTTGATTTTTGCAACATGGTTGTGTCTAGTGACACACCTTAGTAGTGTTGAACCTAGAGAAGTGCCAATCTTCTATTTTTTTTTTAATAATTATAAACACCTTACCGTCTCTTTGCTTTTTAGATTCTCCTATAGATTAATACATAATCCTAGTTTCATATGTCTAAAAATAAAAATAAAACAATACAGACTCAAACACTCAAAATAAAGATCTAAAAAAAGGAAAGAAAGAAGAGAGAAAAAGAATAAAATACTTGTTTAATGGTCATGAGCTTGACCCCTTTTACACTCAAGATTATATTGGATCGGGAAAGGTAAGAGTACCCATATTCTCGATTGAGGAACCCACTAATTAATGTAATAACCTCTTCCCATTAACTTTAAACGTTCTTATGATCTTGCTCCAGATATCAATAGCTCCAAATGGATAGACCTTCCAAACATAGAATGATCCCAATCACCTAGAATGAAGCTTAGCTGCAAAAAGCTTAAGATGAAAGTTGAAGAGGAGCACCAAATCTCCTTCTTGAAACTATCTTCTGGTAATATGTTTCTTATGTTAAATTCATACAATCAACGTTTTTCATACAAAAATATTAAAATTCCTTATAAAGCCATGCAAGCATTAGCATAATAATATAAACCTAACTATACTTCATAATATAAACCATCACATGTACTTGTTTTTGTCATCCTCTAACCTCATGCAACAATACCAAAATATAAGTTTATGTCTATATTTGGAGGAGCAATAGTTGGTGGTTATTACTTTTTACTTTCAACTATTTTTAATGTTTAAAAAGTAAATTTACTAAAAAATGGTATGAATTTTGAAATGTGCCTATTGAAAATAAGGCTTTAAGCTCAAAACGTTCACCTAAACATATACTAGCTAAGTACGGGAAAAAAGAGCCAATAAAGCATGATTCCAACATTTGATAGTTGTGAGGATAACAATTAATATAGTGAAATGCCTTTTTTTGGCATTAAAATTAATTTTTTACCTAAAGAAACTTTGAAATGTTCTTCACACTTTGAACTAATTAATGTCTTTAGTAACTACATTATTTTTTATATTATCACTCCATATAAATTTCGTATTGTTTGTTTTGTATCATATTTTTCTTAACATTATCATATCTATTACATCATACTGAAGACCTACAAATTTTCATTAAAAATTCTAAAATATTCCACACTATTATTTTTACACCCTCATTGATTATCCTTAACTCACATCCCATCTTCTCCTACCCTAATATAATTATTAATTATCATTAATAAAAATATTATGTATTGATGATAATTAAATAAGCAAGACAAATAATATTAATTATAGTCATATATAAATATTTAATGAAAATAATATTAAGAGTCATGCTAATTAATAGTTATTAAAAATAGCACAAATAATAATTATAATTAATATATTAATATAAAAAATAATAATGTAATACCTTGGAATTTTGCTTAAGCTAATCTCGCACCATAAGCACCCTAATTTGATTCTAATCCCAATACATCCTATACTAGCTTTAATCTATCCTTAATTCTGAAACATTAACTGATTCCAAAAAATCATAACTTTGATAAACCGTAATTCGTAAACCAAAATCAAATCGGCTGAGATTTTGCTAATCCTAATTTGAAATGCCCCGAAAATTTCTAATTTTAAAGATTTTATTTAAATAAGGTTTTATTTGAAAATTTAATTTAATAGATTATTTTTACTAAAATAAAAGGAAATTAAGAAATTTTATAAATATGTTAAGTAAAAGAAATTTGGGTATAATATCTAATTAAAGATTTTAATTTGGGAATTTATTTAAATAAAATTGTTTATTCAAATTAAGAAAGAGAAAATAGTTTCAAATTAATTTTAATTTTATAAATAATTAAATTAAATAAAATTTGAGTGATTTATTAATTTAGAATGGAAATTTTGGAAAATCTTTTAAAAATCATAATTTAGCCTAAAAAGGGGATTTAAATATTATTATTTTTAAATACCTCAAATATTTCTATTAATTTATCTAACCCAACCATCCTATTTCTATTTTTATTTTTTCATCTTTCCTTCTCTTTCTTTCTTTTTCTTCCTTTTTCCTTCTTTTTCTTTCTTCCTCTTTTCTTTTTCTTTTTCTCCTCGCCAAATTGGGCCTGGCTCGGTGCCCAGTCTTCCTTCCCGTTTCTCCTTTCCTTCAGCACAGCTTGGTCTGCGCGATCGTCCTTCTTCCCCCTCCTTTGTTGGGCCGCATTTTGATTCTTTCTCCCACTCAAATGCGGCGTTTTGATCATTACATTTTTTGCCATTGCGCGACAGCCCCGGAACGTCGTTCTTTATCCCTTTTTACACCCAAAACTCGCCGTTCTATTTAACGAACATAACCCTCGCGCTGAACCACCTGATTTCCCTTCCTTTTTCTTTCTTTTCTCTCCCCCGAACCGCTCGGTCCAACCTACCCCATCTTCTTCTTCCTCCTACAGCCTAACACCATCACCGCAACCTTCCTCCTTCCCCCGAAAATGGCGCCGCCAGGCACACGTGTCGTGACCGACCTTTCTCCTACCCATTCTCTTCCTCTTGACACACACTTCGATTTGAAATGCCCCACTCTCCATTTCTTCCCCATGTTTGCCTCCATTTCCCTCACGAAGGTCGGACAAAATTTAAAATTTGTGCCGCCCAATCAATGGCATAACCAACCCATTTTCCCACCGAAATTGATCTTCTGATAACCTCCACAACTTGAGCCTACCCTCCACTACTATAAATACCCCTCATATGGCTCAAAATTGAGCTTTCTTTTTTCGAAAACCTTAAGTGCAATCGGTGCGCCACCGCCACTTTAGACGCCCCGTTCTCCACTGTTAGCCAACCTCGCTGCCTCTTCTTCCTCCCAAACTCTTCCCTGCAACACCCTCTAATTAACTAAACCATCTACACCCTTTGATTCTCCTTGCACAGGCTTCCATAACCATGCAAAGTTTGCTAGTTCTCACGCCAGAAATTTCTACCCCAAAACCTTAAACCACCATCTACAACCACATCCGCCACTTCTGCCACCCTCTAAACCAACCAATATCTCCTGCTAAGTCTCCTCCACCGACCCATAAACTTATTTTATTTTTCTCCTTCCCCTTTACCTCTTTTTCTTCATTTTCGCCCCTCTTAGATCACTTTTCCGGCCACCTCCGAACACCACCGCCGGTGCCACCCATCCCCTCCAACTCAAGGTGAAACCCTAGACCTTTTCAACACTTCCTTTCAATTTATTAATAATGATTCTAATTTTATCCAAATTTTTAATGTTAATTCGATTTTAATTATTATTATTATAATTATTATTATTATTGTTATCAACTAAATCCTAATTGCTAAATTTTGTTGACAGGTTTGGGAGTATTCTTGAGTTAGATAAATTATTATTCTCGAATTTTGGTTATTTAATGGAATTATTACATGTTTACTATTCTTATTAATAATATTATTAATATTATTATTATTAGCGTAATTATTTATTTAATATTGTAATTATTTCAGGAGGAGTAGAAATCTAAAATTTTAATTAGGTCTTGCACCTTTACTTTTTATTACTATTATTAACATTTTTAACATTATTACTAATTATATTATTATTATTATCTTAATTAACTTTTATATTATAAGTATATATATAATATTAATATCATTATTACATTTTCGAATAGTATTATTATTAAATGGGGTGATTTCGAAAGCCACCTTGTAATTTTAAGATTTATGGTATTATTAATATTAATTTTCTACTAATAAGAGTATTATTAATAATTTTTTACTTTTATTATTATTATTATTATTATTATTATTATCATCATCATCATCATCATCATCATCATTACTATTACTAATACTATTTTGGTGAAGGTTAGAAACCCTTATATCACCACCCTTTTCGAATGAAAATATGAATTTATTTGTATGCTTAAGTAATATTTTGTATAGTTAATTATTGTATAATATTATTTTAATTAAAAACAAAATCTTAGAATAAGTTAGAAAATAATAAAATTTTATAAGGGAGCCTAATTCTAGTATACTTTTATATAATAGGTGAACCCAGTCAAACCCTTCAAGTGGATTAGGAATGTACACCAAGACTGGTGACAATTTAGGTAAGGGTTTACTAAGGCCATTTATGTGTTTATATGCACTATGTGTTTCATATGCCATATATTCTATGTTTATTATTATTAATTATTTCGTATATAGCATGATTATAGAGTTGAAATATGTTGGTGTGAATAAACTGTAGCATGAGAATTATGCATATGTTTATGTCAGTATTGTATGCTATGGCCTTAAGACATGCATGTTAGGGTTGTAAAATCATGATGGGAAGTGTAATAATGTAGTATTGGGGTTTTACATGAAATGGCTTGGTGTTAGGGTTGTGCATGAAATGGCATGGTGTTAGGTTTTGCATGAAATGGCATGGTGTTAGGGTTTGCATGAAATGGCATGATGTTAGGGTTTTGCATGAAATGGTATGGTGCTAGGGTATGCATGGAATGGCATGGAGTTAGGGTTTGCATGAATGGCATGATGTTAGGGTTTGCATGGAAGCATGTCTACGTGGAGTTAGAGTTGCTTATGAATTAGGGTTTGCATGGAAGTGTGGTATACGTGGAGCTAGGGTTTACATATGAATTGGGGTTGCATGGAAGTGTGGTACGTGGAATTAGGGTTTGAATGTGGATTAGAGTTGCATGGAAGTATGTCTATGTGGAGTTAGGGTTTGCATGGGAGCTAGGCTTTGCATGGAAGTGTGGTACGTGGAGATTGGGTTTCCATGGGAGCTAGGGTTTGCATGGAGCTGTGGTATATGGAGTTAGGGTTCATATGGGAGCTAAGGTTCCAATTAGTCATGTATGTCTGGGCAAATGTTTGTAAAATGACAAATGTTTTTGAATAAAATATTTAAGACACTAATATCTTAAAGTGGAAGATATTGAGACGGGACTAGCCGATCCACCATTTAGGAATAGTGGTTTGGGTTTTTACCCTATGTGTGACCGATCCACAGGTAATAATAGTGGTTAGGACATGAGGTCCTATATGTGACCGGCCCACTGGTTATAATAGTGGGGGATCCCGAGCTCAATAAAGACAAACCAGATCGTCAATGCTATTAAAAGATACTAATTACTTACAGTGGAACACCATGGGAGCAGGAACCAAGCCGATCCACCAGTCAGGAATAGTGGTTAGGATTTTATCCTATATGTGACCGATCCACCGGTAATAATAGTGGTTAGGGCATGATGCTCTATATGTGACCAGCCCACCGGTTATAATAGTGGGGCGTTCCTGTTTTCGCATGGATCTGATAAAAGGCATGGTGTGTATCAACTTTTGATAAAAGAAAGATTAAATGATTAATCCGGACCTTTTTGGGCCTTATGTGTGGACTTGTTGATTATAAGTTATGGATTTCACTTTATGCTTCTATGTATCATATGTATGGGTTGCAATTGTATGTGATCATTATCCTGCATGAACTAATGTGTTATATGCTGGCCTTAGTACTCGGTTACCTTATTTAGTACGTAGCATACTGATCACCCGTTTCATGGGTGCCGCTCATTCCCACAAGAAGAAGGCCCGTCTAATCTATTGCAGGTAGGAGATACCTACTTTGATGCTATCGATGTCTATGGGACATCACGAAGGGTGGAGTGATAGCTGGGCTGGATCAATCTCTAGAGTGACGTGGCCGTGTTTTTTTTTTAAATTTATGACTCATGTTACTTTTATTATGTTTGAATTGTCGAAACAATTTTATTTATGTTGTTCAGTTATTATCTGGAAAAACAATAGTTGGTATTTTGAATTATGTAAGGTTTGTGCGTACTCTTATTCTTGTTTTTATAAAATTTGATTTGTATGGTATTATTAATAGTGTTTTCTTAGCCTTAGCACTTAATACCGGAACGGTCAGAGAGAACCGGTTTGGTATCAAGTGTGGTGGTAACATACCCAAAATTCACGGGTTTTAATTTAAATTCTTCCGCTTTAAAAAAATATATAGTGAATTTTGGGGTGTTACATAATTACCCTTAACTAATCCAAAATCACCATAAACTAAGCCCCTCAACCTTTTCTCTTTTCCTTTTCATTTCCTTTTTCCTTTTCTTTTCTTTCCTTATTCTCCTTCTCCCGCCAACCCTTTCCTGTAACTCTTGCACCTCCACTTGTACCACCCACTTGCACCCCCACTTGCACCACCACCCATCACCTTTCTACACCCTCATCCATCACCCATCACATTTCTCCTTCTTCTTTTCCTTCTCCTAGCCTTGTAGACCTACACCTTGTGCACCACTCCATCACTCTGCATCCTCTTATCCTTTCCACCTTTACGTAACACTTCCATCAACCATCACCACCCTCACCCTACAACCATCACCTCTATCACCAACTTGCTGCTGCACCATCATCGTTCTCCCTATTGCATGCCACCCTTGTTCTTTTCTTCCTTCCTCGAGTCACCACACAACCACAATTGCATATATACACATACACACATACATACATATATATATATATATATTATCCCTAACACTCTCCCTACTTATCTTTAGTTTTTCCTCACTCTACTGATATTCCTTCTTCTTCCTCTTCCTTTCCCTATTTTAGCTTTCGCACCACCATCTTCCTCCACCGTGCACCACCTCAACCACCACTCTTCTCCCTTTGGCTGGTGGACCTACCACCAAGGTCGCCTCAACCTTCCCCCTCACCGTCACTGGCCATCTCCACCGATCACTGCCTCTTTTTCCTCCTTCTCCCTCTTGTGTTTTGCAGCATCGTAGTGTGCATGGCCGGTGCACGACTTGCTGCATGAATGTGCAACGCTTAAAACTGCGGTTACACAGTCATGCAATTCCTACACCGTCTGATAGTGTAAAAACTTTCCTCTCAACCTGATTTTGCACGGCCGTGCATTTTGTTTTCTCTCGACCAGAAGCTGCATCGCCTACTGCACAATCATGCAACCCAATTTCTTTGGTCGTGCATCCCTATTTTCACCCCCAAACCTCAACCAAACACCACCAAACTTCTACTATAGCTCCACCACACATTCATACATCTCACACTCTCATTGGACTACGATTATACCTAATTCTACCCTCTTTGCCTTGATTTTTTCCTTTGATTTAAATCTTCAAGCCTAACCGTAATTTTACTATTTTTCGTAGGTGGTTTTCTAGTCACTTTGGAGGAGGAAGTTTGGGATTTTGTATGCATAGAACCCGATTTCCTAGTTGGTAAGAATACTATTTGATGCTTAGGACTTTTGATGATAATTGCTTGTATGACTAAATGTATTTTTCATGATATTGCTACTATAATATGTAACACATATTGATATTGATTATTTGTGATCACTATAAAATAAATTATTTGTGCCAATAGGGTCTTATTTGTTGGTAAAAGCTATTTTTCTGTTGGCAAAAGCTTTTACCAACAGAAATTTTTTTATGACAAAAATGTGGGTAAAAACTCTATGCTTAAAAGTTTTACCCATAGATATGTATCATCTGTTGGGAATAATTGATAATGCCTAGAGATATTTATATGTTAGTAAAAATTATTCCCACACTTATATCTATAAGTAAAAGTATTAACTACAAAATAATATATGTGACTAAAAGTATTACCTACAAAACAATATCTTTAACTAAAACTATTATCCACAAAATGATATCTATGACTAGAGGTATTAGGCACAAAATTATATTTGTGATAAAAAGAATTAACCACACAATCATAACTGTGAGTAAAAGTATTAAACACAATATTATATTTGTTACTAAAACCCATTTCCAACATATATATTGTTGGTTATACATATTATAACCCTGTATATATATATATATAGGTAAAACCTATACCGAAATGTACAAAATTTATTGATATTACGTGTTACCACAATATCCAATATTCACTGGTAGTAACAATTTATGTTTATATATATATAATTAACTACACCATATATAATTATCATTACGTAGTACAAACTAATTAGTTGTTTAGCTCCCAAAGCCATAACAGTCCTTTAAGTACAATACTATATAAATGACTTGTAGCATAAGCTATTATACCAAAACATCTTCATATACTGATATACAAAATCATCGGCTATTATATAAAATCATCGAGCATCTTCATAATCTTACAAACAAAAGCACCGAGCATCTTCGTTAGCTAACATATATACAAAAGCACTGAGCATCTTCATAATTTGATATGCAAAAACATCGATCATATTCATAACCTAACAAACAAAAGCATTAACCATCTTCATAAGCCAACTCACAAAAGCGTTTTTATAAATGCATCAAACATCATCTTCTTCACTGTCCTCTTCAGTGTCATCCTTTTCATTCTTATCATCCTCCATTTGATAATAATTGTCAACATATTTTCCCTAAAAATATATGTACAATTAACTTAATCATATTAATTTAAATTCATATCAAAAAGTCAGACAATGAGAGTTTGTACTCTTTAGGGAACCAATATTTTTTTCAAATTTTTATTGTCATTAACGATAAAAAAATTGGCCATTAAATACACAAAAATTTGGTCATTAAAACGTTAATTATTTATAGTGAACACAACATAACTCACTCACTCTAATTATTTCTACTACAATTGCTTTTTTGTTTTCATTTTATTCATTATTTTCCATGTAATAAAATTTCAATTATAACTTCACACGAAAACTTATTCTTATATTAAAACGTAAATATTTTATCTTATGATATAAAAAATTGTGTGTAATTTGCATTATGAGTAAATAATATATGAATTACCTAAGATAAAATTTGATGTGGCAAGATAACCATCCCATGAAAAATCCTAATTAGTATGGATAAATTTCAATGTTATGGCTAAAGGAGATAAAAAAAAATGAAGAGAGAAACATAATCAATTGGATAAATAAATGAAAAAAAAAATTTAAGCATAAGAAACTCAAAAATAATTGAGTATATACATATCCAAAAAAAATTGTGTTTGGGATTTTGCATAAGATTGGCACGGAAACTATCTTCTAAGTTTGGATTGCATAATTTATTTAATATGTAACTATTTGTAATAATTTACTAGGATTCCTCATCCAATAAATATTTTGAGAACCTATGACGAGACATAAACACCAACTAAATATGATAAGAAAATAACAAAAATTAAAGTAGGAACTCACCCTATGGGTTGTTAAGACCTAATTCTCCATAAAAGCCCTAGAAAAGAGCCATAAACCCACAAATTATATAAGCAACCTATCACCAAATAAAAACCTTAAGCAAAATGACCAAAGAGAAACCAAAAAACTATAAACTATTATACACATTGGGATTTTTGGATCCATTAGGGCATCTTCCTAGATCACCGATAGAAAACATAAAGACTAAATTAGAAAAACTATTCGAAACATAAAAGAATAGAAAGTAAGTAAATTTTAATAAAAATCACTTACACAATTAGGGCTTACAACCCCAAAATATCAAATCAATCAATGTCATAGAAATTATCCAAACGTTAAGTTAAAAACTTAATTTCATAGATTTTAAATCAAGGCTAGCTGATTTTAACTCAATTTAATTGATTTCAGAAACTTCTCCCGAAAATTAGGGTTTTAAAGCCCAAAATACAAATCCAAATAATTCAAACCAATTAATCCAAATTGAACGTGTTACAATACAATTTAGGTCATTTTAAATAATTCTATAAATTCAATTTTGGAATAAATAACTATACAAATGATAATTTACATAATTTTATTTGAAAGTTAGGGTTTTAGGACAAAAAGTATAATTTGGTCAAATTTTATTAATTTATTTAAATTGAATGTTTAGAAATGTAATAAGACCTATTTTATAACATATTATATACTCAATTGATTAAAATAAATAAATAAAATACCCAATTTAACTTAATTAGGGTTTTTGAGCCCGTACTATAAATTCGGTCAAATCTTGCCAAAATATTTAAATTGACGGTTCAGAAATGAAATTAAACATATTCTATTACAAAATGTATAATCAATTTAATAAAATAACTCAATTACACAATTCGATTTAAATCCATAAGAATTTGACCTAAAAATCAAATTCCAAATAATTTTCCACAATGTTCTTAAATTGACAATTCAAATATGAAACTAAGTATATTTTAAAGTATAATGCATAATAAAATTATCCCAAATAGCTTAATCAAATGAATCTAACATACCCAGACATAATCGGGTCAGTAATCACAAATTCCAGAAATCATGGTGCATGAGACTTGTGGCATGGAAAAGGTTCACATTCACCAATATGGCCAGAAAAAGAAGAATTTTTCTAGGGAAATGAGATAGAGAATTGTTATGCAGCCCTGTTGAGTAAATAATGTGATGAAATAAATTGAGCTATATTTACAAGTTTAGATATGTATTTTTCATATTATTTATTTGTTTGAAAACTCCTGACAATAAGCTATAGTAAAAGATAATGAAATTTTCAACTTTTGCAAAAACTAAGATTACACAATAGCCAAAATGAACAATTAAGTTGGTTTAATAAACAGTGGATAAGACAAATATGATACTTACCCTAAATATTTAACACTGTATATTGAAATCCCAATTAAAGAAAAAATAATGTGTGTTGCCACATTATGCCCTGATGCCAAATCTAGAAGGAAGCCTACCATGCTAAAACATGTAATGTTATAAAAAGATATGGCTAGTGGAGCTCACAACAAGAACATGAGTTAATGTTTCAATCCTTATAGCGCATATCATAGCCAATCAACATTATCAGGTTAACTAGCCATAGTTGTTACATAAACAACATATCTGAAAGTAAATAAAAATGTTAAAACAGATCTCAAAAGATAACATACCTAGACGATCCACATCTCCACCATAAGCATGTCTATGCACAACTTCCTCAAAAGCATTAGCATGGTCGGCAGGGACTGCATACCAGGTCTTTAGGGGCCCATATGAAGAAAATTTAAGTTGTGAGCTCGTGGTCTTCAACGTGCCATGCAAACCAGCTAAAAAACATGCCAATATCAATCATTGGGGATGTAACACTAGGAATATCATCCAGCATGAAACGAGTAAGAGAGCTAGCCAAGCGTGTAATTACTTGGAGATTCCATGGGCTATTAGAAAGCTACCACCTTATTGTACCTTCCATGTTGTGGTCAGAATATGAGGCACTACGCTTAGAGGATTTCAAAGTCCAATCCATCATGGATTTTGATAAATTAGTAGAACCTAAATCAAGGACAAAAGATGAATTCTAAGGATGTTGGGAAGATTTATATGTCTCTTCACAACAAGCATCATTCATATCACTTGAAATTTGTTGCCGACAATAAGATTGTCTAGCATTATCCGTTGAAAAAATCCTTCTCCTCCTCCTTTTATTTCCATGGAGATAGTTAAACAACCCGTGTGCTTCACCAAATGCTGATCCTGGCACATCATTTGCATACTCAACATATATAGGTTATCTAGACACTACCTTCCAAAATAATGCCTCTGTAACTATTGGCGAGACTTCATTTACTGTACTAAGCACACTCCTACTAAACATTCTAGACTTTGATTCAAACTCTTCTAGTGTATAGATCTCCCAACTCTGCCATACTTGCTTCTGAGTAGTTGGTTGCTGTAAATTACCTACCCTCTTCGCTTTCTTTGTACTCTGACCCAATTCTTGTTTCCTAGTGGTAAACACAACTCTAACATTCCCATTATTACAATCCCTATTATTAGCCTCGTTACCAAATACAGGTTGCGAACTAATTTCCAAACCCAGCTCTGGACGCTTCAAGAGGGACATATTTAGGTTATAAAGCACATACTTCGTGGATGGCTTCGACAATGGTGGAATAACTTTGTGTATACCATAAGCACTAGGTTCTTTCTCAATTTTTGAAATATAAGAAATTGGGTCAGCAAACTTGGTATCAATTGGTTAAAACTCAGGCGCCAACGGCAACCCTTCAAACCATTTAGGTATTTCAACACTTCCTATTAGGAGTCAAGGTTTGATAACTTCAACTAACGATCAAAAGAAAATATGATAAGTTGACTCATGCAAAAAGTTGACTCTCACTAGCAATCGCAATATATTAAGCTGCAACATCCACTTTCTTTTCTAGCCCTAATCTAAAGATTCTACGTCTAAATCAACGTACAACAAGATCAATTAAAGAAATAATAAGCAAATTTTAGAAATGAAGGTGTGTTTGAGAAGAACAGATACTTAAGTAGCATATCCAATTCAATCATACAATACATATATACTTAATTAAATAACTAATTTAGCTTAATTAAAGCCCATTCTTTCATAATTAATCAAAATAAAAAGTTAGGGATTTGGGAAATTATACTAAACAAAATCAACCAAATGAATGTAGGTAAAGGACGGTGGAGCTTCGTCGGTGGGAGAGGAACAGCCGTTAGTGGAAGACTAACGCTGGAGGTGTTCGGCCGGTGGCACACCGTTGTTGCCTTCTTGCACTATTGATGCTGTCGTCCAACCGTATATGACAACGACAGGGAGCTGTGGCGGCACAGTTGAGCAGCGGCGAGGCGGTGTGCGATGATCGATGGGCACTCAATCCTTACCTGTAGGCTGCGCAACACAAGAACCAAATATATAGGGGGGTCAAGAGTCTACTCAAAGTGGAAAGGAATAAGGAGCGGGGGGAGTTGCGTTAGTCTGTATTGACTGACATTTTTCCTTTTTTTCTTTTTCAAATATTTAAAAGAATTTATATCAAAAATATAATTTTAAATAGATTAAATTTAACTAAAAAAATTTATAAATAGTTTTTTAAAATAAACTGGAACACTTATAAAAATAGAAATACAATTTAAATTAAATAACCTAATTAAAATAAAATTAAATATTAAAACTCATAAATTAATACAAATATTTATAAAAATTAGGTTTTTAATAAGCAAGGTATTACCCTACACATACAGTGCCCCTAGACCCCCAACTAGCAAACCATTCCACAAGACTCTTGTCCTAGGTTATTCCGAACGCAAATTAACTAATTATTATTTTTATTATGATATTTATTAAAATAATGCTTATAATAATAATAGCTATTTAATTATTAAGTTTAACGAAATTAAATTTGAAAAATAAGAAATTTTACAATAATTATATAAATAACTATAATAATATTAGGCTCAAAAGGATATCTATAAACAAGGAATGCAATGCCTCCTAGACCCCCATTGCGCTGATCAAGTAGTGACACCCCATCTCATAGGTAATTCGAAGCGCGACTTGATTGATTATTACTTTGATTATAATTTTTATTATTTTAAGAATAATTTTTTATTATTTTAATTATCATAGTGAATTATAATACTAATTAATAACAATGACTATAATGTTAATTATAAATCTGGTTATATATTATATTATTAGTATTTCTTATAAAATTGGCAATTATAATAATAAGAGAAGTATTTGAAGTATAAGAGGAATGGATGTGTTGTGCCAAGGGATATATCAGTAGTTGAAACATTTATCTTCCTTATATACTAATACCAATAGATCTATGAGTGGGTATTAGTTTTGTTGGTATAATACTACCAATACCCACAGATATAAATGTAGGCAAAAGATCTGTTGGCATAACATACTATTACCAACAGATAAAAAATTTCTGTAGGAAAAACTTTATTTATTGCCCACAAAAATATATCTATTGGTATTAGTAACTTTTGCCAACAGAAAAAAATCTGTGACTAATTTACTGTTGGCACAAGTCATATATTTTGTAGTGGATGTTATGAATGTTATGTTGAGATAAAATAAGAGTTGTAAGAGATACCATTATGTTCTGATTTTCATAATAATATCATATTTGTGAGAATGCATCTTATAGCATGAAATAAGGATTGGTATTGTTAATATCATACTTGTGGAAATACATCTATTGTTGAATGATGATAATACCACCTTTGTGGAAATATATTCATGGCATGCAATTTGGATTTAATGATGAGAATGTCATATTTGTGAAAATTATAACTTAAGGTATGAATTATGGGTTGGAGGGTGATCATGTCAAAATTGTGAAATTATACCGATAATATGAAATATGGGTTGAATGATGAGAATGTCATAACTATGCAATTGTGTCTTATGATATAAAATATGGGTTGAATAAATTGTGGTAAATGGGCTTAAGGTTTCTCATGAGGTATGACAATTAATGGGGACTTGGAAAAATAATCTGAATGGAAGGTATAAGATTTTATAAAATAAAGGTGATGATTGTGCTTAAAGGGTAACTTGGTCATTATGGGAGATTAAGGAAGTTTTGGTAATTTATGTGTTGGAAGACTTAAATTATGATAATAATAACTTGCATAATTCATAGAGATATTATCATTATTTGGGGTTCATAAATATTTAATAGTAAATTTATGACAAGTCAACTTGATATTTTATTATTAGTATCCCATCTTCATGGATTAGAGAATAATTATTGGAATATATAAATGATGAATATTTCATATGAAGTGTGATGACAATTTATGGGATTTAGATTTGGATACTTCAGTGTGTGATATATATACATCGGGATGAGATTACTAAATCAAACTCATGGAAATTAGGTGGTGATTTTTGGGGTGTGATAATAATGTTGGAATTTGGGAGATGTTGTAACATAATGAGTGGAACAATCAACATAGGAGAATGAACACTAAAGGAGGTGTAATTAGGGTTTGATAGGAGCTGAGGTTTTGGACTTGTATTATATACATATCTGTTTGATTGTGTTCTATGACTGATAATCAACCATTAAATAAGATATTAATCACTTAAAGTGAAAGAGCATGTGATTAGGGTCATGGTGATATTTTCCCCGAATATATATATATATGTATTCCCGTTCCACAGAGTAGAATAGTAGCTCAGGATCGTTCGGCCCCGAGATGATGTTTTTACTCTCCATTCCACCGGAAAGGATAATGGCTCGGGTGTGTTGTTCCTAAGAAGTTTCAAACTGTTCTACTGGTTGAGAATAGTAGGGTGCATACTCATCGTGAAATAAAACATATCTTAACAACATATGGAAAAGATATTAATAATTTAAAGTGGAAGAACGTGTGAGTCAAGACAATGGTGATTTATTCCTGTTCCACCGGGTATAATAGTGGCTCGGGAGCGTTATGCCCTGAGGAGATGATTTATTCCCATTCCATCGAGTAAAATAGTAGCTCGAAAGCGTTCTACCCTGAGAAGATGCTATCACCTCCATTCCACCAGAAAGAATAGTAGCTCAGGTATATATGTTGTCCCTAAGAAGTTTCAGACCGTTCCACCTATTTAAGAATAGTGGGGTTCCTACACTCATTGTATATGAAAGAATGAAAATGGGCAATACTTAATAAAAGGATCTGGATCGTATTATGCCTTATGAGATGGGCATTTACTTAGTTGTATTCTTTTATCATTTAATGTAAAAGCATGTGCTACTTGTATTCCTTTTTTCAATAGTATTGTTCCCTTACTTAGTATGTAGTGTACTGACCACCCGTTTTATGGGTGCTGCTCATTCCCATGATCAGGCAGATGACTTTGTGGCCTATGACACCTTATATGGGAATGAGTGACTTCATCTATGTCGGGATCGGGTGAAGAGTATATATTATCCAGATTATGTATTTAACCGGGTACCCTTTTTGGACCATTAATCCATGGTATCCTCCTTTTGTATTTTGGTATTGTAAAACTCGGAGTTAAACTCCAAATTCAGTATTGTACTCTAAATGTACTTTTGTTTTCTAATTTCCTTATATTACCTTAAATGTTTTAGCCTTGTAATTCATGTAAGGATGGCTACATAAACCATAATTATGTCGATCACGGTGGTAACTCCTACTATTTTACTTAGTTACTTCCACTGCAAAATGAAATTTTTTAATAGTAAAAATTGGGGTGCTACAAATAATTGGAATTTTAATATTCCAATTAACAAGAATAGCATATGTTTTACCTATAAAGTAATAGTTAATTAAAATTATTATTAACTAAAATTAATGAATTAATCAATATAAGTAAAGCTAATTTTAGTGATAAATAACTTGTTTATTTCAATAATATTAATCATAATGTTTATTTCAATAATATTAATCATAATCAAACAAAAAATATTAATTATAGTTGTAAAGAAATAATTAATAAAAATAATATTGATTTAAACAATGAATTATAATTTAAAAAATATTATTAAACATAATTGTAGTTAAATAACCAAGAATTTATTTTATTTAGAGTTATAAATAATAAATTAACATAAATAACTATTGATTGTAATGACAACTTAGTAATTTTTTAAAATATTAACCATTATTACAAATAATTATAATATTAATCATTGTTATAACTAATTAATTAATATGGAAAAAAAGTAATTGGTGTTTAATGACAAACCAATTAAAATATATATATATATATATATATATTTTCACTATAGACTTATTATTAATTACAATTAATTAAGTAATACAAGTATTATTAATTTTCACGATAAATGTTCTATATGAATAATATTAAACATTATCACACAAAAAATATTGATTGTAGTTATAAAGAAATAATTTATAATAATAATAATAATAATAATAATAATAATAATAATAATAATAATAGTAATAGTTTACACTATTAACTATAATTGATAAAAAAATATTACACTTAATTGTAATTAAATAATCCATAAAAATTATGTTATTTATAAATATAAATAGTTAATTAAAGAAAATAACTATTCATTGTAATGTAACATAATAATTTTTTAAAAAAATTAATAATTGTTACAAATAATTAATCAATTAGAAAAACCACAATTATGATGTTATATGGAAAATTCAAAAAACAATAATATTTTTTAACAAAAAACTAATAATTAAACAAAATATAATGGATCATAAATAATTAATCATTTCAAATAGCATTCAATTTAAGAATAAATAATTATAAATAATAATGTTAATAAAAACTATTTAGAAATAATTAAGAAGTATAAAGTTAGATAATATTATTAATTAAAATATTTATAATACATTTATGAAAATGATATTAGCCTTAATTGTAATTAAATAATAAAAAATAATAATATGAGTTATAATTATAATTATAATTAATAATAACTATTGATTGTAATGATTAATTAATATAAATCATAATTTTAAGAATCCAATCCATTCAAATAATATCAAATATAATTTCATAATGTAAATTAATAAGAAAGGTATTTATTACAACTAGAAATTTCTAATTATTAAAATTATTATTTATCATAACAATGATTTTAAATAATTATTCAATATAAATAATATTAATTTTAATGAGAAATAATATTTATCATAATTATTATAAATAATATTCATTTTGATAGACAAGACTAATATTATTCTTAAGTATATTAATAAATGATTAATTAATAATAATAAATTTATAAGCGTGTAAAAAAACGTTTTATAAAAATAATCTTATTAAAATATCCTATATTTAAAATTAGTGTAAGTAGCTACTACTATTGTACTCTCATTAATTACCCCCAAATTATTTCTCTCGTCTTTTCCTATCCTACTACAACTATTAAATATAGTTAAAAATAATTAATTAAAAAAATAACATTAATTGTAATGATAAATTCATAAATAAAAAAATTGATACTAATCATGATCATATATATTTAATAAAAATAAATAAATATTAATTATAACTATATATAACAAATTTATCAAAATCCTAACAATTAAAACTATAAATTAATAAGTAATAAAAAAATATTATTATTTATGATTATAAATAAGTCAGCAATACAATTAATCTTTACCTTATTGGTTAATAAATAGTTTATATAAATAATATTAATCATAATAATTATAAATAAAATTAATTATATTCATAAAAAATATTTAATAAGAGTAATATTAATGATACTTATTATTCATAATTAATAAAAATATTATTAGTTGTAATTATGACTCAATAAGCAATATAAAAGAATAATTATTTAATAACACTAATATTCATATTAATTCTAATTATAATTATTAAAAATAAAACAAATCATAATCATTAATAATTTTAATGAGAAATAATTTTTTTACAATATTATAATTAATCCTTATTATAAATACATAATTATTAAAAATTATGTTAGTTATAAATATATGTAAATAATGAATGAGGCAAATTGATATTATTTATAAGTATAATAATAAATAATTAATAAAAAATGTATAAGATTTAATCTATAATAAAATAAAAATATACTATAAATAATATATTGTATGAAAATATAACGTCTTCAAATTAAATTAGTTGTCAAAATCTTTACTCCATAAATTTTTATTAATATACCATATCAAAATATATCTTATTTTATATAAAAATAAGATTTAGCTTACCAATTCATTAGACCATAGGTTTTTATATCCATACATTCTAAATTTTCTTATGAGACCATTTGCATGTCAATTTTTTTAAATATTTGTTTAAATAAGTAAGTTAGAGCATAAATAGTGAAATCAGCTCACTTACATAATATGTACTCAATGGACATGTCAAAATTACGTTAAAACAACTACTACTACTAATTATATACATACATACATACATACATACATACATACATGCATACATACATACATATATATATATATATATATATATATAATTAAGAAGTTCTAGTTTGTTTGCATTAAGGTGAAGAAAAATAATGTTAGTTATAATTAGAAGTAAAACATAAATAAAAAATTGATCTTATTCATAAGTATAATAATGAATGATTAATAAAAATGTATAAGATTAAATCTATAAACAAATAAAAATATATCTTGTTGAAATATCACATCCAAAATTGTCTATAAACATTAATTTATTTTAAGTTAGATAAGTTATCAAAATATTTTATTCCTTCAGCAAATTTTATATATAAATAAGACTTATCTAATCAATTAATTATATTTCATATAAGATATAAAACAATATCAAATAAAATTTTAGACCATAAGTTTGTACATACGTTCTAAACTTTCTTAGGAGACCATTTACATGTTAAAATTTATTGTAGATTTGTCTACTTAATCAAGTTACAACACACATAATATAATTAATTAACATACATTATATGCACTGAAATCTAGGACTATCATATATCAAATATTATCTAAAACATGCAATGAAAATAAGGTAATGATAATAATACAAGTAATACTAATAAGAAAAATAATAATTTTGACATTAGTAAAAGTAAAATAAAAATAATATCTCATTAAAATTTTATAACAAGATACATAAATAAAAATAAGGTGTAGAGAGTGGACCCTAATAAAAAAAATCTAAACCCTTAAATTATACATCCCTATACCAATAATAAGGCCAAAAAAGTCGATTTTTGGAGCTAAAAATGTTTTGTAATTGATTTGCATGGCCATATAATAAAGTAGGTACACAACAAATGTGATAAAGAGGCTCCACAATCATAAAGGTTTTACTCAACCCAATCTAATCTATGCATGAATATATTTAACAAAGACTATACAAAGCCATATGTAACTTGAATATTCAAACAACACCCTAATTTAAAAATTCACAATCCATACATAACAGTTACAAACCCTCACAAAAATAAACATCATCCAAATAGAAAGTTCATACCACGTTTTCAAGAGAAGGCTACACAATTTTAATGATCAAAACTAACCTAAAGCATCAAAACCTTCAACTTAATCAACTTCCAAAAGAAATATTCAACGGTCAAAATAACAACCTAAATTTGACCTACAACAATAGCTTTATCGCTGATGGAAAGGTAGCAAAATTAGTGGTCCCTTTGTTCGTAGGAATTGAGCTGGTTGCCAAATAAACCAATCCAAATGTAGCAGTATAAACTTTTTCATATAATAATAATAATAATAATAATATTATTATTATTATTATTATTATTAATGAAGATTAATCAACTTACTCAAAATCCAATGATGATAACCACATTTACAGGGCAGGTAAAATACATACACCAATGCCATGAAATATATGGTAATCATGCGAGTGCACATTTGGCGCTGCAAGAACAATTTAGAGAGTAGTAATAGGATCCGATGTTTGGAAGGAGCTATTGCTCAGCTTAGTCGAATTGTAGGGCCTATTATTATGATCCTCTTTACTTTAGTTAATCTTTTCTTTAGAAATCTCCTTTGCTATTATAGGACTAGTAACCCAGCAACTAGTCAGAGGAATCACACCAATAAGAAGGCAATTAAGTCCATCCTATGCAATAACAATAGCAAGAACATTACCACAATAATAATAATAATAATAATAATAATAATAATAATAAGCTTACATTTGACATTAATCTTTTTTAGTATCCAACTGGTTCCAAATATTGCCATCCCATTATTACATCCAGCTAACACAACCCCTTTATGTAAGATTCCATGATATATCATCATCTCATAATAACATAAGTCTAGAATAATATTTATGTTATTTATGAAAAGATAAATACTTCCACATGTGTTCATTAACTGTATTATATGGTGTAGGTTTAACGTGTGAAGGGAGTAGAGCAGAGACTGTTTGAGTTTAAAATTAGAATGGAAACCAAAAAGGATGTCAGACGAGAAAATAACCAAATAAGGGAGTTGTGTGTTTAGATTGAAGTAGATATACTTTATTATCTGGACGTCACATTTGAATGCCCCTATATAAAGACACATATCCATCTACTTATATGATGTGTAGTGACAAAACAAGTCCATTGAGTGGTTAAGAAGTGTTATCAGAAGAATTTTACACACAAAAGCAAGAATAGTGGCTCTAGCAGCTACAGTTTACAACAATTGGAAGGCTAAAAATTCCGCTAATTTTGAGATCAAGTATATGGGCACTGTAGCAATTGTCATGAAAATTAAAATGTGAGTTTACACACCCACTCAACTATATCCTCTAAGTATAAACTTGTGATTTAAGAGGGATAGGGAAGAGGATTAGGGCTTGTTTGGTACAATAGTTCATAATTGATTTAGCATCACAGGGATTGGAGACACAATTGGATAATGGTAGGAACAAATGGTTGGTAATTATATAATAGGTGTAGCATATGTGATTGGTTTTGAAGAATTTCTCACCCTATCTTAAATTGAGGATTGTTAGCTACTAGTAGAGTGCGTGTTGGACCAGATATTCATCTATGGAGTAGGTGGGTGGTTACCCGTACCTATTATATATGCCTTATAACTTTTTATCTTACTTACCCCCAAGAATTCTTGGATAGGATTGTAAAAGGATGGAAGAGAAAATAGAAAATTTCAATAGATTAAAATGTAGAACAAAAGGACTAAGTTGAAAAATAGAGTTATTATGATATAACCATTAGAAAGAACACCGCCTCAATAAAATAGAGCTCTAGTACAAAGAGGGCATCATCGCTAATAATTTAGAATTAAAAAAATGATCAAAATGGGAATTCATCACACCACCGACTAAATCCATTCAAAGAACACAAACAAAGGCCTTGCACAAAGATTATAGTCACTAGAAAATTTTTTGCCAGGAAAAATAGACGTAAAAAATAATCATATAAAGCATAAACAATCATATATTACAACTACAAAAATATATGAGAGAAGCCAACAAATTGGTATAATGGAACACATAAAATGGACGTCATTACATTTCTACTGACAAATAAACTCTCAAAATAAAATAAATAAATAAGCTACAAATACACAATCATAACTCTTAATCAAAATGCACATGCAATAAATTTTTGGAAATGAAAATTCACGCAACTTTTTTCTTATAGGATTCCATGATAGCAAAAGATTTAATATGCTAAGACAATACCAATGAAAAGTAAGTGTAAAAGAAAGAAAAAGAAGTGAATCTCACTTAAAGGCGAATATATGTAGGGTATTTTGCAGTAGTCGGCTATTAAATTCCCTCAAAATAAGTTCCTATGAAATTTCAAATTAAATCAAACCAACTATTTTCACCATACACCAAAAATTTAAAATAAAATAAACTTATACGTCAACAATAAATCTACAATTAGTACCCAATTCATTTTTAGTTTTAATAGTTTGACTTATAAAATATGCAAAACATAATTAACAAAGGATTAGACATGACAAGCTAAAACACCATTAAATAAGCAATCTATGTTATATGAATAAGTAATAAATATTAGTAGTGAATACTAATAAATCATAATAGCTGATAACATAACTTTAATAATAATAATAATAATTGGTAATATATATTATTATTATTAATATAATAAACTAATTAGAATAATAATCATTATTATGATAATTAATTAAAAATTCATTGCTAATAATAAATGCTTACAATGATTTTTGAAAAATTATTTTTATTACTAGAACTTAATAAACTAATTTATTATTTTTAGTTATTATTAATGCTAATAATAATATATAATTATAAATTAATAACTAAATAAATAAATTAATAATAATATTAATATATTAATTATTATGTCAAATAATGGTAATAATAAATAAAAACTAATATTAATAGATATAGATTATATTAAATTAAATACTCATTGTTAGAATAAATAGCAGTAAAAACATCTATTAATAGTATTTTATCATAATAATAATAATATATCATATTTTGTTATTATTATTATTATTATTATTATGATAATACATTAATAATAACTGTAACTACGAATGATAAAAATAATATTAATTATAATCATAAAGAACTAAATACATAATATTATTAATTATATTCTATAATTATTATTATCTAATCCTTTATTATTAATGTTTATCTAACATATCTTATAAGTCATTAAATTAACTTGAAGGGAAACTAACACAGAGCTTATTATTAGGCAATCGAAAAACCATATAGACCATATAAATAAGAAAAATAGAAATACACATAGAAATAATAAGATAAAAGCCTTCTACTTGGATCAATAACAAAAATCAATAAAAGAATTGATGGCTACCACACTTTTACACAATAGTAGAACAAATTGTAATACCCTAAATTAAGTGGAGTATTATAATGATTGATTTGGCTACTTATATGAATATGGTATACCATCCTGTTGGTGATTCCATCCTAAGAACTCCATAGTTAAGCGTGCTAGCCATGGAGTAATGTTTAGGATGGGTGACTGTAATACCCCCAAAATTTACTATTTTTTTAAACGAAAGCAATAAATTAGAACTTGTGAATTTCGGAAATGCTACCGCTACACTTAGTACTAGACCGGTTCACTCCTACCATTCCAGTACCAAGTTTTAAGGCTAAAAGAAATTTAATAATCAATATAAATTAAAACTAAACAAGGATTCAATTTAGCATTAATTAATTATAAAATAGAACTCAGAGTGCGAAGTCAAAGAGTTATAAACCAGCGCACATAGTCAAAGTTTCTTAAATAGAAATAAGTCTACAGATGGTAAAAGATAAATCTAAGAAACTCAAAACATAATTAGAAAATCATATTAGGGAAATCCGGTCATGCAGCTCTCGTATCCTCGTGCTAAGTTCCAACTCAGCACTCAACCCCGCCTGATGCCTCATGAACATCGAAGGCGTCAAAATAAGCATCACCCACCTGCACAAAGTCAGAAGGGCCTTCTGCTCATGGGAATAATCAGCAACCATAAAACGGGTGCACTAAGGCCAATATACAAAAGCGCATAGTCCAACGTGATAATGTAATAGCATACGATCATTTATGTAAATGCATAAAGGCCCATTTATAGTCCGGATTAATAAATTAATTAATCTTTCATTAGAACTCTTTTCATACCATGCCTTTTATCAATCCATGCGAGTACGAGAACCTCACTATGTTAGCCTATGGATCAGTCACTTATAGGGTAATATGCACCTAACCACTATTGTAGCCGGTGGATCGGTCACTTATAGGGCGAGACGCCCTAACCACTATTACTTACTAGTGGATAGGTTTGGCCCCTGCTTGAATGGTGTTTCACTATAAGTACTTAGTATCTTTTATGTGTCTTAGCAAACTCAGGGTTTGGTTTATTGAGCTTGGGATCCCCTACTATTATAGCCGGTGGAGTGGTCACTTATAGGGCAAAATGCACCTAACTACTATTATAGTCGGTGGATCGGAAATTTATAGGGCGGGACGCCCTAACCACTATTTCTTACCGGTGGATTGGTTTGGGCTCGGCTCAATAATATTCCACTTTACATGATTAATGTCTTACAGTGTCTTATTCAAAAGTTTCACCTTAGACATGCATGAATAATTCTCTCTACGCCTATCCTCTAACGGACCCGTCCCATATCATAAGATTCCTACACCTCCTAACTTGCTCCAATAACCTTTCCTCCTTACCCTAGATCATACTAGTAGCCCAACTCCTAAGTATATGGGTCAAGGCCCACTACCTTACACCTCCAAGTCCACTCACTGCCTATGTGGCCCATCCTTCTCCACTTCACAAGCCCAAATTATTTCAACACCCTAATCATCATAACCACTGGGCTCAACCCTCATCAACTCACTTTACTCACTAAGTACACACGTGACCATAAAATCCTAAATAGTCACACCAAATCCTAGCTGGCTAAGTCAAACCCTAGCATCCTCCTTTCCACATGTCACCCCTCCATTTTTCACCTTCCACTCTTACCTTTCCATGGTGATCATGCTCATTCTTCACATGATCATCTCCACCCTCATCTCGTTCTCCACTCACTCTCAATCATTTTCCTTTTTTACCACCTTCTTAGATTATGGTTTCCTCTCAAACCCTAACTCAATCTCCTATACACCCTTATTTTATCCCACATAGTAATTTTCACCCAAAAAACTCTTACATTACCTTCCTCACACCTCAAATCAACTTTTCATATGTAAAATTCTCCTCCATGCATACTTAATATATCCCATGCAACCGTTCGAAATTTTTCATGCAAAACCCTAAAGCTCACATGCAAACCCTAGATTCTCCTATGCACATCCATAGATTTTCCCATGCAAAACCCTAGATTCTCCCATGCATGATGATAAATTCTTCCATACAAAACCCTAGATTCTTCCATGCAAAACCCTAGAGTCTTCCATGCACGACCATAGATTCTTCCATGCAAAACTCCAACTTCTTCCAATCTTTTATTTTATTTAAAATTCCCTTTTTATTCATCCACTCATGGACCATAGAACACTTAGGTCAAATCCACCTATGCTAGCCAACTTACATCCCTTTAGTCATCTCACTCTCCCATTTTTCTTTTTCATCTTTCCACCCCACAATACCACATTAAACATCCTCACATGCATGTCCTAAAGGGCCACATCATATTTCACCACATATACATATCAACACATATAATAAGAAGGCACATAAGCATACATCAACTCCAAACCACACTACCCATAAAATAGTTATAACGATAAGCATAAGATATATAACATATCATGACACAAAGCATACAAGGCATACAAAACACATTACATACATAAGACCTTAGCTATACCCTTACCTAATACGACACTGATCTTGGAGCATGCTCCTACGCTTCCTTAGGGTTTTGACTGGTCTCACCTATAAGAGGGAAAAACTAAGGATTAGTTTCCCTCCTACCAAAATACTATCATTTCCTAATTTATTCTAAGATTAGGGTTTTAGATAAAATAATAATATAATAATAGTAACACTAACTAAATACTAATTTTGCTAAGGATAAAAGTAATAATAGTAATATTGGAAAAAATGATAATGTAAGGTTTGAAGATTTTACCCTAATAATAATAATGATACTAAAAATAATAATAATGATAATAATAATAATAGTAAGAATAATATAATTATAATTTTAATAATAATAATGATGATAATAATGGTATAATTCAAAATAATTGTGAAATAAGGATTTCGACCCTTCACCGAAATAATAATAATAATAATAATAATAATAACAACAACAACAACAATAATAATAATATTATTATGAAATAATAATAATAATAATAATAATAATAATAATCGAAAATAATGTAAAGTAGGGTTTTGAACCTATATTAAAATATAATAATACTAATAATAATAACGATGATGATAATAATAATAACAATAATACTAATATTAATAATAATTGAAATAAAGACAAAATAGGGCCTCGACCCTCAATAGTAATAATAATAATAATAATCAAAATACTAATAATATAATAAAATTAAATAAATAAAGCTCGCATAATTAGGATTTAGGGTACCACCATGGGTTGGTGGTGACTGGCGATATTGGCGATGGTGCACGGCTACGGCAGCAGTGGTAGGAAAAAGAGAAGAAAAGAGAGATAGTTGGGTGTTGGGAAAAGGAGAGGGAGAAAGAGGGTGGAAGTTGGGGTCTTGATGGTTGCCTAGGTGGAGAGGGGTGGAATGAAGGTGGTGGCGCACGGCAGCTATTATGGTGGCCAAAAGTGGAGGAAATGGAGAAAGGGAAGAGGAGAGGGAGGAAGGGGAAAAGAAG